>JAYRCH010000471.1:1200000-1885954 GCA_037179445.1 Phengaris alcon alcon | reverse complement strand
AAATGAAAAATCTTTTAAGAAAACTATAAATAAATTAGAGCGATTAAATTGTAAAGAATGCTTATCACATGAAATATGCAATATGGCCCCCGCGAAACACAAAACGTTTCTTCTATTTAAACAAATAAAACCTTACTAAACAAAAATGCATAATGTGCATACGTGATTTATTAGATTTCCGTCTATTATTTTTACTCGGATTATAGGCAACGAATAATTTCCGACAAGCCAGTTCGGCGGTTTTCGGAAGCGATCGGATAGGCGAGAGCCATCGCCTGTCGCGGGAGTTTCGCTATATAATCATGTCGATATTCATGGGTGTGTGCGTTTGCGAAGTATGAAAATTACACATACATGCGATGATATGTCCTGCAGAACGCAACGGCATGAGATGAGTTGCTATTTATAAAATATTAGGCTTTTTTAAGTTATTATATTTTTTTAATTAATTTATTTACTATTAATTAAAGCCATCTAAAACGTACGAACGTTTTATTAAAATATCTGTGAATGACAAGTAAAGCACTGCATTTCTGCCTACAAGGAGCGCACGCCCCTGCAACCCGACAGTCTTACACGACAACCTGCGATAACCGAGTAACCGATTTGTCTGCAATACGATATAATACACCGTTTAGTGACGACAACAATCTATACGGACGACGACGACCATATGAATGTATCGTCTCTACATTCATATTACATTTTTCAATATTTAAATATATATGGAACATAATATTATCTGCACTACTCTCTCTGCAGTTTCCTGCACTCTTCACAACACAAGACTATTAGTAATGCTGGTCACACACGCTCCGGTCCACCGGAGAGGTTACCTGTACACTGTACAGGTTGGATTAGCAGGAACAATTAACATCAACGTATTCGTAACGCTATCGAATGTTTTTTTTTTATGGGCCCATTTCTGGGTCAGCTTGTTCCCCCAACAGCGAGGTCAGGACAATTTTTAACTTTTTTACTTTTTACATGTATATTTGTTTATTTTGAGTACATTTCAATATATTACATCGTATTCTTTAACATCAATTTCATTCTAGATATCTGTTTTTACATTTTCGACATTAAGCTATTCTTTTACATTTTCTTTACTATTTTCAATCTATATAATATTCTTTTACATTTATTATATGTTTACAATTCTTGTTATTTTATATTACATTGCCTCTTACATACCCTTTAATCTTGAATACATTTTTCTTACGTTTACATGTCCACTTTCTCGGTTCTATTGTATACATACATATTATTTTTCAGTTATGTTTTACTATTTCATTTTCCTGTTACAATATATAATATCCTGCATCAACAATGTACGTTCAATAATGTTTTATTTTATTTTGTTTTAATCTATATATTCTTTTACATTTCATTATATGGTTGCCATTTTTATTATTTCATATTACATTGCCATTTACATATCCTTTTTAATACCCTTACTTTCACAATTGTTTTACGTAACAATACGTCCTTTATTCTTATCGCTATCGAATGATACTTGTATAGGCGTTGTCATGATTTTCATAAAATTCTCATGCGATAACGGTACGAATACGTTGATGTCAATTACTGTTCGGCTAAGACATTGTATTAATAAACCAAACGGCATACTAATATATACATATTATACGGTCGCTATAATATTATGTTATAGAAAATGAGAAACAACGGGATGCCCCCTCGCGTCCTACATTAGTGCGCTTGCCAGCCCACGTTATAGCAAAGACATCAATTGACACAGAAATAATGATAAAAGACTAACAAGTTATCGCAAGTTAACAATATAAAGTATATATTTATTTACTAGCCTTTTTTATCCGTTATTGGATGATTAGTACAGTACTCTCCGAGCGAAGTTATCACTCTTAAAATACTGTAGTGCCCGGGACAATTGGTTTTTAAATGTCGTATGGTTGCCGAAATGGCTTCTTTGCCTCTGGACTAGACTTAGTCCAGAGGAATGACTGGTCAATACGTCTGGGGCCAACCATGTGCAGGTTCCCTCACGATGTTTTCCTTCACCGTTAAAGCGTCCGTATATTGTACTTTAGATTTGAAAAAGTCTCATTGGTACACGCCGCAACCTGGGAATCGAACCTGCACACTCGAGTGCGAATCAAACAGTCTACCCACTAGGCCACGGGGCTCAATATGCGATAAAACTCGATTTAAACAATGTTAAACGAAGTCGAAAGTGACACAACTAAAAGTGGTGCTTTTCCTCAACGAATCAAAACACCACCTTGACATACAAGCTACAACGTATCCATGACAACACGGGGAAAAGGACAACTGCTAAGTATTAAGGTTGTATGACGGTACGGTAGGAGGTATGAGTTTCCCTTAGTCATCTGGGGGCCTAGCAGGACCATTTCACAGCGGCGTAAGCGTAATATTATCGAATGAAATTCGCATGGAGACTTTACGATTAAATTAAACAAATTAAACGAAATTACGAGATTAAAAAAATATATTTTAAAAAAATTCGCTACGGTCCACCGGAGAGGTTACCTGTGCACTGTACAGGTGAGGTTAGCAGGGACAATTGACATCAACGTATTCGTAACGCTATCGAATGAAATTTGTATAGGCGCTGTCATGATTTTCATACAATTCTCATTCAAAAACGTTAAATTAACTGACGCTCAAGGCTTGGCCCACATAAACGCGGGGGATAGCCCGCGTATCCCACGGGAACACTGAACACTTTCGGGACAAAATCTAGCCTGTCTATTACAGAGTCTAAATACTAACATATCAAGTTTCATCAAAATCCGTTAAGTAATTTTTGCGTGAAAGAGTCACAAACATCCCATCCGTCCTTACTAACTTTCACATTTTTAATAAACACACCGGCATATTTAGCGGAACACAAAAAAAAGGTCCATAATTAAAAAATATGGTTTTATTTTAAAATCTACTTACTACACTTCTTTTGTTGTTTAAAATTTCATTTGTTTTACTTAAAATGAGATCACATTAAGAACCGATTTTGCGAGTAAAGGCTATTTGTGAAAAATAGTAAATTTTTGAACTTTTCATGTAACCGGGAAAAGTGAAAATTAATATTAAAATAACAATTTATTAAATTAGAAAAATAGTGATTAATATCGCGTATTTCCTCCACGTGCTCTTATTAAAGTTTCTACCCGTCTAGGCATACTGAGAATGATGTTATCGATGGTCTCCTGGGATAGTCTCCGCCATTCCTCAACTACGGCGATTCGCAGTTCACCCACGTTGGCAGGAGCTTGAATTCTGGACTTAACTTTTCTTTTCAGCAAGTCCCAAACGTAGAGCACGTTTGGGACTTGATTGGGTTCATATCCGGTGATCTCGCCGGCCACTCCATAACAGTGATATTCATATCATTAAGATAAGCTTGAGTTACCCGAGCGGTATGCGGCTGAGCATTATCCTGCATAAAAACAAAATCGTCGCCGATATATGGGGCAAACGGTACATTTTCTTATAAAACTTCTCTGATATAGCGGTCTGCAGTCAGACTCCCTCTGTCAATCACTACCAAGTCTGTGCGAGCTCCCAAACAAATGCCCGCCCAAACCATTATTGATCCACCACCGTATGCAACTGTAGTTTCAAAATTTGTCTGAATGTATCGTTCTCCTTTGCGTCTGTATATTCTTTGCCTGCCGTCAATTTGATTTAAGAGAATTCTGCACTCATCACTAAATAATACCTTACTCCATTGGTCCGCGTTCCAAAGTCGATGTTCCTGAGCAAAAGTTAACCTGTTTCTACGATGATTTACCTCGAGCCTTGGAGCCTTGGCGGGCACAAATGAACCCAAACCAGCTTCTACGAATCTTCTTCGACCGTACGCTCACTTACGGTTACACCCCGCACTGCTTCTAACTCATGTCGGGCTTGGACGGCCGTCAAACGGGGGTTCCTACGTACACGAAGCCGAATGAAACGATCATCCCTACTCGAAGTGCGTCTTTTTCTGTCTTGTCCTTCTCTTCTCACATAAGTACGGATCTCCCTGAACCGTTGGATACTGCGATGGATCGTCGAAACTGGTCGACGAAGATCTCTGGATATCATTCTGTAGGTTTGACCATTTCTTCGCATTTCGAGTGCCCTGGCAATCTCCGTTGGGGCTAAGTCAGGCATAATTCAGTCCTCAACTCCAAAAAGATACGCGATTAAAAAAAAACTAACAAAAAACAGTATTTCAATGAAATTTTAAATCAAACTCAGAAGGAAGAAATACTCGAAGTTCGCTCCAGATAAGGTGTATTTGAATAAAATTAAAACAATTGCATAAAATGTGATGTTCAGTTGTTTTCTTAATTTGAAAATATTTCTTTTTAAATTAAATGACGTATAAACCAGCCAGCAACCTTATATGATACTGATATCAAACCTTTATTCTATGTTCCGCTAAATATGTCGGCGTGTGTAGTAGTAATATTTTGGTATACATAAATAAGTTTTGGCCACACTATATGTCCCACAACGTAACTAAATAATATACCAGTTACGTAAACGATTGACCCATAATGTATTTAATAAAACTACACCATTTGCACAACATATTTAAAACCATTGACCTAGGTCCTAGAACATGGTCTGCTGATGAATGCAGATGCCGCTTACTGGGCCGCTGCTATTATCGCTTAGGCGGGTCCCGGCGACCCAGCAACAAGCGGAGGAGGAGGCAGCTTGGGGTTTTGGTGCGGTATCTCCGGATGCGTTAATCACGCACCCGGGAGAGTCCCACATACCCCGGCCGATGTCCCAATCCGCCGGGCACCACAAAGGATTTCCCAAAGTAAAAAAAAAAGTCGTAGAACATGGCATACGTTAGGAGGTTGGCATTGAGGTACCTGCCGCTACATTGGGACCTCGCACCACATACAATATCCTTAGTGAAGCTTCGAAAAAACAATGATAGTACTATCAAGCACTCCGATTGTGCGACATCTCTAGATAGTTATGGTATATCTACGGAGGCTAGTAATAAAACCTAGTGTCGCGTGTTCTAAGTTCTTCTCGGAAGGTCTTATCGTCCTTGATAGCTAACGAAGCTCGTTAAATCCTCCGTCTTGAATCTAGATCTTATCGGTCTAGTATTTTAGGTGTTGTGTAGTCTAGTGCTAGATTGTTACTAGGTATTTTAAGTTAAGTACCTACTTTTGTTTAAGTTAAAAGATAATTTCAGAACAAGTTGTTAATAATTAACGAAATAAAAGTAAACCTTTGTTGAGATATTAAACATATTTTCTGTTTTAAACATTTTACCAGACTTGAGCTGAAGGTGAAGGCCTCGTAAAATAACACTTGTTTTAAAAAAATACCTACTCGACAAATAGTTTACCACAAAAACACAACCAAAAACAGTTTTTTTAATCGCCATATTTTATTGAAATTTTCCTAGTTTGACCTTTCAATTAGAACTTTTAATATCATGTAATCACTGAATAGTGGCTAGGTAATTTGACAAGACTCGCGAATGGATGGGAAGCGACTGTACGGCGGGGCGTTCGAAGACGGTGTGATAACGCTTATCGTGGCCGATAAGGCTGCGCGGGCGCCGGGTTTGCGGCAATCAATGCCACTATACTGTAGGTCAGCCGCTGTTTGTATATTATTTTCCACTTGTGTTTATTACGTTAATAACTTTTTGTAAAATCTTTGTACGATATCAATAAAATTTATGCCATTTTATAAGGTTTATTGTTATATCTTCATTTTATTTACTTTATTATATTTTATAGAGATACTGTTGAAGGAGCCCACCTATACAACCGAATACCTTCACGAATAAAGCACTCTCATACTTTGACTGTATTTAAAAAACAATTGGCTCAACATATTATAAATGAACATTAAATTAATGTTATAGTTTTAAGTTTAGCCACTTTATATAGTTACTTAAATTCCTATTAGTTGTGCCTAGTTGCTGGTCGAACTGATATTAATTATTATATTGTGTTCCTGCATATTCAACTGTTATGGTAGCGTATGAATATTTTTAATAATTACTAGCTTACTACCTAATTACATACAAATGTAACCTAACCGAGTCATTTGCTATAGAAGTTTTTTCTCCAAGAAGACTATTCCATGCGGGCGAAGCCGCGGGCAAAAGCTAGTACTTTTTATAATATTAATAAGGGCCTGTTTCACGCTCTTCAAATAAGTGTCAGTCAGCTAGCTAGCTAGTTTTGTCGCTGCTAACTTTATATCGACCGACAGAGACAAAAGTGAGGATTATTATTTAACTAGTTGACTATGTACGCACATAAAGAATTCGTACTTACTGCATTAAAAAGTAGCTTATGTGTCACCCAATCCAGAACCTAAACTACAACCATACCAAATTTCATTAAATGTGTTCAGTAGTTATTGCGTGAAAGATTAAGAAAAATCTATACATACGTCCGTACATATATAAACTTTCGCGTTTATAATATTAGTACGGAAGCGGGTTTAAGGATTTTACTTCATTTATACATAAAGTAACAATTTATTATGCAATACACATAATATCTGTCATTATTTTTTATGCAACAATGAAACGAAAACAACGAGATGTGTAATTAATTAAATAGTCATTGAACTTTATAAACAAATTGTTTGATGAGCGATTCATGAGTGTGAATTGAGTTAATTCACAACGTGATTAAACATTCGTCGTGACAATTTTGAAAGAATTTTAACGTAGCTTAGCTGTGACGTCGGGTTCCTATGACTCCATTCCTATCGGCTTCACTTACCACTCATCTTTTGAAGACCCACATCCAAATCCCAACTATTATACAGGCTAGGGCTTCCCTATGAAGGAGAACCAGCCTGCGCCACTGATAAGTACACTTTTGAAAATCTTATGACCGACTTCTTTTTTCATTATGAATTTTTTTTCATCACGGATATCACCTTTCATATTATATAGGATATCACATTTTATCACAAGGATAAGGATAAGCGATCACAGCAAAATCGCGAGAGTCGCGAAAGAAAACTTTTTTCTCGTCTCTCTCTATAACTGATATATGTTATAGACGAGGCATGTCGAGGTGAAAACTGTCACCACTTAAATGGCCCCACTTTTGGAGATTTGGGGGCCATTTTGACATTTCAGGTATGGTGAAATCAAGATGGCTGGTATTTGAAGTATGGTGAAAACCAAGATGGTGTACATTTTTCTCGTATGAAGATTTGTTCTGTCAACTGTACGTCATATCCTGCTTAGTTTGGATATCTTTGCGTTCGAGAATAAATTCGGCCGTTACCTACGGCAGTGTTTTGTTTTAACAGACAAAAATCAAGTCGCGATACGCGCGTATTAATATTCATACGAATAGATAAGTGTAACGCAAAGGTCGTATACATTTCGGCCACTGTGGTCGGTATCGAACGACCGCGGTCCGCGGCCGATAGCGATCGCCTCCGTCCATTGATAACAGACTAAACACTTTATCGCCTTATATAATATACAGTAGTTTGTATTTATTTTTGGTCACAGAGTGAAAAATATAATGTTAGATTCTGATTTTAGTTTGGTCGGTTGTTTTGGGGTTTTTTTTTTCTTTTTTTTGGGTATGATTTTGTGAATTATTAAATATATTAATATAATGTGTATGGTGTAAGGGGCAATTAAAATGTGTATGAAATGCTTAAGTGATTAACGTATTTAATTTGAAATGGAATAATATTGTATCCATCTAAATAACTCCTGAAAAAACCTTATATATAAGTTTTTGAGATTACGCGAACCTACAGACAGACAGACGCGGCGGGGGATTTTCATCCCACTACTATTATAAATGTGAAAGTGTGTGAGGATGGATGGATGTTTGATATTCTTACACGCAAATACTACTGAACGGATTTTTATGAAAGTTGGTATGGTAGTAGTATAAAATTTGGATTAACACATAGGCTGCATTTTATCCCTAAGAAGTGTACCTGTTCTACAGTGTCTACAGTGTTGTCGTGGGAAACGTATTTACGCGGGAGGAGCCGCGGGCAAAAGCTAGTTTATAATATTTACGGCCGCACTCAGACACATTTAATGCTTACTTAAGCAGCTACTTAGTACCTCCATAAAGTCCATACAGTTTCTATCAAAATCTCTACTAAGTGACTCCTTAAGTAATCATTAAATCTCTACGAATGCAACCGTCAGGTACCTAATTTTATGTTAGTAAATGTATTTGCATATTTTAGAACAGGTGCGGCCTTAAGCATGATGTAATTTTAAGGTTTTCGACCCTAGATATTATTCTGATTGATACGATCCTAAATTATGTTAAAATATAGCCCACTTTACATTCGTTCTACACAACTTACGCTCATGTTTCAAAAGAAAGTGATTATATTACAACACTCACTATAATAACACAAGGGAGATCTTATGGCAACGTATATACTCTGTTCCGATTCAATGCATTCTAAATGTAAACAAAATACTTTAATTCGACCAAATGAATGTGTCATTGAGTTTCTTTATTGCGAGGTGAATATGTGACATTTAAATTGGAAGCATTATAGCCTTTATTGAGCTTTGTTTACCTTAAGATCACATTGAATCGGAACGGAGTATAGAGCAGTAGAGATTCTTCGACAGTCGACACTCATAATTTATTAAAAAACTTTCTTAATACGTTAAGGTACTCTTATCTGAGGTTTTTAACCCCCGACGAAAACTGAGGGGTGTTAAAAGATTTACATGTCTATCTGTGAGTGCGTCTTTCCGTGGCGTCGTAGCTCCCAAACGGTCGAACCGACTTTGACCTAGTTTTGATTCAAAGCTCAAAGCTGACATGATCGAGAGTGTTCTTATCTATAATTATTTATCATCAGCTCGCTCACTGCTTGACGATTGATTGATTCGGGGTTACTTAATTATGTTTATACTTTATATATAGATGGGAAAAACTTCAAAGGTTTTCTAGTGCGCGTCTATGTAATAGAGCGTGCGCTACTGCGCGTATACAATGAATGATAATGGGTTATATTATAATTTAGATTCTTTTGCTTCTCTATCTCATCTTTATTTTGAGGAAAAATTTACATCGCTATTGGATAATAGTTACTGAATACCTATTTATATAATATAGAATATAATATTTATATATTATTTATATAAAATTATAATTTTGTGTTTATGAAACTCAACTTGTGAAAAAAATATTTTGTTTTGATTTTCACCTTCAAGGTGAAAAGAACTGGCAAAGTTTACCGCGAAAGCTGATACTAGCGTGCGTCCAATTAATTATGTAAAAAATTGCTTTCGAAAACTACACGGTTTATGTAAGACACGTATAAAATCAGGTTAATATTTTGAAAACCTCGTTTTAATTTCCGAATCTTAACAAATAGCCGATAATATAGCCTTTACATGTGCAATGCCGTCCGACAAGTTTGTAAAGCAGCTGTGGAGTCCGTACGAAAGCGAAATTTACTACCACTTGCCCAGAGCATTCATCATCGCCTAAATAAGCCTAAGGGCCTGTTTCAGATAGCTTATTTGCATGTTTTGTCTCTGTCGCTCGATTCGCAGCGACAAAACTTCTGAATAAGCTAACCGACACTTATTAGAATATCGTGAAACAGGCCGCTTAACCTAACTCAATAATCTTAGTATGCTCGATATTGGCTAATAGACAAAACGAAGCCGGGAGAAACGCCAAACTTCTATGGCCGGTTTGGATAAAACTTAAGGTCTAAAGTCTACTATAAACTGTAGCCCGAAGACTTTCTTTTCGAACTAGACTTCGAGATATGTGTAGTTAGACGAAAATAATTGAAAGAGTGGAAAGGTGTCAAGCGAGTCGTTTTTTGGTGACTCGGCTCAGACGGATTGATTGGTGATAACTCAGTAGTTCTATTAAGTTAATTGCATTTTGACTAATGCAAAACACAAAAAATAATAAAACGTAAGTATGTTAGTTTAGTTTTTTCACAGAAGCAATTATTCCACTCAAGTCTAAATCGTTTCAGAGAACATTCAACATTTATTGTATGTTTATTTATTTTTTCTAAGAAATTAAGATAAAATCTTTTGTTACGTTTCGTAATAAGCACAGTGTTATATTTTAATCATTAATGATTAACGAATTTATAACAACGTGTGAGTAATGACTTTTTTGATTTATAAGTTTTAACAATTGATGTAACAAGAAGATAGGTCAAGCCTGATAAGTGTTAGTATTGAAACAAGCCAAAGGGTTTATGATTTTTTGGGTGAAGCTATATTTTATTGAGTAAAATTGTAGAGAGCTATAATAATGGTTTGAATAGAGCGGGATGAAGGCGAGACACTGTTCAAATTCGGAGGATGTTCTAGGGCCTAGGCGACTGCCTGGATGGACCTAAAGCTGGCTAGAGTCACACTGACCCCTCGCTGAATGCGGCTGCCGGCGCTGACGGTCAGAGAGCGGTCGGAGAGTCAGCGCGACACTAAAACCCGCCTTAGCCAACTTCTATAAAATTATACTCGGCGCTAAAAGTTCTCTGTTTTTAGCGTTTATCGGCGAGATTCAAGTTGTAATGTGAACTTTGCAAAACATGAATAACTTGAAGTGAAATTTCAGAGAATCTTAGGTCTGAACCACCCTGCCACGAGGAAAATTAACGAACATACATTATTCCATAATCTTTTGCTGGAAAAGCTTTTCATATTGGGCGACATATTTTTTAATATTTACAATAATTGATTTTTATCTGATCTTTAGTCTGGACTCTAAAGCATACTCTTATGGTTAAGAAAAATAACTTCTGACTATTAAAATAACAGAATGCAAAATTCGAAAGTAAATGTTGCCCATACTCTCCATACAGTTTGTGTAAGCAATCGCTTAGTCTTATCTGCTGTTAAAATGTTAACAGCAGATAATATGCCGCGACCCCAAAATGGGGCGTTTTGTCAGTAAAATTAAACCAAAATCTCTTGGTCTCGAGTCGACACACTAGACTACAATTTCGGTAAAAAATTCTCAAGGTTAATTTCTAAGAAATAAGTATGTTATTACTATTGCGGGACCCATTGCAGTTGCCTCAGGTAAGGAAACAGTACATGGTGAGGGGGTGAGGCAAGCGGGGGGAGAATGTTCCGCTTACCGCCATTCGTCAACTATGATTATTCTGAATATAGTTTACAAACAGCTAACTAAATGATTATTTTGAGTTTTGATGGGGGCAACTCCAATGGTATCATAGTGGTGTTATATTGGCACGGTTAAATAGTAGACTAATAGACTTGTAAACGGAAAACTACATCTCTCGTGCAACAGATTCATCTAAACAATAATATTGATCAATACTGTATTGATATCTGCACAACAGTACCGTTCATTCGGCCCATTCGCTGACGATTAACCTCTGATGTTAATGATTTTCCTAACCCAAATTACCTCATCACTACTATTAAATTGCTTATTTTATATATAAAGTAAATATAAGTGTATCGATACATTGTTTTATTGTAGGAACATTCAACGTACTGTTTATCCAACACAAAAGCGCTCGGCGTAGGCATTAGAATTGTATTACAATTTACAACGCGTGATTATGTAAGTTATGTCTCAAACTTGGTAAGTTATTTTGAAATTCCTGCAGCTGGCTGTCTTTATCGGACAAAAGGTTACGGCGGGCGTGCGAGCGAGACGACGCGCGCGATCTTAACTGTACTTAACAGAAGTGTATCGATGTATGGGAACAATGTTTATGTTTGCTCGCCGTGTTTTATAAAAGCCAGCGCTCAAAGGAAGTAAAATATTTGTCTACGAGATCAGTAGTTCAAACTTAAAACCTACTTTCGAGAGCGACCTCGCGTGGGTACGTCCGAAACGACGTGTGCAATTTAAAAAGTTGATTGAACCTTGTGCAATGTCAATCTACTAGGCCGATGCGTCAGCGAACCGCTACCGGCGGGCGGTTTGCGCTCGAGCACATCGTAACAAAAGGCCCGATGTCCACGGGTGTCGCATATATAATTAATTAGACAATAAGCAGGCAGGGCAAGAAATCAGTAATTCGTATTGCGCCGAGATAGGCGGAGCGACGAGAGGGACGGGTGGAGGCGCGCGCCGCGGCGCGGAGATGTGGCAACGCGTCAGGTGGAAATGGCGCCGCGCCGGACCGCTCTCGCGAGGACGACCCCCTGCCCCCCGCCGCACCGGCCCCCCGGCTCCTCGCGCGCCCGCCGCTAATCCTCGCCCGAATACAATCTGATAAAATTCGCGCCAGCCCCGAACGTTACGCAAAGCAACACTGCACTACGAACGAGACGATAATGAATGACCCCACGTTTTATGATACACAAATATTAGCGGTATCGAAATATGAATCGATGTACCGAAACGAAACGCAGCTGTAATGTAGGAGGTAATAAGAAAGTTATTTCTTCGACCTGGCGAAACTAGTCTCGCGAACGCATTACGGTCCGCGTTCCGGCCAGGTGAATTCAAAATGACCTCTATGGGTTTGTGGCGAAGATGTGGCCTCGCTCGCTAAATACGATGACATTTAGTGACTTAGCAACACGACATGATTCTTACTGCTGGGAGTACGTTGCCAGGATGACTAAGTATCGAGCGTCATGAACATACCGAGCGTGGACTCTTCCACACAAAATATTTGACGCGTTTAGGCGCTTGCGTTACCGTTTCACACAGAGGTGAATTTTGTATATCAGCGACAACTCACGATAATTGGACCGTTTGTACATCATGGATAATATTGCCTACGTTCTATATCAACGTTATTGGCTTTATTGTTGATGACATACGATACGATTAACGTGTCGAACGTAATGATTTCGAAAGAAAAGTATGAGTTCTTTCATCAATGTAAAAGTGACTTACCAAGGCGAAGAAGTTAGTGTGGCAATCCTCGAGACTTGCACCGTTTGTTTGGTGATTTTGATGCGTCATGGTAGTCCGGGGCACTTCATTTTCATATCACAACACTAAAAACGATTATAATCTTAAAGAAACCACTCAAAATCTTAAAATCATCACCGACATTTAGTGAAGTTTTCACCTTTCAATGGCGACTGGAAAATGGCGGATACGAAACAACAACCCAAGCCGACACTAGCGCCGACTGCGGTTCAAATAGGTACTAATTTCGTTCAGAAACGTTTTACGTTCTGTTTTAACATAAAAAAATCAAAAAACATTTTTCTAATACACATTCAATATCTATGAATATAAAAATGAACATATTTACTGCCTTTTTATCTTTTGCATGTATTACATATTGTCACTGTACCATAATTTTATTTATTTTGATATGTATTTCAAAAAGTTCCACAATATAAGCAATTTACTTCGGCGTGTATCGAAATGTTTAAAAAATCTGCTGTCATCTGCGGAATGTGCGAAATGTCAATACACAATCGTCAAATTTTAGAAAAGAAGTACTAAGATGATAAAGTTTCTTTAAAGATTTAAATAGCATTAAAATTAATATCTTTAAGGTTCCTCAATTTATTCGTCTTAATATTAGTAATGAACAAAATGTTAAAAAGTTTTTTATTTCCTGCAGCTAGGAAAAATTTTCAGGTTATATTTTTATTTGCACTTTGTGGTGAGTAAATATATTAAAAAAATATTTTCATAATCGTCTTTATGTTATTTTAGGTGATATGTGTTAGAAACAAACAGATAAAAGTTCCAAAAATAGATAAAAAGCTACAATCGGCGGCTGAATCTCTTGCTTCAAGAGGGTAAGGATTTGCGGTCAAATACATAATAAAACTGAACTAAAATCTAAATAGTAATATTACAGTATTGTAATCCATTGTTATTAAATAAATTTATATTTACAGTTTCCTTCGACCCAGTAAACCTTGGGATCCACCAGCTGATATCGAAAAACAAATTGATGAAATTTGTTCTAAGAATGGCCTAAAAACTGATTCAGAGTTTGAATCTTTAGAAAAGAAGTTCGTTGTACTAAAGCTATGCTTTGAAGAAACTGGACATTGTGTCCCAAATTCCTTGCTCCATACTATTGAGACTGTTGGTTAGAACCATGAATTTATATTTTGTTGAAAATAAAGAAGTAATAACTATATATTTATCAAAAACTATAACCCAACTTTGTAAATTATATAGGCTATGTTACCTGGGCTATTATAACGAACCTATTGACGCCTCATTCATAAAAATCGGACGGTAACTACCATGGTAGTTACTGTCATACGGTACTAGTCACTATGGTCTATGTATGTATGTAATATATTATATTACATACATACATAGACAGCCAAAATTATTACCCTTCCTTTTTTGTCTTTGCCATTGTCGGGTAAAAAGGGACAATGGCTTAAAAAGCTTTGTTTATTATACATCATACCTGTCAACCAAATTATTAATTTCAGAGGATCTGAAGGAATTTTATGCAACTCCAGTTGACAATCTTACTCCATTTGATAGTTTAAAGAAGATGGAACTTCCGAAAAATATACATGTACAAGAAAATTATATACGCTTTCATCCAGGTAAAGATTAAAAAGCTTTAAAGTTTATTTCTTTGACTGAATGCACTAATCTTAGAAAGTACAGTGAAAACATATTATAATGACAAACTGGAAATTACAATGAACAATGAACATTTTAATATGTGATTTAACAACAATCGCCTATTACAACAAACATTTATCTGTCCCTTCAATGTTGTTACAATTAGTTTTGACTGTAATGTTTGATTTGACAATATAATATGTTGATATGTTGACAATATATATTTCTATGTTGAATAGTATAATAATTATTGAGATAGTCTGGCTCTGTGAAACATTGGGTCTCTAAGGACAAAAATAATGTAGTGGATTGAGGAAGTAGACAATAGCCACTTTATAACAATAATATAGACCATATTATTGTTATAAAGTGGTAAAGTTTGTGAATTAGTGAGGTTGTAGAAATATTTATGGATCTACTGCAGTTTAGAAAATTATTTTACAAATAGAAAGAGATAGTGTATAGCCTAATTTACTGCAGGCAAAGTTGTAGGAAATATATAACATATTATTCTGTGCTACCAACTACAAAAGATTTATCGCCAAACTTAATTAAAAAATCCTCAAAATCGCAACAACTACTTGAAAATCCCCCTAAAAATTAAGGGGTATTTGTGTATGATTAAGATGATAGATAAATGCTACAAAAATCAGTTAGTAATGATAAAAATTCATTTTCTGTAATATTTTTCTGTCTTTTATAAAAGTTTATTTTCTACAGGTAGATTCTTCAAGTCAGTATAAAAATCAATATGTTAATTTAAATAAAAACAATAAAATAAGAACTTATGAAAATAATTCATTCCCCCTCGAAACTCTCCTCTAAAGATTTTTTCTTCTTAAATTTGGGGGAAAACCCCTAAGTTGGCAGCACTTATATTATTAAATATAACCTTAATAGATTTTTAATACAGTCAATGTTTTTCTTTTTCAGATAAAGATACACTTTTTAATGGGAAGTCTGCATTCCCTCAAAGTTCAACTTTAGTGACTGGACTCAAAGCGAGGACAAAATATGAAGGCTACAATGCTAAAAGGAAATGGCCTTAAGCTGTTTTATCAATATACCTGTAGATGTAAATAAATATAGTTATTAAAACAAAGAAATAAATTACATAATTTAAATTAGATTTTATTTTGTAACTGTACCTTTTCTAAACTTCATGTAAGAAGTTATCTTGATTGCATGCATGAAGAAAATAACGATACCATAGAACTAATTATGGAGTGTAGAGGAAAGGAGGAAAAAAAACGTCTCCGACAAAAGTAGTCAAATAACAGTTTCAAAACCTGCCAGTGGCTCTAGAGTCTTATAGAGGGTAAGATATAAAGTTAGCATATGGAGTGTAGCGGAAAGGAGAACTATCTGGTCTGGTCCGTTGTCCGTTACAAGCAACTATGTAAATAGTATCTGTTGAAATGCGTCAAATAGGTATGTTGCCTAAAAAAAAATTCTCGTCTATTTGATGTCAGATAACATGTTATTAAACAATCTAGAACCCATTTTCGTATATCTTAAAAAACAACGAAGATACAAACAATTTAAATTTACAATATAAAGAGTAATCAACAATTTTAAAATTTAATATAAAAATGTGATATTCCACACTAGGCAACATCCCTATTAGGGTGGCGCCACAGTAGCAGCAGGGTACATTTCAAAGTAAATGAGCATAGAGAATAGAAGTAAGGAGTACCCTTTGGAGTACCATCTCTCTAAGGCAGAAAAACTAAAAAGTGTCCGACAAAAGTAATTAAATAATAGTTCCAAAACTGGCCATAATGGCGCTAGAGTGGCAAAAGTGTGTGCTATGAAGTTAGAATTTTTGATGACTATGACTAGTTTTTAGTAGTTAATTCAGTAAATCATGAATATTCTAATTACTTGTATAGTCGAAAATATTTTTATTTATAAAAACGAAGAAGATCCCAAGATTTAAGTTTTGTTTAAAGATTTAAGATTTAATTTCTGTTTAAATTTTGCTGCTTTACACCCTTGCGTCTGTAGCGCCCCCTATTTAACGCTATTTTACGGACACTTTTCATGTATGGAGATGGTACTCCTTACTTCTAGATTCTAGAATCTGCTAGCGAAAGCTGAGACTGGAAAAAGGCGGCAAATTGAAAAAATCTACGTATGGCAACCTTGTCTATAGTCGGAATTATAGTCCGACTGAAGGACTTTGTATCCATGGTCATGAAAAAATTAAAAAAAAAAAATCGGAATTATAGTATTGATACTTGATTATTTATGACAATAATATTATATTTTGTTAGGGACAACTCATTTCAAGAAAATGAAGTTTATTGTTGTTGTTTACTTAAATTTTATTTTGCAATATATTTTATGATGAATTAAACGCATGCAAGACTTGTGCATGTTTTTGTCGGAGTATTAAAACTTCTTCTTTAATACATCGTGAAATATATTACAAAATAAAATTTAACCAAACAATTATCTTCATTTTCTTAAACTAAATTGTCTCTACTGATTCGTTTAAATATAACTTAATTTAAATGTTAAAGAATTTCCTATATTATATTATGCAATTAAAAGTTTATTAGCACACATGCTCACAAGCATCATAGATTGTATTGATTATACTCAAATATGTATATTTATTATATACTTGTACATGCCTACAGGTGACAGTTGAAACTAATATCACCCCTTGCAAGTTGATTAAAAACCAAGGATTAAGTGGATTAAGTGGGAGTCGAGCCTTTGGCTACAAGCATTACCGTCACCCAATACGGGCACATTGCTGGATCGAACAGCTTTCCGGTTAGCAACTTCCCTGCGTCTTGGCACCCCCCACGTCGTCCTCCATCGCTGTGTTTGTGGTGCAAACGTGGACAGCCTCGGACACGACGGGCTGTCCTGTCAACGAAGCGCCGGCCGCATCTCCCGACATCACTGCCTGAACGATCTCATCCGTCGGGCTCTTGTCACCGCTGGAGTGCCAGCTGTGCTGGAAGCCTCTAGTTTGGCGCGCGACGATGGCAAGAGACCAGACGGTATGACCCTGGTCCCTTGGAGAGTGGGACGGGCTCTTGTATTGGACGCTACTTGCGTAGATACACTTGCTCCGTCTCATGTCCAGGACACCTCGAGTTCTGCAGGTGCGGCCGGCAATCAGACGGAAAACCTCAAGCGGCGCAAGTATGAGAACATTAGTGGGGATCTTATAATTGAACTGTTTGGTGTCTGGGTGCGCACAAACTTTTCAGAGAAATCTCCAAAAAACTCATTGAAGCCACCCGAGACCCCAGAGCCGGCACCTACCTGGCCCAGAGAATAAGTATTTCAATCCAGCGAGGAAACTCTTTGAGCCTTCTAGGTACTCTGCCTGGTGGGGACGACCTGGGAGATTTCTTTGTTTTGTAGCATTTTAAGTTTTGGAGTAGTTATTTTTTTTTAGTACTTACCTACTTTTATAGTTTGTAAATATTTTAAATAGATTTTAGTTAATTTTAGCTTTTAAAATTTAATTATTTTAACATTTATGTAATTTAATATGTGCATAATATAATACAAATCTTAAATATGTGTACCTATATGGTTGCATTATGGTTATGAGTTAGTTATTGGATATTTACCTCAACTAACTTCACTCCGTTATTCTTATTGCTAGCTTCATATCATACCCTCTATAAGGCTAAGACTATAATTATTCTCTGGAATCCCGAAGGCCGTAGAAAATTCTGAGCATTGAAAATAGAACTCTGTACAAATACAATAGAGTTGAAAATCGAACACATTAGTGTCGAGTCAAATGTCAATGTCATTTATGACAGCTCGACGCTCGAAACTTCAGTTTTCAACTATTGTATATCTATTTTCAGTGCTCTGAATTTTCACCGGCGTTCTGGATTACGGAGCATATAGTCCCAGCATAAAACTCTAGAGCCACTATGACCAGTTTTGGAACTGTTATTTGACTACTTTTGACGGACACTTTTTTGCTTTTCTGCCTTAGAGAGATAGTCCTCCTTTCCTCTACACTCCATAGAACTAATTCTTAATTTGTGTAACATATTTTTACTAGCTGTCTGTGCACAAGTAATTTGCACCCAGTCCATTCAATCAAATGGTACACTTTTGGTACCTGCAGTGATCTTTTCAATGTTGCAAAGATCTACTATTACAAAGATGCTTACTTTGAAACTATTTACCATGCAGGTATTTTTCTAGTAGGATACTAGTCTGTATACAAAGCAGAGGTAGTCATTGCATAGTGGATGAGTCGTAAACACAGAATACTGTATATACTCACGGAGGTCGTAAAAGTAATTAAATAATTGTTTTATTATCACAATTATTACAATATTTTCAAAAAAATTAGGTAATTATCACAAAGAATATTTTTAAAGTACTTAAATTATATGTTGATAATTTAGTCTTAATATATTGTACATAGATGATAAGTATTACTACTGAGACTTATTGTATTTAATTTAGGAACAATTAAGTACAATAAGTCTCAGTAGTAAGGAAAAGGAAAGTTAAGGAAAATGATACTAAAAATAAAATGAATAATTCGGTTTTCGAACTCGAGTCGGAGAGAATTCAATTCGAGTTAGTTCGAGTTAAGCCCAACTCGAGTTAACTCGAGTTAGGCTTGTACTTGGGCTCGTGAGGTTTCAGGTTACTCGAGTCGACCATCACTACCTAGAGCTAAAACAGAGACGCGAGTAGTAATACTTATCATCTTTGCGCGTCCCCAAGCTGGACGTGGCCATATAATGACAATGGTTTAGCCTATAAAAGTCGTACTAGCGGGGACTGGTCTAGCTAGTCAAGCCTATGTATAGTAATAACCGTACCTAATACCTATGTACAGTAATATTTAATTAAATTATGTAAGGCTAGGACACTTAGCTATACCTTATACGAAGGAATCACGTCACCCACAGGAAGCCCACAGATCGCAAGCATGGATGTCGGAGGTGCTCACCTCTCCAGGACTGGTCTATTTATCCTTAGCCATTCTTTGTTGATGTAATAAAAAAAAATTCTTGACACATGTCAAATGTGTAAATGTCTACTGTCAATTATAATTTTGTTTAGCGGTTGTGAAGGTTGTTTTTGTAATAAATTGGAAAATTGCCGGATAGAAAATAAATAAAGGAAATCATAAAGAAACTCATGTGACGACAAATTAAATACTATTATAATCAATATGAATATATTAATCGTACTTGTACTTATATTTGTTATAATTTATTCGTGTGTCTCATGGTAAATTTCTAGTCTAATCTTTTTAATTTTCATTATTTTGGTTTTCTATTTGTGATCTACTTTTTCTTTTTCCAGGCTGTTACCAGCTTTATTAGCATGGTTATTCAAAAGAAAGTTTCATATAAAGTTGAAAATTGGGAGAATCGCAGTTCCAAAATTGATTTTACGTGATGTTAGTTTGTCGAAAGATGGATATTATATTGTAAGTATTCTTTTATAATCGCTTTTTTTAAGATAAAATTTTTTGGTCTGAAATGAAAGTTGTTTTCTTTACTGAAAAGCTTAATTTTTTTACTGATAATTATGGCTTGTATCATTGTATCTGAGAAGACAGACCATGTTTCTCTAAAATGTAAACTTTAACTTTTCTTGATTTAAATTTTTACAACTGTTGTGTGTTAGAAGACAGAAAGCAATTTATTTATAAATGGTCTATTCATTCAATGGTGTCGTCCTTGTTTCTACTAAATAACTATTTTAATTTCCACTTTTGTAAAAGCATATGAAACAATTATTGTTAAAAACTGTTTTTTTTCTTTTTTAGCATATTGATGAAGTATCCTTTAGAAGCAGTTTTTTCAATTCTGAGATCAACAAGTTGTTGTCAGTAGTTATTAAGTCTATTGATATAACAAACAATGCTGAAGAAAAACGCAGTGTGGTCGTTGAGACTATACTCAAGCCTTTGCTGTCCAAACAGAATTCTAAAACAGAGGGTGTTACTGACGATGAGCTGAATCGCCTGAACATTTTAAGCAGAGATTTCGCCATTTTGAGTGACAAGAAGCTACTTGATTTTAGAAACAAAAAGTTACCTCCAAGTTTAATTATGTTTGCGCAGGTAAATATGTAGTAGGAACTAAGTTTTTTACTCTAGGAATCTTGTAAAATATTGTGTTTCTTATAGTTTGGTAACTAACAAGTACGAAACAAAAACAAAACAAATGGTTTTTAAATACAAATAAGTTATTAATCTTGACTTGAACAAAATAATAAGGGACCATACTCATACTATCTTATCCTTTTTTTGTCCACTTCTTACAGTTTATGGGTGTTCATATATTTAATGCTATATTGAGAATAAGTCATGGAACAGAGAATGCATGGTCAGTTCATGCGAGTGCATCTGAAATACATGCAGATGGAGCAGGAGGTGGGCCGGCTAGAGCTCTTGTGTTTTCTGCAAACCTGGTTCAGGCCAGTGTCGAGATTGTAAAATCCGGTAGTGCCTTAGCAGAGGCGGCGTTTAGTGTCCTCATTGAAGGTACAGTTAAAGCTGAGGAACCACTTAATGTTGAGGTATGTATGTGTAATTTAATTGAAATAATTAATAAACAAATTCTTCTGAGGTTTAAAAACTATTATCATTGATAAAATCATGAGTGTATGGATTTTTTTTTTTCATTATCTTGTCTAAACAATGAAAAGTATTTATAAACAACACATTCAATTTTTTTGCTAATGGCTAAGAAACTAACACTGTCAGTGATTTTGACCTGAGTGCTAAGTGTGAGTTTTTCTTTTTGCATTCGATCGTGAGCGCGTTTGGCGTTTACTAGGAATTTGTATCTGATTTAACCTAGTTGTCGCGTTTACAACTAGGTGACGCTGTACAAATCACATACAAATTCCTAGTAAGTGCCAAATGCACTCCAATCGAATCCGAAAAGAAAAACTCACACTTAGCACTCTGATTTCATAGTGATCTTGCTTATCACATATGGTGAATCATTATTAAAAGTGTTAACTTTGCTTCAAATTTTAATTGTAACATTTAGGAAATTATTAATTGAATTATTGTATATATTAAATTCTGTTAGCTGTTATGCCCACTCCACAATAGGCTATTCTACATATTAGTTGAACTAAGTAAAACTGTAGTTTTATTATCTGTATGTCACGTGACCTAAAACGCCAGATACCATATTTTTCCTGTAAGTGACGTCATAAGGACATCAAATCGAATAAATAACAGCGAAACATGAATTTAAAGTTCATGCACTACACACGCACATATGACATATATTTGTTTCTGTTCTTATGACGTCACGATAATGGTGGCTGTCGTTTTGGCGCAAACATTTATCGTTTAAATTTTAATAATTTTTTCTTTGCATAAAGAGATATTATTTCCAGGAAATAAAAATAGTATTTGACTATCGAATCGATGCGAACATTTTAAAATATTATTGAATAAAATGTAGAATAGCCTATTCTAAATGCGGGCAGACTAACCAAAACTTGAAACATACTCATTAAAATAAAACTATGTTTACAGATTTTCTCGATTCGATTTTCGCAATCGATCGCGATTTTCTTGGTTTATCCTAACGTTAAATAAAATTAAACCGCAATAATAATAATCTGTAAATATAATTTCTCTTTCAATTATTAATATTCTCGTAAACATTTGTATTCAATATTTAAAATAAATTACCTACATATTACATAATTTTTGTATTTTCAGAAAATACACACAGTTATCAGAACACCAACCTTGTTAATTCAAGATGAGCTGTACCGTGTTATAAAACAGCGCAAAAAGAGCAGGGTGTTTGTAGAAAGTGATATTAATGAAGATCATCTGATCACCCTCATACCTCGCCTCTCGCCAGCAATACCTAAGGTTTAAAATGTTAATTATAAAAAACTTTTCTGTTTCCTCTTTCATTTGTAGCCCCAAAGGGCGTATTACAAGCTCTTAATTCCAGTCAGTTTACGCCATGAAACAAACTGACTTTCATTTACGTATTATGATAACTTGTTGCCAGCCAGTCATCAGTCACGTGACACTTGACTTACTTCTTTATTGAAACTTGCGTGGTATTTTCGTATTATGAAAAAACATTTGACATTAGCTGGCTTGTTTTTTCTTTACAAATCCAGTCAATTTACGCCACACTTCATTAGCTTTTATTGGCTTGTTTATATTATAGTGTTCTCTTTTAATATTTTAATGGGTATTTTTGTAACGTAAAATATCGCTAAAATAATTGCGTATATTTGTTTATTTGTAAGCCATAGGTTTTATTCATAGGTTCTTAGAAAATAAACATGTGTGACGACTGACGAGTTAGAAATATTTGAATTTCTAGAAATAATGTTTCACACGAGAAGCACCAAAATCACCAAGCAATTAACTGTTCCTAATAATTTCAATCAACAATAATTATTAAGATCATTCTACTAATATTATAAATGTGAAAGTTTGTGAGGATGGATGGATGGACGGATGGATGTTTGTTACTCTTTCACGCAAAAACTACTGAACCAATTTTGATGAAATTTGGTATGGTAGTAGTTTAGGCTCTGGATTAAAACCTTTTTATCCTGAAAAAATACAGTAGGTATTCCCGAGGGATATTTACGCGGGGCCCAGCAACAGCTAGTAATTTATTAAAGAATTTGCACTTTTCAAAGCATCTACAGTCCGGTCAGATCAGTGTTACCACACCAGATTCTTTAAATTTGCCCTCATTTTAAAGTTTCATCATTCGCTGGCCAGAATATAGCTATAAAGTAATTAAATTGGCAACACTGATTTCACCTCTGACAGGACCTTTATTCCAATAATAACTGAATTCCTTTTTCCAAAATCTTCGTAACCCTATCTTTATTCTAAAATTGGGCTACTTGGTAGAAAATAAGCACTTTTTTTTAAGTAGGTGTATACAAAAACGACGGCTATTTTATTAACATAGACCATTTTTTTTGGGTAGCCCTGAAAATTTTCTTTTTATAACTATTATTATAACTGTACATATTCTATTATTAGTTAAAAATATATTACTTTTAAAATGACATTCCAAATATCGCCCCATATCGGATTATTGCATCATCCCAATATCGCATTATTTCATATAGCCCCATCTTACAGTACAAGTTTAACGTTCGCCATAAAAAAAACGGACCTGTAATTACGTTGGAATTTGACGTTTCCGTACGTCATCTTCATGCTCGTTTATACCAGTCTACTGACTGGTATAAACGAGCATGAAGATGACGTATAAGTAGTAGAGGTACATTCTCTTTGCCAGTCAGCGACAACCAAACCAGGATGAATCCAGTCAGAACGAAATGTCGTTGTAATACGAAAAAGAACTAGGCACTTTAGGGTTTTTGACTTGCCTGGTAACAAGCTGGTTTTTTAAAAGACCATAATACTGCCTAAGTATGTTTTAAAAAAATTCTGGTCATTTGTGAATTGCTTTAAAGAGGATACTTTCTATTTGTAAATTACAGATATTCAGTTTAAAAATAGATGAGACAAAAATTAATTGTGTAGACAATATTACGAAGACAATGTTCGAGATATCACTGCAGAGTATTCAGGTAAGTTAAATTTTACTAAGGAAGTAGTATCAGCTTTACTACTTCCTTAATAAAATTAGTCACTAAAACATATTTTTAATCATTTTTTCAGCCTTTGGGATTGGTCTCCCTACTATTATATATTATATAATTACCCAAATATTCGTTAGTTAATACTGCCATACTTTACCAACTTCGCGTAAAAGGGTTGATAATTATAAAATCATATGGTTACTGTTCACTATTTGATGATTACATGAATATGATAATGATCATTAGGTGAACTCGCGGTTCAGCGCAGGCGCGGCTGCTGCGGGGAGCGGAGCGGCTGCTGCGGGGAGCGGCGCGCCGCAGGTGTATGTCGCACTGCAGATGGATCGCCTGCGGCTCATTGCAGCGGGGGACAGCCTGCTGTTCATGGACAAACTCAAACTAGACGCCAAGGTCAGATACTTGTATCTTCATACCGGCCACATATAGATTGTCTTTACAATGCCTAAAATAACAGGCACAATGCTGTCAAAGTTATTTTTTATATAATAAATCATCTTTTTGTTTAGCAATTTGGCAAAAAGTGCGTCAAATACTTTCTTTAAAAAATGAATCTTGGAGGTATTAAAATTTATTAATATCTAAGATAAAAAGTTTGAACATACACACATAAACTATGTTCCATTCTGACATAACCTTGGAAAACATCTAATTAATAATCATACATTTCAGCTAGAGAAGTCGATCCTTAACCTTTACCTCATAGTGAGCACGCTATCGCTGACGTACGCGCACGCTCGTGCGCGCCGCTGGTACGACGCCGCGTGCACACTGATGCGCCGCGACGACGCTCGTGACGTCGCCTCGTCTAACACGCGCGAGGGTACGTTCAGTAATGTTATTTTTTAAATTTAAAAATTATACTTAAAACTAAATATTTACATCATTTCAGTCTATTTTTATAAGTACTGTACTAAGAATTTATTTTTTTCTGGATAACTGATATGCTCTGTAGTTAGTAATAATAGGCTACTTTCGTAGTAGACCTTGTTTTTATTTATGTCCCAAAGGCTTCATAAATGTTTTATTACACAAAAAAAAAATATTATTTTGAAACCTAAAAACCTACACAATATATATTAGGTCCTTACATATGAAATTGGCGTTTTGTCGTACTGGCCACTTTGATCTCAAATATATCTTACTTGGTTAGGAATCCCAATTTCAAAATACCGCTATTTACTCGTGCATTTGTATTTCGAAAACCGTAATTCATTTGTTTTTTCCTCTTTTAGTTTTTTCTTTGCGTCACTCTGTTTTCAAAATGGAATACTTGAAATATCGTATTATTTTCGAGTACGAGTTCCACCGTGGCACCAGTGCTGCAGAAACGGCTCGAAGAATTAATGATGTGTATGGCGGCGGCGTCGCAAAAGAAAACACAGTGCGTTTTTGGTTCCAACGTTAGTTCTGTAAATTTCGACCGTGGCCGTGGCCGTGAAGTCCGTGGACGGGAATTGAAGGCTATCGTGGAAGCGGATCCATCGCAAACACCGTCCGAGTTAGCTGCAGGCTGCGGTGTTAGTGATAAAACTGTTTTAATCCACTTGAAACAAAATGGGAAGGAGAAAAAGCTTGAAAGGTACCTCATGAATTGAGTGCAGCAAACCGACAAACGCGCGTCGATTGCTGCGTTATATTACTCAACCGGCACAATAATGAAGGGATTTTAAATCGATAAAACTGTACGATAATCGGAAACGCTCATCGCAATGGCTGAACCCTGGCAAACCAGCCAACGCCTGTCCAAAGCGAAAATTTACTGAAAAAAAGTTACTTGTGAGCGTTTGGTGGACTAGTGCCGGTGTCGTTCACTATAGCTTTCTTACTATACAATGCTACAGGTGTTTGGGATTCGGATACACAGCAAAAGTATCCTTAGGCGAAACAACATGCGGTTACTGCGCACATGCACACGACACTAGAGAGTGCACTAACAAAAACCAAGCACTGCCCAGAGGGCAACCACCCAACATATTCAGCTGAATGCCCAATATGGCAAAAGTGGGACAGAATAGCACGCAGCAGAATTAGTTACTGCTAAGGGTGACACAAGACTGAACCAAGAGATAAAAATAGCCCAGATCAACCTAGGCAGAGGACGCAGTGCTACTCATGAAACACTACAAGCCACCACCTCCCAGGGATTCTCGATAGTACTAATGCAAGAACCATATGTAGGTGCACAAGGAACCCTGATGTGTGGATATAGAACAATCCAAAAAACTGCCAATAGAACAAAGCCAGTAAAATCCGCAGTGGTTGTTCTTGATCCTAACGTCGGAATACTCGCAAAGGCACAATGAATCACGGAGAACACTGTGGGAGCGGTGGTAACCTTTACAGGGAATCTGAAAGTGGGCATTGTGTCAGTGTACTGGGAAGAATATGTCGATATCGAAGAACAGATAAAAGAACTTGACCAGGTCATCGAAGACATGAATACAAAAATGCTCTTGATAGGTGGGGATGTTAACTCCAAAACTCCATGGTGGGGTGAAACATCAGAAGATAGGAGGGGGAAGAGTCTAGCTGAGTATCTGGCCAGCAAAGAAACAGAACTCCTAAATACCGAATACACCCCCACTTCACAATAAGAAGCAACACCCCTTACACGAGCATAGTAGACGTAATAATCTGCAGCACACAAATGCTCAATATGATCTCAGATTGGAAAGTGGATCCTGTTCTAGTAACCACCTCTGATCACAGAGCGATAACATTTAAGATACGCACAAAGAACGACATCGAAAAAACAAAGATCAACCCAACAACAACCAGAATATACAACACTAGAAAGGCGAACTGGACAAAACTCAGAGAGTACATAAAAAAAGGATTTAATTGACAATGACATAACTGAACCAAATATTGACCAAATAAAAGACAAACAAAACATCAAAGACATAACAGACAAATACACGGACATCATAATAAGAGCAAGCGACAAAACTATTCCTAAAGTAAATCTGAAAAAAAGCTAAACAAATAAACTGGTGGACACAGGATCTAGCTGAAAAGAAGAAAAATATAAAAAAGACAGCAGAAAAATAAAAGGCCAACCTAAATAGAAAAGAGCAAGCCTTAAAAAACTACCTAGAAGCCCTGGAAGAGTATAAAGAAAAAATAAAGGAAACAAAGACAAATAGCTGGAAAACCTTCTGCTCTACACAAGAAAGAGAGTCAGTGTGGGATAAAATCTATCGTGTAATAAGACATACAAACAAGAGACATGACGATCTACTCCTAAAAGACGATGACCGCGACTGCGACCCAAAAGAATCAGCTGAACTCCTGGCTGCCACCTTTTATTCCCCTGACGAAGAAGAAAAAGACACCTGACCACAAGAACACCAGAAAAGAAGCTAAGGACATTACGAAGTTACTAATAACAATGACTGAAATAGACATGATATTCAAATCAATGAATCCGAAAAAGGCACCTGGGGAAGACGGCTTAACATCCGATATATGCGAAGCAGCATTCTGAGCAGACCCAAAGGTAATGACTGCACTACTTAACGCATGCCTGAGGATAGGCTGCTTCCCTATGAGATGGAAAAGAGCAACCGTAATAGTTCTAAGGAAACCAGGGAAGGACAACTAAAACACCCCCAAAGCATACCGACCCATAGGACCATATTCCGATTTTAGGAAAAGTGTTCGAAAAAATCTTGTACAGATTTTTTCGAACACTTTTCAGAATTTGTACAGATACAGGTTGCTCTGGAGCCTAGGACAAGCTAAACAGTTAAACCTCAGGCAATAAGGCTTCTTACCCCAGCGAATTAAAGAAGATGCCCTCTACGATGCTACAGAACTAATTAGACAAGCAGTTAGCCAAAAGAAAATTGTAATCGTGGTGTCGTTGGATATAGAGGGGGCATTTGATAACGCCTGGTGGCCAAAAATAAAACAACAACTGTATAAGAAGGAAACATAAAAACCTACAAAAAACACTGCTTGACTATCTCTCTGAAAGAAAAATCAAATTAACTTAGGCTAGCCAAACCATAGAGAGGAATGCTGAAAAGGGATGTATTCAAGGATCGGTGGGAGAACCACTCATGTGGAACATATTAATTAACCCCCTCCTTGAAAAAGCAGAGAACCTGGAAGCACACATACAGGCGTTCGCAGATGATATTCTGATGATAGCAATTGGGAAAGACTCAAAAGACGTCGAGGACAAAGCAAATACAGCCCTAAAAGCAGTTGAGCATTGGGGACAAGAAAACAGACTCCGGTTCGCGGCGCAAAAGACG
This sequence comes from Phengaris alcon alcon, assembly GCA_037179445.1. Taxonomy (NCBI): domain Eukaryota; kingdom Metazoa; phylum Arthropoda; class Insecta; order Lepidoptera; family Lycaenidae; genus Phengaris; species Phengaris alcon. The sequence continues at coordinate 1,857,564 of JAYRCH010000471.1, read as the reverse complement.
CAAACCATCATCATAAAAAACCGGCGAAAATATAACACACCCGAACTGGAGTTCTGCGGAACCAAATGGTCATACTCAACTAGCTTAAAGATTCTGGGAATAACACTGGATAACAAACTAACTTTAAAGAACACATAGAAAACCTAAATGAGAAAGTCGTAAAAATACACAAAAAGGTATCCATAACTGCCAGAGCTACATGGGGGCTAAACTCTGAAATACTCAGGACAATATACAACGCGGTAATAGAACCAACCATCCTGTATGCGGCTAGCGTATGGGAACCAGCCCTAAGGAGGAAGTATATAAGGAAAAAAATTGATCGCTAGAATAGGATATTTACAATAAAAATAGCCAAAGCCCCCAAAACAACATCCCGCATGGCCACCACCCTCCCTAGTGGCACTATACCCCTCCACCTGCGAATAAAGGAAAATGCCGCGTTGTATAAAATCAGAAGAGGTAAACCAATGGAAGAGTATCCTGGTAGAACACTCGAAAAGAGAGCTCACCCTTTTGATCTGCCCCACCCATCCGAAAGAAGTCCCTTTTCCCTTCCAGCTCATTGCGGACGAAACAGAGCTACAAACAATACCAAACAATTCATCTATAATCTACACAGACGGTAGCAAGCTGGAAGAAAAAGTGGGAGCGGCGGTCAGTTAGTGGGAAGGAGAGAATGAAAAGCGAACAAGCAAGATAAAGCTGGAAAGATACTGCTCTGTATACCAGGCAGAGCTGGCGGCAATATGGCGGGCAGTGCAATTGATGGTAAAATACAAAAACAAGAAGGCCAGTCTAGCATCGGACTCAAGATCATCACTACGGACGTTGGCAGACCCTAACAACTTGAACCCGTTAGCAATGGACATAAAAAGAACCCTAAAAGAAAACAGCATCGATATAAACTGGTACTGGATCAAAGCGCACACAGGGTTAGAAGGAAATGAACGTGCTGACACCCTAGCTAAAGAGGCCACAAACTCAAAAACTGCCTCAGCATACTCTGCAGTCCCACTAAGTGCAGTGAAGTACTATATCAGACGGAATACAATAGAGGAGTATCAAAAGGAGTACGAAGAGAAAAGCAATCACAAACCAATTGCATACTTCTTCGGAAATGTTCGCCAAGCCCACAAAATAATCCAGAACATCAAAATGGACAACGTAATGGCCCAAACGTTGACAGGCCACGGTGGGTTCGGCGAATACTTACACAGATTCCACATAAAAAGAGATGCAAACATATGTGACTGTGACAATACATCGGAGCAAACCGTATTACACTGCCTGTGCGAATGCGCAAAACATACGGTGACAAGAATGGAAACGGAACACAAAATGGGAAACAGCATAAACAGAGCCAACATCAGATACATAATGAACAAGGAAAGAGACAGACGGGCATTCCTACAAATTGCAAGGAAAATCACCGAACGAGTCACAAGAGACAACAAGACAGAGACTTACCTTGCTCCAACAGATTAGCATTTTTTTCCAAATTTGGATAACTTCTTGCAAGGGAAAAAATTCCTGTCTGATTGGTTTTTTAGTAAAGGAATCAATGAACTACCTATGAGATGGCAAAAGTGCATAGTTAGCAATGGTATATACTTTGATTAAATAAATATATGAGGTTTAAAAAAAATCGATTTTATGTTCCTCCTTTACAAAACGCCAATTTGATATGTAATGACCTAATATTTTTTAAATACACTTTTTAAAAACCGCCGAAAACACTATTCGCCATGTCGGTTGATAGATTATCTGTGCTGTGATGTCATACCAGTACTATTTGTAATCTGTGCTATAGTCCGCTCAGACAAAATGGTGGTGTGACGTTCCGTTTGACGTTTTGACATAAATAACTTTATAAGATGTCATGAATTATTTATTTACAGAAACACGTTCCGTTTTACTACTACCTATGTTTTTAGTGTGTTTGTGTCGTCACATCCTTGCCAGAAGTTACGTCGAGGTGTTTTCATTAGTAGAAACGTAAAAAAAAACATATTTTTAAATCAACTTTATTTATCTATCTTAAGTTTTTAATTTATGATATCGCTAGAATACGTTTTCCTAAGTCAAGTACTAACGGAAATACGCCTTTAATGTATGAAATTAAACATGATTCAAGTAGCCTATTATTGGGGTTTGTAAATACAAATAAATAAAAGGCAAATACAACTTTATTGGATTGGATATGTCGTGTAGATACGTTTAAGGTCATATTAAATCAATAGGGAATATGCATGTATTTTTTAACGTTTCTACTGGTTATAACATTACCAAATATATATATATATATATATATATATATATATATATATATATATATATATATATATACAGGGTGTTCGGCACATGGATGGACAAACGAAAACCGTGGACCCGTGGAGCCTTCTGCTATACATTGAGGCCTAATTACAAGTCTCAGGCCCAATAGTTTTTTTTTAAATAATTTTTTAAGTTAATTTCGAAAAAAGCCAGTTTTCAAACTTCAAACGACTATAAATTTACTTTTAACATTGAAAATCCAAACATGCTTTTGTAATAATTATCTGCATTAGTTGTAGAATCATATTAAATTCAGTTTTGGAGCAAATGTTAGATATAAAATTAGATAAGAGTCCTTAAACGACAAACAAAGTGAAAAAATAATTTTCATATTCCACTTTGAAATTCTTAAAAAAAAAACTATGATTTTTAGAGCCCTTAAAATTCTAGGAAAACATCTGTGGTTCATACCCTTTATATTGGTATACAATTTGCACATATTTGTTTAAAAATAACTAGAGTAAATCGCAATTTAAACTAACGGGGCCTTAATTCATAAGACTCAATTTGCGAAAACTTAAATCAAGTACAAGCCAATTTGTCATAATTGCTTTCGGTATGTTCACTAACACTACACGTGGGAGCTAGTAGTCTGTCTCTCTCTTACCAGTCACGATACTATCTCTTGTCTCTTTTGTTGAATTTGGACAATAGCCGTACGTACATAGCAGGTAGAAAAAGGGGTGTTATTTCTCTGTGCAGTAGTAATTCTATGAAATCTTATATTTATTTATTTTTTATTTATTTATTTAATGCACAAAACACATTACAATCGGAATGAAGTAAAATGATAAATACAGTTTATGACCTAGATTGTAAGGTAACATAATATGTGCATACTATTAAAAAAAAAAAGAAAAAAATACATTGCAAACTATATCATTAGCTCAGTAACTACATAGAGAAAATATAACTATAATACATAATAATTTAAAAAAGTTAATAATTCAAAAAAAAAAAAAAAAAAGAATTAAAAAAAGGTGAACACTAGAAATTGGTTATTTGGAACCTTCTAAGGTGATATGGAGGATGTCTTTAACAATTTTTATATACGATTGAAGTTTATCAAAAATGTCTAAACTTTTATTTTGTTTTGAATAATTATTGTATTGACGAGCCATGCGTGTTAAGTGGTTGAAATAGGATATATTATTTTTGTAGACTTGCAAGGCAAATAGGTTTATGTTATTTGCTCTACGAGCACTAAATTTAATATTGAAGTTAATATGCGAGAGTAAGTTAGGTGAGTCTAATAAATTATTTATAATTTTATAGAAGTAAAGAAGATCAGAGAAGATGCGCCTATTCTCAAGAGTCTGTATTTTGAGATTAACTAGCCTATCGTGATAATTTAAATTGGAACGTCCTGGGTTATAGCGGTAGAAAAGAACCTTGACAAATTTCCTTTGTACACGCTCAATGTCCTCTACGTGAACTTTATAATTTGGAGACCATACGGAGCTCCCGTACTCTAAGATAGTCCTCACGAGAGTGGAGAATAGATATAGAGAACTGTTAGGTTTTTTGAAATCTTTAGTTGTCCTAAAGACAAATCCTTGAATTTGATTTGCTTTGCGTATAATGTGTTCATAATGAGCACGAAAGGAAAGTTTCTCGTCAAAAAGGACACCCAAATCTTTAACAACTTGAACGCGGGTAAGTGCTTGACCATCAATTCTATATATCCAGTTAATTTTATTACGTTTTTGAGTGAATGAGATAACAGAGCACTTCCTAACGTTCAAGTCCATACATGTTTTTAATTAGTAAGCTTTTTAGTAGAACATGAATTTATTATTAAAACACTATGATAATTTAAATTTTAATTTATTTCCAAAATTTATTTTATAACAATTGTTCGAATAGGTGCCCTTGACTTCTTATGCATGCTCGGCACCGTTTTAAAATTTCCACTGTTGTTGTTTGAAACATCATTTCGGCTTTCATTTTTTCGAATGCTTCATTTATTCTAATTATTAACTGCTCTCGACTGGGCACCACGGTTGCGTACACTAGCTCTTTGGCTCTACCCCAGACGTAAAAGTCTATTGGGGTAAGGTCGGGCGACCTTGGTGGCCAAGGAATTGGACCACCCCGACCGATCCACGAGTTCGGGAACACATTATTAAGGTATTCCCTCACAGCTATGCTCCAATGGGCTGGGCAGCCATCATGTTGGAACACAAAAGGTCTGTCTTCTTGTAATACTTCTTCCACTAAACCGGGCAAATCATTTTGCAGAAATTCTAAGTAATTATTTCCATTAATATTGTCCGGTAAATAATGCGGCCCGATTAGTTTATTTCCAATGACCCCAGCTCAAACATTTACACTGAATCTTCTTTGAAATTTTCTCGGTCTCGTCACTCGTGGATTTTGGTTTTTGGGTGCCCAGTAATGGAGATTATGGTAATTTGAAATACCTTCCTTATCAAATTTTGATTCATCTGTCCACAGAATACTTCTTAAAAAGTTTTCGTCTTCCACGTCAGTGTGTAGTAGATGTCGACAAAATTCTACGCGTCTACCAAAATCATTATCTTGAAGATCTGAAAACAAAGAAAAAAGGCTTGAGAATTTAAAATAAGGAAGAATAGATCTAGGCTTTGGTACATATTCAGTCTCTTTACGGAATTAAGAAAAATCTATTGTATCCATACCTTGCACGGGAGTGTAATGGAAAGCATGTTGCCGATTTTCCCGGAGAACTGCCCACACTTTCCATATGCCAAGGCCCAGCATTGCAGCTACCTCTCTTATACTTTTATTAGGGTTATTATTAAATTCTTCTAATACACGTTCGTCTGTAGCAACATGATGTTGTCGTACATTCACCCTCGGTCCTTGATAACGCAAATTACCCGTTTCTCTAAGTCGTCGGTATGTAGTAGCAAAAGTTTGGTGGCTAGGCAGTCGACGGTTAGGATAGCGCTCTTGGTATAGTCTTTGTGCTTCACGTCCATTGCAATTAGCGGCTCCATACACCAACAACATATTGGCGTATTCTTCATTCGTAAAAGAGGTGGTCATTTTACGAAAGAAAACCAACAACGTAACAACAAAATAACAGAAAACTTAACAAACTGAAGCAACAACAATAACGTACAACGATAACAAAATCACAAAACGAAAACAATAACAGTAAGCGCAACGGACACGTCAGATCGCAGAGGCAGTTAAGACTCGACAAATAAGTAAAACAATTTTTTCCAAAATTAACGTTTGACTGATAAGGAATAGACAAAATCAAACAATAGCGCAATTGCAGAGTGAAATAACAACCCTTTTTCTACCTGCTATGTACGTACGGCTATTGTCCAAATTCAACAAAAGAGACAAGAGATAGTATCGTGACTGGTAAGAGAGAGACAGACTACTAGCTCCCACGTGTAGTGTTAGTGAACATACCGAAAGCAATTATGACAAATTGGCTTGTACTTGATTTAAGTTTTCGCAAATTGAGTCTTATGAATTAAGGCCCCGTTAGTTTAAATTGCGATTTACTCTAGTTATTTTTAAACAAAGTGCAAATTGTATACCGTTATAAAGGGTATGAACCACAGATGTTTTCCTAGAATTTTAAGTGCTCTAAAAATCATAGTTTTTTTTTAAGAATTTCAAAGTGGAATATGAAAATTATTTTTTCACTTTGTTTATCGTTTAAGGACTCGTATCTAATTTTATATCTAACATTTGCTCCAAAACTGAATTTAATATGATTCTACAACTAATGCAGATAATTATTACAAAAGCATGTTTGGATTTGCAATGTTAAAAGTAAATTTATAGTCGTTTGAAGTTTGAAAACTGGCTTTTTTCGAAATTAACTTAAAAAATTATTTAAAAAAAAAAACTATTGGGCCTGAGTCTTGTAATTAGGCCTCAATGTATAGCAGACGGCTCCACGGGTCCACGGTTTTCGTTTGTCCATCCATGTGCCGAACACCCTGTATATATATATATAACACATCACAAATATTATCCATTAGGCTGAAAAAATGTTATAAAATCACAATATTTTTTGGGCGATTTAAAAACGCTATTTTCGCGCGCTTGACTTGTGTGTAATGACGTCACAACGTAATCGCACTTAAAATAGACAGTTAATAGTTAAAATCATTGTTTGACAAGTGATTATTTCACAAAGTTATAAAAATAAGTGATAAAATCAACTTATTACCATGGATAAGCAACCCATGTTATAAATATTGTCCCTATGTGCGAAAATGGCAATGGTTTAATACTTTCCGCCTTAAACATAAAAAAAAAGAGTTTTGAAAGTTTATACACGTTCGACTGTACGATGACGTCACGTTTCGTTCCGCCAGTATATATCTTTTTCCATCCACCAAAAAAACACTTTTTTATGATAACATTTCCCTATTAATTCACGATAAATTTTATAAACATGGTAAACAGGTATGCTGTTTTAGCCATAAAGATTACAAATAAAAATATTTTATCCATTTTGGTATCACATGCATATTCCCTATTGCCATATCCTATGTACAGGTTGGGTAATGGCGGTGCTGCGGCGCGCGGGTCGCACGTGCGGCGTGGCCGCGTGCGCGGAGCTGTCAGCGGCGCGGCTGCGGCTGTCCCACGCGCGCACGCTCTCGCTAGCCTGTAACGGCCTAAAGTTCAAGATGGAGCAGACACTCGACACACGAGGTATGTAGTACCTAATTACCGAAGCTTTTGCGACGTGATAATTTTTCACACATAGCGAATTGTAATCGAATTTACAAGTAAAAAATACCGGTTGTCTGTAAAGTCGGTTTACTGACGATAGTTGAACGTGAAAACGTCAACAACAATAACAACAACAATAATGAGGTAAAGGCAATGCGAGGTAACGCTGGTACTTGTTAACGGTACTTGGTAACGATAACGGGTAACAGGTAACGCATGAGTCATGTTTTTTCGTGCGTGCAGCCGGCTCCATCGATTTATAAGACGTTATCACGTCAAAAAATAATAATAAAATCGGGTATAATTGCTTTGTGTAGCATCTACAAATTTTAATATTTAGCATATAAATATTTTCATGTTTCATAATAATCCGCAGCGTGCCCAATACTGATGACACAATCACAACCCATTCCTCATTTTCGACATTTCCTTTTATCAGAGGACTGCGCGCGGTCGTGGAGCGCGGAGGTGCTGGTCACAAGCGCGTGGGCGCGGCTAGCGGCCGCAGTGGCGGAGGGGGCGGCGCCCGAGCGGCGCGTACACGCTTGGCGCTCGGCGTTGCTCGGCGTTGCACTCGTCAAGTGGGGCGAGCACCCGCCGCACGACTCCAAGGTATAACCGGTAAAAGTTAAATGAGACGAAATACATTAATTTCAGACTTTCGCCTACAATCCTGATGTGTGCTACTATAACAAAAAAAACTATGTCCTTACATCACAATTTTCTAATTTGTCTAAATACAATGATCGTTCGTCGTCGGAGATATATTTTACGAAGCTAAACATTTACAGCAATAATAAAATCATAATTCGTTTGCAGATCGAAGCTATGGTGGACAGTCTTCGCCTCGAATGGAGTCCGGAGGTGGCGGAAACTGTGATCTCGCTAATGGACTGCCTTAACGACTACCGAAGCGTCACCCCCCGGGCTTTGCCCCCACCCTCGCCTGAGACTTCGCCCACGGATGCCTCGCCCTCGTGCCTAGCCCTCACAGTGTCTCTAGAGCATATCAACGTGTTTCTAATACTGGATGAGCGCGTGTGCGTCATGACGCGAGTAGACGCGGTGTCGCTTGAACGTACGCACGTGAAATCGGTAGCCGCCGTGTCCGGACTGAAAATGGTCGAGATGGTGCCTTATAAAGGTTCGAGGTTTTGTTGTAAAGTACAAATAAATAAAAACTCTTATTCAGTTACAAAACAATTGTCACAGAAATCAAAGCGAAATTCTATATATAATCTTTGAGTTACACGTTATTAAATATTAACGTGAAAAATTTGATTTGTAGTTAAGAGGCGTATATATTATATATATATGTATTCTCGACTGTGATTTTTGCGTAAAATGGCCAATTATGGCGTTCTTGATCTCAGAAACAAAGATACATTAACAATTTTGACATATTGAATAGTGCAGAATAGCTATTGGCCTAGTTCGTAGCGGCCTCGCTTTTTGTAAATTTTGCTTAACTTTTTAATGAAACCCAAAATTGCAGAGAAAGATTTTCATAAAATGCGCGAAGGCACTTTTTTTGAGCTCCCGGATTAAACTACTGTTCTAAGCAAATGAAATAATAAAATGAGAATGTTATCTCCTATATAGGTCGTATAGTTCGTAGCGGCCTTAGAATTTTGAAATGTCTTTGATTTAATATAGATAAAAATCTTATTCTATGCCAAAAAAAACTTCGAAAATCGCTTTAAGTGTGAATTACTCCTATGTACGATAATATTATTAAGCAAAATTTATGTCAGAACAATTGTTACTTCACGAGGAATAAAGTTTTTATAATTTTAAACCATGAATTTATTAACCTATTTCAATAAAAACGATAAATACAACTGAAAAATTACTACAAAATGCGAAATTTAGGGAACGCTTCAAATACCTAATCTCGCAGAGTGCAGATTTGTAATAATAATTAATATCTTAATGTAAAGATCGTTAAAATTCTCAAGCTGCGTGCTACATATGTATAAGAGTATAAGTTTTTCTTATCAGTATCTACATTTTGATAATAAATTACAATATTGAAATTGTTTTCTAGAAAGCGTGCATTGTCAAAAATCCGACGAAATCGTGTCACCATTTTTCCACGTGAAGTTGGCGCGAGTGGAATTGATACCGTCGCTCGAGCGATACTCCACTCTCCTACATTATCACTTCATTGAAAACGTCTTTTTCGAGTGGAGCCCTAACCTGCACTTGAAGATAACGACCTTCGTAAGAAAGTTTAGAAGCTTCCGAGAAGAGTTGGCGGCGAGAAGACGTACAGAAGTCGCTAAGAAGGCCGAAAGGGCGAGAGATTGGAGAGTCACATTCAAATGTGACACCAATCTCTCTCTTATTCTCTCGAAGGAGAATAATATGCTGTTTAATACGGGTAATTGTAGTCTATTTATAGTGAGCTAGTACTATGATAACTGAAAAAGATATTTCGTTAGTAATATGCTTTTTGAAGAGATGATTTGTTTGTAATCATCACAAATATTTTTTTTATTATTAATTAGTTATAATTAACTGTGCCAAATATCATACTCCTCCATTAGCACAATTCTCGTCAAACTGTACTGCAAGTTTTTGCTTCACGTATATGATTTGTGTATTTTATAGTTAATATACCTGGTGTGGTTCCTATAACTCCATTCCTATCGGCTTCACTTACCTTCTGAAGACCCTCATCCAAATCCCTACCAATTATACAGGCTAGGGCTTCCCTATTAAGGAGAACCAGCCTTCGCTACAAATACCTGGGTATTTGAATAATTAAATCTAATTTCCTTCCCAGACGACATGATAATATCCTACGACCACATACTCGGTCTGTCAATCCTGTGGAACCGGCTGCGGGTCATCATCAACGGCGATGAAGTTATCATCGTCGACGAGTACTGCCAGACTCGCGCTGAGGACGACCCCGACGTGAGAATCGAGAGGAGTGCCAATGAGGGATTCCAGCTTGCTTGGAATAAAGTCTGGTGAGATTGGCTGTAACTCTATTAGAATCTTTTTTTTATCCGACTACGGCGAAGCCAAAAGGAACGGTAATGATTTTGGCAGTCTATGTATGTATGTTTGTTTGACCCTAGCGCCTATTTTTTTGTTTGATAATTATCATTTTTCTGCCTTAGCGTCTTTAGTCTTTTACCTTACTTTTTCTATGACTAAATGTTTAATTAATAATAGGGAATATGCAATATTTTTATTTGTAATCTTTGTCGCTATAAAAACATACCTGTATGAATGTTTTTAAAATTTATCGTGAATTAATAGTGAAATTTATTCATCAAAAAGTGTTTTTTTTTAATCCCGCGAAAATTTAAGAAAAGGATATGTACTGGCGGAATTAAACGTGACGTCATCGTACAGACGAACGTGTATCAACTTACTAAACTCATTTTTTTAAATATTTGTGGCTGAAGGTATTAAACCATTATCAGTGTCAATTTTCATTGTGTCAAGTGAAACAGAATTTTCGTATACGGCTGGGACTAAGACTAAGACTAAGATCCGGAATTTTCTGAGCATTGAAAATAGAACTCTGCGCTAATACAATAGAGTTGAAAATCGAACACATGATTGTTGAGACAAATGTCAATGTCATATATGACTGCTCGACACTCGTAAATTCCATTTTCAACTCTATTGTATTAGCGCAGAGCTCTATTTTCAGTGCACTGAATTTTCCAGGGCCAGGCGGATTCCGGGTGATTAGTCCCAGCGTAATAAATCTAAGAGTAGAGAAGTCTCGAATTTATGTTTTTTTTTTAATTCGCATAATGATAATGTAAATAAATAAAATCGAAAAAAAAAACTATAAATTCTCGACACTGGGAGAATGGTGCAAAACCTTTGCAACCGCGATTGCCATAAATAAAAGAAAATGAAGTTAATTCATGTAAATCATGTTGTCTATGGTTTGTTGTTTAAAAAATGTGAATATTTATTTATTGGATTTATTTAGTACTTATCTCTAGGATATTAAATAAAAATGAATGAATTAAATATGTTTACGAACTTTTCGTTAACTAGGTTGTTGTCGTCGAAGTTTATAAATAAAACAAGTATGCGTAGGAAATCTATTTCAATGTACTGACTAATCTTCACAACAGTATAAGGTGTTCAAACAAGATACACTGTCTCTTCTCATCGCCTTGCACCACTTTTTCTTACATATTTGCACCTTTCGGCATACGAAAATAATTTTTGTCAGGTGCAGTTTTGTGTTATTTTCGCACATTCCTGTGTACGAAAATAACTTTGTGAACTTAATCACTTCGTTGTTTGCTTACATATAACTTGTGTTTGACTGTATGTCAAAGGCAAACAATGATTTTAACTGTCAACTGTCTATATTATTGTTGTTTTAAAAAAAATTTTTTCAGCCTAATAGAGATATATATATATATATATATATATCTCTATTATATATATATATATATATATATATATATATATATATATATATATATATATATATATATATATCAGTTAATATCTACCTTATCCAATAACACACCCCATGCAACATCATGGTATAAAGGTACGGACTTATTACTATTCTTTTTTACCACCAGCATGACGTAATGATATACTACATTCTGTGAATAAAGAATTGAATGGCAGTAGACTATGTGCCCGAAGGCGTCGTAGGTAGTTTTTGAAGGTCTTATATTTTCAATGTTTTCGCATCTGACATTTGACATTTGATTGACATTGGCATCACCAGGTCGGTGAGCGTGGGTCTGGTGCGCGTTGTGTTCCCGTACAAGCACCGCTTCGCGGACGCGGTGCAGGGCGACTTCGTGTCGCTGTTCAAGTGGATCAAGCTCGTGCACGGCATACAGAAGAAACCGTTCACCGCAGAAAGCCCGCTGCCAAGTGATCTGCATATTAAGGTTGTAAAATGTTACTCTATTTTGGCGTCCTCTGTGGCTCAGTGGTTAGCACGTTGGCGCTCAAGCTGGAGGTTGCGGGTTCGAATCCTGTCAAGGTAACAAAAAGTTTTCTGAGTTCATGATATTATATGATATTAAATATATTCCCCCTTACTAATAAAAATATTTACACAATGGATAAGCTATATAATGTCTTGTCCTTGTTTGAGACTTCGGAAAAGTTGCTTGATAGACTAGTATAAAGGTATTAAATATGCTTCTTGTTGTATGGTAACCGTAACCCAAGTTCTTCGGATACTCAGCACGGGACCAGATTGACGTGTTGTGAAGCGTCCATAGATATTTTTAATATTTTCTTATTTACTTATGGCCTGTTTCACAATCGACGGATAAGTGTCAGATAGCTTATTTGCATGTTTTGTCTCTGTCACTCGATATAAAGTAAGCAGCGACAAAACTACCGAATAACCTATTCGACACTTCTATGAAGATTGTGAAACAGGCCCTTAATATAACAGAATAACATTATTTGCAATTTAAAAATAAAGGTCATGAGTATTATATCGCACGATCTAACCTCTTCGTTTGCTAGATTACTGAAGATTGTTAACATAAACCATGTTTTAAAAAAAATCATGCTTTAACTAATAATTTCATAAAGGGATATAAACAATAATTATGACGATATCCAAAATCAAATGATAATTTATTAATTCAGATACTGTATTTTATTATATTCAAGTACTTGGGTAACCGAGCTATGCTCGGAGTTCTGATAAATTAAAAATAATAAAAAGAATCACAAAAATTTAAAATATTTATCAGAGTCGAACCCACCACCACATTCCGAATTTTCGAACAAAGCAATAATTATATATATATGCATATCAAATTGTCAATCGGACTGACATAATAGAGTCGAAATTATTGATATATTGTTGCATGACGAAAGAAATAACATAATAGCTTAAAATGCGCAGTTTCCCAGTGATAAGACCTAGATCGATTTTCCACCCCCAAAACTCCCTGCATACAAAATTTCATGGTAATACTTGCAACCATTTTTGAGAAATCGTTTATGTATATACAAGATTGTCTCGTTTAAAGTATAAATATTGTCTCTTTGATTGTAAAATATTGTTTTCAGATTGATGAGCTAATGATCGAAATGAGCGACGATCCGTTTGAAGTGAAACTCCGTGACAATTACGAGCTGCTAGAAGACGAGTATAAGGAGAGTCAGAAGAGAAGAGCAATGCTGGATGCGAAGGTACTGTTTTTGATATGTATTTGAATGACAAATCATAAAATAAAAAATAAAAAAAACTTTTTGGGGGCTTCAGAAATACCATACAAACTATTCTCATATCCACCTAATATACCTGCAACATTTCATTAAAATTGGTTAAGCCATTTCGGAGAGTTTTGCCACAAATACTATGACACGAGGATTTAATATATAAGATACTGTATGCAGGTACAAGAGCTATGTAAGCCGCCCATGTTCCTACCGGCGGGCAAAGTCGAGGAGCTATACGCGGCGCTGCGTGCGAAGGACGCACAAATCTACGTGCAGCGGAGCCGCGCCGCGCCGCCGCCGCGCACGCGTCTCGTGGCGTGCGTGCTCACCGAGCTACGTGTCATCGCGCTGGCTGATCCTAGTGTGCACGGCGCGCAGCGGGCCACCGCGCGACTGAGAGAGATAGACGCGGACAGGTGAGACAGATATAGATAAGACAAACTTTTGCCCGCTGCTCATGGCTGCACCATATCAAATTTCATAGAAATCCGTTCAGTAGTTTTTGCGTGAAAGATAAACAAACATCCATTCATCCATCCGTCCATCCATTCTCACAAACGTTCACATTTAGAATAGTATGATATATAGGATAGTGTAATATTATAACACTAATGAACAGTAAACACTAACATAATTTGATGGGTCCATACATGGACAATGAAATGCAATACTGGTGTGTAGCCCGTGGCCGGAGGAGGGCGTGGAGTTCTCGACGCTGTGGTGCCGCGCGGTGGGCGTGTGGTGCGGCTCGTGGCAGCTGCGCCTGCGCGACTTCCCGCAGCCGCTGCTCAGCATGACGCGCCTGCGCCTGTGGGGCACGCTGCTGGGCGCCGAGGAGGTGCCGCCGCCCCGAGGTACAGGAGTCAGGACCATAATTACGTGTCTACGCAAACTGTTATATAACAAACAATATATAACAAAGATACTAGTTAATTAAATTTGCGATAAGGAAGAGTGTCTTATCGGCGTGTGACGTCACCAACCGTTACCGCCGTACATTTTTTATAAAAAAAATATGGCGATTACGGTTAGTGACGCAACATTATATCGTTTTGCGAAAAGGAGACGGGCAATACTTTTTATTTGCTATTTTAACTTTTTCTTTTAGATTTAGGTATCTTTATTTAACAACTTTTAAATTTAATTGGTAAGAATGTGATATTCGATATTTGGAAACATTCCTATTTACCCGAGTACGGCAAAGCCAAAAGGAAGAGTATGTACATGTATAACTTTGTATGTGTATGTATATATGTATGAATGTTTGTTTCACCGTAGCGTCTAAACTACTGATCCGATTATAATGAATGAGGAGTCAACAGATTCATAATAATAGCCGGCGTAACATAGGCTATATAATTTACGTAGTAATGTTATATATTTTTTAATTATAGTTATTTGAACTCTATAAGTCTATAACCTTTAATTTGATAGAGTAATAAAGCAGTTGTGTCATTCCAGCGGTCCGCACGGTCCAGATAGACCAGGGGGAGGGCTGGGGCCGCGTGCAGCTGGAGCGCAGCATGATGCCGCTCAAGTGGTACTACGACCTGTGCTGTGAGATGACAGACTACAGCTACGCGTTCGGCCCGTGCTGGGAGCCAGTTATCGCGCACTGTAACCTCGGTAAGGGATTTGTATGGGTCAAACTAGGAGACGGATCCTGATGGTAAGCGATTACTGATGCCGATGTCACAATACTACTATTATAAATGTGAATGTTTATGAGGATGGATGCATGTTTGCTACTCTTTCACGCAAAAACTACTAAACGGATTTCGATGAAATTTGATATGGTAGAAGTTTAGACTCTGGATTAAAACATTGTTTTATATAGATCGTTTATATGAAATCGCAGAAGTGATAACCATGCCACTGCAGAATTCAAAGTTTTTTTTTTTCTAGCATTCGACAACGTATCCCGCCCGTCGCTGGATCCATCGGCGCCGCTGGCGTGGTGGGACAAGGCGCGGCTGCTGCTGCACGGGCGGCTGACGGTGCACGCCGCCAAGTTCACCTGCCTGCTGCACGTGTCGCTGGACCCCTACAACACCACCGAAGAGATGGAGCTCACGTGGACCGACCTCGTGCTGGACTGGACTAACGGTACCTAATTTTTGATATTTCTGTTTTCAATTCTGCTAATTAAATCCTGCAATAATTAATACAGTTACGATCCCCAATATGTTAAAACTGCAAATGGTATTCTAATAAACGTCAAACCCGTTTTGAATAGTCCAAACTACAAAAATCAGTTTATGATATCAAGACGATTCATTTATAATTCAATAAAAGTAAAATTAAAGTGTAATTACAAGAATTGGGGTGGTTCAGGATTTATTGAGATTTCCATATGAAAACATATAAATTCGAAGGTTGCCTTCAATCTCTTAAACCATACAAAATTTGGATGGTGACCAAAAACGAATCACTTTGTCACATATATGAACTCTTGTATGGCAGGCAAGTTGGGTTTCCTCGGGGAACTCAAGGTGTTCGTGCGCACGGCGAGCAAGTACGATGACTGCCGCGTGCTGCGCGTGCCGGCACTGCGGCTGGGCGCGAAGCTTGGGTGGCTGTGCGTGGCCGACCCGCGGGACCACTTCGCCGTCGCTCCGTGCGCGCCCACCCGCCTGCCCGAGTACTCCAGCAACCAGGTACCCGCTCAGATCAAAACTAATCTATATGTAAACAAGGAGCATTTTGAAGTCTATAATGCTACAAATTTAAATGTCACCTAAGTAGGTTTATTGTACGGAATTATAAACACCGTGCAATTAAGGAATACGTTGACACATTAATTCGGTCGAATTTAATCTTTTTTTTACGTCTTAATTACATTGGATCAGAAGGTCGATTCTGCTAAATAAATCTTACAATAATACAGTTACGATCCAGTCCCGATATGTTAAGACCGCAAAATGGTATTCTCATTAACGTCAAACCAACTACAAACGCGTTATGATTGGTCCAAACTACAAAAATCAGTTTATGTTATTAAGACATATTCACTTATAATTCAATAAAAGTAAATTGACAGTGTATTAAGTTAATTACGAGAATTGGTTCTGAGCATAGTCTATAGTATAAACAGTGGGCTCCTGGGTGACCGGCCTAAGGGTATAGTACACACATTAGCTGTGAAACTTACTGTAAAAACATTTTTGAATCTTTTTTAACCGTCGATTTAACGCCTAACTGTGATATTTACAGGAGCACGACTCATACCGAGCGTTCCGTTCGCAAGGGCTGGACGTTCACTTGAGTATGGACACCAAGCCGATCGAGGGGGATGGACCCACGCTACTGCTGTATGGCAGCACGTTGAGGTACGTAATTGGGTCAAGACAATTTTAAAATGACTTTAAACGACCTAAATAAAAGGTTTTATTCTTTATTCTCATTAATAAGCGTACGATAAAGTTGTACACATACTTTTGTTGTTGTGGGCTGTCGTTAAAAAAGTATGAGACAGACTTCAACGTTCAGTAAAACCATTTAGCTAATAGCGCTCGGCTATCGTTACTTTTCTATGGAAATGACAGACCATGTATGGAAAACGACGATTCCCGAAAGCTATTGTGATCGTGGTCGTACTGTAATGTAGCTGTTTGTTTTCGTTATAATTGTTGACATATATAATATTCCGTTTTCCAGATGGTTCGAGAGCTTGAAGCTGATTCTGTCGGGCACTACGCGGCCGACGCGACGCGGGCGCGTGTTTCGCAACCTGCGCCCGCGCAAGCCGCAGCTGTCGCGCCACTACAGGAATGTCAGCGTGTCGCTCACGCTGCACAACCTGCAGGTTGGTCGACAACACAGCAGCTCGACCAGTTGATTAATCAGTTGGTGGGCCAGTTAGTAAATATAGAACCAGACTATGCAATCCAGTCGCTTACAGCTGGAGCGTTCGTAAACTCTTCTAAGTATAGTACTATTTATAATCTCAGTCAGTAGAAGGACGATTATATTCATTCACTTCACTTCTCTTTATTTGTCATAATACCGCCAACAACTTAGTTTACTAGTGTTACGGGTGAATTTATTAAAACACAAAATTGCCAACGTAACAAAATATATTATTATATTTTAAAAAATAAAGGTCGTAGGCAGAAGGCCGTAAGGTCTGGTTTTAGCCTCTAGTGTCCTTGGGGATCGGAGGGGGGTTTAAAACACACGGGGACCTAGCTGTTTCGGGAGGTGATGACAGCACGTGGCGCGAGGAGCCCAACTTCCGGTGGCGCTACCAGGTTCGGCGTTATGGCCAGGAAACCCGACATAACGCCCAAGGACGTAAATCGTCCAAGAGTGGTGTAGACTGGGACGGAGGCCAGATAGTTTTCAGTCTGGACAGCACAGGACACAAGAGTTGCGTTCTCAAGGCAAGTGCAAGTCCAGCAAAGCGTTGCGATGGATTCGTAACGTAGTCAGCGGTGCGGTGTATCCCGGAATATAGTTAGCGGTTCGTTGTACTCGTGCCGTAGCTCCCTAGAAAAAATCCATATTAGCGGGTGAAGGTGTGGTCCCACAGCCGCCGTGATCTTAACCCCAAATGATCAAAACCACGGGCTGTGTGACCATCACATAATAAAGAGGTAAACAAAATAAAAGAGGACATGAAGAACAGTTGCATTATGCATACAATCAGCCTAAAATATCAATGAAAGTCAGACAAAGTATCAATGCAAATCAGACAAAATGAAACACGTGTTCGGGTTATCAACTTTGACAAAGTAATTACTAATTTAATTAAAAACTAATAAACTAATTTTACAATCTGATGATTTACATGAAAAATAATAAGTTATCACTTATTATTTTTCATATAAATCATCAGTTTTATTGGGTAAATCACGCTTGCAACATATCTGTTACAAGCGTGATTTACCTAATAAAACTTCACAACATATATTAAAACTCACCGTAGATAGGCATACAAATGTTAATTACTACATTTTCAATCAACAGAAAATTTTATTGTAAAAGGAAAGTGCCTTTTATACTCTTCTTCGTTTTTTTTAACATTTGGCGAAGCGTAAAGGGCAAAAGACCACAAATCAAAATAAAAAGGTATTATATTAATAACCTATATATGTCATTACATATTCTGTATTTTAATTAGTTTTTTAAGATTATTAAGTTTCAATGTTTTATTTCTAAGGTTTAAAACAAAAGTAAATTGATATAAGAATCTAATCATTAGAGTAAGGTTAACGCCGTTATAGTAAAGGCGTGCGCCGATAGATGGCGCTTAAGCTTCTAAAATGACTAACCATAATTAAGTTAATAGAACATAGCTAACGCTAGGAGCGCCGAAATAATTGATTTTAACTTTAAGCAAAAGAAGCTTTACTAAACTAGTAAGTCTATCAGTTCATTGTATACAATCAAGGTTACGGTAATTAACATCTTACTACTCGCCTTTCCGCAGGTGTTCTACTGGTCGTCATCGTCGATGCAGCGCGGCATCGAGGCGCTGGGCGTGCGTGTGACGTGCAGCTCGCGGCACCGGCTGTCGCTGGTGGCGGGTTCGGACGGGCTGCTGCGGCGGGCGCGCGCGCTATGGGCTACGTTGTACACTAACTGCGAGCTGGGCGACGTGGAGGTGTGGCTCAAGACGGCGAGCCAGCCGCTCCCGCCGCCGGCTGACGAGAGGGACGGCGTTAGGGAAGAGGTGTGTGAGAATAAATAAAACGTTAAGCGTAGACGGATTAAGGGCCTGTTTCACAATTGTCTAATAAGTGTCGGATAGCTTAGTCAAAGTCAATTTTTTTATTCAAAATATTACGGTTTTACATTACAATAAAACCGATATTATGTGCCGAAGAGGAAAACATATAGCATTGTTTTGAAGAAAGCAGATTATACTTATCTGTTCCGGTCTGTTTTATTGTCATAAACTGGTTTTAGTAACGTCACTAGATGGCGCTAGGAGCACGTCCATCGAGTGGGGTTGGACCAGTAAGTTGGGGCGCGCGAGCGCCGCCATTTTCCAAGTCATAGTTTTCTTCACCAGGAAGAACTTCCTACAATGCTGTATGTTTTCCTCTTCGGCACATAATATCGGTTTTATTGTAATGTAAAACCGTAATATTGATGTGCCTCTGGAAAACATACAGCATTGTTTTGAAGACGTGTTTGTTATCTGCTGGTGATAATTAATATTTTACACTACGCTATGATGATTTGTAGGCTAATAAAGAGAGAAAAGTTGATAGATACAAAAATGTAATATTATGTTTTTTTATACGTTACAACATAAATGATTAACACTATACATAAATAATCAGAATTTAAATTATTAAGTATTATTAATTTACAATGTTTTATTTATAATCAAGGATACTAATGAAGTCTCATGCAATTAAGCTGGAACAAAAGTATTAAAAAAGGAATCAAGTCGATTTCCTTTAGGAATTTCTATCAGTTTACAATAATGGTTAAAAAACGTGCTGGATGATTTCCAGTTCCCCAGAGACAGTATTTCGTCTATCGGTTGATTATTGAGCCATCTCCAGGAGGCTACCGCTGCCCTTCAACTTCATGGGGGAGCGTTAATGCCACTTTCTCTCAATACAGTACGGACCCAATTTCCTATCACAGTTCTGGAAGCTGCTTTAATTACTCCATTAACCGTAATAAACAAATGATTTAAATCTTTTACCTCAGACCTTCGGGGCATAACTTTCTCTAGGTAGGATTTTAAAAGAGTTACAGGGCAAATATTTTTATCATCATGTTTTGAAAGCATCCAAGCCCATTGGCGACGGGAATGAGTATCCGTTTTAGATCCGAATGCTGGTATCAAGTAAATATGGTCACCCTTGTCAAAGAAGTTATCTTTTGTTGTCTCGAGCAACGTCAGATCATGTACTCTTCGTCCAGAGGCTAACAACAACACTATTGCAGTTCTAGCTATGTCGAAGAGTGATTCTTTTGCAGGATTTACCGAAAGCCACTCTAGCACATCTCGTGGATCCCATGATAAAGAAACGTTAACTTTTTTAGGTTTTACTGCTGCAATGACTTTAATTGTTGTTTGATAATAAAATTTGAAAAGGTGTAATGTTCGGCGTGAGGTCCACAAAAAGTAAGCACAGCAGACTTGTGTACTAGAATAGTACTGTATGATAACTTTTCTTTGAAACCACCTTTAATTTAAGAAAAAACCATTTTAAGAAAAATGCACATTTTTCTTAAAAACAGGTGATTTTCTTAAAAAAATGTATGATACAATGCGTACAAATATTCTAAATAACTTCCTTATCTCATTAGCTTTCCAAAAAGGTGCAAATGTCTACATAAAAATATGACGTTGTAGTAAACATATTAGAAGTAAAATGAAATAATGTCTAAATCGATTTATTTGCGATAAGGTTAAAATAAAAGGAAAAACTTGAATTTAATTACGTTTATTGTGTTTAAAAAACATCAATGTTTAATTAAATTTAATAATAAATATTCTACTTTAGGTCTTGTTCAAAATGTGAACCTCTGTTTCTGATACAGGCCCGTAGTCTTCTCCGTACCTCTGTTTTGATTATTCTGGTAGTAAGACTAGTTTTGATTTCTTCTGCTGCATTTCTTATGCGGCTTCTGAGCTCCTCTACAGTAGTTATGGGTGTAGTATACACCAAAGCCTTCATATGACCCCAAAGATAAAAATCACACTGGGTCAAATCGGGACACCGTGCTGGCCAAGGAATTGGCCCGCCTCGACCTATCCAGCGATGTGGGTAAGTTTGGTCTAGCCACTGGCGTACGCCGAGGCGGAATTGGGCCGGGCAACCATCATGCTGGAAAATCATATTACGACGAGTTGCTATTGCCACAGCTTCCATTAAACCAGTAACCTCTCTTAGGAAATGTTCGTACATTTCACTATTTAAATTTTCAGGCAAGAAATGAGGTCCAACTAAATTATTATTAATTATACCCATCCAGACATTTAGACTGAATCTGGTTTGATGGGCCCATTCTTTTTTCATCCTGGGGTTTTCTCCTTTTGGTGCCCAGTAATGTGTGTTGTGGACAGGTGTGTAGTGAAATGGATGTAGACGCGCTGTGTGTACTGTAAACCACACCTTCCATTGACTCAATCCAAGTCTTCTAGCTGCCGCTCTTGTAGAAATAGAAGGATCATTTTGAAAAAGTGTTAAAATTTCTTCTTCTTCTTCTGGAGCATACAAACGAGGTCTGCCTGAATCGCCACGTCTTCTATCAACACGGCCGCTTTCCCGAATTCGTCGAAATGTTGAAAACACTCTAACGTTTGGCACTCGTCGATTCGGAAAACGTTCAACGTATGTTCTTCGTGCAGCAGCAGCATTACCATTACAAAGTCCGTAACAAAACAAGATGTCAGCGTATTCATCGTACTCAAAAGCAGCCATCGCGATAAAAAAAATCACAAGTAGAAGTAAGGGTGTAGTTTAAAGCAACAATACGTCCGTACACGGCAATAGTTGACTTAAAACTAATATTAGCTACTAAATTTGCTAAAAAAAAGGTCGCCTCAGGTAGAGTAATTCTTGAGATAACGTTACCTGATGATTGTTTTGTCTTTGTTTATTACATGTTCATATTTTTATGTACATATTTGTACCTTTTTTGGAAGCTTATGAGGTAAGAAAGTTATTTAAGGTATTTGTACGCATTGTATCATACAACTTTTTAAAGAAAATCACCTGTTTTTAAGAAAAATGTGCATTTTTCTTAAAAGAAAATTCTGTTTCATGTCTCATAATGAAAAATTCTCGCTTAGTTTGTCCCTATTTATTCCTTAAAAATAATATTTGACTCATTGACGGTTAAAATACATAAAAAAATCACTAAAAAGACAAACATTTTTAAAAATACGTCATGTCAAAGTCAAAAAGTAGAAAATAAAGAAAAAAATTTTGAAATTTCAATAACTTTGTAAATATCAACTTTCGGATAGGGGATGCCATGAAAAATATTACTGTAAATGAGGTCTACTTTCTGTCTTTCAAAGGAATGTATCGAATTTCAGGTTACCCTATATATATAGGATGACTCATCCACAACGTAATACAACATAACAAACAAGATATATAAAATATAAATATATATATTTTTTTTAAATCAAAGAGTGGTTGT
The DNA here is from genome assembly GCA_037179445.1 of Phengaris alcon alcon. Lineage (NCBI taxonomy): Eukaryota > Metazoa > Arthropoda > Insecta > Lepidoptera > Lycaenidae > Phengaris > Phengaris alcon. The sequence goes on along the minus strand of JAYRCH010000471.1, from coordinate 1,835,217 downwards.
TAGGGTAGGTTGTGTTAGGGTGAGTCAGCAAATAAATAATGTGTTATTTATTTTATAACCAAGGGGTTTAAAACCTACTAGCTGTTGCTCGCGGCTCCGCCCGCGTAAGTATAGTATCCCTCGGGAACACTACTTTTTCGGGATAAAAAGTAGCCTATGTTTTAATCCAGAATCTAAACTAGTACCATACCGAATTTCATCGAAATCCGTTCAGTAGTTTTTGCGTGAAACCGTAACAAACATCCACGCTTTCACATTTATAATATTAGTAAGGATAGGTTATAAAATAAATAACACAAAATCAAACTATAAAAAATCCAATAATAATTCTCAAAAACAAAATAATTCATTTCGTAACAACAACATTAGAAAGAAGTGACTATCTAACACATTTCACGGGGGAGAATTAATAAAATTCAAACGTCATTGGCGATCTATGCGAGCCACGAGCCACGTAATGGCAGTGATTTCGGGTTCTCGAATACCATTGTTCAAAAACCCCCATTAATTTTACCCACGAAACGAATACTAAAACAGTATGCAACAAAACCGTCCCCAGCAATATCGAAAGCAATTCAGGAACTATTAGATCAGAAGGTACTGCAACCAGTAGTCACCAAAACACACAGTTTTATATCCAAAATCTTTCTGCGGAAAAAGAGCGACGGTTCAATGAGACCAATTTTCGATCTTCGACAACTAAACGAATTCGTGAAAGCAAAACAGTTTCGACTGATATCTCATGCAAATGTTCTAGAATTTCTCCAACCACAGGATTGGATGATAAAGTTGGACATTTCAAACGCATATTTCCATTTGCCAATCGCAAAATCGCACTGAACTTTCTTAAGAGTCAGCTACCTAGGCCAGTTATATCAAATGACATGCCTGCCGTTTGGCCCGTCTTCTGCTCCTTACCTTTTCTCTTCTGTGACGTGTTGGGTCGCGGAGACCCTACGTGCTAGCCTACCTAGACGACTTCCTTCTAGAGCACCAGAATCGGAGCGCTTTGCGTCTGCAGGCTGCGGAAGCCGTGAGACACTTGGAATTGTTGGGCTGGCAACAACAATATAAAACAAAGACTTCTACAAAAGGAAGGCATAAATCTTCGGCAATTACAAAGCATACTGGGACAGTTGAACTTTGCCAATTTCATCATCCCAAGGGGACGACTACATTGCCGGCACCTTCAAATTTTTCTGAAACGATTTGCCTAGACATTACCCCGCTTAAAGATACGCTTTCCGAATCATGTGCATCGCGAGATGGTGTGGTGGCTCGGCGCCATCCACCGCTCAGTTCCTATACACAAAAAACCCACGACAAATTATCTGGCGACGGACGCTTCAGATGTGGGGTGGGGTGCCCACTTAGACGAAAAGATGTGGGGTGGGGTGCCCACTTAGAACATTACTATCTGGAAAATGGACAACGCAGCAGAAAAAATGGCACAGCAACAAAAAAGAACTGTTTGCTGTCATCGCAGCAATACAAACAAAATCAAAAGAGCTAAAGAACTCGCACATATTAATCCAGTCGGACAATCGAAACCTAATAGCCTACATTCGAAAAGAAGGGGGAACGAAATCGATAGAACTGCTAGCTTTGACTTTCCAGCTTCTACAGTTGACCGACAAACTAAACATAACTCTGTCAGCGCATTACCTTCCAGGGAGGTACAACATAATAGCGGACAGACTATCCAGGGGAAAAGCCCCAGCAGAGTGGCACCTGCTCCCTTCGGGTACTGTGGAAGCATTCCAGAAATGGAGACAAACAGAGGTAGAGCTGTTTGCCTCAAGACGGAGAGCAGTAGTACGGAACTACGTCAAGATAGACTGCAGAGATCAATCAGCAGACTTTATAGATGCCTTCAGCAGACCCTGCCCCTAACATGATCAGGTCTTGTTGTTTTCTTTTTAATATTTTTTCTCTTTTTTAATTCTTTTTCTATTTTGTTTTTTAATAATCTTACATCCAACTTTTTACAATTTTTCTTTTTCTTTTTATGATTAATTTTACTATTTACAATGATTATTGCTTCGTCCTTATTTCTGCCATACCATTCTTTTTTATATTACAATGATATATTATAATATAGTCATAAACGTGAAGTACCACGTACTTGTCAATTTTTACAATATAAAAGTCAGAAGAAGATATGTAAACAATTTTTTAAAATAACCAATAAAATTCCAATAAAAATACAACTCAAATAAAATACCATAAAATACAATAAAGTTCCAATAAAAATAAAATCCAGTAAGATAATATAAAATCCAATTAAAAATTTCCATAAAGTACAATAATATCCAATATAATAATTCCGATTAACAATCCAATAAAATAATATAATACAAAAAGATAAAACTACGGCACACACATTCAACTTAACCCTACTATCACAATTATATACTACATCTAGAGCCTACACTAATATCACACAAGTTTATCACAGTTTCTTTTGTTCACATATACAGTAATTTTATTAGTACGAGACGAAAAGTACGAGAGGAAAATTTCCCTCTTTTTGCCCCCCAGGATGGAAGGCAGATTCTCAGCAGACCTTGGGATTACAGACTAGCATGGGTACTTCCGCCCCCCAGTCTTATCCCGAAAATATTGGCACATATAAATACAGCACAAGGAACTTACCTAATAGTGGCACCGGAGTGGCCCCAAGTGTTCTGGTTACAGGATCTAAAATCTCGAGCCCTGGATATCCCATTCGAATTTCAGAATCTATCTCAGGTTCTGATCGACGCGACAACAGGAAACCCACAGCAAGTGCACTCGTTAACGTTGAAAGTGTGGAAAATTGGGGGTGGGGCGTACAATTAAGAGAATGGTCCTCGGAGGAAATAAAATTATTGCAAAATAGCTGGCGTCCCTCAACGTTATCAACCTACACGCCTGCGATTAAAAGATGGCTTGAGTGGTGTTCCAGTGAGAAAGTAAACGCTAAAGACCCACAACCATTCGAAGTAGCGAAATTTGACTAGTTCTGTAGGTGCTAAAAAGTCTTTACCTTTGTTAAGACTACAAAGCTCGTCGTTAACTTTTAAATTGCAAAATCCCGGTTGAGCAACAAAATTATTTAAAACTTTGTTGTAACGCACATGACGCCAAGTAGGTGAATTAAAATGTTGGAGATCGATTAATAATTTTAATCTTGATTCATCTGCCGGTTTAACAATTTTTTTATCATCAAATTCGGTTCTACACGTGCCTAAGTCCAAAATCTTCGACGTATTGGAAGAGGGATTGCTTATAAATTCCTCATTATCCTCGGATTGTTGCACAAAACCGCTTAACTCCGGGATGGAATGCGATGTACATTACTGCTGCATAATAAAATTTGTAAGGGCACTGACCTGGTCAAATAACGCGTCGATCCATAGATCGGCCTTTACCTGTTGATAATAATTTGACTCGTCACGTTCCTCTCCAGCTGACGATGAGTCCCCCGAACTGGATTGGTTATTATCTACCCGTTCGCTCAAATCACCGTCATTGTCTTGGTTTGGTAACGAACTCATTTTCGACACTTTAAATTACGAAACATACAAAAATATAAGTTTTAATATGGGCTTGTTACTTTCCTTTAGCTAAGATCACTTTTATTTCGAAGCAAATATTTAATATATACCCGATTAAAATGAATTTAAGGCCGGAAGGAATTTAAATGAACGCGGCGAAAGTACACAACGCTATGCACAGAAACGCTATGACTTTAAAAATGGCGGCCCTCGTGCGCCCCCACTTGCTGGTCCAACCTCACTCGATGGACGTGCTCCTAGCGCCATCTAGTGACGTTAATAAAACCCGTTTATGACAATAAAACAGACCGGAACAAATAAGTATACTCTGATTTCTTCAAAACAATGCTGTATGTTTTCCAGAGGCACATCAATAGGTATTTTTATACACTTTCTGAACGTCGGTCTATATGATGCCTACCACCGGTTCGGGAACTAGCCCGGCGAGAAGAACCGGCGTAAGAAACTCGCGCGGGGTCATCTTTTATCAAAAAGTTGGAAAATTGTTCATTTAAAAATATATAACGATGTTATGACTAAAACTACATAACAAGAGTACAATAATATATGTAATTTTGAAGTAGCCTTGCAGGGGGCCACCTCATTCCTAAGGTGTATTCTTATCATTCATAAAATCATTAACTTTATAATAGGCTTTAGCACACAAACATTCTTTAATTACTTTTTTAAATTTATTGATTGAAATTTTTTTAACGCTTTCTGGGATCTTATTGTATAGGCGTATACATTGACCTTTAAACGAATTCTTTACTAAGTCTAGTCACTGGTACATCAAGCTTATGCTTATTTCGGGTATTTCTATTGTGGTTGTCACTTTTCTTTTTGAATAGTTTTAAATTTTTTTGACGTGATAACGTCTTATAAATCGATGGAGCCGGCTGCACGCACGAAAAAACATGACTCATGCGTTACCTGTTACCCGTTATCGTTACCATCATTATACATTTGATAGAACATACTGAGAAGCTACAGTTAAGATTGCAGTTTCTTTAAAATTCTCTCTTAATGACGTGTTGGGGCCAGCTTATACATTGCCCGAACCCGCTCGCTTCTGCAGCACAAATATAGTATTAGTAATTGTTCGCGCCAACACTAGCGCGACGTTTAGAATAAACACAAAGGACATCACTACGTGATGTATGGCCGACCGAAAGGGGCGCTGTCAGAGAGTGACGAACACTTGCATTTAGATCCCCTTCCGCGCCGGATGCATTTTCAGCTCATCCCGAAACCTAGTGAACGCGAACGCGTGTGCGCATATTTATTTGTGCTCGTTAATATAATACCAAATTCGCCGGCGAACCGCGATAAATCTATCGATAATCCGCTCAACAGCTGTGTAGTGTAGTGAGAAGAAACCTCCGCCCAGATACAGAACCACCAGCTCAACAATAAGGTCAGTCCCAGATTTCTCCAGCCCTCACATTAACCTATATACCTACTTCCCTCAGCTCATAGTCGCATGTGTAAGTTCCTAGCTTACACAGTAATATTTGTATGAAAAAATTTAACGAATTTTTTTCATGTATTTTTTATTTGTATTAATCGAAGTAATCACCCATGCTATCAATGCATCTTTTCCAACGCAGTGGCAGTTTATTGTTGCCCTTCTTAAAGAAATCAGCTGGACGGGAGGCAACAAATTCTTCATTTTGTACTGCCTCTCGGGTATTGAATTTTTTTCCCGCCAAGAAGTTATCAAAATTCTGGAAAAAGTAGTAGTCTGTAGGCGCAAGGTCTGGTGAGTAGGGCGGATGACGGAGAGCTTCCAACCCCAGTTCTTGCAACTTGGAGACCGTCTGCTGTGCAGTATGAGGTCGCGCGTTGTCGTACAGGAGCAGCGGAGACGAGCGATTGACCAATGCTGGTTGGAGATGTGCCAGCTTCTCCATCATTGTGTTCAGTTCTTCACAGTACACATCTGCAGTAATGCTCACCCCGTTTGGTAAGAAGCTGTGATGAATCACACCGGCGCTAGACCACCAAACAGTGACCATCACTTTTATAGGGGTAAGTTTTCGTTTAGGGCATTGTTTAGGTGCTGAACCAGGATCCAACCAACTTGCTGAGCGCCTGCGGTTATCAAACAGAATCCATTTTTCATCGCAGGTAACAATGCGGTTCAAAATTCCTTCATTTGTGTGTCTGTTGAGCAGTGCAAGGCAATTTTTACCTTGCCAATTTGACGCAAATGGACCAATATTGTTTTGACGCTAACGTCGAAAGCTGCTGCTAATTCAGCCGTAGATTGTGTAACATCAGTTTCCACAATCGCCTTTAATTCGTCATTGTCGACTAAAGTCTTCGGACTACCGCGAGGTTCATTTTTCAGGTCGAAATTTCCAGAACGGAAGCGAGCAAACCAATAACAGGTGGTGCGTTGGTTTGTAGTGTTAGCTCCGTTAACGTCGTTGATGTTGCGTGCCGCTCGTGCCGCGTTGCTGCCACGACGGTACTCATATTCATAATACTCTAATATAATACATAATATTCTCATACTCATAATTACTCGAATTTTTAGCGTATCCATGATGACGAAAAAGATTGAAATGATATGAAAATGTAACACTAATCAATAAACAAATGACTACTTTTGAAAAACAATAACGTTTTTAAAATAAAATTAATTTGAAATTAGAATTCTTAGCCAAACAAAAATTATTTTGATTTGAAATGGCCAGTACTGCAGAACGGCAATTTTATAGGTAAAGACCTATTATTTATGTCGGCAGCATTTTCCCACAGTAGAATGCCATAGGACATTATACTGTGGAAGTAACTAAAATATAAAAGCCTTGTTGTGTTTTCGTCTGAAAATTGTCTTATCTTACTGCAAATGCTGCTGAATTGAGTCTGTCGGCCAACCCAACAATATGAGGGCCCCACTGAAGTTTTGCGTCTAAAGTTATACCTAAAAAGACAGCTGTATCTACTAGTTCCATACCTTTTCCATTCAATAGTACATTGGTTTCAGTTTGCCTTACATTTGGCAATATGAACATTTAGTTTTTTGCTATTTAACAAAAGATTATTAACACTAAACCAGTGTACTATTTTTCAAAGAGCATTATTTACTTCGTCATAGCCTGAGTTTTGGCGATTAAAAGTAAGCGACGTGTCGTCGGCAAATAAGACTATCCCGTTTTTTCCATTAATAAGGTATGATAGGTCATTTATATAGACCAGAAAAAGAAATGGTCCTAAAATGGATCCTTGTGGGACCCGCATCTCAATTTTGGTACCTGTGGATCTTTTTCCATTTATCTCAACACTCTGAGTCCTATTTGATAAATAAGATTTTAAGAGGACGAGTGCTGGTCCCCTTTCTCTATAGTGGCATAGTTTCCTGATCAACGTTGTGTGCTGCACGCAATCAAATTTGCTTTTTTATTCGGAAGCAAATTTAAATTCTTATTCGGAAGTTTTGTCGCTGCTTATTATCAGTAGATTGTGAAACAGACCCTTAAGAATTTTTGAAAAAAGGAACAATTTCTGAGATGTGACATATGGGTGGCACAATCGCCGTTACTTTGGAAATATGAAAATTTGTAAACTAAGTGAACATATGTGTTCATACTTTAAAGGGAGAATGGTGTTATTTCTGAACACATTTAAAAATATTCTATTTATTTATATTTACCTATATATTTTTTACGTTGTAGCGTGTGCGTACGGGCTGCATGGAGAAGTGCTACTGCGTGTCGGTGCGGCGCTTGTCGTATGGGCGTGAGGGGGGCGGGCCGCCCGCGCACCGCCTGGCCGTGCACGACCTGCGCGGCGCCTGGACCAAGCTCAACCGGGACCTGGCCTTCGCGCTCTTCGACACCTACATCAAGACGCAGGTAGGTCACGCCATTATTCTACTAAAATGCATGCAAATTACGGCAGTAGGTTGTCAACGCGGGTTGATCAGTGAAGAAGTAAATAAAATAAAATAATTATAATCGGTGATTATTTTCTCTTCAAATGTTTTCTCAACTCTCCTACTGGTAATGCGACTAAGATCTCAATAGTAAATACTTCTTTAACACACGAAATAATTTATTTAATTACATACTTTCTCCTTGTATAGCAATTAAAGAAAAATCTTTCAACGAAAGCGCTAAAAGACGAGGAGAAACCGGTGTCGACGGCGAAACATCCGCGCGATGCAGACGTGACGTCACCGCCCCCGGCGCCTACACAAGTGTGTATCACACCATATTTTTATTTATTTATTTTATTTACATTTTACTAATCTGAAAGGGTGCATCAATACGGGTAATCTTTTGTATCACACCAAATATTTTATTTATATTATTCATATTTACTACCAATATGTAACCCACTTATTAATAAAAATATTTTACACCACGGATACGCAAATCTATGTTGCTGTCTTTGTCTGTCAAGTGGCTTTTCCAACTTATCAGACAGCAAAATGGATATTCGCGGTGTAAATATTTTTATTACTAAGGGGGTAAGCGTGGATAAACACCGTATTACTATTTGTAAAGATACATTGCGTAACCCGATAACATTCGTTGGCTTACTAACTTTCTTACGTCATGTCGTAACATCCATGTGAGTAAGGTGCGTTTCACACGAATAAATAAATGTTTCACGTGTACGCAGGGTGGCGGTGCGGGCATGCTGGCGGCGCTGGTGGCGGAGGCGGGAGAGGCGGGGGGTGAGGCGCCGGTGGTGTTCAGTGACGAGCTGGCAGGCGCCGACGACGCGCCGCCGCCGCCGCCGCACGCGCGACACGCGCTTGACGACGCTGACGCACACACCGCCTGCCTCAGTCAGTGATCTAATTTTTTTACCTTTAATTAAAATCAACACTTTTTTGGAAGAGGAATATGCAAGAATCGAACATTTCAGATCTAACGTTTTAGTTTAAACCTATTAAAAAATGTAATCTTTATGTTTTTTTCGCAGTCGAGCTGGTGAACTCGCAGGTGGTGCTGAAGGGGTGCGAGACGCGCGGCTACGTGATCCTATGCGCCGCGCGCGCCGAGGTGCGACAGCGCGTGCGCCGTGCGCCGCCCGCCACCGCCTGGAGCGGCGCGCTGTCCGCCATGCAGTACTACGCCACCGTGCAGGCCGCCGACCGCGACCAGCTGGACGGTATGTGCTTTTATATAAAATAAAAAAAACTAGTTACTCAAAGTGATAATACGTTGAATTTTTATTTTTTTCAAGTTAGTTATTAAAAGTAGTAAAGAAAGTTTAATTGAAGAAAGGAGACCATTTACGCTGTACATAAGTTTGGGCCCAAAACTTACAGTGCCAACGAATAAAATTGTAATAGCTTTTGTAGAGTAAGTCAATCTGAGAATTTTTTGGCACTTTAAGATATTAGTCCAAAATGAATGGTATCCTTTACGCAATTTCTTGGAATGTCAGATCGTACAAAGTCAAAATGGCACCCGATGATGATAATGTCTGTGTACACAGAGAACATCCAGTGGGTGTCAGTGGAAGAGATCGAGGAGCGCGTAGGTGGGCCGGACATGAGCGCGCTGCCGGACGTGCCGCGGCTCGTAGGCAGCGGGCACTCCGCCGGCGGCGTCATCGGCTGCACCGTCGGCCCGTCGCCCGACACCGGATTGGCACAGGTATACGGGCTACATTGTAACCAATTTTTTTTAAACAACAAATTCATCATCATTTTGCTAAAAGGGGGCGGACCCCCGAGTTTTTAGGGGGTGGACGCGCGAGATTCTTACGCCGTTTCTCCTCGTCCGATTATAACGACCCGGTTGGTTGGTGGGCGAAAAAGTGTTGACAGTTCGCATTGGCAGTTTTCGTTACCCGTACCCCCGAGCTGCAAAAAAATATATCGAAAGTCCTCATTAATCTCATCAATCATTAGTGGCTCTCAAAGAATTGTAAAAATGTTCAGATTCTGACGATATCTCCCCAGCTACAACGCATAGTGTCGCGGTGCGCGTGCGAGTTCTACTACGTGTCGCACGAGGACGGTGCGGGCGGCGCGGAGGGCGGCGGGTGGGACCCCGCCCCTCAGCCCTACGACTCCTTCACGCTCATGCACCACGACCTCGACGTGTGCACCAACTCGCTGCAGGTATAATATATGCTTTATACATAATGTAGTACCTAAGTATGATAATATATAACGTTTCGCAAAATTAGCTGTGTTAAGTCAATGACCTTCTCAGTCTCGTGTAATTATATTTAGAGTAGTATATTTTATCAAGTTTCATTATTATTTTTCTGCCTAAACGCCTTAACATGTGCCAGATGTTTCCGTAATTATTTTTGCGAAACATTATGTAAAACACTTTATTTGTATATTATAAGCATTGAAAAGGTACCATAATTTACTTACCATAAGCTTTTAACATATACTTTCCTGCCATGTTGCAGTACGCGATGCTTCTCGACGTAGTGAACAACGTGGTACTCCACGTGGAGCCGGAGCGGCGGCGGGCGCTGGAGCGGCGCGCGCGCCACCGCTTCCAGCTGCAGCTGCACCGCGACACCGATCCGCACCCGCGCGACCTCATCCACCGCCTGCAGACGCAGGTAACCTCATACGTTTACACAGTAATGTAAACAAACAATGCCAAAGATGTGAACAAATATAAAGGGGGTCGCAACCTTTGAATCTAATATTACAAAACAATTAATGAAATGGTAGTGCTAGTTAACTTAATAACGAAACTGTAAAACTTACTTTAAAATGGCGTTATATCCATGATTTACAATTCATGTGTCAGCCACTCCAACCAAGTGTAATTCGTTAGGAATTGACAGTGTGTTGACAGAAGTTCATTATTTATAAAAAAGTGTCAATTCTTAAAAACCATTACACTTAAATTGTTGGTTTTAACTACATAATATAATAGTAGTAAGTAAGTAGTAACTACAGAATACTGACACGGTTGTGAACAAACATAAAATTCAGAGATCTATTTGCTAGCTGCAAATTCAAAAATACACACAATCTATATTTGAATTAAAATGAACTTAATTATAAAGGTGAAGTAAGATCAGCTTTTTGTTGCGAAATTTTAGCATGCGACTCAGGTCTTCGGTAGTATAGTGGTAAGTATCCCCGCCTGTCACGCGGGAGACCGGGGTTCGATTCCCCGCCGGAGAGTTCTTTTTTTATTGGATATTTTCCTTTTTACTACTACAAATGAGAAAATTTACGTAATCCAATACAATTTGTACCAAGCTATGTAAAATATAATTACAGGTATATTATTGACTAGTATTTTTCTTTATAATAACACGTGGGTGACGAATCTTGAGTGTAATATGAATGTCAACTAGTTATGATTAAATGTGAATCTAGTGAAGCTATGTATTTAGTAACGGAAAAATATAAATTTACATCTAAAAAGTGAAAATAAAATAAGTTCTCTCCGGCGGGGAATCGAACCCCGGTCTCCCGCGTGACAGGCGGGGATACTTACCACTATACTACCGAAGACTTAGTTTTATTTGCGAAATATTTTATTGTACTTTACTTCATAATATGACATCATCATCTTGAATATTGTGTTACTCATAAAACGAATATTTATAAAAAAAGTTACTCATGCTGTGCAATTTACAAGCGAGTAAATAAGATTTATACTTTTACGTAACCTTGGCCGGATATCTGTTTTAAAAATAAATTTCAAGGTAAATAACTCCAAAGTTGTATTCTTACTTATTTTATATGCATAAATATAGATTTAAAATTATTAATATACCTACATTTATTACGATCCTGAATGAGATCTCTTGCCTCATTCTCACTCATAAATGAGTAGAAATAATAGTCGTCCTTCTACAATTATAAATGTGAACGTGTGTGTATAAATGTGGATGTTTGTTACTCTTTCACAAAAAACTACTGAACGGATTTCGATGAATTTTGGTATGGTAGCAGTTTAGGCGCTGGATTAAAACGGGCTACTTTTATCACGAAAAAGTACAGTATTCCCACGGGATACCCGATACTACATAGTATCGGGTACATATGTACGCGGGCGGAACCGCAGGGAAAAGCTAGGGAAATTAATAAATTAAAGAATATAATATGATGATGATCCAGGTGCGGGAGACGCTGGCGCGGCTGCGGCGACTGGAGAAGGAGTATTACCTGAAGAACCGTTCCATAGTGGGTGACGACCCCGCCGGCATTGAGGAACTGAAGCACCTCGACGACCAGGTACAATATACGTTACTCTAATGAATCTTTCCTAATATGTTTGTACCTAGTAAGTAGTCAATAATAATAATCATTTCGACCACTGACATCGTACCCAAAACGCTGCACACACCCTTCAAAACACTTAACATACACCCATCCACATACATAACCTTACAAAAAGCAGTTATTGCCAATACATGTCGCATCATCCGAAATTTTTCATCAATCAGTAATTAAGACACATTTTACCTGAAGTTGTTTGGCCACAAGCCCGCAACTTCAGTAGACCCCGCAAAGAAGAAAATATATTTTAAGAAAAATATAATAATAATATCTATGGACGCTTCACACCACGTCAATCTGGCCCCGTGCTAAGTTACCGAAGAACTTGTGTTACAGGTACCAGAAAACAGGAAGTATATTTAATACTTTTATACTATACATATATTTACGATTTTTATTATATTATATACATATTAAATACACATCCATGACCCAGGAACACAGAAAAACTTTTTGTTTCTTCGGCGGGATTCGTCCCGCGACCCCTTGCGGCGCACCAACGATCTTCTTATATCTTATACACAAAAGACAAATTAAAACAAAAACAAATAATTATTATGTTATAAAAATGGATTGCATTTCCTTGTTCTTGAGTTTTAGCGAGAACAAGGAACTCCTCAGTTTTGCTGTTCTCGCTAAAACTCGAGACCAGCAGGACCGATTTGGATAAGTAGGGTTCCGTAGTTCACGTCTCGGTATCCTTATCCGTTCGTCCATCTTCGGCTTGGTTTAGTGCCGGAAAGATGAAATTTTGCTTGGATATGTGTATTTACCGCGCCGACAGAGTGCTAAAGTAAAATTATGAAAAAAAAAATTTTTGGGTGGCCTACACGTAAAGAGGTAATAAATTTTTCTTCCCCTTAGTTTGGGGTATCAGTAGATGGGTCATTTAAATACATTGGGAGGTACTTGTATGATATCCTTACTGTTCTTACCTGTCAAACATGGTAGTGTAAAATCGAATCTCCGGTGTCACTTGGTTGTTAAATATTTATAGGTTGCGTTTAGTTGGAACGCAAAACAGATCTATTTTAGTAAAATCGACCCGCCCCAGTAGGTAAGTGTAGATAGTAGATGTAGGTAGCTAAAGCTTGCCAAAAAAACGTGCCAAATGAAATTCACATATAATAAACATAATTAAGCTTCCACGTCTGCTCTTTTGCCCCTTAAACCTAAAACTCCTATTTGATAGGTGAACGAGTGCAAGGAGTCCGCTTGGTCCCTGGGCGCGGAGCTGGACGCGATGGTGCGCGCGTGGCGGGAGGCGCGAGGGCGGCGTGCGGGAGGCGTGGCCGCTGAGCCCCCGCCCCACCGCTACAACGAGATCTGCTTCAAGAGCGCGCGCTGGCGGCTCACTGACGCCGACGGCCAGCTCGGCATAGCCGATCTGCTGCTCACAAACTTCCTGTAAGTCAGCCTGACATATTTTTTTTTACTACAATCAAAACAATAAACACTTTTTGGGAACGCGGGTTTAAAAAGGCTGGGCAAAAATGTATGGCAACCTGCCAGTCTCCTTTACAATAATACATTGTTTGAAAAAAGCGCCCTGTTTGTCTTTTGGGCTGATGTATGGGTATATTTTTTTTATTTTATTATGTATGGGTTTCACAGCTGTTGTATTGAGGCGGACCAATCAGCGCCATGATCCTGAATCGCGTTATCGAAGTTTTTATAGCTCGGCGCTATATATACAACATCTGAAATGCTTACAAATGGGCTTCGGCCTGACCGAGTTTACGGTCGGGGATCTTTATTTGGGGCCTTTTGGAAACAAATTGTAACCTTGAACCTGACTATCAGGTACACAAAGACGTCCCGGTCAGACGACTCGGTGGAACATCAGCTGGAGGTGGGCTACGTGCGCGTCACCAACCTGCTGCCCAACGAGCCCTTCCCCGAGGTATTTGATATGCCTGACAGAGCAGATAATTTTCAATTTTGCATCGGACATTATTATCGTTTAACAAAAAATATTAAAGACGAAAAACAATTAACATAAACATTTGTAAAATTTAACACTAAAAATTACATTCTGTAGCGTACACTAAGTTACTAAGGCTAAACGAAATTAACGATGTTTGCGTACTGTAAGTAAGTACTTCAGTGGCGGCACTTATATGCTGTACGCTACGCCACGGTATACGCTGTAATGTACGCTCATTATTCGCCACTTACGTCCTATACGCACGTTGTACGCCACTGACATATTGTACGCACTTAATTCGCCACTAACGTACGCGCACGCAGGTGCTGGCGCCGCAGGCAGCGTCGGGGCGCGCACCGGTGGCGCGGCGGGCGGCGCTGCGCGTGTTTTGCCGCGACCGCCCACCTGTTGGTGGCATATCGGTGAAAGAGCACTTTGAGGTCAACATCGTGCCTATACGGATCGGTGAGTGAATATGTGGCGGACCGATTAGCGCCACAATCCTGAATCGCGCTGTCGAAGTTTTCACAGTTCGGCGCAATATATACAACATCTGAAACGCTTACAATTGGGCTTCGGCCTGACCGAGCATACCACCTAGCTCAGTCGGGCTTCCACTTATTTACACGAATATACTAGCAACAAAGAAAATAGCTTGGTCCAGATTATTTATATTATTTTGTGCTACAGCCATTATTTTATGACATTCCTTTCTATTTTCATTTCATATTTATACTTATTTTGTTCCTTATATTCTGTACACATTAAAAAACAGTAGAATAATACAATTATAATAAGTAATTTTAGTCGCTTAATACAAATACAAGGCAGTAAAAATCAATGTAAGTATATTGTGTGAGTTAAGATATTGTGAACCTAAAATGCCGCACAATCTCTATTAAGAATGCGCTTAACTACTAAAACTAGTGGCCTTAATAATCTTAGTAAAATAGTGGTTAGCGGCTTTGTTTGGAATATAGATATTAGAAAATGCCAAAAATCACGCTTTTTTTCCACAGGGATAACTATAGAAGTATATATAGACCATCATTTAGTGCGTGTGTCTTTCTGCTTCAAACTTTTCATACAAGCCCACTTTATTACTTTCATTTGTAATTTTTCAAGATTTGTATTAATTCAGAAATTCAACAACTTACATTTTAAGCTATAAAAGTATGTTATGGTCGTGGTATGACATAATATATTTAAAAGGTTCTAAATTTGACATATACATATATATGATATTTTTAATCAGAAGGTCGATTCGGCTAATTAAATCCTGCATTAATATAGTTACGATCCAGTCCCGATATGTTAAATATGTTAAAACCAACGTCAAATCCGTTTTGATTGGTCCAAACTCCAAAAATCAGTTTATGATGTCAAGACGATTCATTTATAATTCAATAAAAGTAAAACGAAAGTGTGAGCTAATTACGAGAATTGGGGTTCAGGTCTAACCAAGAAGTTCTTCAACACGATGCTGAAGTTCTGTTTCCCGGAGCGCGACCCTGACGCCATGGAGGACGCGGACGACGACGGCGAGCGCGCGACGGTCACCAGCGCCGGAAGCAAGCGCGTCAAGAAGAAGGGCAAGGACAGCAACTCCAACTTCTACGTGAAGCGGGATAAGCGGGATAAGGATGACGTGGAGAAAATGAAGGTGAAGTTTCAAAATGTACGGGGAGATGAGGGACACTCGATCTTGGGAGACTACGAACGTTTCTGTTTTCCCGGAATGCGATGGTTAGATGGGAGTAATCAGGAATCCTCATAAGGATCTGTCTTTAAATCTTTGCTTATATTCATAAATAATAATTTCTCTAAAGAGGAAAATTGTTTGCTTGCATTGAATAGGCTCAGAAGCTATTGGGTCGATTCTCATGAAATTTGCCACATATAAAGAGCAGACCAAAGGGACGGGCTAATTTTTATCCCGAAAAAGTACAGCGTTCCCGTGGCATAGGTAATTAGGTACTGTACTTACGCGGGCGGAGCCGCCGGCAAAAGCTAGTATTTTATAAACTAAAATGTATAATATTGTGTATACAGGAGCGCGCCGAGAAGAACAAGCTGTTCATCTACATCAAGATCCCCGAGGTGCCGGTGCGCGTGTCGTACAAGGGCAGCAAGGAGAAGAATCTAGAAGACGTGCGCGACCTGCCGCTCGTGCTGCCCACGCTCGAGTACCACAACGTCACGTGGACCTGGCTCGACCTGCTGCTCGCCACCAAGAGCGACACCAGGAGGTACGCGCCCGCCCGGTGACCGCCTGCCACCGGCCTGCACACGATGTTATACATATTTACAAAAATATATTCGAAATTTCGAAAAAATATTTCAATATGCCAAGGCAATTAATATAATAAATTCAATAAAATTCGTTTATTTGCTGCAAAAGTGGTAAGTAGCAGTAGATGGTAACAAAATATTTTATAGGTTCCTTTTAGCTATATGTAAATAAATAGCATGCAAATATTTAATACATTAATTAAAATTGTATTTATTCTAAATTATTAACATTATTATATAATATATGCATTCTAATTATTTTACATTACATTATATATTACATGTCAAAACTGTTAGGAAGTTAAGTAGGTAACAAAAAAAAATGCAAAATATTAGCCAGTACATAAAATATGATGGCAATCGAGTAGACATTGATATAGATCAGTTCAGATCCAATTTTATTTGAACTGATCAAGATTGACAACCTCTGTGGCTTAGCGGTTAGCGCGTTGGCGCTCAAGCCGGAGGTCGCGGGTTCGAATCCTGCCACCTGGACAAAAAGTTTTCTGTGTTCCCGGGTCATGGATGTGTCTACTACACATACTATAAAGATGCGTATAATATAATAAAAACCTCAAATATAAGTATAGTATAAAAAGTATTAAATATATTTCCGTTGTCTGGTACCCGTTACCACGGGACCAGAGTATTATTATTATTTTCCTTTTGTGCAGGGTGATCCTCTCACAAGCCATCCGTCAGAAGCTGCAGCTGCATCGCCGCGCCGCCGCCGCGCCCGAGCCGCTGGA
Organism: Phengaris alcon alcon; assembly: GCA_037179445.1. Classification (NCBI taxonomy): domain Eukaryota; kingdom Metazoa; phylum Arthropoda; class Insecta; order Lepidoptera; family Lycaenidae; genus Phengaris; species Phengaris alcon. Next base: position 1,818,474 of record JAYRCH010000471.1, on the reverse strand, counting down.
GGAGGACAAGGCGCGCCTGCTGCTCGGCGAACGAACCGTACGTACATACACACACGAGCAGGAAATGTGTACGTCAGTGTGCACGCAGTACGTACGCGATGCGTGCGTACATGTAATGTTTACAGTAGACTAAAAATTTCTCTGATTATATTCAACACGTTCTATGAGATCTTAAGGGCCTGTTTTACAATCGCCTAATCCGGAAATTTTGTATCTGTCGCAGTATAAAATAAGCAGCGATGAAACCTGATGAATGAAAGCCCTTAAGATCTTACAGAACGTGTTGAATATAATCAGATAAATATTTTACATGTCTAGTTTATTATTACAAATAAATAAAATTAAAGTTTCTGTTTGTAATATTAAATTAACAGTTTTTTTACTAAATGCATCTGATACTTATTTTTGTCTGTTCGTCTGACTGTCTGTTTGTGCCGGCTGATCTCTGAAACAGCTGGACTGGATTTTCACGGGACTTTCAGTTTTAAAATAATATTTTTGTATTTAAATTAAATTGTTATAAAGCAATCCTTTAATCATATAGAATGTAAAAGGGTGATCTTTTTTAGGGCACCGAAAATAAGCCGCAGAAGAAGAGTTCTTCGAGCGTTTTCAAGTTTTCCAAATCATAGCATAAGTCCAAAAAGGTTCCGCTGAAAGACGGCGATTGACTTTCGTGAACCAAACGACGGACTTCGGACGCAAACGAGTGTAAGCACCATAGTTGTTATAGTGCAGGTATTCTGAACCAGTGCGGCGTAGAGTGATTTTTATTAAATTAACTTTATTTTTTTATTAAAACTGCTCACCAGGCGCGGACTTGGTTGTGGAGGGGATCAATCTTCTCCCTGGTTTGCAGGGCAGCGTGACGAACTATTAGTAGTAGACAATATAAATAGCAACCCTTAGCCCTTGTACCCAACAGAGGTTTTTTGTGATCGCGACAGAAAAACTACACTGTAAATAGAACTATGCGCTAATACATTAGAGCTGAAAATTTTGTGTGGCGTTGTTAAATCTGAGAATTGACACTTGACACTTCGATTTTCAGCTCTATTGTACTAGCGCAGATATCTATTTACAGTGCGGTTTTTTTTCTGTCGCGACCACTAACAAACGCTCGTGGGTACGAGAGCTTATGGGGCCGGAATATTTTTTTAAAAGTTGGGTGAGGCGCATACGGTAAAAGGTTGGAAACACCTGTTATAGTAGAATAGAATACGGTAGTCTTCCATCGTGTTCCAAAGACAGAGAACGAGCTGAAAAACTCCAAAACATTAGCACTCTTTAGAAAGAGAAAGCTGTATTGCAGCTGTCTCTGTTAAGTCTGTTCCTTTCAGTAGTGTATCTAGATAAAACGAAACGGTTGACTGATTAAGACGTTAATAATATAGTAAACAAAGAATTGAAAAAAAAACCTACAAAAATTCTTCAATAATAATAGTTTGAAAGGACGCGGCGAGGTTGTATGCATTTATCATAGCTTAAGAATTAACCGCGTGTTTATGATTCGACGCCAACGTGTTAGTTTACGCTGCGACGATACGCGATGCGATGCTGCGTTATTAAGATACGTATTCAAAATTTAACTCTATTCAAAACACAAAAAGATACACGTTTCATATGACATTAGTCAAACGTGTATCTTATTGCGTAATGAATAAAGTTATATTTTGAGTAGCGTATCTTTTCGTTTCGGTGTGAATTTACTAGGTGATCGTTTTAGTTGTAGTTTTGTTCTGGAAGTATCTATAAAAATATATAACTCGCAATAAACATAAGTGATATTAAATTACCTTAGCACTTGTAGCTTTTGGTTAAGCCGGTCGGATCTTCGATCGATTCAATTATTACTTTTTAATTTTAGAATTGAAAATCATGGCCTTAAACCTTCTTATAGTAAAACCATGTTGCCAATGGCCCTCGATATCGTCGATTTTCTATGAAAATAACACGATGTGTGAAAAACGACGATTGCCGAAAGACATTGAGGTCGTACTGTATGTATAACGATTGAAGACAATACTCCCTTAATAGGCTTACGTGTATACAGTCACCCTCGGAAAAAAAAGACTACATTTAAATATGCTGTGTTGTTTATTGTTTGAAAAAAAAAAACATTTATTTATTTAACAATTATAAAAAGATGATCAAGTTAAGATATAGAACTAGTAATGTCTATTTTGTAATTAATCATTTGAGATTTCCGATTACAATTTACCTCAACTTAACATTTTGTTAGCGTAGGTTTTTCCTAAATACGATAGTGCAATAAAAATTAGATGTAAGCAAACACATCATTCCAAAATTTATGATTATTATTTCTATTAAAATATTTCTAATTAAATTATAAGCTTTTTGAACTATGCTAATATGATTTGAACAATGTGCGTATTCGATAAATGTTTTAGCCTCAGACCAAATACAAAAGTGAAGACAGAGTTCTGCAAACCACACTTTGAGGCCAGTCTAAACTACGCCTCGCCGTGTAATTACACATCTAACACAGTTACGCCTTACCTTGTAACGTTAGCTGTCGCGGTGTGTGGTTTTTTACCCGCCTTCTAAAAAAAAGGGGCGGTTGTTTATTCGGATGTATACTGTTTTTTTTTTGTTTTATGTATGTAGCACGTAGCTAGTAGCCACACGCGCACACACACCTACAAAAAAAAACCGTCCTCAGTTTTTGTTCTACGTCTCCTCCGTCTTTACTTTTTTATTTGGTTTTAGTTTACAGTTTCGTTCATTAGTTTGTTTTAAAACGATTAATTTGTTATACGAAATGATTGTTGTTTTGCACCAAATAGTTTAGTTGTATAATACATATATCATAGTACAGCGTGTGTCGTCTCGAGGCTTGGAGTTTTTAACAGCAGATAAGGTTTAATTTTATCTACAAAACACCCCTTTTTTGAGGGTCGCAAGCAAAAAAAAAATCAGCAATCGCAAACTGTATGTTTTGGTTAAACCTTACGTTGAATTAAACTAAATAAATAATTTTGATTATGACCTACACACATCAAAAGTCTGATTTTATACCCAATAATATTTTTTACATGATTGAATAATTTATTTTATAACTTTTTTTGAAAGTCGCTCAAAATATATATTTTCTTATTTTGTAAATATTTTCAATCTAGCCCGTTTATCCCTAAGTTTTATTTATTATCTGAATTTGCGATTATGACAACACCAAAAGTTTATTCCTTCTACACATTTGCAGTTAAAATCTCTTAGCCTCGAAACGACACACACTGTATTATTACCTACGTTCCTATAGTAGGTTTCGACTGATAGTGAACTGTTGTAACGAGGTAAGGCTGGGACTATATTTTCCGAAATCATATTGTCAGTAAAATTAGAACTGCACTAATTCAAAGCTGAAAATCGAACACACAAGTGTCGAGTGAAACTCTAATGTCATACGTGACAGCTCAACACTCTACACTTTGATTTTCAACTCTATTGTAGTAGGGCAGAGTTCTATTTTCAGTGCCATATAGTCCCAGCCTAACAAACAATTAAGCGCAATAGCCCATAGGCAGAATCAGCAAATAAAAAAGTAAAATAGCTATTAATATTTTGTTTTTCTCACAAATTACTGATGAGTAATTTGTTTAGCTCTATTTAAGAATATTAAATATTATCTCGGTCGATATCATTTAGAGGTAGGCAATAATTTTATATGATGTATGGATATTTTTTATTTTTATAACATGTTGATTAGAAAATCTAATATCATAAGGTCAGTTGGGGCAAGAGGTACATACTATATATTTCCTTAAAAAAGAACAAGTAGGTGACGAGTGGAACATATTGTATGTCACTGATCACCCTTACGCAGATATCATCTGTGACCTAAGACCTGGCGCCAGCTGACAATATCAGGTTGTTCAAAATTAATTACCGATATCATGGGCATATGATCTACTGCCAATGTAATGTTTAGGCTGAAAACATAATTAAAAATTTCGATGTAAGGCACTAAAGTCATTAACCCCACATAAACGTGGAAGCCAAGACTTTGCCTTAATAACATCAATAGAATCAGCTGTGTGAGGCCAATGACCTTTTTACAGCGCCTTAAAGAGCGCAATGTAAAATTATTTCGTATAAACTTTTGTTTTCAAATTTTTCAATTATTTTTCACCCTAAACGTCTTGACATAAGCAGTAGATCATACGTCCAAAATATCCGTAATTGATTTTTAATAACCTTACATATGAGTAGTTTAAATGTTACATAACCTCAGTATTTTCGATATATAGTATTTGTAATATGTACTGGCCGTTAAGTGTTTTATATTGCAATAAATGTTTATAAAAACTATGCTGATTTCTATTTAGATTTGCCTCTTCCTATGCGTTTATTTTTGGTAAATTGGATGGTATTTGTTTTATACGCATAATAATATTATGTATAATGTAATCTTGGTAGTTTATGTCTAACAAACACAGTCAAAACTCGAAGCTCCAGTGCTCGTAGGTTTGACTGGTCAATGCTGAGGTCTGACTTGACGTCCTAGTCAAAGCCCAAATATTTAAAGTTTTTCGGCCTTTGACTAGAGTCCGCCAGGCGCTTCTAATATCGACTAGGCAAAGCCCGAAAACGATATATTTGTCTTTCGACGTATGGCTGAAAAACTTCTAGGTTTTACTGAAAATACACAATATATTGATGGAGTGTGTCCGGAACGAAGCGGCTAGACGAGAAATCTTTTACCATCTAGATTTAAATATTAATGATGTAGGTGTATTTTTTCCATATTTGTTTTTTCCACCCCTCTATCTAATGAAGCAATTGCTTTGTATAAATTAGTTTTTAGAGGCTTACATGTTAGAGCTTAAGCATTATAGTATACTATATTACGCTGTGTAGTAGTTAAGTTAAATGGCACTCAACGAGAGTGACATCGTCTAAACTCTACCAATCTCTCTAAAAAAAAGAAGTCATTTAAAGAGGGAGCAAAGACTTTGCCTAAATAACATCAGTATAATCAGCTATCTGAGGACAATGAGCTTAACAGCGCCGTAAATTAAAGAGAGTGATGTAATTTTATTTAGTGTATTTTTTTCCAATTTTTTAAATATTTTTCTGCCTAAACGTCTTGAAATAAGCAGTAGATCATATGACCAAAATATTTGTAATTGATTTTGAATAACCATATGCAAAACATCTTAGAAAGTGCACTAGGTTTATAGTACCTATTTCACTCGCTGAATAGTTATCTATTGTAATATTATAATCAGCGTGTACTCAATGCTTAAAAATCATACCAAATTAAACAAAATGTATTGAAATATTACGGGTGTTTTAAAGTTTCAACAGCCAACTTTGAAACAGCCGTGTCAAATATATGTGGACCTCCGTAGAGTCCATAATATGTATCGTGTACAGTCGCCGACAACCCGGGTGCACTATTTTGGACCTTATAGCCTCTGTAATAAGATCCAAAAGTGGTGCACCGGAATTGTACGTTAAGTACGCACACTGGACAGACCCGTGACGAATCGACCAAGAACAATAACATAGCTCATCATTATTCATAATTCATAAACATATGTGATCTAAAATCTCGAAAATCAGAGTCATATTACAGAGAAAAACGCGCGAAAAGTTGCCCACGATTTTCCTACGACCATCTATTTTGTTGGGATTAGGTCACATCACAGCGTTACCTTCGCGGCTCAGTCTAGCGCGGGCCGCCGTAGCGAGTGCACGCCGCGCTTTCGAACGATCGTCACATCGAAACATGAGGACGAATATCATTTTATAAATAAAGTAAATAATAACTAGTGTTTTTGAGAGTGTCAGTGACTAGTAACGATGTTGAATCTGTGCATGTTCGTATGCGCCTGGGCGGCTGCCCTGGGCTTCAACGTGGATATACCCTCGAGGGTAGTTTACACCGGCAACTTTCAGTCCATGTTCGGATTTACAGTCCAGGCCCATGTGGACGGAGATCGAGAAATGTAAGTCTGTTTTTTCCTGAAAATATAATAAAGTAAATGTATTTTTAACAAGAATCAAGAGTGTTTCCATTTACGTGTATTTGATTTGCATAGGTGTTAGGACTTTACCTTGTACAAATACGTTCACATATTAAATGTGTGGGTAGTTGTAAATATTTTATTCGTAACTACTAAGAATAATCTGAAACATAAGTATCTCTGAAAGTTCAGTGCGCGCGACGCAAAGTTTCATCCGTCAGCGTGATTCTGAAAGTTCTGTGGAGTTTATTGTCTTCTTTATGTATAATATATCATTATTCTTTATACTTTTTTATATATTTCGTAGCGTTTATTATAAAATCACGGGTATTATTTTCTAAACTATAAACCAAATGCAAATACAATATGTAAATTAAATAGAATTTAATGTACCATTAACTTTACAATCGTGTATGCGTTTGCATATATTACACAATTGGTGTACATTTCTCCAATGTTGACGGCCTTGAACTTTGTTATAATCTGTGAAAAATTTAAAAACCTAGTGTTTTCATTAAGTTTTTGTATGAAAATCCTTGATACATTCGCTCGTATTACCACGTCTCGAAGGTTACGCATATCAGGCAGCATGACATCACCGCAGACCGCTCGAGAAATTTGCTCGCGAGATTTTTAACACGATCAATCTTCTATCTCGGGCTTTGCCCTAAATCTTGTTTCTCTAATTATTGGAGCACTGTTCAATTCCCTTTAGGTGCTTTACTGAGGTATGTATCATCTTAGCATAGTGTAGCCAAAATAGCCAGCGCGATTTAGTAGCTAAGTGCCTGACTGAAGAAACTGACCATTCAGCCTTTGCAAATCCATCAATTTCACACAATTGACAGGCTGCTTTATTTGCAGCTGGACGATCAGTATTGTCTTTAAGCTGTGATTGATAGAAGTGACGGTTGCTTTAAAAAAAACAAATTCTAATTTTTATGTAACCCCCGGATTGTTAAGTGAGCGAGCTGATGATAGCTAATATCACTTTTAATTACTGATACACTGATAATTTTAGCTTTCAGTCAAACAAAAAAAAACTAGATCAAAATCTGTTCATCCATGTGGGAGCTACAATGGCACGTTCATACACACACACATACACGTCAAAATTATAACACTCCGCTGTTTCTATCGGGTTAAAGTTTATCTAAAGACAGAGACTAGACTAGATGCAGTTAGTCTAATTTGTATACGTTGTCTGATTTGTATGCCTACATAAGAGTCAGACGGGCAGACCCATTCAAACTTACGAATCAGACAATAAGTGTGATATATTGTCTGCTTCGTAAGTCTGAATTGTATAGTCTAATTGAGTTCATCAATGGGTGACGACACTGTCTGATTCGCTGCAGTTCGTTGAAACGCGCATCTTGACGATAAGAGCCCTTTGAAGTTGTGGACTGTAGTCAAAGATAATTTACAGCTAATAATATAAACTATACTAGGAAATTAGGGTCAATTCACTCCGAGACCAGACGATACGATTTTTAAGATAGCTCTTCGAAATTGAACGTTTTACTGTAAAAGTTCTAATGTCAAGTTGCACCGCGCTGCACAGCGATATCTTTTGGTGTAGTAGTGAATAAAGCTCAATTTTCAATTCTTAAAAGTGCAGCGCCGAGTCAAGTATTGTCTCGTTTCGGTGTGAACTGACCCTTACTACTTTGTAGGTATATTGTGATCAAAATAACCATGTATTATATCTACGTTATTAATTTGCTGAGTCGGTGGTAACTTCTCGAAATGTTGATGAATTAGTAAACATTTAATACGAAAGTCATTCTAATGACGAATTGGAAAAATGTGGGACATCTGTTACTAGGTGACTGATGCAATTTACTTTGGAAAATACTTAAGCTGAATAAGCATAGGTTTAGTTAGCACTACAATGCACTATGACTAGGTTTTCAATCTCATCGTAATAGTACAATGAGTATTTCTGTGGCCGCTATAACAACAAATACTAAAACATAATAAAAAGTGGGGCTGCCATACAAGAAACGTGTTTTTTTTGCTGTTTCGTACGGAACTCTTCGTGCGCGGGTCCGACTCGCACTTGGCCGGTTTTTTTAAATTGCATTGCCCCAATGTTTACTATTTTATGTAATACACATGTGCCTCTACTAGCAGTAGAGAAACTACAATAGGTAGAGTTCATTTGTTTAATGTTACTAATTGCTATAAAGGATACACGATATCTTTTTTATGATTCGTATTTTTACTTCTTTGAATGAAATAGCGTTATAGTTTTTAATACTGAATATTTTAGCCATTTTAATTTGAAATAATAACGAGGAACGATATCCTTCGCTTCGCAAAATATTATTCTATACTTTTGTCGACTTTCAAAAAAGGACATTTCGCATTTCGTGTTGAATAAAACCTATTTTATTTTATTTTTAGGCGCTCTACAAAAGTTTCTTGTACAGTAGAGTTTTTATTTATATCATATGTACCTACAGTTATTTACATTTTATGGTCATCATCAATAGTTCTAGTTATGTCGATACTGTTGTAGATACTGTTGTAATAGACTGTGGTTGTAGAGTCGACGATGGATAAACATTACGTAAGTGATTGTTAGGGATTAGCGAGTGTAAACTCTACATAAATGTCATTGTCGGAGCGTATATTCTCAGACTTAAGGTCGCCAAAAATGGGAATACAAATATAATTTACAGCTAAATATAACAAATATGTACACAATTCCTAACCGTAATAGGTTGACAGTTTTTTTTACTCTATGTTTCCCTAAACGGCCAATAAGCTTTAATTTTTATCGGTTCACCACAAGTATGAATTCTCAATTGGTTCTTAAGGAAAATATTAGTTACAAAATAATAAATTTAATTCGTGATTATGTATTAAAGTGAATTACTGAATAAGGCGTCAATTACAGCCACTACAAATATATTTATCTAATTCTTCGTTATGAGAAGAAAACGTTACTGTCTTGATTTAACAAAATTTTAGGAACAAGAGGAAAATTCACAAAGACTTTCCTCTTTTCTTCCTCTTCCTTACGCTATAGTTTTAGTAAAAAAACATTAGTAGCCGAATAAACAAACGCTTCATAAATTAAGAGGTTCTCAAGTCAAATGCTGCCCTTGTTCCGCCAAGCAGACAGTAAGACTGGGACTATACTGTCCGGAAAATGTAAGGCCGGGGAAAATTCACAGCACTGAAAATAAAACTCTGCGTTAATACAATAAAGCTGAAAATCGAACACACAAGTGTCGAGGCAAATGTCAATATCATGTATGACAGCTCGATACTTAGATTTCCAGCTCTATAACTCTGCGAGCACAAGCGCAGAGTTCTAATTTCAATGCTCTGAATTTTTCCCGGCCTACCGGATTCCGGACAATATAGTTCCAGTCTAAGTGTGATTTAGAGGCCCCTTACTATAAAGTAGGGTTTGGGAGTGCGCTTCTAAATTGACCGGCGAACAGGGTCAAACATCCCAACACATGGAGTAAATGACATTTGTTGCCCAAAAACAATGCGGTGCGAATCGTGTCCGGAAACGCATATGCGCGCCACATGATGCGCTCTTTTTGACTTTTTTCGTGCGCATGACCGGACGTTTTTTTTTTCTTTTTTTTCTGCGCATGAGCGGCCCTCACTGTGATGGTGTATCTCATGGTTGATTTACGACGGCTTTAAGTAACGTACAGTAGGATGCATAAATAAAGAGCTGATTGATTAGACGATCAGTTGTAAGAAACAAACAATTGTACATACACATTTCCTCTTACGCCCGAAATTAATAACGTATCTAAACTCTTAGATTGACTTCAATCTCAGATTCTCAAACGAAAATTGACGTAAATTGACGTGAAGTTAATCCTAGGATCGTTGAAATTTATTGAAATCTTGATCTCGGATAGCTAAAATGAGATTAAGATTGATTATTAATTTAGGGCGTCGCGTTTTAGATTACGTATACTAGTAAATCAGCAACGCGTATAGAATTAGCTTCTAATTCTTCTAGAACTAAACACCCGGTTCACTGACTCACAAACAGACACATTACGTTAATTGTATATATAATTATATTCCCATTATAATATATTATACTATCGATAGCATTATTAGTAAATTAATTTCTATAGTGTTAATAGGAACCTGTTCTATATAAGAGAACGATTTAAAAGCTGTGTAAAATGTACCTATATTATATAATTTGTTAATCAAAATATTTTAAGTGGTTGCTCCTATTATGCTCTATCTTATTTAAAAAAACCGATTATAATGTAGATACTTTTTAAAACTTATACCTACCTAAGTATTAATTTAAACAATCAGTGAGAGTTATGCCCGTTTTCACCAACTGACTCCTAATTTTAAGTGTCCCTTAGCGGCCATTTAGGGCGCCTCTTAAGAAAAATTGTTTTCACCAACGCTTAGGTGTCACCTAAGACCTTAGGGGAGCCTCTAACCTTAGGGGCCCGATATTTCGCGCCTTAACTGTCACCTAACATTACATTGTGATTGAAAATACGTGAATCCCTTGAAATGGAAGACGATCTAAGCCAGTTATTGGTAACTTTAGACGCTGTTCAAGTGCTTGAATTATTTTATAATGACTTGTTACCAAAAATACCCCGTTTATATCGCAAAAGAGTGGAACATTTTGATAAATATGATATCGACTTCTTCATCCGATATAGGTTAACAAAACAGAGGGTAATATTTTTATTAGAAAAAATTTAACATCTTCTTCAGTATAAAGACATGTAAGTGTATTATTCATTTATATTTTATATTTAGGTACTTTTCTAGTACTTACCTACATACTCCTTTACCAATGGAATTCATAATTTTCTAATGATACTTGAATATCATGTCGAAATCAAAAGCAGTGATTGTTCTTTTAATATGTATTTACATGTACCATTACCTACTTGGACGTCTCTGATACAATTTCATACAAATAGGCATGTCACAAGTAGCAGGCAGCGAAACATAGTTAATGGAAAATATTTTTAATTAATCTAATAAAAATGATATAATAATTAACCACAAAAGAATAAACGAACAATTTGGAGGTTGTGAGACAGTAAACATGGTTGTGAATTGTAAATAAACAACATCAAATGACTCGTCGGTCCTCATCAGTGAAACTGACATTATTACTTTTTAATTTACAGCACAGTACATTTTTAAACATGCTGTACGTCATCGTCTTACTAATTTAGTTATTAAAATTGCTGAATAATTTATCAAAGCATACAAAAGTACACTAAATTGGATTTATTTATGTTATATTATTTATCTGTGAATTATTTATACTAGAATTTGCAATGTTACATTTATCGACAAAATATCAATAGTATGAGCGCAAATTAGTACTGCGCAAAAAAATACTGTCACTTAACTAGGAGTTTCATAGCTAAGTGTTACCCAGCTTGATGAAAATGAAATTAGGTAGGTGCCGATTTTAGGAGACCACCTATCCAAAGGGTCACTTACATAAGAGTTGTTTAGGAATCAGTTGGTGAAAACGGGCATTAGTATTCTATATTTAAATTCTTATAACTATATTTGTAACAGTGTTATAAATAAATAATATTATTGAATGTTACCAATAATTGCCGTTGAGCTTAAAGGGAGTTTTCCCAATTGTTGATATTTATAATTCTCTTTGTATTTACACTCTTAATATCTCTAATATATCTGTTATTGGCCATATTAATTGTGTTATTTTTTTGTAACGTAATACGCTGTTGCCTGTTGGTATTGTAATAAAGAAAATAAATAAATATATATTAAAAAAAAAATAGAAGTCGGAGTTTTGCCGGGGAGTTCAATGGGTGACGTTGTGGATTTTGTATTTTTTCATATATTTGTGTTATGTCGGTTTTCAATGTGTAATATTGGTAGAGTATTAACCATTAAATATTTGTTAACGTGCACAAGTGTGGGCAAGTGGTACAACTTCTAAAAACGTGCTATTTTGTGTTACCGCCGCCAATACTCCCTAGGAACTTTCAGGGAAGCTTCTACCACTTTACTTAATCGACTGACATGACTCATGGACTGTACTGACTATATATTTGGACTTTGACTAGACTTTAGACTTGACGATATAGGTGTTGAAAATTGAAACGAAAGTTCTATTTCCCCCCTTTTTAACTTGACACTGGCAAATGGTTAAATGCCGATGCCATATTTAAAAGTGTTAATCTGTCAAATAGAAGTCATCAAAAGAAGGGTATGACTAATGCTTTGTACACGATTTGGTAAATGATGAGTTATTTATGACACGGGGCGGCTGACTGTACGCCTGCCGCGTCTACATAATTTTATATCCACACTTTAAAGTATAAACGGTATATAATTAACTGACTCTGATGATGGTCATTATGATCCAGCTGTCTGATCTACGAGCCAGATGCATCCTAGATTCTAGATGCTAATATTTAGGTCAGAGGCTATCTGGACTGGTCCTAATTAGTAAAGATAATAATTAAGATTATTTATATAGGATCTGCAATTTGCACTCCTCATGTTACTATTTGAACCTAGGCTGCAGCCGCAACAGCTTTTAAAAAATATAAATTATCACAGTAATATTTATCTGACCAGAATTCGACCTGCCGAACTCGTGACCACATTCCGAATTTTCGAACAAAGCAAAAATTATACATGATATGCTAGATCGATTTTTCTCCCCCAAAACTCCCTGCATACTAAATTTCATGGTAATACTTGTAGCCGTTTCCGAGAAACCGATTGTATATATATACAAGATTAAAGTATAAGATAGATTTAAATGTGCTAGACAAGACCAACGTTAATAGTTACTTTGTTAAAATTTTGCTCTACATTATTATTATAATATGATTTGACGAACAGACAGAAACCGGAGTTAAGAGCCCTTTATCAATAGTTTATATAAACATTACCATTTAGATTACAGGAACCATGTTGAATCTCTCTTTCCAATTTGTTATTTATCTGTGAAACCTCCATCATAGATTAAAGAAAGAGGAACAGATAAAGGTACATAGGTGGCTTTCGATTCGATTGCACTACTACAAGCATTACGGTGCGTCCACGATTGTGTGGGAAAATCGTGGGCTGTTAAAGGGGGCGTCAAAATTTTCAAATTTGGATCGATTTGGAACGTTCTATGAAAGCTGTTTTTCTGTAGGCACGTAAGTATATAATATTTTCTACTCTGCGTGCAGGCTCCATACGATTACTTCAATATTTTGTATTAATTTTATAATTATTAAAATTTTATAAATATTAAAATTCAAGGTGCGATAGCTACAGCCAGTGTTAAACTTTAGAACTCAAGGTTGCCGGCTAGTAAAAAATGTTAATTGCAGTTAGTCTGATGAATGCATAATGTTTTTGAACTTTGTGCTTGACTTGCCCGGAAATTGTTGTTGCTTTGGTAAAAAATATTATATTGTTTATTGTTTACATTGATATATAGCCTAGCACTTTTTGTTCGTCGCAGTAAGCGGGAGTGAGTCTAGATTTAGAAAAGAAGAAAAAGAAGGTGACAAAAAGTTGAGTATTGCCCGGCTACGTTTTCATAAATTTCATAAACTTTACTTAAACTCTAGATATAATCTAAGTTTATCTGGCTATAAACTAAGTCTATCTAAGTTTTCGAACCCGAAGTTGTCGATGGATGTCATGTCATGTCATCTAGTGGTCATTAGATGAATTATTTTCAGATTCGAGACTAAAGTTATTTAGTTTTACTGTAATTAGTTTTTTAACCAGTGGCATCGATAAACGGACCTCATTGGTCAGTTAAGTTAAACTTAGTTAAATATTGACACTTTTTTGTTCAGAAACCCGTTATTGAACCAATAGCGCTAATTAATACATAAACTACCGACAAATTAACCTTGGAAACCAGGCATACATCGCGCTTTGATGCCTTTTCGTCTTTTTCGCGACTTGTGTTGGCGACTCATGATATCCTTTACGATGAATAATAATCAATAAAGTCTTAAATTTTATTAGCACCAAAGGCTACTAACCCTGGCATTTAGATCACACGGACACTCGATGCCTTACGTAACTGATAAGAGTGCAATATATTATTATTGACAGTGATAACCCGCGACCGGCGCCCCACTTGTTACACCCTTGATACTCTTAATCATCATCATCATCGGTGCTGTCGTCCGGCGATGAGTTAAAGTAAGTATATATAAAATTTGTTCATATCCAATTTAATATAAACGTTAACAAAAACGCAATAACACGCTATAATGCTATTAATTTTAATGTCACTTATTTTCCGTACATTTAAGAAGTACAAGGACACAATAATTTGGTCGAATATAATAAAATCATTTATGCGCGTAAATGTGGTTCAAACTGGCGCGTTAATGTTTTCGAAGACACATTTTTGCGTCAACGACAAGACCGATTCAATGAAATGATAAATGCTGAAAGCTGAAAATCGTGTAGAGCTGTCAAATCTCACATTTGACACTTGACTCTTCGATTTTTAGCTCTATTGTATTAGCACACAGTTCAACAGAACGTAATCATACAGTGCTGTTCTTTCTGTCGGTCGCGACCACTAAAAACGCTCGTGGGAACGTAGCTTTACTATTAATTAATTGCTAAAGTCCAAAGATGGAGTTTTGCCGGGGAATACAATGGGTGACGTTGTGTGGATTTTGTATTTCTTTCATAAATTTGTGTTATTTCGGTTCTTAATGTGTAATATTGGTAGAATATTAACCATTAAATATTCGTTAACGTGCACAAGTGTGGGCAAGTGGTACATCTTCTAAAAACGTGCTATTTTGAGTTTCCCTCCAAAACTCCCCAGGAATTTTCAGTAAAGCTTCTACCACTTTACTGAATCGACTGACTTGACTCATTGACTGCACTGACTATCTATTTGGACTTTGCCTAGACTTTAGACTTGACGATTTACTAATACGGGGTTGAAAATTGAAACGAAAATGTATTACCCGCCTTTTTAACTTGACACTGGCAAATGCTTTTAAGCCGACGCCATATATTTAAATAAAAAATAATATAGAAACGAATGAAAAAAAAACTCCAAAGATTTTTTTAAACTGGATTCATGCTTATTACATTCCTGTTCCGCAATTAAAAGTTACTTAAAGAACTGCAAATTGTGTTTGGTGTGTGGTATTAAGAATTAAGATCATCGATAACTTTAGCAATGAAATCATTGTTTACAATGTATAGTGTGGTATTTTACATTTGACCTTGACGCTGCCGAATTATTTGCAATCGGTGTTATTATAAAAATATACATGTAAATAAGGATATTGAAATTATTCATTAACTGATGCGCCTGGTTTATCAATGAATGCAAAGAAAATTGGATAACAGATATATATTGTGCCAAATTTCACACTCCTCCGTTAGCATAATTTTCTTTAAACGGTGTAGGTACAAAGTTTTTGCTTCACGTATTAATATCCTAATAATAATATTATGAATGTGAAAGTTTGTGAGGATGGATAGATGCTTGTATGGATGAATGGATGTTATTCTTTAACGCAAAAACTACTGAACTGATTTTGATGAAATTTGGTATGGTAATAATAAATAGTTTGAACTCTGGATTAACACATAGCCTACATTTTATCCCGAAAAATTCCCGTGGGATTTTGTATTTAAGCGTGCGGAGCCGCGGGATAAAGCTAAAGTCTACAATACTATGTCGGCAAAAAGCACGCACAACATACGACCAATCTTCAGATAGGTGCCCATAGTAAAGTCCATAGTATAGCAGATCCATCGACTCACACATTCACCCGTCACGTTCCGTTCTCGGCCACGTGCTCGCCATGACCGCTTTGCCGACATGGCGCCGACCTCACGACCGCCGACCTCACGACCGTAACATATGCGCACGCCATTTCCAAAAATATGTTAACTCAATCCTGACAGGTGAACAAAACGCTGAATGTTTGTTAGAGGATGATGACAGGATACTCTCGTTACTTAATGGGACTTTTTGTAGAGTTGGTGCATTTGAAATTTATCGAATGAGAATTGTATGAAAATCTGTCGAAATCAAGACAGCGCCCATACAAATGTTATTCGATAAAGTTACGTTCACGCTGCTGTAAAATGTTCCTGCTAGGCCCCCTGGATTCTGGAAAGTTCTCTGTCAATATTTAACGGTCATACGAAGAAGGCGCAAACAAAAATATCATTACTTTGTTAATTTTTCTTAAAGTAAATGTCTTTGAGAGGTAACATTTGTTCAGCTTATATTCTTGAGTATATTTTTAATGATTGCAGTTAATAATATTATGATTTGAGCATTGCATGTGCATCTGTTTCCACTTATCTGCAAAATGACAATTCACAATTTATTGAATGAGGATTAAGTTATCTTTAGAAGAGTCTTGATTGCATCCTTTACAGCAAGGCTTCCGAAACGTTTTGTTACAGTTTGAACCAAAGGTTTGAACTCCCGTTTTAGAGATTCACGAAACTATTGCTCGTAATAGTGCGACAGCATACGCTGACATTGAAATCAAACTGCAAATTGAACTATCCACGGCGACAAAAGTTAAAATTGAATTAGATGTAAGTGTAATTACATCACAACGACACAGGTCTCATTATCGCATATCCTCAGGAGGTGTGGTGAATAATTTTAACTAATTTAATCGAATAATCATATAAAATAAGAACGATTAAGAATTAATTATCTCCACTTCTATTGGTTTAATGCTCTAAGCCTTCTACTTCTCCATTGATCTGAATTCAAATCATTACGTACAATGAAATGCGAATGAATGTTATAGTATTTTGGTTTGTGGTCCAGACTTTTTTTTAAAGCGAGTTAAAAACGTCCAATGTCTTTTACTCATTCTCTTAATATGGCTATTATATTATTATGATGATATGAGGTATTAAGAAAGTATACAGTAAGCGGTTTAGTAACTCGAACCAGCTCAAGACCTCAAGTACAGTGCGAAGGTGAGTAACAATTATTTGACTAATGAGCAGGTCGCTAATTATTATGCTCGTTGAAACTTTTAAAGGCAAATGAATGTCGATTTGCTAGGGTTGGCGCCTGTAGAATTATTGCTTAGCAACAGGGTTGTCGCTTTTATTAAAAGTGCAATTTTTAATATTATGTTTGTATGTTCAGTAATATTTGGCTTGTACCTTCCTTAATATTTTGCGCGTATCTATGCTACCCTGAAAACTTATTAATAATATATATTTTTAATAAATCATGTTATTAAAAAAATATATGGTAGATAGGTACACCGTACAAACAACCCTAATTTAAAATTTGCCAGCATACACTACGTATCACTATCTATACGTATACTACCATACGATATTTCAAACGTATCAGACAAAGACAGCAACGTTGTTTAAGTTATCCGTTGTGTAAATAGTTTTATTAGGAAGGGGGCATAGGTATGTATAGTTTAACATAATCGTATTGTGTTTCTGAGCTTGGTGTTTAATTCATCGGTAACAAAATATAACAGTTTATTGGAAAACAGCCAACGTACTGATGTCCGATAGTCTTCTGAGATCATTGTCCTTATACAGACCTATGCAGATCTGTTTTAGGAAACATGTGCGAACGAAATTATTTTAGAAATAACATAAAAACACTAACACACATAAAAACACGTAACTCCACCTGAGTATCGACTTGGTACGAAGTACATTTAAATTCAATTGTGGTAGTTAGATATTTAAGATAGCATTCAATAGCAATTATAAGGGTCAGGTCACACAGAGACGAGACGCGACGCGGCGCTTCTCGTTTCGGTTCATTTGACGTAGCGATTCAAAACTTAACTTTATTATCGACAAGAGAAGATAGCATAGACATTGCAAGAGCGGCGCGGCGCCGCGCTTCGCATTCCGGTGCAGCTCGAAATTACAATGAATACGTGTATCTTCTTGTGTAATGGATAAAGTTCAATTTCGAATCCCTATCTTAAAAATACAGCGCTGCGTCGTGTCTAGGTGTAAACTAACGCTAAGAATATGAGTAGTAAAAAATTGTTAAAATCTAAACTTTACTTAATGATAACTATTCACAATTAGATTTTGCGAGAACCGTACATTTTTCCGCGATAAAAAGTAGTCTCCCAAATTTTTTCAAAATTGATCCAGTACTTTCGGAGCCTATTCAATACAAACAAACAAATCTTTTCTCTTTTTAATAATAATATAGATGACTTATCAATATTCCTTTAAACCCTATGTTTACTTTCTTATCATTCTGAAAATAATGAATAATATTGTTTTCACCTTGTTATGTTATTGGAATTCTATCGGCATATAGTCATAATTCCAGTAACATACTTGACTCTTTCTTCGAAAACGTGAATTACGGCCAATGTCGTAAACTTTTTCCTTTAAACGTAAATAGGTTGCAGCCTGCTCTTGACCCAAATGCGCGCGCGCAGGCGCAAGGTGATGCTCGAGTGGGTGTATGAGGTGTGATTACTTCATTATCTGAACGAGCTTAAGATGCAGTTTATTTAGCTGATATATTATATTACAAATGTAATAATAGCTCCCCACACCGGTGACGATGGCAGGTTTCATTAAAACCAGACCAGCTACGCAGGAGTTTATATATAGTGCCCAAGTGTGTGTGCAATACACAAGAGCACTCTCTCTTTCTTTACGCTCGTAACCTATAGATCATCTCATCATCATCATCACGATAGATCAGGCGCAGGCATTTCTACATGCCCATCCGACGCATGGATCATCTCTCTTGTCAGACAATATGGTGACCGGCCTGCATTGTCCTAACCAGGCATAGGAACAACATTTTTGTTGTTCCATCGCGGGAACCCACGGCCTCCGGAGTCGAGAGCCAAGCTCTAAACCACTGGACCCCGGAGACGTCAGACGTATGTATAATAATTATGTTGAATGTTTCTACTATACATACTATACATATATTTAAGATTTCTATTATATTAAACACATATTTAATACACATCCATGACCCAGGAACACGGAATTTTTTTTTGTTCCTTCAGCGGGATTCGTACCCGCGACTTCCGGCTTGAGCTCCAACGCGCTGACTGAGCCACAGTGGTCGTTTATAAGACTCTTGTTTTACCTAGCCTTCCGAACTTGTCTTTTTGTAGAGCTCAATACAAAGTATGTAATTTGTGTGAAATTGTTTCAAGTGCAACACACGCAATTTATTGCCGTATCGATAATAAACGACTGTGCCAGCGACGGAATTGAAAAAATAAATAAAATCAAAATGGGTTCCTCACATACGTGATATGGAGCTCCAAAATCCAAGGTCCAAAATAGGCGTCTCAAGTCCGTTCGGCCAGGGCCCAGGTCGTCACGAAAACGACTGTCGCTCCGAATCGGGAGTACAATGTTTGTCATGCACATATTGTATTGTTCGCGATTGTACCTACACGAGTGTCAGCCGATTGGGGTCAAAGTATTTTGAATTCACAAGTCCTACTAGTATTATATACTAACTGTTGCCCTCGGGAATCCATCAATCCATCCTCACAAACTTTCACATTTATAATACTTATTAGTAGGATGAGAATGTTTGTGAGGATGGATGTGACTATTTCACGCCAAAACTACGGAACGGATTTTCATAAAATAGTTGTTTAGGCTCTGAATTAAAACATGGGCTACATTTTGTCCCGAGAAAGCGCAGTGTTCCCGTGGTATACTGTATGTACGGAGGCGGAGCCGCGGGCAAAAGCTAGTAATAAATAAGACTTAAGACCGAAAGAAACGCGGCATTATATGTTATGTTATGTTCTAAGTGGTCAATTTATAAAATCCTTAATTACTATGTGGCTTTAAACACGATTGGCAAACGGCTGTTGTTGGCCCGTGTGCGAGCCAAGCACCCTCGTGAATCTCTGCTTGCCGATACAGCTTGCCTTGCGTGTACTGCCTCTAAAAGCTGTGAAAAATCGCAAGAAAACGGAACCGTCTGTACAAAAGTGTTTTAGTTTGTATTAAATCTACACCTACTCGTATGTCAGCGTAACATACAATTTGCAGTTTCAATAACATTGCAATCTTCTGTATGAGATGTAATAACCAACGCGATTGCGCACGTATTAGCAACATATAAAAATATAATATGATAACATAGCGTGAGTCACTGATGGCTGATGAGTAGCCAGTTCGTCATACCTGCCTCACCTTGACTGACCTGTTGACATAACATACAACTTATCTTCTGCGAAGATTTGTGTAGCCGCGAAGAACTTGTTATTTTAGAGGTTTGAGCTAAAACAAGATGGGCCCCAGTGGCGTTGGGTTCCAATAACTCCATTCCTATCGGCTTCACTTATCCAAATTCCTACCTATAATAGGTAGGAATTTAGACAGGCTAGGGCTTCCCTATGAAGGAGAACCGGCCTTCGCCACTGATGGGCGCGTTTACAAATTCGACATAAATTGGCTATTTTGCGATCAAATTAAACCAAATCTTACAAAACTAACAATTGTCACAAATAGTTAAACACTTTTGTAAAAAATCATATTTAAAAAAAAAAACAATTTTCGAGAACCTTTACACCCAAAATTTACAAAAAGTGGTCGTGTTTAGAATCATTTTTCTGCTCATATATAGCTTATTTTGATTGTTTAAAAATACCCAAAGATAGCGGATTATATGCACCTTAAATTCGATAAAAAAATAATCCAACAATATTTAACAATTGATTTGGAAAAACATAAAAAGGCCTCTCAAAATTTTCACGTGGCTGTCTATTTATGCGTGGAAATAAGATTCAATTTATTTAGTCAACTCGTTTTTATACCGACCTCCAATCTGACTAAATTATGTTAGCTCAAGTTGTATTCGCATGTTATAAATCCAAGAATTGTTTACAGTGCGTTCATCTGCACTGGAACCATTATCTACATTCGCAACTCATAATCCACTTCCTTTATCATGCGGTGTCGAATCGCCAATATTAATAAAAAAACAAAGACCGGACACATCGGCAAGCCTGGACCAGGGTTGGCACTTGGCAATAAATTTAACTAAACAGAATGGAGTATGGACTAAGTAAAGTCAATGGAAACTTTCTCAAAGATATGGAAATGGAAATATTCTCAAAGAGGAGAAAGTAATTTTGCAGCCGGCAAGTCCATCTACATTATATTCCACAAATTAGAAAAAAAGTAAAAATTTCACAAATTTGAAGAAAAATGCAGTTGGCAACCCTGATGCAAGTGACAGATGACGCCACTAGGTCAAAATGGCGGATCTGTATGCGTGCGTGCACTTCGCCGCGGATGTCGCAGAAGGAAACGCCGTAATTGAAATTTAATTGCTATAATCAGGTGTTCCAAACGTGTGATCACTCAAAAAGTAGTACGAATGGCTTAAAAATATTCGTATAAAGCTGCTTGGATTTCTAATGCTGCTACGCTATGGGCGGATTGGCGATGGGATTCGTCAATATAATTAAAATTACACAAAGATGGTTGGAACATTTTAATTTAAAATGTTGCAAACCACGAAATATAGATACAAAAAAAGGTTCCGTGTTACAAACCGACTTTTTATCAAAACTTCCCAAAGAAGGTTATTTTAAATCTTAAGAAAAGTCTTACTCTACATGTACATAGAGCATTTAAAAACATATTATGTATCCAACATAAACCTATACATTAGAGTCGAGGCATGTCCTGGCAAAAAGTGTCCACACTTTTGGGGTCGTTTGGGTTGAGGTTTGACATTTATCATCTTGACATTTTAACATTTGCATTCTTCTTCTTTAGGCATATAACTCCTATTATTTGCTTTCCGCAGTATTAGTCCGCAGTATTATTATTTATTTGACAAAACCTTCTGAAATCAAAATGGCTCAACTTTTTCGGTATGAAGATTGTTTCTGTTAAATAGTCCTTAGTTTTGAAATCATGGGTATCCAATAATTATTCCGTATAATAATATGCCCTATGATACTAAAATTAATTAAACATAATATAAAGGAGATTAGGTATGTCGTTATCAGCACCAGAGGTAAAGGGCCTCTTGACCTGTTCCAGTTACTAGAGATAATCTCATGTTTATTAATTATACTTGTAAACATAATAATAATATTATCATAATCATTATGGAAACTACAGAGGCGAATTATTTTTATTGACATTAGATAAAATATTATTATCCATGATAATTCGTACGTAAATTCGAATATTTCGACCCGTTTTTAAAAAAGGTACTATTAATTAATTTTGTATTCGCTACTAGATGTTTCCCACGACGTTGTGAGCGTAAGAAGAAATCCCACAGGGACCGTACCTTTTGTAACGATAATATTGCCGTCAATATCCTTCCCCGTGGTCTATTGTAAGTCTGTGCCAAATTTCATCAAAATCGGTGCCTATTCAATGGAAACAAAAAATAAACAAATCTTTCCTCTTTATCATAACATTACTTAGTATAGATATGAGTAAATGGTACCTAGTGCTGCGATTTTTATTATGAAAACGCAGTTTCGTTACCATGAGAGAGTGCAGGTGTCGGGGTTGCGACGATACCACAGCCCCAACAGTGGGGAAAACCACAAGTCTCCAGCCTGACGACATGCAACCATTAAAAATGTAAAGGAAAAAAATGATTTTTTAAGGAAGGGGCTAGCTACTGTAATTTTTTTTTAGGATTCCGTAATAATTAAGGAACCCTTATAGTTTCGCTCTGTCCGTCCGTCTGTCTGTCCGTCTGTCTGTCCGTCTGTCTGTCTGTCTGTCTGTCTGTCTGCCTGTCTGTATGTCTGTCTGTCTGTCTGTCTGTCTGTCTGTCTGTCTGTCTGTCTGTCTGTCTGTCTGTCTGTCTGTCTGTCTGTCTGTCTGTCTGTCTGTCTGTCTGTCTGTCTGTCTGTCTGTCTGTCTGTCCGCGCTTCTAGCTCCTGTAATTATGAATATAAATTGATGAAATTTGGTAAAGTTAAAGATATATAGTCATAAAAACTCTTTTGGAAAATTATTTTGAGCGAAATCGGACAATAACTTTTGAAGAATTTATATTCCTTTTGTTAAACAATTTTTGAGCGAACAATAATAGAGCCACGTAAGAATATCTGTTATTGTTTTACGAGTATTTTTTCTACCATCATGTATCTAACGGTTAATTTTAATGCACTTCAATAGCACAGTAGTTTAATAGCGTGTTATAGTTACGGTGGAACTGAAAACTTATTGCATTTATACTTAATCTAGGATATCAGCGCTTTGTGTACCTCTTTGTGAGTCATTTCCAGGTCTGACTCACCACCAAACGGTGAAACTTTGATTTTTACATTAACAAGAGGTGACGCTTTTCGCGATGACGAATTAACTTAAGTAATAAGTACCAATGATCCAACCTTGTGTCGCTGTGGTCTGTGACTAAGAAATATCTTAGAAAGCTGTGACAAAATGTTGGTATTCATAAACTTACCTATGCAATTCATATTCAATTATTTGAATACGATTCAGAATCTATAGGATAGTAAGTTCGCGGGTTGAACATAGTAAATTGCTTGGTTAGAGTATTAAAAATTAAGCAAAGACAACGTGTAGTATCAAGATGTTTCTTGAAACTGATGAATAAGATAAAAGAGTGAATGGCACCCAGCATATGGCCCGAAACAAAAACAGTTTGTAAACTATCGCTAAACAGTAAATTGTGTCATGTGAAATACTGGTTAAGGTACTTTTAATCATTGATATAGAGTATAGTTGATAGAGACGTAACATTTAACACGAAAAACATCGTGTCAAGTATTTGTTTTTGTTTATTAATAAGTTTTCATCTACACAGTTCTCACCATGTGAAATCAGTAAATACTAATAAGTCTAATATATTATAAGAAAAGCTCAATTTTGAAATTCCAAATACATAAAACAGACTAAACAATTGATTGATGATTGATGAGTCACCTGATGATGACTTTGTCGAAACCGGTCGTGTAATATATTAAAATTAATGTAAAATACTTATTAAAGTGGAAATAGTGTAAGAAGTCCTGTGTGTTATTACTGTAAACAATTTTCATTATGATTTCCAATTTTTTTGCAGTTATCGCGTTACAGCTTCATACTTAGCATAGTAAAATAATTTGTTCTTAATTCAAATTTAAATATTAATTGGATGATATACATTAGTTGAGTACAGCTACTCTATTATTTGCACAACTTATGTTTTTGGTTGCAAAAATACCTGTTATTGTTATTTAAACGAGCATTTTCTTGTGCTATGTATTAGGTAAAGTTAATTTTGATGTCTTCTCAAGTTTGAATACATCTAAATATATTAAGAAATGTTATAATAACGAAAGAATTACAAGTTAAAATTTGGTCATAGGTAAAAACATCTAATGTGGAGTTCTCTATGTTACTCTATGGCCATTCCTATTACATTCCTCTGTTATCTGTTCGTTAAGTGAAAATTCGTGAATGAACAGGTTTCGAGGGCGTGGGCGTGGGCGGACTGGTCAACATCGATTATGAATGAATGAACGTATGAATTCATTGATAGTTTGTGCACTATCGAAATATAAGTAAAGGTTGGTATTTTATTTTGATTGGAGAATTGGATGTATTTGTGTCAAGATTCTACAGTCAATATTTGAATAAATATTGGTGTAAGTTGATTTGGAAATCATAGAGTTTTGAGAACTCTACATTTTTAAATTAGTCATGGAATAAATATTACTACAATTTTTCATACGATACCAATATAAACATTTTCACGCCACGTCAATATAGTTCCGTGCTAATTTCTCGAGGACTTGTGTTACGGGTACCAAACAACAGAAATATATATTAAATACTCTTATAATATACATTTATTTAAGATTTTTACTATGTTATATATTATATACACATATTTAATACACATTATACATTCATGACCCAGGAACACAGAAAACTTTTTGCTCCTTGGCGGGACCTGTGACCTCCGGCTTGAGAGATAACGCTGAGCCACAGAGTACATCAAACAACAACAAGTTATTGAATATAGGGTCATACAAAGTGGTAATGGGGTTGATTGTTGCAATGATGACTGCATCTATTGTGAGCCTAGAAAAGTGGTTTGAGGTATATCGTCATATATTTTTATAATATTCAAATTATATATTCAAAATTGAACTTCATTTACTACACAAAAGATAAACATTTCATTGCAAGAGTTCGAAATGCGCAGCGGCCAGCGTCGCTCTTGCAATCTAACGTGTATCTTTTTACCCGACTACGGCGAAGCCAAAACGAAGGGGAATGATCTTGGCAGTCTATGTATATTGTACATACAATGTATGTATGTATGTATGTTTGTTCCACTGCACCGCCTAAACTACTGGCCCGATTTTAATAGATGAGGTGTCAATTGATCCGGCCCGGGTAACATCGGCGTATATATACATAATTTGCGTAGTCGGGATAAAGGTTTAAACTTGTGATTACTGTGTACGGATTAAAGTTCAATATTGAATCGTTATCTTAAAAAGTGTGCGCCGCGCGTCTCTGTGTGAGCTGACTCTTAACATTCACAATTTCGCATTCTACGTCGTTTAGTATATTCGTCTCTAGTTTGTCTCATACTCTACCGTCTATGATTTTCCTTAACAATAACGTCAATAACTAATAAGTAGTTATGAATAACTCAGTGTCTCTGGTATTCTGCGAAGTACAGCAGGCAGCAGCCCACGCCCACACATGGCGCTGTCGTCACCATCATCACCCACATCACCCACTGTTATGTTGTAAACGTCGCATAAAGCTGTTTACAGGAGAGTAAAACCTGATTTTACAAGGTGACAAGTTTATGAAAAACAATTTCACTTTTATTTTGCACTAAACTTACGAAAATATACTCGTAAACGTTTCTTGTGCCTGGTCGAGCGGCAACTTGTTCGATAGTACTTAAACAATGGACCGAAAGCCTAAAATAAATGTATCAAAAGTTTCCTTGAGACTAGATTTTTTCGCCGGCTCCGCCCGCGTCATAGTATCGCATATCCCACGGGAATATAGTACGTTTTCGGGATGAAAAGTAGCCTATGTTTTAATACAGAGCCTAAACTACTACGATACCAAATTTCATTGAAATCCGTTGAGTAGTTTTGCGTGAAAGAGTTACAAACATCCATCCATCCATCCTCACAAACTTTCACATTTTATAGTAATAAGGATAAGTTTTGACGAGATCATCAAAAGTTAAACATTACTCTCTAATAAGACTATTCACATAGTTAAACTAAACGTGAGATAAGATCAAGCATTGTACTTGTAATTAGAAGCTGCAGTTAATGTATGCTGTTATTAAATACTGGTCTAACGGTGAAGCAGAACCGTCTATTGTTTCATCTAACAATACAGAGTATAACAGATGTTGCTTCAGGCGAAATGGGATTGTAGGATCTGTTACAACTTACAAAGTAATAGAGAGAAATCTATTACATTTTCATTCAGAAATTGCTAGCGCTAAGCTGACTGCTAGGAGAACTTTAATCAAGCGTGCTTACCTATGAATTTTAGGATTCCAATTGTACTACAGGTTTTATACTTTTTCATTCTACCCAATCGTGTGGGATATTGTCGAATTGGTATGTTTAAATAAAATCAAAGTTTCATGCATGATTTTTTAACAAAGTAATTTTTCGAGTAATCGGCCTCCGAAGCGGCTTGTAAGTTAGGGACCCTGGCATTTCCAAATTATAAGACATACAAACATGAAAGTTTCCATAGTTTCCATACCATTTCCAAGCTAATAGGTCATGCTAAAAAGTCTTTAGTAAAATTCTTTTGAGCGAAATCGGACAATAACTTATGAAGTAATTCAAAGAAAACCTATTGCGCGTTGATGGTTACGGAACTGACATGGAACCTTCCTTCCCGTATGCTCTTGGTTGGGTTATAATATAGCTGTGTGTGTCTTACGTTGTGTGCCAAAAAAAAACAACTTAGGTTAGGTTATTATTTATGAACACAATAAGCTTTCTGGACGCTATTTTGTATTTTTTAATTCTTACCTTCACCAAATGGCAAATGGTAATGACCAAACATTAAAATAGCTAATACATCGGACGTCAGCTTGGATGACCACTAAGTGCATTTTTTCAAAATGGCGCCGACGCTGGTGGTCTGTAATCTGACACCGTCATCTGACGCTCGACCTGGCTGACCTCCTGACTGACGGCTTAATCTGGATCGTAATCTACTGGTGATCTGGATAACCATCGACATAACACGGGTTTTGAGACAAAAGCTTGAATACAATATCTACGTAAACTGAATATTTTCAGCCCCTTTCGCCTATAATCGGTATTTGAGGCTTAAAATTTGTCGGAAATTCGGTAAAATTTTCGATGCTAGTAATATGCAGAAAATAATGTACGATGTTTGAGATTTTCCACGAGTCTGGCTCACCGATTTTAAACTGCTTCATTCTTATTGGTTTCTAATAAGATACGCTTACGTTATTTAGAAACTCCTTTGAATTTCATGAACTGGTGTTAGGATGAATGATAGGACAGTAGAACTCGCGCATGAAGGTTTCCGTACAAAAAAAACACGTTGTATGGGAGCCCCACTTAAATATTTATTTTATTCTGTTTTTATTAATTGTTGTTATAAAGCGGTACCAGAAATACATCATCTGTGAAAATTTGAACTGTCTAACTATCACGGTTCATGAGAACGGCCTGGCGACAGACGGACAGACAATATCTCAGTAATAGGGTCTCGTTTTACCCTTTGGGTACGGAACCCTAAATATTGCTGTGTAGGCACTAGGCAGTGGCCTCCTCGCCGATTATCCTCGAAAACGAACCACGTCAGGAAATACAAAACGATGCACTAATGTACATTTTAGTGGCTAATGGGTT
Organism: Phengaris alcon alcon; assembly: GCA_037179445.1. NCBI lineage: Eukaryota > Metazoa > Arthropoda > Insecta > Lepidoptera > Lycaenidae > Phengaris > Phengaris alcon. Next base: position 1,790,627 of record JAYRCH010000471.1, on the reverse strand, counting down.
GATGTGACATTGACCATAATGGTGTCATAATGAAGACAAACGAGCGATAAAGATTGCAGACTAAAGAGGTGATTTAGTGGTGAGTGGTGACCTTGCACTGAGTACGGTTTATTGTGGCGAATGAACTAACGGTGTAGGGAGTGGTTCAACGAGTGAAAAGTTTTTAGTTTTGAAAATTTTATAAATTATGACTTTTCTTAAGTCATCAGTACCTAGATAACCGAGCTTTACTCGGAGTTCTGATAAATTTAAAAATTGTGTGGGCTGGTACCGACTTCAAAATTAAGAAATATTGTAGCCGAAATTTTATTTCATAGCCGAAGATTTATTTCATACTTTTTTGTGTATTTTTACTTTGGAAGTCTGTATAATTTTTTGTTTAAAAATAATAATTATTCCCTTTATAGTGATATTTGTTAAATTATTATTAATACATTTTAAGAAGGCTTAAAATTAACGATCGAATGTTTAAATCAATACGCGCCAAGCTTCCATTAGGTATTGTATATAAGATCATGATGATGATTACTGTAAGTTACATAATTGCAGTTCTTTAAACAATGTCGAAATTTCCAAACACGTTTCTTTAAAGACTAAGGAGTCCTCTTCAGTGCTTTTGGATTAAGGGTATACCTTGGTGCAGAATCTTACTTTTTGGTAGCATTTGCTTGATTTACTTCAGCCGAACGTATAACCGCCTAATTTTTTTTGGAAGTCGGTTAAAAATAGCAAACACTGCTATTAGTTATAGGTGTTATTATTTATTGGTAAAAACATAAGGTTCACATTACAATATTAAAAAAGAAGAATAAAAAACTAGTTATGATAACAAAATCAATTGTACCATAAAAGTAGGTTAAGTACTAAAAAAAATATAACTACTCCAAAACTTAAAATGCTACAAAAAAAAAAGAAATCTCCCAGGTCGTCCCCACCAGGCAGAGTACCTAGAAGGCTCAAAGAGTTTCCTCGCTGGATTGCGATACTTATTCTCTGGGCCAGGTAGGTGCCGGCTCTGGGGTCTCGGGTGGCCTCAATGAGTTTTTTGGAGATTTCTCCGAAAAGTTTGTGCGCACCCAGACCCCATGTACCTAAGGTTTCAACCCCAAACGGTTCAAATATGAGATCCCCACTAAGGTTCTCATATTTGCGCCGCTTGAGGTTTTCCGCCTGATTGGCGGCCGCACCTGCAGAACTCGAGGTGCCCTGGACATGGGACGGAGCAAGTGTATCGACGCAAGTAGCGTCCCATACAAGAGCCCGTCCCACTCTCCAAGGGACCAGGGTCATACCGTCTGGTCTCTTGCCATCGTCGCGCGCCAAACCAGAGGGTTCCAGCACAGCTGGCACTCCGGCGGTGACAAGAGCCCGACGGATGAGATCGTTCAGGCAGTGATGTCGGGACATGCGGCCGGCGCTTCGTTGACAGGACAGCCCGTGGTGTCCGAGGCTGTCCACATTTGCACCACAAACACAGCGATGGGGGACGACGTGGGGGGTGCCAAGACGCAGGGAAGTGGCTAACCGGAAAGCTGTTCGATCCAGCAATGTGCCCGTATTGGGTGACGGTAATGCTTGTAGCCAAAGGCCCGACTCCCACTTCAGGTTATAGGTTGAATCAGACTTTAAATATCAATTTATTGTTTTTAGATATTTTGTAGAACTCTCCAAAGGTAGAGCTAACGATAATAATGATGCTGATTCTCGACTTCATAGATCGTATTCTGAGTAGATATCAGATTCAGTGCATCAGCTCCGCGCCCGCGCCGGTCGGGCAGCCGCGTAAACAATATTAATAGAATAATAAACATTGTGGACTAGGGCTGTCACTTGGTCGCTTCATTTATTATAGATGTTGCCCGCGACTTCATGAGCTCAAAAAAGGTAATCCCACAGGACCCGTAGATTTTGCCGCGATAAAAAGTAAACTATGAAATTTGGCACAGATATTAATTAGACCCGTGGTCTAATCAACATCTGTGCCAAATTTCATCAAAATCAGTCCAGTATCTAGTTTCGGAGCTTTTTACTATTTAACCCGGCGTCATGGGGGTTGGGTCTGTGAGACCCGTCACTTTTTATTTCACTTGTAATTCAGTTACCATGCGTGCGGCGTTGCCAAACTTCTCAATAGCTGGAGCTGTTGAGTTGGTCTATGCGTCACAGGTAACGCGTTAGTCGTGCGGCGGCCGCAGCCGGAGTAACAGGGGCCCAAAGTCGCATAAGGTATGTGAGACCCATCCCCGCAGTCAGTGTAACAATTTCGAGACATTTTACGCAGACATTATTTTAATAATTATCAGTGTTTTTAACATTTCATTTTTGTATTTCTGTTGTGTTTTACAATAAAATTAGATGATTTATAGTTAAATGTATTTTATTTTTTGTAGGTACTTACTTACTTACTTTTTTGTGTTTGTTGTAGGTATTTGAAGTACTTTAATCTCAAAATGGATCGAGAAGAGACAGAACGACAACGCATTCTTTCAATTTTACAAGAGTCGGACTCTGATTCTACCTCGTCAGACCAGGAAATATGCGAAGAAGAAGATCACTTGAGTGAACGTAGTAATCCTAGTGACACAGAGCAAGATATCTCTGATGATGACATTCCACTGTCTTCGCTTGCGGATAGAAATCGATTGTCGGAAGAGCATTGTACATCTGAATCGGCCAGTTCAAACGCAAACCTTGAGTGTTCTTCTGGTATATATCGTGGCAAAGACGGTACAATTTGGTACAATACGTCTTTTCGACAAAATGTCAGAACCAGAGCGGAAAATATAATCCATCAATTGCCAGGGGTAGCACCAGAAGCAAAGTCGGTGGTGTCTGAAGTGGAAAGCTGGAATCTTTTCATCACTGAGGATATGCTTCAAATCATACTTATGCACACTAATGCGCGCATTAGACCTAAAATTGCTTCATGTACAAATTTATCTAAGTATACCCATGTAAAAGAATGTAGTATGATTGAATTGAAAGCTTTCATAGGCCTCCTTTATCTAGCTGGTCTTTACCGATCTGGCAGACAAAATTTGAGCGATTTGTGGGCTACTGATGGCACAGGTGTAGATATTTTTCGGCTTGTAATGTCTTTACAGAGATTTCATTTTATTCAAAGTTCTTTGAGCTTTGACGATATTTCTACCCGTCAGCAAAGAATGCAAGTAGATAATCTGGCTGCAATTAGAGATTTTTTTGAAGCTTTAGTAGTAAATTGTAAAAAAACTTACATACCAAGTGATTGTCTAACAATTGACGAAATGCTCGTAGCTTTCCGTGGTAGGTGTAAATTTCGACAATATATTCCATCCAAACCCGCTAAGTACGGGATAAAAATCTTTGCTTTAGTCGATGCAAGAAATTTTTATATCAAAAACTTAGAGATTTATCCTGGAAAGCAGCCTGAAGGCCCTTTTTCTAAAAGTAACAAGCCCTTTGACGTTGTTGATCGGATTGTACAGCCTATAACCAGAACAAACAGAAATGTAACCTTTGATAACTGGTTCACTAGTTATGAACTGGTCCAGCATTTGCTCAAAGAACATAACTTGACATCAGTTGGTACCTTGCGCAAAAATAAAAGACAAATCCCCGTAGAATTCACTAAAACTCGCAGCGTTAAAGTTTTCTCGTCTCGATTTGCTTTTCAAAAAGATGTTACACTTGTTACTCACGTGCCTAAGAAAAACAAGATAGTATTGCTGATGTCTAGCTTACATCATGACAATACTATTGATGATACAACAGGAGAACGACTCAAACCTGAAATAAATACATATTATAACAAGACAAAATGTGGTGTAGACGTAGCCGACGAACTATGTGCTACTTACGACGTAAGTCGTAACTCGAAGAGATGGCCATTGACAATTTTTTATGCTTCATTAAATATAGCTGCCATAAATAGCCTAATTATATACAAAATAAATAACAATTCAAAAACAAAACGAAAGAAATTTTTAAAAAATCTAGGCCTCGGTCTTGTTGTGGAACACCTCAAACTGCGACAAAATGTATCAGTGCTACCACGCGAATTGCGAAAAAAAATTGAAAAATTTGTTGGTGAATCTTCAGGGGAACCTCCGGCAAAGAAGCCGAATATTCGTAAAAGATGCCAAGACTGTCCAGCCAAAAAAGACCGTAAAACAAATTACACTTGCGAAAGTTGCAACAAACACATTTGCTTAGAACATGTTGTACCTTTCTGTGCTGATTGTACCAAAGATAATGATTAGAAGTCATTATTTGTTAATTTTTTATAAAAATATTTTAGTATTCCTTAAATAAGTGCCATTAAAACATTAAGACTGATTGTTAATTAGTAATAGAGTAACATTTAAGTAGAGGAGAAATATTTTGTTGATTTTTGTCGTTCTTTTTTTAAAGCTCTATTAAATATAATTAAAAATTATATAATATATTTGTGTTTCATTAATTCACATAAATACATAATGAACTAAATATAAACATATAAAATAAATTGATTATTATAAAAAATTTGACTAATTTTGATATCTAACACACGGGTTTGTGAGACCCACTCCAACGTCCGTGTAACACTTTTCTGCCCCCATGACGCCGGGTTAATGCAAACAAACTAACACAAAAACAAATGTATCCTCTTTATATTATATTAGTATAGATTAACTGAAATATATCTAGGCAAGATAAAGTTTTGTGAAATGAACTTGCTTACGGTTCTTGCAAATGTGTTTTTCCAAATGGATGATTGGATTAACTTTATTGAATTTCAAGCTAGTGTAAACTTGAATGTTCGTCTATAAGACTAGGCTATCCTAATCTATTAATGAAGAATAGTTCACCAGGAAACGCATACTACCTACATAAGTACTCGTATATATCGCTACTCTAGTTTTTCTATTTTGCCAGCCCTACAGCTCTGTGCGCACGCGCAGGGCGGTGCGGCTATTTCAGCGCGTTACGTTATCTCGCGCGTAAACACCGCACCGCGAGATAGAACAGATCAAACTGTTATTACTGCAGGTAGATACGGTTTTAATAACCAAATACCGTTCCGTAATCTATTGTGGCTAAATATAGCGACGAAAATAACCAAGGATTAGGCTTCGATAGTGTAGTACAAATTACAAATTTGTAAGTAGGTTTTCCATTGAATAAGGCTTGTTGTGCCCCTAGCACAAAAGGGAATTATTGTATAATTATTGTATAGTATTAAAAGAAAACCATTTTTTTTGCGGTAGATGTTTGTAGTGATCGATATGTCTTAAAGTACCGACCGAACAATTTTATTTATGCTCGTTGTCAAGGTGACATTTCACACACAAAAAAAAGTTTGCTGTTTCTTGATTGACCCATTCAATTGTGAGTTACAGGATGTTAAAAATGGAAGTCAACAAAGAGAAAATGAGCTACATTTTAAAGTTTTTCTTTGATAAAGGCGAAAATGATACCCAGGCGGCTGAAATTGTGAATAGTGTTTGTGGTGCCGATACTGTAACAGCTAATTACGAGCAATTTCGGTTTCGTCGATTTCGTTTAGACATTTTTGATGTTAAAGATGCACCTCGCACCGTCGATAAAATCACAGAAATAATCGAAGTTAACCGGCATGTCCTATAGTCCAGCCAGGAGCTGAAGATCGACCATAAAACAGTTTTAACACCAGTTGTACCCAATTTTGCGTGAATGGTTCACGCAAGAAAAAAGTAGCTCGATGTTTGGGAATTTCACGTAAAAATAATGGATTTCTTTTTCCCCAACCTAACATTAATGACGATGCTGCTTACTAGTCAGTGACAGTCCAATTCACACCTTTCCCTGTTTAGCGCAGTCGCGGGTCGCGGGTTGGTTTCACACGGGCGGCGAGAAGTGAGAACTATAACGAATAGTTTTCGCGTTCGATTATGATATTTAGTATCGATTCTATTATCGATGTTCCGGTAATTTTGATTGTTTGAGATGTGCCAATTTGTGTGGTAAAGGCTTTATACGAAGTTTTCGAATAGATAGGTGAAAGGGAGTTATGAAAGTTAATTATCTTGTCTCTAGAACTTCCATAGAGACGACAAAAGATGTATTTTACTCGTTGCAATCATCTTCTAACGTTACACCTTACAAGATAGTATTTTAATCGTAGAAGTTATAACTTCAAATACTTATTAGGTACATTGCTTAAAACTTTTCATTTTAGGATTTAGATGTTTGCAATATTGTATCTACAAGGGATCTAAATGTACAGAATGATCGCGTCAAAGTAACAGATGTTTTAGACTTTTAACTGTATAAAATATACATACATACATACAACATACATGCATTTTTAATGTGTGTAGACACCTGCGGAAGTCTTATGATGCCGACGTCCGATAGCATTGTTCGGCTACTTTCGGCTTCGTTCGGCAAAGTTCGCGTATGTTCGGATACGGCTGAGGAAGGCACGCGCTTCCCGACAGGTGTTCATAGGTGACAGGAGGGGGACATTGAATTAATTTTACTTCCATTTTGCGGTAACTCTTTTTTTGAAGATGACAGGTGGTTAGTACTGTAGGTAGGTAGGTACCATTCTTTAGATTTATAAATACAAAAACAATCTCAATGGAAGTAAATTTTATCGTAAGTCTCAGTGCTAAGTGTGAGTTTTTATTTTCGCATTCGATCGTGAACGCGTTTACAACTACTTAGGGGCTAAACAAATCACATACAAATTCCTAGTAAACGCCAAACGCGCTCACGATCGAATGCGAAAAACTCAAAAAAAAAAGAAATACTTACATATGCACTCGGATGAAGATGATGGTGGAGGAATATGTAGTTACAGAATCACTAACATTTTTCTGTCATTAAAAAAAGTGCTTTAAATAACTACTGTCTTAGCCCGGATTTCACCAAACTTCTATAAAAGCGCTTTACGATAAGCCCGGTTTCGATCTTTCTCTCTCATTCAATGTTAGAACAGGACACTGGACAGACAGATCCAAAACCGTAGCTCAGCGTTAAACGTCGTTATAATACGTTGGTGAAATTGGGGCTAAGAAAAGCTTCTGTTTGGTTAAAGCCATACTGATGACAGTTATGAAAGATCGTTTTTGGCTATCACAAACTGTCACAGCGAAATCATCCCTATTCCCTACAGAAAACGACGTAATTTAGGTATTTATATCAACCCCTTTTAGTCCTCAGTTAATTAAATTGGGCTTCGGTAATAAATGAGCTCGACTTAATAATGAACAATTTGGTTTTTTGGACCAAAAATGTGTTTTGTCTTTAATGAATATTAATTCCCGTTTCGGTGTAACAAATAATAAAGGTTTAATAAAAGGTTTCTCGTGTCAAAATATTGTTAACAAATTCTAATATATTTTTATTAAATTCTAATAAGAATTTAATGACCCATATAAAAGCCATAGAAATTAAATAGTAAGTTCGCATTTTATTTAAATATGGTGGTATATTTAAAATAAGTACCATTAATTTTATTTTGGAGACTTTAACATAACATTTCACAATACTTTTACAAATGTCGATTTTCGGAGCCTATTCCATTGAATAGGCTCCGAAAGCATAAAGAGGAAAAGTTTTTTGCATTAAAAAACTTTTCCTCTTTATGCTATTACTAGGTTCCGCCTTCGCCCGCGTAAATACAGTATCAAACGGGAAACTTATATTTTCCCGCGACAGAAAGTAGCATAATATCTCCTTCCACGTGGTAGTGGTTCATAATGATCGGTTAAGTAGTTTTTACGTAAAAACGTAACAACCAAACAAACAAACTTACATTCACATTTATAATTACTAGTAAGGATTATTAGTATAGAACTATAGAAGTAAAGATTGATAAGCATATAATTTGGCCGATTACATAATATTTTTTAGATTAAATAGATAAAACTGCTGTGCATCATGCAACACATGCATTTAGTTAATGAATGTCAGATTTAATAATTATAAGTTACGAATTAAGGCGTGTCTACACCGGGGTGGTCGGCCACCGATACAAACGGGGGCGAGTGTACACTGCACCTCGTAAATTATCACGCTTTACCATCGTAAACGAGTAACTGGTGTGGGGCAAGTTACAGGAGACTTAACTATTTATCAGAGTGCTAAAATAGAGCAAAGATTATAAAAATTACTAACGTAACTAAAGGGTACAAAAGAAGGTTAAATATTTATATTAGTTTCGCTCACTTGCGCAGATCTGAGTTAAAGTTAACCCTGGGTTAAATATCATGTTATCTCTCTTGTTCTTCGTATTTATGAAAGAGAAGGCATGATATTTTATCCCAGGGTTAACTTTGACCCCGATCTGTGGGCCTGAAAGCCTGCAGAGATATGCTGCAGGAGTCAATGATAACTCGACTGTCGGATCAGAAGTGCATAATTTATTCACAAAACTTACAGCTATATTATTATGTATACCAAAATTTAAAAACATGAAAGATAGAAAGAGACAATATATATTTGCAAGATAGGGACAAAACATAACGAAAACAAAAGATATAAAAATTGAGCGGGATAATATACGATGGAAGTTGTGACTTGAGATGTGTGAGAGGAAAGATACGTAAATATACACGGTGACTTGACGAGTTTCTCACTAGAATGATTATCACCACAGGCCTATTTCACAACCTTCTAGTAAATAAGTGTCGGATAGCATATTCGGAAGTTTTGTTGCTGCATATTTGTGTTACTTTATCGAGCTACAGAGACAAACATGAAAATGAGCTATCTGACACTCATCTGTAGATTGTGTGACAGACCCTCAATTAAATAAGACATTTAATTTTACGAATTTGTATTACACGTTTAAAATTTCACATTTACTTAAGGTGTGTTTTAAAAAAAATCAAAACTCTAGTAGGTATTAATGTAATAAAAATTTTAATCGCTTGTGATATGTACCGCACTCACAGGGTGTTAAGCGGCGATTATACTACTAATTGGTAATCCTTTGTTATCAGATAAGGAACTATTTATGACCCATTAATATCTACCAGATTATAATTACATAACATCTGTAAACTCATCCATTACTATAATCTGTTACAATTAATCATGGGCCATGGCTGAAGCGGTAACAGTTCAAGAGTTGGTAAGCCGAAAAGCCTCGAAGATTTACGCGATGCGTGATTTCTAACGGTAGTTAATAATGTCTAAATGTGTAGCACATTTCCGTCTTAATATATTGGCTTAGGTTTTTATGGAATAAGACGGAGAAACGAGCATCCTGATCGCCTAATGATAAGTGATTACCGCCACCCATGGACACCAGCAGTTAGAATAGCGCATTCCCTGTCATTAAGTATGATTCGATTTGATGTAGCATTTTCTGGGTTTTACACAGCAAAATAGGCCCTTACCTGCAATAAAATCGGCCAAGTGCGAGTCGGACTCGCGCACAAAGTGTTTTTTTTAATGAAATTAACCTGGAAACGAGCAGACGGATCGCCGATTTTAAGGGATTACCGCCGCCCATGGACACTCGCAACACCAGAGAAGTTACATATGTAACTCCTCTGGTGTTGTGACTTGCGTTCCTGGTCCTTAAAATCCCCAATTCCCCACGGCTCCGGTAACCTCACTCACTCGGCGAAACACAACGAAAGCATTATTTCACGCCGGTTTTCTGTGAGGTCGTGGTATTCGGTCGAGCCGGCCCATTCATACCGAAGCGTGGCTCTCCCATAGTAATACAAAAGTGTTCCGTACGAAACGGCAAAAACACGTTTGTTGTATGGGAGCCCCACTTAAAATTTATATTCTGTTTTTAGTATCTGTGAAAATTTCAACTGCTACCACGGTTCACAAGATACAGCCTGGTTGCAGACAGACGGTCAGACGAACAGACGGTCAGACGAACAGACGGACGGACAGCGGAGTCTTAGGAATAGGGTTCCGTTTTTATCCCTAAAAATCTAACATATTCTACACCTAATAAAAAATCGCACGTCAATATTATATGGAACGTTTTTAAATACAACAAATAATCGTTAGTCGTAACTAAACATGGTTCTATCACTATTTCGAGTACGCAGTTAATTTTAACTTGTTTGGATATAATCGTTAGCGGCAATATCGGCCTATCGTCGGTCATTATCTTGTGATTTGTGATACATATCGTACATATTGTGTACTGTTTATGGCCTGTTATCTATTAAATTCGTATACAAAAATATTCTTGTTTATTAAAGCTCGGTTACCCAGGTGCATACTGTTAGTAATGTAATTTGTCCTGACTGATTCATCAACGCCGAGGCAAAACCACTGAAGCTAGAAACGTAATATTTCGACCGTGGCTTCCTTTTGTGACGTATAGTTCCACTAAGAAGGGATTTTGCGAAATTCACCACCTAAAGGGGTAAAAATCAATGTTTGTATGCAACTTTTTTGTTTGTGGTCCGATCTGATTGGAATTTCGTGATTTTACTCTTTGCCATGTTTTACTAAATCTCTAATTCAATATTTTCTAAAATTCGTTTTTAAGGGGGAAAAAGGGGTAAGTAGTAAACTTTGTAGGAGGAAAAAATATTAAATGAGCATTTCGGCTTGAGACTTTGGATATGTAGTCCTAAAAGAAAATAAGTAAATACGTGTTTCATGATTTTTCGATATTCAACCCCTAAAGGGATGAACAGGGGTATGAATGTCTTTTTTTGCGGAGTCAGACTCATGCTTGACCATTTTGCTATAGGTAAGTGTTGTATATTTTTGGAATGGTCTCTTCAAGCTCTTTATTTTGATACCAAACACCTTCCGCAGTCGGGTAATAACAAACTCTATGTCACTCTCACAACTGAGACGAATCTATTGATACCTCATATTATGTTGAAATCCGTCAAACGTTTTAGGCTGCAAAGCGTGTCAAAGAAATGGACATACAATATACATACACATAGATACATAACATCAATGCGCTCGAATATTTTTTCTTAGATCTTAGAATCTGCGTTTCAGTTTTCGAAACACAAAATTTTGAAAAAAAATAAAGCCTGTGTTACCTGTGGCATCATTACGAATCTATTGACACAACCATTTGTTAAATAGGACCAGTAGTTTAGACGCTACGAGAAAACAAACATACATACATACATTCATAGACATTAGACTAAACCTTCCCATTAATAAGTTTAAAAAAGTAGTTAAAGAACGTTTGCGTGCCAAAGCGTATTATAAAATTAATGACTTCATTCAAGACGGCACACCTTGGGAATAAGGTGGCTCCTTATCTTATCTTATTATTTGTTACATAGACATAAGTAAACATTGTAATAATTTTGATTTTAAAAGAATAATTTTCCATCTTTTTGGTAAAAGATGGCCCCAGACGAGTTTCTTGCCGGCTCTTCTCGCTGGGTTAGTTCTCGAACCGGTGGTAGGCATCACGTAGTATCGACGTTCAAAAATAGTATTTAAAAATACCAATTTTGAATAAAAAATTTTTGATTTTGATTTTGATTTTTGACTGCGGAAACTGAGGAAGGATAATGATCCTTCCTTATGGGTTCGCCGTAGTCGGGTAAAAAGTGTTCCGTTTCCATTTACTATTTCCACGCAAACGAAGTTGCGGGCTAGTCCATTATACAAGTGAACTAAATGTTCAAAACTTATCTTGTAAATTGTTTTTGTAAATTGTTTTTTAATAGCCACCTACTCAGTGTCGGTATGTGGCATAAATATACAATACACATAGACAACAACACATTGATCACCCATATCGTACATAGGTAAATTTAGGTATGTGGCGGACCTGTTAGCGCCACGATCCTGAATCACGCTATCGAAGTTTTAACATCTCGACGCTATATATACTTATACAATATCTGAAATGCATACAAGTGGGCTTCGGCCTGACCGAGCATACCGTGTCGCTCGGTCGGAGATCTCCCTTTGGGGCTTCCGATTTCCTGTGGGGAAAGGTATATAACAATATAATATGGTGGAACCCGGGTCCGTGTTCGACTCCTACTAATCTAGCCACATTTAATTGTGACCGCGACCGCAACCGCAATATTGTTATAGAGAGCTCTATCAATACGGCGGATTTATATCGATATCAGGACATACGCGCGCGTGTATATCCTCCCAGTTCCAAAACATTGAGCTCCTCTATCCCGATAAACACTCGTACGCCGTTAGTTTGTGCTACCGCGCGCGAGCAACCACACTCGTCAGAGAGTGAGGAAGGGGTCTCGGACCCCTCAGCAAGGTGGAATTTGTCTCTCCAGACCTAAAAACAGTTCAACCGTAACCATCCCCAAAAACCGGTTTGTACATCACCCGCAGGGGGGTGATGCAGAAGGGGATCAAACTCCCTCTTCGTCACACCAAAACGACTAGCCAACCGGCATTCATAGCCCGATGAAGTTAAAATGGCTCTCCGGCCATTAGTATAGTCCCATTCGAAAAAAAAAACATCTGGCGATTCCTCCAACATATAAATGAGAAAGTTAAGTGTAGGATGATAACAATACATAAATAAGATTTGCAAAGATATTGTAGTGTGGGTTGTACAATAGGTGTCGAAACATAATCTACTTTTAAAACCGCCCTCGCCAAAATTATTTATTTAAATTACCATGTATCTGTCCATTTCCTGTGTTAGTATCATGATATTATGTGACAATATGGTGACTATTTAAACGTAAATAGAAATAATAAATATAATAAAAAATGAAAACGTAGCCACCTGTGTGGCTCAGTGGTTAGCACCATGGCGCTCAAGCTCGCGAGTTCGACTCCTGCCAGGGTACAAAAAGTTTTCAGTGTTCCTGGGTATATTAAATAGATGATGTGTATTAAATATGCGTATTTTATACATAATAAAATGTTTAAATATATGTATAGTATAAAATAATAAATAATCTATATTTTTAAATAATAAATACTCTAATTTCCGTTGTCTGGTACTCGTAACACAAGTTCTTCGAGAACTTACCACGAGACCAGATCAACGTGGTGTGAAACTACTTAATTTTTTAATTTAATTTAAGGTTTTGGTATTTCTTCCATTGTAGCTGTGATTGTAGTGAGGTAGCAATTAATCTGGCGCCAATTCTCATATTTTTAAACTTAGACTTTCAATGAAACTGTTTTTGGAGTTTGGACCGATCTAAACGCGTTTGACGTTGGTTTGTCGTTTGTGAGAATACCATTTTGCTGTTTTAACATATCGAGAGTCGAGACTGCATCTAAATTGTAAGATTTAATTAGACGAATAGGTCTACAGCAGTCATAAGTTACTAGTCAGGCACTGGCACACCGATATACACTATTTAAAATATTAATCAAATTGCGCCAATAATTGGGTGCTTTATCCTTAGTTTAATCATTAGATTGTATTGCAATTTAAATTTCATTATACCCTCACAGATAATCACATTAATAAAAGCATAATAAATATTACAGTAACTTAATCAAAACCCCTTTTAAGCAAGACAGAAAGATGTTAGAGCCCGCATAGGGTGCCCCTGATTGCCACAATGAGAAGATTGCCAACGCCGGAACCCGTGAGAATGGTGGCCGGCACGCGAATCTGCCACACATACGAACATACAAACCCATACATATACGATGGAAACCTCATACACATGCTCGTAGAAACTCATATGCGCACATACACATACATATTTTCATACAAACCCGTAACACTTACAAACTTATGCACACACATAGAAACATAACACACACACACACGATTTGCCCTAATTTAGAAATTGCCTAGGACTGACCTAAAGGGTTAATCTTAACTGCGAGACACGAGTACCTACACAAACAAATAATAATGGTACTCGTAGAACACTGCTGATTTTCTTTTATAGTTATCTTGATTTATAACATAAATCCAACTTCTAATTCAGATATTGCCTAGAAGTTAGAAATGACTTGCTAGTTGCTTTATAAAAAACTAGCTAAATATAGTATCGGGTATCCCACGGGAATACTGTAGTTTTTTGGGATAAAAAGTAGCCTATGTGTTAAGCCCAGAGCTCAAACTACTACCATAAAAAATTTATAAAAATCCGTTCAGTAATTTTTGCATCAAAGAGTAACAAACATCCATAACATTTATAATAGTAGTAGGATAATAATAATTATAATAATAATCTATAGACGCTTCCACACCACGTCAATCTGGTCCTGTACTAAGTATACGAAGAACTTGTATTACAGGTAGGTAACAAGACGACGGAAATATATTTAATACTTTTATACTATACACATATTTAAGATTTTTGTTATATTATACTTATATTTCATCCAAGAACACAGGAACACAGAAAAGCTTTTGTCCCTTCGGCGGGATTCGAACCTGCGACTTCCGACGCGCTAACCACTGAGCCACAGAGGTCGTCTGAGCATAATAGGATTCAACTCAATGTTATCTCTTCATACTTTCAAATAAATTACATGCCCCTATTACCATGTGCAATGCGTCCGATAGTCTAATGCAGTGATATAAATTCTCCAACCGTATTCGTCCGTGTACGGCTCATCACATGTAGACACATGTAGATATATGTTTGCCCTTCGGATTTATCTGCCCATACTATTCCTTTAGTCCACTTAAAGAGAAGTTCTTTCTATTGATTGAGGTACGTACAACCTTACGTCTGTTTCAGATTTTTGTATCGCGACTTAGCACGCACATAATAGCGCCCTTCGCAACGAAACTTAACAACTAAAAAACTAAAAACACTAAAATTTCAAGAAACAGCATGCAATCCAGCGAAGGTTGGATTCGCTCCAAAACGAACATGTAGCGCGGAGCTGAGAGTCCGATCTGGCATGTCGATGCGAACGCATTTTTCACAATTAAAACGGCAGACTTTTAAAATTTATAACGTTCCACGCGTTAGTCTAAATTCTGAAATCACATTTACACGCACAGTTTGAAACGTTCGCCTAAATATTTCAGATCCGTCCGGAGGCCGCGGGTTCGAATCCCGCCGAGGGAACAAAAAGCTTACAATGTTCCTGGGTCATGGATGTATATTAAATATATTTATAACATAATAAAAACCCTAAATATATGTATACTGTATAGTATAAAAATATTAATTGTACTTCTCAAGACTTCCGTTCTCTGGTACCCGTAACACAAGTTCCTTGAATACTTACCACGGGGACAGATTGACGTGGTGTGAAGCGTCCATAGATATTATTGGTAAATTGTTATTACTCTCTATGGAGCCTGGAGTAAGTCACCAATATGCTTTTGTAGTATAAGTCAGCCTCAAATTTGTATGTTAACCGTTACGGGTATAGTGGGAAAAGAATAGCAAAATGACAAGTGGTTATAGAACATGTGAGTGATTTAGGTTAAATATAAATAAACAGTTATTAGAATAGAGTAGGGAGACGAGACAGTATAGACAGATTGAAGTAATATAAATACTTACACCTGCATATAACTGAACATACTACAGTGATAATAAAAGATCTTAATAACTACAATTTGAGGATGCTTTTGTACAAGTGTATGTAAGTGTACATTGAATGTATAGTGTGACACAAAAAGTGTGTCTGGGCTTGTTGTTATATCCTCAACTTTACTTCCACTGTGTGTCAAGCAGAGAGAAATTGACATTGCCAAATTGTGAATATTGGACATGACCAATGTGTTGTGGAGATTGTTGATGATGTTATTTGGCCGATGGTGACTACTTACTACTATAACGGTAAATGAACACAATACTCCCCGGGATTAAGCAGTCAGTCAAGAACAAGTGCAGCATTTAAATTACAGATCTTCACTTGTTTGTAAATCACATTTAAACTAGTTTGGCCGAACACTGCTAAGTTTTACAATAATTTAACACTATAATATATAAGAGGAAAAATAGTTTTCGTGTGGCATTGGTC
This sequence comes from Phengaris alcon alcon, assembly GCA_037179445.1. NCBI lineage: Eukaryota > Metazoa > Arthropoda > Insecta > Lepidoptera > Lycaenidae > Phengaris > Phengaris alcon. The sequence continues at coordinate 1,774,775 of JAYRCH010000471.1, read as the reverse complement.
CGCTTTTCCCATAGACTGTCTTACAGTGGTGAAGGCTCGTTCTCTTTCATAGGGAAGCCCTAGCCTGTATATGTGGTAAGGATATGGGTATTCAAAAGGTAAGTGGTAAGTGAAGCCGATAGGAATGGAGTTGTAGGAACCCAACGTCACTGCTGTCTTACCCCATCTGATTATAATATTCGGTCGCGTGCCGCGTCACATGGTGCGTACGGTCCTGCGCTCCTACGTTGTATAGAAGGCACTGAGTAGCCAATAAGTTTTACTCTGTTTTAATGTTGGTTAGTAATCCAATTAAATTTGAAATAGCATCGTGTTATTAGGTCGATAGTAAAGATACGTCTTTAATTATTTATTTTTATTTAAATTGATAAAGTTTAAGGAATTGCTGACACTTTACTGGGCGCCTTAAGGTGAGTCACACTGTGACGCGATTCAAAATTGAACTTTGTTCACTACACAAACTCTACTTTATCACGTTACGAAATTTTGAAATGAAACGTGTTCTTGTGTTCTCCTTGTGTTCAATTTTGAATAGCAATCTTAAAAACGCAGCCCCGCGTCGCGTCGCGTCTCGTTGCGGTGTGAACTGACCCCTATTTCTGTCGGTATAATCTCCCACGTAGTACGAGTACGACCACGATCTCAATGTCTTTCGGCAATCGTTTTTCATACATCGTATGGCGTTTCATGTTTTACGGTTTTACTGTTCAGAAGTTGAAAATTCATGATTTTCATGATTTCCATGCAATCTGTAGCAGGTCAGACCGGATAAATTCAGGAAATAGAACTCTGCGCTAATACAACGGAGCTGAAAATCGAACACTCACACAAATCAAGTCAAATGTCAATGTCATCTATGACAACTCGACACATCGATTTTTAGCTCTATTGTATTAGTGCAGAGTTCTATTTTCAGTGCTCTGAATTTTCCCCTGCCTTACGGATACCGGACAATATAGTCCGGCATAACGTCTTTGTAGGGTACAGAATTACAGATGATAAGTACGATTTCGATGGTTCACTTCTGCCGGATTCCTCACGATGGCTCACTGAAGCTTACCCTCCACGAAGCGTTATCTTGTGGAATATAGGCACAAGACAAAAACTCGCGAGAAAACGCCTGATAACGTTATCAGCTGTTATCACTAAGTACGCTAACCAGATATAAGGTCGTAAAAGTTATAATCTCACCATGAATATACAATATACAATATACGATTAATATCTTACAAGATAATATGGTTCTGTCTTTAATCTTTTTCTGTGAAAGGAGTGAGATAAAAGTTGAAAATAAATAATAGCCCGAATGAATTATAGTTTATGGAATTCGAAAGAGTTTTCAATTTAGATACATTCATTTAAAATATTCTAAGAGAGCATTTATTCATAAAGTAACACTCGATTATGCCAGCATTCAGACAAAAAAAACCGCATCTTAATCTGACCTTTCGTTTAGGAGCTACGATGCCAGGGACAGACACACAGACAGACACGTCAAACTTATAATTTATAACACTCCTCTTTTTGCGAGAGGGGTAAATTGTTTTATATTGCAACACTTTTTAGGGTTCCGTAGTACTTTAAGGAACCCTTATAGTTTAGCTCCGTGTGGCCGTCAAAAGTTGTTTTTTTTTTTACTTTCGACTGTTAGTTCCTTTTTCGTCATTCTGTGATATTTGGTCTTGTTATAATAGGTATAGCGCAGATCACAATGTTACTATAAGTGAGTGAGTGTCAGTAAATCTTATGACTCAATACAGTGAGATTGGTTTGGCGAATCTCAATTAAAGTATAATTAACCCCAGTCCTCAGTAGCTCAGCTGTAGTGACTAGTGACTACTAACTACAATAACTGCCCAACACTGACGCGGCTATATACATGACTCACTAATAACACTTACTTTATTATGCATATATTCCAATGAAACTGTATAGGTTGATGTTGATGTTGATGTTGAAATATTATATTTGTTGAAAATAAAAAATACTCGTGAAATAATTATTTCCGAGGCCGTGTGGCCGAGGTGTAGCGCGACGTCACGCTACTGTTAGCGGGATTCGAAAATTTTCCGAACTTGAACGCGTGTAAAATCATAAATACCTATTTCAAATTTTTGAATTAAACAAAAACTAGTGTATCTGTATAGATAATACCTATACTGTAACAAATTTTCAAGTGTTTTACATACCAAGTAACATACTCCATTTCACAAGTTTCGTGAAAACGCTCCATACATAAGTCGCAATAGAGAGGTCACGTCACGCGTTCCTAAAGTTATATAAAATACATGGGTCGTTAGAAAATAATTGCTAATATCTCCGAATTATGTGCGTTTAAGTTCATATTTGATATAGCAAACATTTTTTATATGATGTAGATTTTTTATAGAAACATTTTAAAACTTTTTATAATTTTTAGATGTGAATCACTCACACACATGAAATGTTGTATTTTCTTACATTAATCATGTAGTAATACCTGAATGTTTCTGAATAAATATATAAAATAAATAATAATAAATAAATAAATGATATCTTTATTGGACACACAAGGGGACATAAGGACGGCTAAAAGAAAATAAACAAATAGAAAACAGAATCGAACCCCCACACCACATGTTCAAAGGGAATCCACTCGGCCATCGACCACGGCGGTGCCGAGGCGCCTGATCTGCCGTGGAAATATTTCACATGTAGCGCACACCCCTATCGTGTAGAGATGTTGTAGGACAATTGCGAAGGAGAGCGCAATGTTTGTTCCGCAGATAGGCGCTGTTTGTGTTGCGACATGCACACGCCGGCATAATTAGGGTAATTGCATGATAAACGGCCTCTATGATCTGTTATTCGTCACACACGTTAGGCATGTCACTTGAAAAATCGTCTTGTCAACTAAATTAGTCATAACAGTCTATTCGTGTTATACATAGAGATGGGCATTTTAAAATTTTGCTATTTCCTTTATTATTATTTATCTCTTTACTTTACTAAGGGAACTCTAATTTCTTCCTTTGCCTTTTGCCTCAAACTCTCTTCGCCCAATAACAAACTGTAAAACAAATGTCGGTAACATAAAAGTGTCTTGTTAAGAACAGTTAGTTATATTTAAGGAATGCAGTTATTTAGTAAATATTTGAGGAACACTTGGGCGCTCCACATACATATTTATGTGCAGTCGCCGACATCACTTTGAACCTTATCGCCATGGTAATACGTCATGGTATGTACACCGGGTGTCACGTGCACACAGGCGTCACTCGCGTGCCGTGTCAATGGGGTATTAACACCTACTACTGTACGGGTAAACAAGGAGGCGTCATCATCATCAGGCTCCCTTCTTGCGCATAAAATTATATGTCACTATTTACTTCAATTTAATTATCCCCTTTTTACGAAATTTTACATACATGTATATATACATATAGGGCTTGTGCACAAAACTTCGATGCGCAGTCGCATTGCAGAAATGAAATCACACAACGTACGCATACAATTCATACAATATGTGATAATAGGGAACCGATAGGCGACATAAACATGCACCGAAAATGCCAAAAGTACAGTAATCAGTTGCTAAATTAAGAAGTCATATGACTAAAAAGTCGATTTTTTTGCTTGAAAAACGATAATTACTGTTCAAATCCTTATGTTATTTGTGACATTTGTTCGTAAAACAATGATATACATAAACGCAGTATTTAGGTTCATAAAATCAATTGTGTATTTATTTTACACGTACAGTTTCAAATGCTGTGATGTCACTCGTGCATCATTTTTCTGTGTGGAGCGTTTTTAATGGTCTCCAACGATCTCACTTTTGTGATAACTGTATTTCGTCAATGGTTGATCGTAGATATGCAATTGCAAAGACAATATTTCCTGGCTTTTTATGTATTTTTCGAAAAACCCATAAAAAATCTATGCATATTCCCTATTGTATGGCTGTGCGACGTCGCGTCGCATCGCAGTTTTGTGAACACGCCCTAAGGCCCCTAAGCCATGTATGGACTATGGGCTTAAGAATTAACTTTAGAGGATAAAAGTACCACACCCTTTTGAAAGTTGGTTAAAACCCAATTACACAGTCGTTATCGAATTTTCTTCTCCCATATAAGGTGCTGTGACTATAAACTCAAATATAATAATTAATAGGTAATAATCTCCACAATTCAATTCAAATAGAAATTGCACCTTACTTGTGTAGTATTAAAGATTATTATTGTGTTTTATCGAAGGTGATAACGATGATGTTAGTAACGATTTTCACGGCGATCGAGCAACAATGTCTTTATTAGTCACGATGTAGAGTTGCTGATACTGGCGGTTTACCAGTTTTGAACCTTATTGCTATAGTAGTAAGATCGAAAAGTGGTACACCGGATCTGGCTGCGACCGTACAACAGCCAGTACAGCCTCTCTGGCCATTAGAGAGGTGTCAACTGGTGTTCAGATGTTAATGGTTTATTTTGATTGTAAATCTGTGTAAGATTCATTATTAACATTATTAATTAATGTTAAGCGTCAATAGTAAAAATCTGGTGTATGATAAGAAAAATTTGTATGGAAAACCTACGCTTTGAAAACCGCTTTCAAAAGCCGGTAAATATTAGGTGATAGAGGCAGGAACATCTTGTTTACTTTCGGATATTTAGATACTTACCTACCTACCCACTGTGTAACAATATACCATTATTCGCTCAAAATAATTAATTGTTAATTTGATCTTAAAAGGCTTCCTTTGCCTCTTAGATCTATCTTTATTCTAATAAATAAAAAAAATGTGAATGTTGTGACATGGTTGTGACTTGCGACCAGTCCTGGATTAGCAAATTGCTTAGGGCATTTTGTCTAGGGGCCCACCAGAGGCAACCGAGAAAAAAAAACGAGCACACGAAAGTTAAAGCAATTTCAAAACCCGTTAAGAGGAACAACACATACATATTCTACCTACGGCAGGCGCGGATCCAGGGGGTCATCTTTGGAAATTATAAACCGAGCCAGCGACAATAATTATTTGACGACCAGATGGAAGTAGTGTCTCGTATTCTGTACGAACTAAAATAATAGACGCATGGAAGTAGCGACGTGTGCATGTAACACGATTCACACCAGCTTCACGTTTAAGGAAGATATTTACAATAACTACGACATAGTTTGAAACTTTGTAATCTCACTCATTTCTGACACGACAATTGTATATTTTGCCCGAGGCACTAAATTATATTATTATTTTAATTATATAAATATCGGTATAAGAAGCCAACTGATCTTACATCTACAGGGTAAGGCTTCCCTTTGAAGGAAAACCAGCCTTCGCTACTGATGCACGGTCTTAAGCTGATGATGATGACGTAATATATTCATTCATAATCGAACATTTCGCAATCGGAGGTAATCACTTGAAACGTGGAGCAGGTTTTTTCTTCTGGCAACCCGCCATGGTGACTCAACGCTTCCGATCGTGATTTTGACATAAAAATTGGGTAAAAACAAACTAAAATTAAATGCTATAATTAAACTGTATCTGATGGAGCTGTTAGATAAAAATGATGATTGACGACTACCACTGTGGCTCAGCGGATAGGTTCCCGTGGAATACTGTAAATATGCGGGCGGAGCCGCGACTAAAAGCTCGTTTATAATAGTAGTAGGATTGAGCAATACATTTTGAGATTTCTTTTCAACGAGTACACACTAAGTTATCTTACATTGTACTTAATAGTTAAGATTTCGCTACTCATAGCTACGCGTAGTTGACGGGGAGACTGGGTATTTATAGCACCCTCTTCCGGAGCCGGGAATAGACCTGTCGCCCGCATCCTATTCCGGGATCGTGGCTGACACCTTCGTCACCCGACAGGCGACAGTATTTAACACTGTCTAAAATACGGCATACTTGCTAGGAGTTTGACTTATCGGGTCTTGACTGTATGAAAACCGGCCAAATGCGATTCGGAGTTCGACATCGCGCATAAAGGGTTTCGTATAAAACGGCATAAAAAATCATCCTTGTTGAATAGGAGTTGAACCCTTAAATATTTAAGTATTTGTTATTATAGCGGTAATAGAAATCCATTATCTATTTAAATTTCAACTGTCTTGCTATCACGGTATACGGAGCTATCTACTTAACTTGACTTATGCCCGTTTTCACCAACTGACTCCTAATTTTAAGTATCCCTTAGCGGCCATTTAGGGCGCCTCTTAAGAAAAATTGTTTTCACCAACGCTTAGGTGTCACCTAAGACCTTAGGAGGGCCTCTAACTTTAGGGGCCCGATATTTCGCGCCTTAACTATCACCTAACATTACATTGTGATTGAAAAAACGTGAATCTCTTGAATTAAAAGACGATCTATGCCAGTTATTGGTAACTTTAGGCGCTGTTGAAGTGCTTGGATTATTTTCTAATGACTTGCTACCAAAAAGACCCCGTTTATATCGCCAAAGAGTGGAACATTTTGATAAATTTGATATCGACTTCTTCATCCGATGTAGGTTAACAAAACAGAGGGTAATATTTTTATTAGAAATTGAACATCTTCTTGAGTATAAAGACAGGTGAGTGTATTATTCATTTACATTTTACATTTAGGTACTTTTCTCGTACTTACCTACATACTCCTTAACCAAACAAATTTTCTAATAATACTTGAATATCATGTCGAAATCAAAAGCAGTGATTGTTCTTTTAATATGTATTTACATGTAATTTCATACAAATAGGTATATCACAAGTAGCAGGCAGCGAACTGTAGTTAATGAAAAATATTTTTAATTAATCTAATCAAAAATGATATAATAATTAACCACAAAAGAATAAACTAACAATTTGGAGATTGTGAGACAGTAAACGTGGTTGTGAATTGTAAATAAACAACATCAAATGACTCGTCTGTCACTCATCAGTAAAACTGACATTATTACTTTTAATTAACAGCACAGTACATTTTTAAACATGCTGTACGTCATCGTCTTACAAATTTATTTATTAAAATTGCTGAATAATTTATCAAAGCATACAAAAGTACACTAACTTGGATTTATTTATGTTATATTATTTATCTGTGAATTATTTATACTAGAATTTGCAATGTTACATTTATCGATAAAATATCAATAGTATGAGCGCAAATTAGAAAAAAAAAATACTGTCACATAACTAGGAGTTCCATAGCTAAGTGTTACCCAGCTTGATGAAAATGAAATTAGGTAGGTGCCGATTTTAGGAGACCACCTATCCAAAGGGTCACTTACATAAGAGTTGTTTAGGAATCAGTTGGTGAAAACGGGCATTAGTGACTTCAGTCTGTCTGTGTATGTGTACATAGGTACACATGGTGAGAGACAGACGGACGGGCTGACAGACAGACAGCAAAGTCTCAGTAACAGTACGGAACCTTAAACACTTTTATGATTTCACTAACTTTTGACAGCAATTTGTGATGCCTATATAATAAACGCTATAATTTACAAACCAGGTATATATGTTATGCATTTCTATATACAAAGTAATGCCCAAGATGCATCAAAGCTGAAAATATTAGACAATCCCGTTAGGAACAGTGAGTCAGTTTTATTTGGCGAGAGGATTGAACTGCGTGTATTCTGGGTTTGGCGGCGCGCCAGCGGGATGACTTGACCCTATTCCGCTCTCGGTGGTCACTGGTCAGGGATATGTCTGTTACAATACACTGATGTTTACGTAACTCGTCAACTAAAAACGTCACGTAATGTAGATTTTTTTATTACAGCCTGAGAAGATTTAACTCTACATTTTTAGGGTTCCCTACCCAAAGGGTAAAACGGGACCCTATTACTAAGACTCCGCTGTCGGTCCGTCTGTCTGCCCGTCTGTCACCAGTCTCATGAACCGTGATATTGAAATTTTCACAGATTATGTATTTCTAGCGCCGCTATAAGAAAAAATAAAATAAAAACAATAAAATAAATATTTAAGTGAGGCTCCCATAATACAAACTTGTTTTTGTACGGAACCCATCGTGTACTCCTCACACTTGGCCGGTTTTTTGTTTAACCGTAACTATTACAGTTATAGTGAAAACTACAAAAAAATAAGAACACAAGTGATGCCTACTCGTCAAGTTAAGTGTATTTCTAGAATAGTTTCGTCTCTTCTGCTCATCCATTTCTTAAACCTTCATCGTTGCTTCCAGGATCCTCGTGGGCGCTCCCGAGGACGAGCCGCACCGCGTGCCCGGGGTGTCGCGGCCCGGGGCGGTGTACCGCTGCCAGCCCGGCCGCCGCGGCTACACGGACTCCGGCTCCAACCCGCTGCAGCTGTGTGACCTCATCGAGTTCGACCGGAACCGAAGTGAGTGCCCCATCTTGCTCAATAAGCTGCTGCTAACTGCGTTCCCCGAGTCACCCGGCCCGGGGCGGTCCGGCAGCCGCAGCGCATGCCTCCGCTTACTGTAGGGGCGGAATGAGCTATAGTGGACGACGACAGGGCGAGGCGTACCGCGTCCCCGGAGTCAGCCGGCCCGGGGTGGTCCGGCAGCCGCAGTGCGTGCCTCCTCTTACAGTAGGGGTCCAATGAGCTATAGTGGTTATTATGACATAGAAATCCATTACAGAAACATTTTTCGAAATACATACCCCGTGGTGGTGCATTGATCCACGCGGACGAAGTCGTGCGCAAAAGCTAGTTAAGTTACAATAATCGTTCGCATATCTGACGTTATGTTTCTCATATTTATGTTTCTATATTATGCTGTATGCATATTGCGCGGCTCCTGCGCACGCGCGTCTGATTTATTCGCTCTCTTTGTCGCCATACTTACGTCACAAACGAAGCCTCCTGAATAATGGGCGCCATTAACATAATCGTACTTCGCAACTGTTGCGACTTGATGTATTGCGGCTCCGGGCTACTTGTATTCCTTTTTAATCTTTGCCAAAGGAGACATAATATTTTGCAAGGAAACTCCGTTGCCTTTTTATTTTGCCATGAAACAGCGTTTTTTTATGAAGTCGTACAAAAACTATGCAGCTTGAGTTATTTATTTTTGATTTTAATATCCTACTACTATTGTAAATTTGAAACTTTATGAGTTGGATTGATATATGGATATTAGTTACCTACACTTTCACTCAAAAACTACTAATCGGATTTTGATTTGGTATGCTAGTAGTTTAAGCTCTGGAATAACGTATAGGCTTCCTTTTTATTCCGAAATTGTACAGTGTTCCCATGGGATACTTCATTTGCGCGGGCGGAACCGCAGGCAATAGCTTGTGATAGTATACACGGTATCTACACTAAAGAAGTAATTTTTTTTCTGACGGTCCGTCTGTCTACTATTTGTTCCGGCTAATCTCTGTAACGGCTGGACCGATTTGACCGGAATTTCATTCGCAGATAGCAGGGCTTACATATGCACGGCGAGTTTAGCCAACGCAGTTATTTTGCTAAGAAGCAGGAGATCTCTATTTGTGGGGCCGAGGTTTTAAAAACAAGTTTGACTACCCAAATACGTGTCTTCAATCTGTATAATTTACATCTTGATGATAACAACTCGTCAAAAAAGTGAACAACTCGTATAACACGTTCAAATAATAAACAAAATTAAAGGAAAACAAAAATCCCCGAATTGTCAAGCAGTGAGCGAGCTATTGATGATGAATTATAGCTAAAAAATTTCCCGATCATGTCAGCTTTCAAACCAAAAAAAAAACGAAATCAAAATCGGTTTATCCGTTGGGGAGCTACGATACCGCGGACTACACAGACACACACACGTCCAACTTAAGCGGTGTTAAAAAGAGGAGATAAAACAAATCGATAATACAATAAAACGATAAAAAAAGTCTACATACGAGTTAAATGAACATATTTATTAATTATTTATTTAAACTTAATGCACAAACATGTACAAGGGCGGACTTGATGCCTTATGCCATTATCTACCAGTCAGCCTTTGGGCGCTACAGCAGCAAAATTGTATAGGGGCCGGTAAAGTGAGAAAAAAAAGAAGCTGAGAAGAATCAATAAACTAGATGAAATAGGGATACAATCATGATACAATACAATAATATAAATACTATGTAGATAGATAACATAAATATTATAATAATAAGAAATATATATTTAGGCTTTTTAAATCTCAATCTCTCTTTTTAAGTAAAGAATATATTTTATTAAACACATACCCCCCTACTAATAAAAATATTTAAACAAAGGATAACTTAAACAACGTCTGATGCGTTGGAAAAGTCACTTGACAGACAAAGACAGCAACGTTGTTTATGTTATCCGTTGTGTAAATCTTTTTATTGTAAATATGTTTATCAAAAATAATGTAAAGTACGTAGGTACTTTACATTATTTTTGATAAACATATTCCTTCCTTCCTTCCTTCCTTCTCAAACGTCGTAAAAACATCGTCCTGTCAAGTGTTTTACAGATTCGTGGTAATCTGTAACTCAGACGATTTGTAACTGTCAAGTTTTTTTTTCATACACATAATATTATGTTACATTGTAAATGCGCACACGCACAAGTGTTTTTAAGTTGTGTAACGATGTTGAATGCATGAAACCTGTTACAATTTTCAAGGTTACCTAAAACGATCGTTATGTACATTTTTGTTACTCTATTTTTCTGTGTAACTTGAATTTATTTAAAACGTTTCGTATTGTAGAGATTGATAGAGTTTATATAATGATGTCGTCATTCTTAAACTTTAAACTACAGTAAACTTATCTCACAGAAACTACGCATTTTAAGCTATATATGGCTTTTCTTTCGTCGTGATATTACACTAATAATTTCGGCTCTATTAATGTCAGTCTGATGGCAGTTCGGTATGTGTAACTTTGTGTTGTTCGGAAATTCGAAATGTGGTGAGAGGTGAGTTCGAATTACGGCCAGATAAATATTTTTGTAATTCTTTTTCTTTTAATTATTTTATCGTTCTACTAGAACTACGAAAGCTCGGTCTCCTAGGTACTACGACTAATAAGTGTAATTTAAAACATTGAAAAAGACTGCTATTAAGTATTTTATCCCGAAGGTCCATCTGAAAAATGCATTACTGAATATGGGCCATACTCTGTTCGATCTTTAACCTCGTTCACTCAGTTTGCTAATGAAATAATCACAGTTTAATTAGCCGCCGGTTTAGTGGGGTTTAGTGGGTCAGCCACGTGGGCGCGCGTGGTCCACACCACGAGTTATTGTGGGCATTACAATATAGTAATTCTTTAATAGTACAGTGAAGTTTTTGAAAGTTACGCTAGTTATTATAACACTACTTTTTGTTATCAATGTCGCTCGTTCACTCCACAATAATGAATATTTACACCACGGATACGCTAATCCATGTAGCGGCTGTCAAGTGGCTTACGGCCGGTTTCAATAATCTATCGCAAAAAACCGGCAAATGAGTGAATGACGACGTTTTTAACAAAAAGTTATTGGTAATTGATAGATAGGTTACTGAAACCGTCCGTTAGCCGGCAACAGGTATTAGCGTATCTGTGGTGTAAATGTATTTATTAGTAAGGGGGCTAGAGTTTATTGGATGCCTATTGCCTACGCACTACGCGGTTATAAGAAAAATTGTAGCTCAAATTATTGGTTTATAATATGTTTTAAGATCCGTTTGTGAACAGCCTAGCATACATACATAGCATAATAATAAGTAATTAATATGTCTCGTTAATTAAAAATTATCTACCTACTTTTACCCGACTACGGTGAAGTCAAAAGGAAGGGTTATGATAATGTAATGATTTTTCCAGTCTATGTATGTATGTATGTTTGTTACACCGATTTTAATGAATGAGGTGTCAATAGATTCGTAATACTAGTCCGGGTAACAAAGGCTATGTAATTTAAGTAGTCGGGTTATAGTTTTTTTTAATAAAAATTGTAGTAAATCTTATTACGTATTCTGTTGATAAAAAATGTTTTAAATAGACAGAAGCTCAAATAAATGACCTTATTCAAAATACTTGTTATATGTTTTGTTTATCTACAAACAATTACTGAGACAAGATAATGGATGATTGTTTTGGCAATTCGCTGATTGTGTTATCTCGATAACTGTTTCGATAAGAACAATAGGGTTGTGACTTTTCACTTGTGGCATTGGTAATTGTAAGTTAAGATAATATTATGCACTTTTTTAAACCTCGATAAAAACAGAGGGGGTGTTATAAGTTGTAGGTGTGTGTGTGTGTGTGTGTGTGTGTGTGTGTGCGTGCGTGTCTGTCCGTGGCATCGTAGCTCCACAACGGATGAACCGTTAATAGTGTTTTTTGTTTGAAAGCTGACGTAATCGAGAGTGTTCTTAGCTATAATTCATCATTTTGACTTTTCCTTTTGTTATATTTGTTATTATTTACACTTTTCTGTATATGTAAACAGTAAAAGCATGTTGCTATAGTCCACGGCAATCTCAGTTTTTTTGAAAACATTTAAATTTAATATAATTAACATTTAAGTAAACATTTCAATGAACACGACATTGAGATGGTACTGTATATTTCGTTTTTTGTTGCATTTCTTAAAAATTTTACATCTAATAGGGGCCACACTATCGCAAATTGTCGCAAATCGCTGCAAAGCGTCTTGCAATACTAACGCACAAAACAAAACCATTTTCAAGTACTCTGAAACTAGATAAATTCTCACGGCTCGCTCACACGACTGCGGCAGGTCGTGCGCTATCGGGCATCTGCACGGCGCGGCGGCGTGCAGCGGCGGTGTACGTCTATGTCAGATGATGTACAGTTTTATGGTGCTCGAGTTACAAACATTTATCGTTTCTATATCGTGGCGTAGAATGTGGATAGTCTCTATAGAGTCAGTCTATGTAGTATCAAGATGACGGAATGTATAAATGTGAATGTTTGTGAGGTTGGATGGATGGATAGATTTATTTAAATTCCCTCTTAGCTGGGCCTGAGAATTCCCCTGGATTATATCTACAATAGACTACTTAGTTTAAGATAGAAGCTTCTTTAATATTTCATCGATAGTTAAACTCTTTATATATTACTAGCTATTTCCCGCGGCTCCGCCCGCGTAAATACAGTATCTCACGGGGATACTGTATTTTTTCGGGATAAAAAGTAGCCTATGTTTTAATCCAGAGCCTTAACTACTACCACACCAAATCATCATCGAAATCCGTTCAGTAGTTTTTGCGTGAAAGAGTAACAAATATCCATTCATCCATTTCATCCTCACAAACATTCACATTTATAATCGTAGTAGGATTTAAAAATTACGTAATTATACACATGTAGGTAGGTAGGTAATTATACAAATTAGGTAATTATACATATTATGGTAAACAATATCTCGCGTGCTACTCGCTAATTTCAGTCATACCTGTCCCTAAATATTTGCCAAAATACTTAACCCACGACATAAGCAATACATTTATGTTATTTATAATCATAAATCTGTTTTTAACACATAGTTTAACGCAACAGAATTGCAGAGTAAATGATAATTTTACTAACCAAATCGGTAAAGTTAAAGTTTATGATTAAATATCATGTTATCTCTCTCGTTTTTCGTATTAACGAAAGAGAAGAAGAAGAAATATTAGACAAACGATTAACACTGGCAGGCGTTAGTGAAATTGAGACTAAGTGTCGACTGTCGCTAGTCCTAGCAGTGCGCGTGGGCGTGGGCTGTAGGCAGCACGCTGTCATTGACGATTGCGACAGGTGCGGGGTTATAGTGGGATATCAGCGGTGGGCATGTGTGGTGGAAAAAAGTTGTAGGACAGACGAGACCTTCGATTGATGGTAAGCGATTAACGTCGACCAGGACCCTTAGTCAAGATGCATTCGATAATTTCAACGGCGAAGTGCGAAATCAAAAATGTATGGGATTTGAAGTCATCGCTAAGTGACATGTCGCTTGCGATGCCCTCAGACTCTCGACTTAGCCAAGATGCCTTCGCTAATTACGATGACGAAATTGGATATCAAAAATGTATGGTAACTTATCCACGCGTTATTACTTAAAACCTTCACCTTTCTTGGCCCTTTTGTACCCTCACTCACAGAGCGAATCAAGATATTATTTTATACGTTTCACGTGTGAAATTAGTATGTAAATCGATGGATAAATAATAAAATAATCAAAAACCTGCTTTTGGATTAGATGCTCTGGTGTATAGTTTCCTATTTCGTTCGTTAGTTTATAAATAAGTGTTCTCATAATTTATTTGTAATTAAAGACGACATGCAATCACAAATCACAATATATTAATGTCGTCAATGCCACGACAGTTTGATATCATTATATTATTATAATACGAGCAAATGATTACGACTGCATTCAACAGCTTATGAAATGGATTCCCTGGTAGTGAATAATTTCCTATTTGGTTCATTGGTCTCAATTTTTTTTTCAATTCAATTTCAATAACAATTAAGTGAACCTCAAAAATCCGTGTTATTTTTGCACAGTAGTGTATGTAAGTTGTACAAATGTTTGGTGATAGCAATCGCGTAAGTGAGCGTCTTGTAGCGAGTAGTGACTAGTGAGTAGCGCTAATGCGCTGCATCCGGTGCGCACGCGCCTCCGGAGGTAATAATACCTGATTCGTAGGGCTTCGTAGGGAATATGCATATTATATATAACATAAATTTTACTTAAGACATAATAATGTGATACTAGACTGCAAAACAAAAAAACAAAAAATGGCGAAAAAATATACTATATCTGTTGAAAAGTTAGCAAGATATGATCCATACAAAACTGCCCCTTGTTCTTTACGCGTCAAATTTATGAAAATACGAAGTGGGTACGTTCAGAAGAGTCAATACAATGCTTTATACTTTTCGCTGTCCCAAGTTTATTTGTGATCTGTTGAATACCTTTTAACATTGAAATACAGTTAAAATCACAGATATCCTCTAATGGGTGGTCACTGGTCGTCGATAAAAAGTCGATTAAAATAGCATCGATGACGTTCAAGCGTCGTCCGCATAAAGCCACTTTCAGACTACGCTGTAATATAATATTATAGCATGTAGTATATAGCTCATAGCACAACAATATCGCGCACCATACATCGTTATGGACACGTTCACACTGTACTCTACTGTATACTATATTGGCTTACTATAAGCTATAAAATAGTGCGATACGCTGAGTTCATGCTGTGCTATATCGCGCGCCGCCCTCCTCCTCCCTCACCCCCGGCCGCAAGCGAAACGAGCGACACAACCATACTGAGCTTGCTATATATATATACTACAAATGCTTGCCATTATATCGCATAATGTGAATGCCATGCTATATAGTATAGCATTAGGTCTTTGCTATACTATATAACAAAATAGTATAGCGTAGTCTAAAATGAGCTTTACCGCGAGCACTTCCAATCAGCGACGCGACGACATCCGCTCTTTTCACGTAAACGGCCAGTAATAGCTGATAAAAAAAAACTAATTGGGGCACTTCTTACTGTTATCAGTTGGTTCAGGATAAGAAAATGGTTTCTTGTAACAATTGCCAAATAACGAATAAAGTGAAACGAGAGTTGAATACAATATGGTCATCATTGAAGGAACATGCATTTGTTTTAGTATTTAATAAATCTGCAAAATTCTTATATTTTCCGAAAGGCAACATAAATATGGACCGAAAAATGTTAACAGTTGTTAAATTAAAAAGTTACAGGACTAAGAAAACGACGTTTTTTCATTGAATAACGAATATTATGGGATAACTGTTAAAATCCTTATGTTATTTGTGACTTTTTTATAATAAGGCATCGCTAAGTGACATGTCGCTTGACATGTCACTTAGCGATGACTTATGTCAAATCCCATACATTTTGTTTTAGAACTTCGCCGTCGTTATTATCTAATGCATCTTGATTAAAGGCCCTGACCCGTTTGTTTCATTGGGTAAACAGGGTAAACTTTTTAACAAATGCCAATATGTGTAATTGTCTATGTGTTGCAATAATATCTAGGGCCTGTTTCACAATCTTCTGATAAGTGTCAGATAGCTTATTCGTATGTTTTGTCTCTGTCGCTCGATATAAAGTACGCAGCGACATAACTTCCGAATAAGCTATCCGAAATTTATTAGACGATTATGAAACTGGCCCTTACTGTAATATCTTTTTGTTTAAAATTTTGACGCTTCTTTTTGCCCTGACTATAAAGTCAGCCATATTAATTAGTTATTGTCAGCGATCGTGTGAACACTGTTGCAAGAATACCTAGATGTATCTTGCAATATTTAGTAACAGCTGACCTTGCTGTTACATTTAGTAAATTAAATATATTCCTAAGGTCAGCCCTGCAGAGTGGAAAACAGATAGATATACCAGCACAAAGTAAATTTTAGAATTTCTATGGAGCAGTTTTTTATGCGTGAAAAATGCAAAACTACTTATAAACTAAAACTGTATACTGAAAACTATAAAAAAAGCTACCGAACTTAGGAATCCCTAAAGCCCCCAAAAAACCACTGCATTTTAGGTTTTGTTATATTACATTTTTATTATTTATTGAATTTTATTATAAATTTTACCGTTAAATTAAAATATACTAGGAAATATTACGTATATAGTAATTAAACGGGTAGTTTAATCAAATTACGGACGAATGCTACGATGTATTATTATAATAAGTTGTTAATTTTTTTGTTTTTTTTTTTTTGTCTAGCCTAACCTAGGCCAATTTGCATATGATTACTGTCTGGCTCTTTCCTACCTAAACACTACTAACAACTAAATTACAATAGTAAGGAATACAATACTTAATTTAGTACTAATACTTTGTAAATGAACTAAGTTGGCAATATTAATTCTGGATTGAACGGATGGACTGAACGGATCATGTCTGACAAAACGCTTCAGTTCTCGCCAGAGCCGCGGCCGTGCGGGCGTGTACTCGTATCGTGTACAAACGTAGTGAGTTTTCGACGTGTATTACCTAATAAAATTTGAGTGCAATCAAAATACAATTAATAAACACGACCGCAGCTCGTGGCAAACCAGATCGAATTGATGCGATTTTTCCGTGTATGTGCTCGAATCCGTTCAGACCGAAATGACGTCAGTTCTAACCGAAAAGATCGGCTTCTCGTCTGTGGGAGGCGTAATGAGTAGGAGAATAGCCGATTGTCAATGAACAATGTCTATTCGGTGATATAATATGCCAAATTTAAAAAAGAAGTAGAAATATAGAGTGGTAATTTTGTGCTTCGTGAATCATCAGTTTGTTCGGCTATTTCCGTACTAATTCAGGTTACTCAGCCCCGGGGGATTTTCAATGCCGAAAACGCCAATAGATTAATATTTTAATTTTATTCGATACCTCTCTAATGCGAAAAATAATAGCTAATGAGCTAAGCAGTGACTTTTGCCTCAATGATCTATATTTTTTAACCCCCGACTAAAAAAATAGGTGTTATGATACCAGATTAAAAAGTAGCCATTTTACAGGCGAGATAAATCTACCTCTGTACGAAATTTCATTTATATAAATATTATAACTATAAATGTGGTCTGAAAGAAGATGTAGTGACAAAAATTGAGAAAGGTATGCTGAGATGGTTTGGCCATGTCGAGAGAATGAATGAAGAACGATTGACGAAAAAAGTGTATAAGGCGAGTGTGAATGGAAGTGTTGGAAGGGGTAGACCTAGGCGGACGTTTCGAGACCAAATCAAATGTCAATGTCTTGAAAAAAGGCCAGGTCAAGAGTACCCTAAATCGAAGAGCATGTATGAAGGGAATAATGAAAGTGGACGAAGCGAAACAAGTATGTAAGGATCGTAGCAAGTGGAAAGAAGTGGTCTCTGCCTACCCCTATGGGAAAGAGGCGTGATTATATGTATGTATGTATGTATAACTTTAATATTATAAATGTTTAAATTATTGTATTTTTAACCGCGCAAACAAAGGAGTGTTATAAGTTTGACGTGTCTGTATGTGTGTTTGTCTGTCCGTAGCATCGTAGCTCCTAAACGGATGAACCGGTTTTGATCTGTTTTTTTTTAAAGCTGACGTGATCGAGACTGTTCTTATTCATCATCACCAGCTCGCTCACTGCTTGACAATGATGGGGGTTACTTAATGACATGCTTCGAGAGCTAGGTAGGTACTTAGCTCTATGGTCACTCGCCACCTCGATGCGGTTGTAATAGGATCCACTAGACACTTGCGAAAGGTTTGACTCAATTATTCGTGTTTGTCCGAAAGTGAATCAGTCCTCATCATCATCAACAACGGTTTGACCTAATATTTTTTTGATTTGCCGGCCAAACCAAGCCAAGAAAGACGTCAAGCCGACTTACCAGCTTTTTATGCCAAATGATTACCTTAACTTGTAAAATACAAAAAATATTTACATTTTACTTACATTCGTCTTGAACCTTATATCCGTAAGCGAAACTAACGGATAATCCGAAATAATTAAATATCCGTAACCGAAACCGAAATAATTGTTCCTATATCCGTATCCACATCCAGATAGCAGGATCTATGCGTATATGGTTCGTCTCTTTACATTTCGTCACCAAGTCAGTATTTGATATTTGCAAGGACATTGGGGCAATGAGTACATATTATGTCTGTCTGTGTGTTGTTGTATTTAGAGAACAAATAGTGACATTAGCCAAGTCAAACAACCGGTTTCGCGTGACGTCATAGCCCGCTCCACACCATCCTCCGCGAAACGCGCGCGCGACACTGCGATCGGTTTGCGTATACGAAGTGTGAAGCCAATGGGCACATTTTTCGTGACATGTTTTTTGAAGTGCGGAGCGGGTACAAAATCTGCGAGTTTTTGCGTTCGTTTACCGCGGCTATGCTATTTAGTTATGTAAATTATTTCATCGGCTCTTAGGTAACACCTAAATAGAATATAACATTTTAGACTTCAGTCCTCCCGAGTCCCGTAGTAACAACTAGAACTGCTGTAAAATGCGAATAGCAAAGATACCATATTAAGTATAATCAAATCATTAAATTTGTCAAGCAATCAGATACGTCACAAATAGTTGATCTAGCGTATTCCTGTGGAGTAACCAGCATTTACTAGTATTTTGTGTATGCTATATATGGTTTGGTAAAATCAATTACGGATATTATGGGTATATGATCTACTGCTTATTATAAAGACGTTTAGGCGAAAAAATATTGTCAAAGTAAAAAAATCACCTCCTGTATGGGTGACTCTCCGCTCAATGCAAACTCGCCCATATAAAGGGAGATTTTTTTTTCGAGTATGACATTTCTTTTTCTACCTAAACGTCTCTAAATAAGCAGGAGATCATATGCCCAAAAACAAAATATCCGTAATAGATGTTACCGAACCTTATATAATATTATATTAGTACACTATCCACACGTGCAATCTCCAAAATAAGACATAAGTATTTGTTGTGTCCTTGCCACCTACAAGCTAAGCCGATTGCTACTTACTGGTACGGAGGCGTGGAGGTATCTTGTTCCAATTCCTCAATAAAATATTCCATTTGTAGCTACAAAAGCCAACTTGTCGTTAAATTTTCATTAAAATGTCTCGGTTAATTTTTAAGTGAAAATGTCTTTAGGCGCGTTGGGCATTGTTCGAGATGGGAAAAAACCTCTGAACTAGCGACACTGTTATCCGCGCGCCACATGCTTACCTGTGCGCTATTGTTTTCACTTCTGTCTGCACTCCCGGAGTGCCACTGGTTTTTTATCCGACTACGGCGAAGCCAAAAGGGAGGGTACTTAAGTACATAAATGTCTCTATGTGTTTTAGAGCGTCGCGTCGTAGAGCCTAAACTACTGATCCGATTGTAATGAATGAGGTGTCGATAGATTCGTAATAATAGCCCAGGTAACATATGGATATATAATTTACGTAGTCTGGTTATAGTTTAGTTTTATAAAAAATGTTTTTACCTATTTAAAGCCTACCTATTTATATTTCTATTTTATTGCTCTGCTCTGCACTCTCTCTGCACAACCTACTAAGTAGAGATCCACAGTTATGTTATGGGTTTTATTACATTCGTAAATCAAGGTATTTTTACCCAAGAGACGGCCGAAATAGCTACTAAATATGTATCATCGTTACAAGGCTTATTAAATGGTCGCTAATATAGGACGTTGTAATGTGAAAGGGGCCATACGTCTTGCCTGTGCTCATCGGGGTACGGGGCCATACGTCGTGTTCCCGGGTGAGGACGGGGGACGGAGGACGGGAGACGATCGGGAACTGGCCGGAGCTGAAAGCATTGCAACATTAACGCATCGTGTTGATAATACACAAATCAATGGGATACGTCGAGTGGCTGGGGTAACCATGCTGAAGATTCAATACGGGATATAAAAAATAAGATGTCTATTAAATAAATATTTTTTATTTTCGTTTGCGTCGAACGAACAAATAAGAACCGCAAATTATTTAACAGTTACATTGCAGGGGAAGTCTATACATAGTTGGCCTAGCTATTTTAGGATTAGCTGGCATAAATAGACAGACTTACGAAAAATTTCATTGGTCACACCTAGCAAGCGTTTCGCGGCGGATCATTATGTTATTTATATACTTTAGCATATTGCATGATATTTATAAGAAATGAAAGTAAATGAGTCTCTCCTTTGTCCATAAAATGCCCTGAGCATGGTCGCCGCCGCTCTCTAGCACCGCGCCGCAGCCGCGTACGCGTGCTCCAGCAGAAGTCATTTATTTCGTCCGATGTGGGGTCAACGACCGCATATGCACATTTGTTCGATTTACAATTTCATATGCACGCGATGTGCTTAATCTTGAAAAGAGGCTAGGACTCAAAACAATATAATTATGGAATCTCCACCATTAACTGCTTACGGTCGCAAACGGACGACTGGACGAACCCCGTTTTTTTTTTTTAATTTGTTTATTATACTTTATGCACAGAATATGGTACAGAGGCAGGCTTAATGCCTTGTGGCATTTTCTACCAGCCAACCTTTGGGTATTAAAATAAAAACTTTGGGTAAATGATTAATTTGTTTGTTTGTCTCTCTGTAGGTACAGCGTTACACACAGTACCGTTGGTATGTGTTGGTAGATCTCGTCTGTGTAATTGTTATCATTGTCAAACGGGCAAACACGAACCTGTTGTCAAGTGCTCACCGCCGATGATTCGGAAAAATATTTGTCATGTAATCGAATACGGTAGGCGGCATAACTGTACATTGTACAATGATTTGGTAATATCGCGGTTTATTTGTTAAACCGGCAAACGAACTGACAATTCACTAATGGTAAACGATTACCGTCGCCTATGACCACCTGCAGTATTAGAGGAGTTACATGTGGGTTGCCAATTTTATTTTGTAATTTTAAACAATTACCTTCCGATTGTGGAAGTATCGAATGATTAGATACGTCGCGTCGCGGATTTCCGAAGCCTTAAACTTGCAATTGCAAGCGGCTACTGCATGTGAAACTAAGTTTTAAAATCAACATTAGATATCGTTTTGTAAGTGCCAATAAGTAGGACTTACAGGTGATACGTTACTTTAAGTGTAAGTATTTTTCGATGACTACACTTAACTAGACTACTTAGCAGTTGCGTTTCTCATATGTGGGATTTTGTTCTTGCTTATAACTTCTAGACCCGGTGTATTTTAGGGTTTTTCCCCTTTTGGTGACATCAAATACGATTTAAAGTGAACCCATTGAAATTAATTTTTTTTACCATTTCCTTTTACATTTGTATCCGTTACATTATAGTATTATACGATTCGAGTATTATTATGTTTTGTATCAAGTATACAAGGCTTGTAACAATAATTTAACCGTTTCATCTCATTACACGGGAATCAAACAAAGGTTATATTAATAAAGCGATGTATTCATAGTTCATACTGACATGTCGGTACTATTTTAGGCTCGAAGGACCATAACTCAATTCTTACGAAAATTAAAAAATGTATCAACATTCTTATTTACAAAATATTTCAACGACTTTTAATTTTTCTGCGTATCTTACTACCATACCTCAAGTAAATAAGTTTGATTTATAAACTTTTATTTTTGTACTGAGACTTATACTAGGTGATTTTATATTCCGTTTCAAAGGAAACAGGATATAATAGGTACATGGAATAGAGAACTATGGCATACTGAGTTTACTTTTTGTAACTTTTTAAAAATTCGTTTTACATTATCACACTACTAATAATTATAAAGAACGGACCGCGGATGGGACTGCGAGCGACTGATCTGTGCGGTTTGGATTGCGGATTACGATAAAAAATTCTTCACGGTTTGGACTGCCGGCGTCTCACATAAGACGTCAAAATACGTCTAGCGTGCGGTTTTTTTTTTAAATTCTTATATTTTATAAAGGCCATACATAATAAGATTAAGCCGGCCTTAAGCGTGCGGTTTAAACTATAAAAATTGAGCTGTCATCGACATGCCAGATCACTGAGTACATCAAGATTATTTGATGTAGTCGGGTGTTTGTTTTTTTTTAAATTAACGGTATTATTGAAGTCTTCTGGCTCAGTTCAGTTTTCTTTAGTTCTAGTTCTTCTGGTTCCTCTATTCGATCGTGTGGTCATCCACAACCGTTTGTTGATGGCTGGACCAATCAACTAATAGCGTGGACCAATTAGCGTCAAGTGGTCCAATTCACTCAATTTGGACCCAATTGATGAACTGATTGATGGGCCAGCTCGTCCCTGATCGAAATGCTTGTGTTACAGTGGTCTGATTATAGGGGATGACCTTCAACTGTGGTAGGTTAAGTTTGTTAGCGAGAGAGAAGAGATATTACAGTATTAAAAAATAGGCCCAAATTCTTACACGCCACTACTTGTGCTACTGTGTATTCTGTGACGCCACAAAAAGTGGCGTCACAGAATACACGACACTGAAGTCTAATATCACATACATGTGAATGTTAAATTGGTACTATCAATGAATCTAATTCATAGGCAGGTTGACCGTTGTCATAATTTGTTCGTATTTTATTAATATTATGTTAACAAACTAACATGTATTGTGACTGCATATTATCATTCTAATAAAAAGAAATTGTGAGAACACTCTACCTGCTTATAAATTAGATTCCCTGATAGTACGTTTTTAACATACTTAGATTTGGGCTTTTTCCGAAAATACAAAATACATACCTGACTATATTTTTATAAGTCTTAGCGAGTGTAGTTTATAATAGCGTGTTACGTCTTTACCACAATAATTAAAGTAAATATAAACACAGACATGCCCATATGCGAATGTTTGTTTATGTTTGAGCATAAATTATTTCCATTTATGATGTTATTGAACTGAGCATGTCTACAGAAGTCTGTGAAGAATATTACTCCTGACAAACAACAGTTTTATTTGCAAAAAAATATTTTTTGGAATTAAAATTAAAGGTTTTTTTTACTGACTGTACCAAAAGCTTAAAAAAAACCTAAAAAAAAAGGCAATTCTGACAACATATTTTCCCTTTCGGTGTTATGACTACTAATAGTAATTTGCTCATGTTTTTATTTTGGGGTTGGACCCCAACTGCTGGCCATAACTGTCAAACACTTTGATATTCTAATGCGAGCCGGAAACATCGGCTTTCTGTGAAATAGCCAAATTTTGGAAAAGGGTGACCAAAAAATTGGTTACCATTTTTGGTACCAATGTTACAAAAAAATTTTAATAAATTTAATTTAGATTAATTTTGAAAGTGCGATAAATACATAATAAAAATATGTAAATGCGTTATACATGTGGGGATGTACCTGACTGGTTTGCCTGCACAGATATACCTGTCAGGTAAGCTTGAGCCTTATTATCAAAACCTGCACAGTTGTGCAACATACACGCTCCGGTTTACCTGTACAACTCATCTGTACAGGCAAACCTGTCAGGTATACCGTTACGTGTATGGCTAACATTACAATAATTTAATTGCAATCGGGTGTTTGCCTACTTGCCGGTACGACTTTTGTACGGGGCGTTTTCACAAGACTCACAAAAGTGCTTCAAACAAACCTACAGAACACTAGTCATATAAGTAATAAAAAAACTACTTATGTATTATATATATCTCTATATATATATATTATTATATATATCTCTATATATATAATGTATTATTTTCACGATTTTTTATTTTTTATTTTTAATAAAATATTATTTTTCAATAGTGCTCAACGCAGTAGTCCTGTCATTTTTTAATATTGTTAAGTGTTAACTGTACACCTAATTGATGGCAAAAAATTGTCCAACGAAATCATGTCAACATGGACACTCGAGGTATGACAGTTACCGGTAGTGACGCCGCGTCACTACCGGCGTCACGGGCTGTCACGTGTGGCGTGACGGTGTGACATTGTGACGTTGTGAGTTGTGACAAACTGTTATTTAGGTGATCACCGCTTAATTATTACCTCTGATGAGTCACGCGCCGGAAACGGATATGAAAGTGAACCATGACTGAATATGTTTTCGAATTTGATGATCAATTCCTTTGATAAATTAAACGAAAACTCTTTAGTCTTGGAAGTATATTGTTATAATATTGTAGGTATATTAAAGGAATTATAATATACTTTATACCGAGCTAGACAGTTGAAACTTTCACAGTTGATGTATTCCTGTTGCCGCTATAACGACAAATACTAAAAACAGGATAAAATAAAGTATATTTAAGGGGGGCTCCTATACACCAACTTTTTTGCCGTTTTGTACGAATCAAAATAGTATTATATTGGCAACATTGTAGTAGCGCCATCTATAGATTGTACGTGTTACTTGTTTTTGTAATAAACTGACACTCGCTTCTTGTCCCTAAGTTGAAAACCGTTGTTTCATTGATTCACCTTTCCCTACGTGCGCGCGTCCGACTCGCACTTTTCCGGTTTTTATTTCTCGCTTCCCAATGAATACAAGAGTAGACAATCCAAGAATTTCAAGATTAATTTAAGTAAAGTCTACATTAAATATTTCATATCTTTTAAAATGGAGCCTGACTTGCGGTAAAAAAAAACAAACGGCAATGTTAATTTCAAGTCCTAGCTCCTAGTGCAAAGTATTTTCATGGTGCATCGCGTATACCGTCAGTGTGCTCCCTGTATAACAATAAATTTAAAACGCATTATGTTATAAAATGCTTATTTACGACGTTCCTACTGTTTTAAATCCACTGGCCGCTTACAACTTTATAATAGTTTCATTTCAAATTACACCTAACGTCACGGGCGGTCTTTTGTAACTCGTGAATACTGATTCATGTGGTACACAGACTTACACAGTTACACAGCAAACCGATAAATATCATGAT
Organism: Phengaris alcon alcon; assembly: GCA_037179445.1. Classification (NCBI taxonomy): domain Eukaryota; kingdom Metazoa; phylum Arthropoda; class Insecta; order Lepidoptera; family Lycaenidae; genus Phengaris; species Phengaris alcon. The sequence goes on along the minus strand of JAYRCH010000471.1, from coordinate 1,749,485 downwards.
CGATATTTGAATATTATAAATGTGGATAAAGATATGGGCGCCGATTTTGATTATGTTTGATGGGCAAATAACGGTTTTCAATGACTTATTAAAAAAATATATATTTTATAATGCCAAAACTGAACTCGATACGCAATCTTTAACTCTACCAAATTTCATCCATTTATATTCATAATCATTAATCACTGAAGCTATAAAGGGCGGGCAGACAGACAGACGGAATTTATAAGGGTTGTTTGAGTACTACGGAACCCTAGAAAGAGTCTGTTAAACTATTAAAACTTTTAAAACCAACATGATGTTAAAAATCCTCTGACATAATATGTAATTTTATAGACAGCATAAAGCAGTCTGTTTAACTTTTGACGAGATTCCAAATTTTTATTTTCATTTAGTCCATATAGTTTTTTTAAATTTCTTAGTCAAAAATATCTTAGCGCTTTTAAGATCGCTACAATATGAACTTTCTACAAACCCAGATACTTATTTACTATAACGAAATCATTAAACATTTTTCAATCAACGCGTAAAGTATCATCGTCCATTCTCCGGAGCAACTATCAGCTCGATAAGATCTACCATAATCTCCGTAACCAGCAATTACCACCGAGTGGTGGCCAAACATGGTACCACCACTACCATTACGTACCATTACCATCTCCACTTAATTGCTCGGGTAATCAAATATTTGTGTTAAAATTTTATGTCTCAATAAAACCGATCGGATGTATACAGCGTGTCTCCGACCTCCGTCGGTATTTTTTCCATCAATTTTGAATTTGAGTGAACCTGATTTATCTCGTCTCAGGGTCAGATCACACCGAGACGCGACTCGGTGCGCTATTTTTAAGATGGCGATTTAAAATTGAACTTTATTCTTTACAGTCTACACGAAAATATACACGTATCACGTTTCTTTGCATGCGCTCCGAAGCGCGGCGCCGCTCGCCATTCGAACTCTTGCCATAAAATGTGTCTCATATATATAAAATCTTATTGTGTAATATATAAGGTTCAATTTTTACACGCTATCTTAAAAAGTATGCCTCGTGTCTTGTCTCGATAATGGATCATACGCAATGAGTCAGAAGGCTGTAAATTGTAATCATACCGTGCAGAGATACAATTTTATGCACGGACGTTTTGTTTATAAGCACATTAGGTTTCATGTTTTGATTCTTGGGATTCCTTTAAATCTATTGCACATAAGTATCATAAGGCACTATTCAAAATTATGGTCTACGCTTTGATGAACTTCACAAGTAGGTACCTAAAACAAGACCTAGGTATGTGCAGTATGACTATGAGTTATGACTATAATAAAACTCCCTATAATATAATATAAGCTTATAATATAAGCTCTCCACACCGATTTCGGTGACGGTGGCCGGTTTCATTGAAACGCAGCCAGCTACGCAGAGCTATTATTATAGTGCCCAAGTTTGTGCGCAGTATACAAAGCACTCTCTTTCTTATATACTCGTAACTCAGTGGAACGAATGACTGACACGGCTAGCGAGAGATCAGGCGCATGACGGACTTTTTACATGCCCATCCGACGCATGGATCATCTTTCTTGTCAGACAATCAGGTGATCAGCCTGCATTGCCCTAACCAAACTTGGAAACAACATTTTTTGTTCGCGGGAATCGAAGTCGTGGGACCTCCGAGTCGAGAGCCAAGCTCTAAACCACTGGACCACGGAGGCTGTTGTGTGACTATAGCTCATAGCCATCAAAATTAAAATATTTTGAATCAAGTTTCAATCATTCTGTACATAAATCAATGTATTGGAGTTAATTTATTCCTCGTGGAACAATATAGGCTGTAATTTAGGTAGCATATATAAGGCGTGCATTAAGGTCAGATAATCAGGCGGAGTTGTCGGGCGCTACCGTTAGATGGCGCTGAATAAGGAATTAATCTTGCTAGTATTTATGGACGGTCTAATCTATGGCTTTAGGCCCGATAATGCACATTATGGGTTAAGGGGACCAAAGTCGTTGGAGTAATGTAATTTATACATTTGTGTTAGTGTACCGAATTTGTATGAACTTCAAAGTTGTGGTAGGTCTATCTCTGGCTACCCTCAAAATCTTGCTAAACTACAAATTTCGTTACACCAGTAGTGATTTCTTGCTTAATTTACTCCTTATGTATCCTATTAATTTCAAAAGAATCTCGAAGGAAAAATATTATCATTATGAGCCACGCTAATCTGTGTCCAGAGCATAAAGGACTATTACGATGGGTCGTGTGAGTAATATCGCGTGACACTGCGCGCGCCACACCGCTGACTCAGCCTGAGAGTGACTGACTGAGGGTACTAGGCTATTGCTGTAAGGACAGGCCCTACCTAAGGCTCCTGCGTGAGTGCGCTATTGGGGCCAATGCGACTTCTCGTCCCCGGTCGGTGAGACTCGAATGTACGTAATGTTACGTTACCCTCAGCCTATATGACTGAGGGTAAGTTTTGTCAAAGATCAAAGCAATTGTTATTTCGCCTTTTAATTATTTTTTGCGGAAAGTCTACAAGGTATTTGAAATTTTCTCCTATTTTTTCTTGAACTGCATTCATATCGTTAGTAATATATATTCTTTGTCCATGTTGCTTTTGTGTCTCGTATCATGAGGCAGGATTATATAGTATTAGGTAAAACTTTGAAACATTTTAATGTCCTATGAGTGATGTGACTTAGGTCTTAGACTTAAACAGTGTTCCACGTAAAGTTGCTCTGCTCTTATTCAGCTAAAAAGGGTCTTTTAAATTTTATAATTTACATATAACGACCTTAGGTAATCTAAGATCTGAGATATCTGAAAATTTATAGATTAGATTTAAATTTTATAGACATACATTCAAGAATTACATTCAGGCTGATAAAAACAAAATTAAAAAAGTTAAGTAACCCCCGAATTGTCAAGCAGTGAACGAGCTGATGATGATGAATTAATTATTCTATTATATTATCACATTCATAATAGCTATAATTATAGCTAAGAACACTCTCGATGATGTCAGCTTTCAAAATAAAAATTAGATCAAAATCGGTTTATCCGTTTGGGAGCTACGATACCACGGACAGAGACACAGACAGACAAGCAGACAGACAGATAGACACGTTAAACTTATAACACCCCTCTTTTTGCATCAGGGGGTTAAAAAAAACAATGAACATCTGGACCATGTGGCTTTTAAAAAGTTAATTCCCCAATAATAGAGGGACAACTGACGGTATATCACGAAATGATAATATTAATGGATAACCCTCTAAGCACTCCCTTACGCCATTAGGGTATTATTACACGGTGTGATCCTCTCTAATGAGCCGAGTCTGGCGTTAGATAACATAACAATTTCGAATATAGAACACGAACTTGTTTTTTTATTTTTCTTAGAGCAGCCAAAGTTCTTTGGCTTTACAAGTTTTTAAAAAAATAATATGCATGTTGACAGTTTTTTTTATAAAAAAAATTAAGCGTCATAACTGTTCTAAAGCCACGTAAACACGATCTAAGTACACTTGAACTTTACTGGTTTCAAACCTATCTACCAATAACTATTTGTTAAAAACGTCATCTATCAATCATTTACCGATTTTTTGCGATGCAAATTTGACGTTTTTAATAAATAGTTATTGGTAGATAGGTTATTGAAACGGGCCTTTAGATATCTGGTAGGTACTTGGATTGTATTGGTTGTCGTAGATAGTATAGTCCACTCAAGAGCCAAAGTGTTTCAAAGGATCTACAATCTACAGATGGGAACTAAGATTACATTTGCATAAATTTTGCACATTGACAAAAAACAAATTTCCATAAAATCCATAAAAATAATTATGTATGAGTTGTAATGAACGACGTTGATTAAATTTAAATTCGAATGGTGGGGTTTGGTAGCTCGATCATTTACCAAAATTGAACTTGTATGATAAATGTATGAATGCATCAGGCTACATCAAAATCTGTGTATGATAAATGTATGAATCGTACGAGGTTAATGCTGGCGATATTTCACGCCGCGATCACGCCTTGTTCAAGATTGATGAACCAAAACTGATTTTAGTACAATATGAAAGTTGTTTGTTTATTGAACGCAATAAGCTTCGTGAACGGTAAATAGTAATTAATGTATTTAAGTTTTAATAAAAAAAACAGATTATACAGGGTGTCCCGTAAATCGACGTCAAGCCATAAACCCGTGATAGGCCAAGTTACAATAGTTATCAGAAAAAAAAAAAAAATCCAAGTAATGTGTCTCAAAAAATACAAAGCTTTTAAAAAAAATCGAAAAGTCGACATCTTGTGGTGGTTTTTTAGTTCCCGGCGCTACAAATTTCTACTTTTTTTGTAATTTTTTTTTGTATGTAATCCTGAATAATGCTTTAGTAAACTGGTGCCTAAAATTTAAATCAAACGACTCCGACTTGAAAGGAAATGAGGCGTTTTGCCCAAAACAATGATTCGAATTTAATAGTTTGCTCGACTTTAACTGACTGTACTGGAAAAAAAAATGTACTACGCTTGTTTGGCAGGTAATTTTAAAAGTTGGCGCAGTTAATAAAGATTCCAAAATAGTATGACACTTGCTAGATTGTTTCTTAAATTTTGGACAATATTGATTTTTGTAAAGGAAGTCAGTTTTCGACAATTTTTTCTTACTTGCTTAAAAGGATTCAAGTGTTCCCAGGACTTTCTTCTAAGTGATATTCTGATTTGATGACTTCCTTTACAAAAATCAATAGTGTTCAAAATTAAGAGCCCTCTTATTCACAGGCTGTCGCTGTCTCTGCTAGCACAAATGACAAGGACAGCATTTGATTTAAGCGTCACTTAATTTAACTATCGTTTCAGTATTCGACCGTGAAAGCACCGACACACGTTGTTCTGTGTAATGAACTAGAATAAATAAATAACTACACCTATACTACGTCTACCCTTACACCTACATTTACGCCTAAACCTACACGTAACAACTACTGGGGTCGGTCGTTTTTTTCTCGAATCTACGTTTTAAGTTTATACCTTATCTAAACTTCCACAATTATTTCAAGACCAAAATAAGCCAAACCCGTCCAGCCGTTCTCGAATTTTAGCGAGGCGTTGGAATTGCAATCCATTTTATATAAAAATAAGAAGATATTATAAGAAAATAGGGATGTCGAATAATTTAAATCTTTTCTATTCGTTTTTTTTTTAACTTACACATAATATATGGCAGAGGTAACACTGAGATTAGCAAGGAAGACGTGGAGGCCTCTCTTCAATACCAACACTATAAATTCTTGTTTCTAATTCTTCCCACTTCTTTACAGACAACAACATCGACACGGCGAAGCGACAAATCGACCAGAAGTCTAACCAGTGGTTCGGCGCCACCCTCACCAGCACCGGTCGCAACGGTCCCATCGTGGTGAGTAGCCCGAAAACAGTACACAACCCGCAGGCCCAGCCTCCCCTATAGTCGAGAGAAACAGGCCCACTCCTCCCTAGAATATAAACAAATTAATAAAAAACAACAACCGCATTCTTATGCGGTGATCGAGCTGTTGATGATGAATAGTAGCTAGGAACACTCGATCACGTCTACGACATCGCGTAGACATAATCAAATGTTAAAACTATAACGCGACTAGTGACTACGGAACTATGTAGGTATATAAGTATACACCTAGTCCACGGGCGAGGCGCGCATACAGGCCGGCTTCCCTTATGAACATTACTTTAAATCTATTATTTAATATATAATAATTTTTAAAATACGGAATTGATTCGTCACATAGAGTTACCACAATTTTTTTGGTGCATTGGGCACAAAATATTTTTTCAGTATAGCACCGTATTTAACAAAATATATATATTATATAATATACGTAAGGGATGTCGGCTTGTATTACCTACATAGTTTCCGTAGTCGCGTTATAGTTTCTAATGACACCTCAGTCATAACCACGGTGCGCGTGCGCATAACAAACATAGCGAGATGCGCGCGAGATAGTTTAGATCGCGAAACGACGATAGTCGAAATCACTCTCATATGGCTGACAAAGAGAGAAACTATCCAAGAAGGAATATACAATTTGAGCACTTTAAAGCGAATAAGCCATCGAGGGTGCAGATGTGAAACATTCGAACGGTTTGATGAATGCGAGGATCATTAGATGATTAAAATTTTAACCCCATTTCGATTTAATCAAAATTACTTATCTATTTGATTTAGATTTTAACCCCACTAATACAAATCCGTAACTTTTTGCAGTAGGCTTAGGCTGGGCGAAGTTATATCACCAATCCTTAGTTTTTATATCAAAGTGCCGGGTAACTGGTGAGATACAATAAAGACATTTAGATACTGGGTGACCCCATAAGCGTGACCTATAAAGTTTACGGGGCTACACCCTTCCTGTTACGCCTAGCTCTGACAACGACCTTTTGTTTTTGCTTTTTACTGCTGCGACATTAATGAATCAGTGTTAATAGACGGGCACTTTAGTTTCGTGTCTTTGATTTTCAGGAATACAATCATGCCTCAATTTTATTTTTAGGTTTTGAGAACAGATTGATTGGGTCATCAGTTACGAATCTGCGCAAATGTGGTGAATACGGAAATAAATTAATAATAAAAGCAAACAAAAAAAAAAAAAACGATACGTAACATGATGAACTTTATTTTAAACAAAAAAGAGAACCGCCTTCAAAAAACCAACCCACTGATAAACTCAAAAATAATTCAATTTAAAAAATGCAAAACAATTTTAATTCATTGAAGTCACTTTTTGAAGTCGGTACCATCTTTTTGTTTTTGAAGTCAGTTAAAAAAATAAAACTACTTTTATACATTTACTAACTTAACGAGGACCGATCAGGCACTTCATTCGTAGAAACTAATCTACACCCGAAAATTCTGCCCTTTGCAAAATAAATCGTCCCTACTAATATTATAAACGCGAAAGTTTGTATGTACGGATGCTTGTTACTCTTACCTACTGAGCGGATATCAAATTGTTACGGTAGTAATTCAGACTCTCGATTAACACTACGCGGGCGGAGTCGCGGATTACATCTAGATTCTAGTCTATCCTAATATTATAGAGAGGAAAAGTTTGTTAGTTTGTATGTATTTTTTGCATTGAATGAGGCTCCGAAACTACTGGACCGATTTTGATGAAATTTTGCAGAGATATAGCGTAATTTTTTTTATCGAAAAAATGTACGGTTGACGGTTGCACGAAGTCGTGGGCAACATCTAGTACCATATAAAATCGTTTAAAAATCGTTGAAACGTTAAATAAAATGCCGTATAAAGATAACGATCACCACGTACCTTGATCTTTGCAATTTATCACTGACACATCCTGACCTGGTCACATTTACAAGTGGGTCAGGGAAGGCCAAAGGGGCTACCTCCCCTGGTCTACATCGGGGTGACCTCCCGTTGTCTGCAAATGGCCATGAGGCAGTGGGGTAATGGTGATCGGTGACAAATATTTGTCAGACGCAATCAGCGCTTTGTTAGACGTGTAATGAAGAATGTCGAAGTTAAATCAGCTCGTCTTACCTAACTAGGTCGCAATCCTACTATACTATTATAAATGCGAAAGTTTGTGGATGGATGGACGGATGTATGGATGGAGGTTTGTTACTCTTTCACGCCAAAACTACTGAACGGATTATGATGAAATTTGGTATGGTAGTAGATAACACACAGGCTACTTTTTATTCGGAAAAGAACAGTGTTCCCGTGGGATACTGCATTTACGCGTTTTTTGATAGCTTGAATAAAAAACCCGAGATTGGAAGACTTTAGGAAGCAAAAAATTGAAAGGTCACACAAGCGGTCAAAGGTCACAGATAAAGTTACAGAAGGGAAATGTTTTGAACTTAAATCCTGACCGGTTCCATGGCCCAAGGAGCTGTTCAGACCATACTGCATTTGAAGTAGAATCTAAGCTTCTTAGAAATGCAGTTTAATTTTCTGAAAAGAATGTATCCTGCAAGTGCCTTAAGCTTATCCAAGTTATTTCCTTAAGCTTATAGCCTCTCATGCATTTCTTAAACTTAAAAAAATCTAAATAAAAATGCACGGTATCCTTGTATGTTCTGGAAAAACAATTAGTATTCATCGCAGTGGTCTATCCATACACAATTACATGTCTGCAAAAATTACAATAGTCGCAAATAGACAGAAAATGTCTTAGTCATACGAATGCGGTTTTTTACGTCCCCACTCCCCATGTACACTGTAGAGTCCGTTCCTTTTTTACATCGAAGATTCTATGAGACTGATCCTTATGTCGTCGGCATAAGGGTCCTGTTAGAGATAAAATAACTCTGAACGGACTGCAGAGACTGCGCCTTCGGCGAAGCGTCGGTTTTTGTGAACCGCTAAAGGAGGTGGAATGTTTATTTCGGTATGCCGAATTGGTGCAAAAAGGCTACTCTCTCAGGGCTGTAGCAATTTGTTTAGAGTTTTGTTCTGTTTGTGAGAGGAATTAGTGATTGTTATACGGCGTGATTATTTTTGTGTTAGACAATTTTGGCTCGGATTTGACTATTTTATGTTGAAATCAGGCAAATCGTGTGCTATATATATATTTGTAACTACTTCTGGATATTACAAACAAACAATAGAAAAATATATATTTTACGGTTTTTGTTTTTTATTCTGTTGTGAAATTTACGCTCCGCTAAACTTTTAATGTTAATTTTACGAGTTTTCACAAACTTCTTTTTTTAGATTTCACAAATTTAATTTCTAAGCTATTGTGGTTTATCAGAAAGTAGGTACTGAACTACAGACCTAGTTATATGTTACTAGATGGTGCCTGCGACTTCGTGCGCGCAAAGGGAAATCCCGCAGAAACCATATATTTTGCTGCGATAAAAAGTAGCTTATGTCCTTCCCCGTGGTCTACTCTATATCTGTGCTAAATTTCATCAAAATTGGTCCAGTAGTTTCGTAATATAAACTGATTTTAGAAAGAATATTATAAAGCTTGTTTCTCATCCCTGTATCGGAGTTTAAAGCCTGAAGGTATTTTAAACAATATCATTTTACGATAATTTAATAAATATTTTCGGGCGCGACAAAAACTTAACGATAAGAAAAATATCGCTAATTTTAACGATCCTTATCGCCGTAATGGCGGCGACGGTGTTAAAAAATCGATTCCAGCCAATTACATAATCGATTTTCTATATTATCTCTGGTCCGTAATAACTGTCACATTAACGACATTCGCTACACATGCGAGGAAATTGCAATAAGTGTTTTTACATGCATGCCCAAAATGCTCGACACTTTCAAATTATATTTATCGAGGTTGTTAGGATCAATTATTTAAATTGCATTTCTTTCAATAAAATTAGCACAGTAGAAGCGTTAAATTATGTAGGTGATGAAAGTTTTTGTTATAATTCAAAATTAACTGCAACAACCGACAAATACCTCAAAAGAAATGTTATTTTTCATTTAAGTTGAGAGTTTTTTGTAGAATAATTAAACTGAAGCATCCTGTACCTTTCGTTTAAAATAGTGTATTGATTTATAATTGCTGACGAGTCGCGCGGTTTTTTCGCCATCTTTTATTAATACAAATTGCAGTCCACGCTCCGCGGTAAGGACTTACTTTGTTCCATGTAATTGTTCCACCATATACAGGGCGATTGTTTTTATTAGCTTTTTGTCCACCATTCCCACGTCGATCCTACGGAATCCGTAATGCTTTAATGGTTCTTTTACAACCATTTTATCTTTATTCCTAGTTTTATATTGTTTTACATAATACCTTCAGATAAATATTATTAATCTACGGATTTCCTATTAACAATGTTTTATAGCAGTCGTATAAATTTAATTGAGTTTCCGTATCAATAAGTGATTTCGAACCCAAGGTAAAGTCCCTAAATCTAATGGCCAATTGTTTTGATTTTATTTCACTATCAATGTTTTATTTTTATGAACTGTTTTTTTTGGTGAAGTGAATAGTAGAAATTAGAATCTTTTCCCTAAATTAAAAAAGGAAACAAACAGTATTGGAAGCTTTAATATCTTTAGTCTTTACATTTTAATTGCAAATATATTTCCTGCGACAAGTCTTATGATAATAATATGTTGATATCTTCTGTTTCCGATTACGTAGTCTAAGTGTATGTGATGCTAAATACAGTATGTAAGTACAAGCCATATACGGGTTACATATTAATAGATTTATTTGACAAACAGACATACATCCATGGTTGTATACGAGATGGTTCTCAAATAAAAATAGATAAGTATTATAAATTGTTTTTGTCTGTAAGAGAATCACGATAATTTTTCGTTGTGCATACTGTCGTTACCTCAATGTAATATTGTTGCCAAATTTTGGCTAAAATATTTCATTCGGATAACAATAATCTATGAATATGGTGAACAATAATCGCATATATTATTTCTATTAGATATTTTTGTTTATCGCAAAAAAAAAAATATGTCTCAGTATTATACAGTCTGTTATACACGGCCTACAGGTGTATAAAATCGAACATCATTTCGGCGTTGATATCTATTTTGTAAAATAATATATTTGAAAAAATCTTCTAAACTCAAGATGGCGTAACTTTTTCCTGTGTGAAGATTTTTTCTATCAAATGTACGTCGTAGCGCATAGTTTTGAAATCATTAAGATACATGTAATATGCTTATGTGTATGTATGAACTATGATATACAGTGTGTATGGACTATGGAGTACCGAGTACGGCTGACACAGCGGTCCGGCATTGTTCGCTCCATCACGAATGTTGCCTTTTGTGATGTTCATTGTTTCCCCAACTTTGTTGTATGGTAAGGTATTTGATGGATCGCATTGGGATTGTATTGCTCGTAGATTTGAATTTTGTCTATAGTTTGGAATTTCTAATGTTATGATGTCGGGTGTGTGTTTCACACGAGCACACGAGATGGAGATAGAAATTGCTAGGCACTATTATTTAGATAGTAGTTATGTATCTAGCGCGTACATGGCCTATAAGTATATTATACCAGAAAAAATTCTCGTGGCCCAGTGTTTGTTAGGGAGCGCCTCCGAAACGGCTTGGTCGATTTTATGGAAATTTGCAGATGTGTTCGGTAGACAGAGAATAGGTTGCAAGTTATTTTTCATACTCCTAAATGATAAACGTATGGCCCACTTCATTAAATTTATTTTTCGCCTTTAGGTGGTAGGGTTGCAGGTGTAGGTTGTTATGTTGTTAGTAGGTGTAGGAGTAGGCAGTACGTATAGGTCTATACCTATACGTACTGCCTACTCCTACATACCTACCTACACCTACACATAGTGAGTGTAGGTGTATTTAGTAGGTGTAGTTATTATTTTTTCCCGTTTATAGTAAAGAAATAGCAACGTTTGTGGGGATCGGCAAGTATTTATCTAAATAAAACCGCCCTTAAAACCACAAAAACGAGAAATTCGGTATGTGGCAAAAATATATGTGACAAATTTCGGCGGCATTCAGATGTAAATGCCGCGATTTGTCAGATGAATCTCGTTCCCGCCAAATAAGGTAAGCCGTCGCGTCGTTGACAGCTACGCACGGGCCTTGTACGGCCGGGCCTTATTGTCCCTGATTGGATGTTTTCCTCATTTTTTAGTATTTCCACCATAGGCTAGATGTAACGTTACTTCTGACTCGGAACTTTTTGCAATGATTTATTTTGCATTTTAAATTGATAGATTTACAATATTTTGATGCATAAGAATTAAGATAACATGAAAATTGGTAATACTCTTTGCAAGTAGGTCCAAATGTTAATTTAAAAAGAAAGAAAAATTTTTTTTTACTAAGATTAGATCTTGAAGATTAGATCTATTCATCATTAGGGATTCATTTATAGCATTTTCGCCACTTTATTAATCGAATCAATCGATAGTAATTAAATTACGATAGAAAGCTTTACTGTTACAAGATTTAGATAATGTTTCGTTAATCAAGCAAAAAATAAAATGAAAGGCATAAAGGTTAACATTGGCCACGCGTGCCGGAGTGTAATAACTATCCGAGTATAAAAACTATCCGAGTATAAAAACTATCCGAGTATAAAAGCTATCCGAGTATAAAAACTCTACCCGCGCTCTATCACCGCTTCATTAGAGACCATTATAATAATTCCATTATTTCATTTCATTTTCACGTTACGGTGTTTTTTGAGACGTTGCCGAATCTATTAATTATAAAAAGTAATAAGATATGGATGTGTGTGGTCGTTCATTTGGAATCAAGTAAACATAGTATTTTTTCCATATCTGACTACGTTTAACATCGTATCAGGATTAATGTATAATCACATACGATGTTTTACGTAGAGTTTTATAATAAATTAAACGATTACTTCAAAGGATAGCATGAAAAGTTAAGTCAATACACGACAGGCAACAACGTATAAAATTAACCCAAGAATAGCCATTGTCCGATAGCCGCGAGTGGGATAGGTGGGGTATAATTATGGGGTACATGGTTATGGGAACTTATGGCCATTATGCAGATACGGGATTTTGTATGCCCATGTGTGGTAAGTAAGTATTTTTAGAGATATCAAGAAGTAAATGTAATAATTGATCGAGTGTGGAGGAAAGTAAATGTTGTCTTACTTTAATGGACTGAGATCCCAGCCCCGCCAGACTCCCCTCATATTCTTACTGATAAAATGTATGTCATGTTATAGTATTAGTGTGTACAATGAACGTTTGTATACCCGCCAGATTGTGCGGTAGGCTAATTCTCAGGTACAGTGCGCCAAAGGTACAAAAAATGTACTCACTTTACTGCTGTAAATTGTACTTTGCTGTTTTAAAAATTAAAACGTGAAAACGTGAGGCGAAAATTTCTTACATCTCTTTACGAAAATTATTTAAACGGAGGAGGATGATAATTAGCATAGTTATTTATAGTTTATGTGGAGGAAGGTATGCAGAAAGCTAATATTTTTTAAAATAATGCTTTAAAAAAAACATAAAAATACCTCCGTGGTGTTTGATACAATTTACACGTTGACATATTTTGTCAATGTGTCACAACATTTATGTTATTATTTTTTCTATCTAAGGGGCAAAAGAACCCTTATAAAGTTTATAATAACAAATATTATATGAATTATTATAGACGATTCTCGACCAAAGGGCGATCTCTAGTTCACATAAATATACGTGAAGTATCAAGTTGTGTGTTTTTTATAATTCAGATTTAATCCAATCTCATATAATACCTACGTCTTTCATCCAAAGTTATCAATTAATAAAGCCTATATTTTTATTTACTAACGTTCGTAATCTAAATCGAGAGTTCGCCATAATATTATGTTTCTTAAACGGGAGCACAATGCGCTAATTCTGTACCGGCCAGTCATTTGTCTGTGACGTCATCCATTCTATGTAACCGCTCTAGTCTATGGCCACCTCTACAGTCTATGGCTTACAAATTACAATGGATGGGCTTTCCTTACGCGATACTCTCGGACAAATTGTATTGCTCTATTATATGGCACCAGTCATACTTTGTATCCTTTGCCTAATTTGGCGGTAAATCGTGAGACGCTTAAAAATAAATAGTAGACTATAATATAATCTGCATCATGTTTAAAAATAATAGCTGCATAATCATGTTTAAAATGACGGAAACTACTTTATATACAAAGGTATTGCTACAAAGTTATTATTGCTTTCGCTCGTATTTATTGCTCGTAACATAATTTTGTTATCCCAGAATAAGTAGAATGAAATTCTTGTAAACGTTAGTTTTTAGTAAAATCGGCCTTTAAATTTTTTCGGTTTTGAATTTGTTTCGGATTTCGCCCATCATTTCCAGTTGAAAAATGCTCCATGTATGCATGCATGTATAGAATCCCGTATCCCATATGCTGTATACAGGGTAAAATTTTCAAACCGCCTGTCGTGGTTTAGAAAAAGGGCCCCGAATTCGATTTTTTTTTCATAATGGCGGACTGCGGTCTGTGGCCTATATCGAGTAGATCCTTTTCCAGTTTTCTAATAAATTACCGTGGTCATGGTACTATTTACTATAACAATATGTAGTTAAAAGTACATACTGCCCCGCCCCCTACAGCAAGTAACGAAAGGAGGCGGGCCTAGTGCAAATATGGCCATAATTTTACTATGTTGTACTATAATTAGCTACGCACTTGTACAATGTATGGTTAAATACCGATTGTTATCTATGGCTCAACATGGCGGCTCAGACTTATTTGATCTTGATTCACTTGGTACTATTACGTACGGTCGCCGGCAAACCCGGTGCATCACTTTTTAACTTCACTTAATATCACGGCAATAAGCTTGAAAACCAGTACACCCCTGCCAAGCACTGTCGGTGTCCGTATTATTAAAGTATCAATGACAAAATATAATGGTGGTTGTGTTTGTTTTTAGAAAATAAGTAGGAAAAGAAAAAAAAATCTTTAGAACAAATGTTTAACCGTATATTAAAATAAATATAATTTTTACTGAAACTATAACAACGAAAGTTTCCCTGATATAGAAAATGTAGTAAGCGCTATACTAGCCCTTTTCGAGCAGTTGTGTAGCGCTGAGTACCTACAGCAGATAGCGCCTAGCGGTGACCTCTATACAATGATAAGGTAAAGGAGTGATTTACTGCGGCCGCGGCGTCGACGCGCCGGGTCCTCTTGAACCACTTCACTGTACTATCAGGACATGTAAGATTATTATGTAGCATCTAAAAGAGTAACTAAATTGAAAAAAAAAACTAATTCGAACTATTGTTGATTTAGAATTTCAATAATGAGAAGGAACGAAATTAAAGTTATACATTGCACACAGAAAAGATACTGCTCTATCATGTTTATCTTATACTTTAAACGAGACCATCTTGTATATTATATCAGTTTCTCGAAAACGGCTGTAAGTATGACCATGAAATTAAGTATGAAAGGAGTTTTGGGGAAACATTTTTAAGCTATTTTTTTTTTCGACATGCAACAATATTATATCAATTATTTCGACTATATTATGTCAGTCCGATTGGCAGTTTAGTAGGTATGCGTATGTATAATTTTTTCTTTGTTCGAAAATTCAGAATGTGGTGTGTTCGAATCCCGGTCAGATAAATATTTTTGTGATTCTTATTTATTATTTCTTATTTATCAGAACTTCGAGCAAAGCTCGGTTACCCAGGTACTATTTTTAAAATGTGTCATATTTACATTTTTATTTCATTTTAGTCAAGATTCATTCGATAATTTCGTCGGCGACGTTCGAAAACAAAATGTATGGGTTTTGACATAAGCTATCGCAAGCGACATGTCACTTAGCGAGGTAGGTAGAGGCACAGGTTCTAAGTTCTAATCTTTTTGACTTAACAACTTTTATCATAGCGCCGTTTGTTTGTAGGAACTAGGAACTCTTGATATACGTCAAGTGTGTAATTAGGCTTACTACAGTACCGTATCTCCCAGGAATACCACTGCTCCACTTACACATAAGGCTGGTGCCGCAGTGGGTAACGGTGGTGGTAAAAACCCGACACTCCATATCCAGGGTCCCGATGCTAACGGGCACACAATTAGATATGGAAAAAAAAATGCGTATGTACCTTAAACGACTTGAAAGAGAGCTAGGATATAAAGTCGCTACATATTGAACTAAAATTAGTCAAAATAGTAGCTGGAGTGAGCAAAATTTGCGCTTTAAAAAGTTAGGGATTAAAAACTATACAGGATATTAATAAATGTCTGCATGATATTATTATTTGCGTTATATCTCGACAGTATCTTTTTAATGCGGCGAAAATATGGCGATTACCACAAAGAACACAAAATAAGATACAACTATCGAAACTGCAGTTCATTATGTAATAACCATTAAGGTATTAAACACATCTTGTAAATAAAATATGCAGCACAATCCCACCCACAATTATTATAATTGTATGTAATTATTGATAATTCACACAAAATATTACAACAAGTCCCGACAACACAATCGTAATTTTACAATTAATTGCTGACATTATTGTCGCCAAATTATCCTTTTTTTGGGCTTCGTGAAAATGAAAAACGAGATTTTCAACGGTCATTCTGAAATTATATTATGAGAACTTATTACGTGCAATCAGAATGGTATTTAAATTGCTGATAAAATGTCTCCCCTTCTTTAAGAAAAGTACTTAGCAAGCCTAACTTGTTGCAATAATATTGGTCTTGCCACTTTTTATAGCTTATACACTGTATAAAGATTTTTATTAGTAAGGGGGTTAGAATATATTCTTAGTTTTCGTGGTCTTAACCTATCACTACTTATCGTTAAGTGGTCTATTTAAGTTTTACAACGGCTACCAGTTATAAAGTTTTTGTGTACTCGCTATCCTGGCAAACCATTGTTCCCCGATTAAGGGTCCCTAAATAGGCACAGAACACCAGAATTTACTTAAATATCTTGTGTTTCAGATATTTATTGTCCCTTTATCCTTTAAAGGGTAATTTTTGCACGTTATGCCCTAAGTATCTAGTATCTTCTTGCAAGTCTGAATATCTGTACATAGTAATATACAGTCTATCTTTATTTATATAAATCTTCTGTGCGTGTGTTTGTAATTGAACTCCTTCTAAATGGAAATTTAGATGAAATTTTTTGCGTGTCTTCAAGTGGATTCGTGAATGGCTTAGATTCATTTGCAATTTGGTCCACTGGATGATGTCTTAGTAATAAATTTTTATAAGCAAAAATATACAAGTAAAAATGTTTAACGCCCAGCGCATTTATTTGGTAGAAAAAATATTATATCATTAATTATCTTTACCCTGAATTTATCTCGGAGTTGTTATCCGTCCCATGGGAATCGTACCTTATGTCAAGATCAAAGGTAGGAAAAAGAACAGATCTAGATAAAAGGTCGAAATCTTAGTTTCCTTCAGGTTTACAAAAATATTAGTCCATCAAATCTACCAGGAGCTCATAGCTTTAAAAGGGGTTATACAATAGAACCGGGTCGTAAGTCAGATACTCTATACTCCTTTATGGATACTGTTACTATCGAGAACTGTTATACTCGGCGTAAGAGAAAAAGTGCATAGTTATACGCAATATAAGGCAGCCGGACTTGAATAAAAACCTAGTATTTAGGACATTATCGGGACTTGGTAGGACAAAATAGCGGTAGATTTCACTGAAATCAAAGAGCACCAAAAGGTAAACCTGTAGAGAAAGAATAAAGTAAGTTTGAAAATGAGAAGAATATTTTCAAGTTTTGTTGACTACTTATTTACAACGAAGTGTTATAAAATTATTGAAGTAGGTATTACTGTAAGAAAAACATATAATGACTTTAAATTGCTTGGTTTCCTACAGTTATCACCAAGCTAGATTGATTTTTTCCTTAAAAACGAAAATGTGCAAGATTAGCTCGTTTAAAGTATATAAGATTTTATTTTTCCACTTAGCGGACGACTAGCGACGGTCCTATAATTTTATTTTATTGGTCCTTTTAGTGGACGATTAGTATAAATTTTATTCGTCTGTTTAGCGGACGGCTAGCACACTCCTGTTTACAAATGTCGAAAAAATTTAACGACATAAAACAGTACACAAAAAGACAAAGGATTCATAAATTAAGAATAAATAAACGTGTGTTTAATATAAGAATGGTTTCAAGTTAGCGTCTAATCGAAATACAAATTACAACGTATAAATCTATATATATAAAAGAAAGTCGTGTTAGTTACACTATTTATAAATGGCTGAACCGATTTGGCTAAAAATTGGTGGGGAGGTAGCTTAGACCTAGGAGATTGACATAAGACTTTTTATCCCGTTCCCGAGGGACGTCAAAATGGATTGCAATTCAAATGTCTCGCTAAAACTCGAGAACGTCTGGACCGATTTGGCTAATTTTGGTCTTGAAATAATTGTGGAAGTTCAGGGAAGGTTTAAACGGTGAGAAATATTGGAAAAGCTGTAGGTTGTAGGGGTAGGTGTAGGCAGTGGCGTGCACAGGATTATGACACTGTGTATGCGGCGAAGTACTCGGTCACAAAAACTTTTTCGTTTATAGATTTTTAGCATAGCTACAGCCAAGCGACGGATCTCTAAGTCGAAACCTTGCCAACAGAGCAAGTCTTAGATGTACTACTATTCATGTACATCTTCTACGGCAACGCCGACAAAACAGCGATCGATCGTCGCGGCGGAAGAAATTCTAATAACTAAAATAATAAGCATATTTTAAAATATTATAACTACTGACCAGTCAGTCAGCTTCAATTTTCACATATTCAAGGTTCCGGTTACTTGAGATTACTATATCCCGATGTAAATTACTAAATAATATACAAGGAAAACAATATAATTTAATCGTGTGTACACAACCACACAGCCAGTTATACGTTTCATAACTTTTAACATGAAATTTTCGAGTTACATTATTTTTTTGCTGGTTTAATTGTTGTAAGTCTGGTACACACCTACCTTTAGACAGTATTTGAATCTTTTCACTGAATGACAATAGTGAGAACTTGTTATTTTTAATTTTTAATAAACACACATTTTCAACACAAACCTCACAATCAAATAACATTTTCAAAAAATCAACAAATGCACTAGTAAAAGCAAATCACTACAATTATTATAGAAACTCAGTAATAAACTGTTAAATGTACACACTTTCAAATGTTAAAATGAAAAAATCTTTTAAGAAAACTATAAATAAACTGGAGCGATTAAATTATAAACAATGCTTATCACATGAAATATGCAATATGGCCCCCGCGAAACATAAAACGTTTCTTCTATTTAAACAAATAAAACCTTACTAAACAAAAATGCATTACTCGGATTATAGGCAACGAATAATTTCCGACAAGCCAGTTCGGCGGTTTTCGGAAGCGATCGGATAGGCGGAGCCATCGCCTGTCGCGGGAGTTTTCGCTATATAATCATGTCGATATTCATGGGTGTGTGCGTTTGCGAAGTATGAAAATTACACATACATGCGATGATATGTCCTGCAGAACGCAACGGCATGAGATGAGTTGCTATTTATAAAATATTAGGCTTTTTTAAGTTATTATATTTTTTTAATTAATTTATTTACTATTAATTAAAGTCATCTAAAACGTACGAACGTTTTATTAAAATATCTGTGAATGACAAGTAAAGCACTGCATTTCTGCCTACAAGGAGCGCACGACCCTGGGTGTAGGACGTATAATGCAACGTAGGTTGCATTATAGGTGTAGTTATTTATTAATTCCAGTTCATATTTAAGACAGAACAACGTGTGTCGGGACAGCTAGTACAGAATAGAATTAAAAAATAAGTGGGGACCACTTCAATAGTTTTATGGTGTTACTAAGTTTGAATCTCGTTTTATGTGAAGTTTCATGGACATTACTGAACACACGTCCACATTAGCTACAGCACATAAACTGTTGCGGGCTATGTCAGTATTACTAAATCCACACAAGAAACTGTTAAAAGTCGTCACACGCCTATTAGGCAAAGGCACATAAGTCATTGTTTTTTGATTTACGTCCTCTGTGACTATTGTGTGTCGTGACAACTTAACAGTGAATCGACAGGATGCTATTGTTTGCAGCTTTGCTTGCGCTAAATTCGAAGTAAAATTTGACCGTTTCATAGGGGAAATGTTTGGAAAATGTTTTCTTTGCCTATACCACATTTTGCGTGTCAATTTTCAGACCTACTTATTTATTAAACAATAAGTATCCATCTCCTAGTGGAGTGTCGTAAGCTTTTTACCTCGGAATTCAGGGCCAGTTAATGAATATCTCATAAAAAATTTTGGACTGCATTATTAAAATATTAAATAAAAAAAAGTTTTATTTGCGATTTTCGGTAGTTTTTCCGTAGGGTTTCGGAAGTCAAGAGGTATGTATTAGAAATTAACTGCTCTTTTGGAATATGCTTTTCAAATTCATAAAATATTAATAAACTCTTACCAAAAGCTCTTTTTTGTCATCTTTAATTATTGGAGTAAAAAAATATTTAAAAAATAATTTTTTCATTTAAACTTATATAAAACAATACAGTACCACAGTTTTTATGAATATTCATTGACTGGTCCTGGATATTGATATTGAGTATATATAGATATTGTCATTTTTAGGCCCTGCGGCCCTCCACCATCAACTATTATATATTTAATAAACCACGAAATACCCTATTGCATCACAGTTCTACTTCAAACGTACCAATTGGAAACAAATAAATCGGTCGGTCCGTCAGTTGTTCTATTTGTTCAGCCGCACACAATTCATTACAGGCGCCTCGTATTATCCCAGTTAGCCCAGTTGTGGATCCCGTGGTATTCTCGTGTCGAATGTAGGTCACGCTGTCAATTGCCCGTACCTTGCGAAACAAATGTTTTGATTTATATTTGGCGATTTGTGACTTATTGCATTTTGGCCTCTTGCATGTGCAATTTGAATAGGACTATCTATCATCGAAATAAATGGATATGTTTTGTTGTTAAATAGGTTACGACAAAGCAAATGACCCTGAATTTAGTAGCAAAGTAGAGGGACCTCTAAATATTTACATAATATATTATGTAAACGATTTGTCATATATATTTTAGGGCTTCTTTTAATAAATTTTGTGCTGTTCATTTTATGTGGGAGATAATAAATTTTCTTAAACCCAGTTATTTCTGACACAATACTGTGTGATTCATAAGTGGCAAAATTCCGATACAGAAGACGACGTTTTTTCTCTCATTTTCTGTAAAACATTTGAGCCAAACCTTGACCATAAAATATGAGAATTAACTTTTTACAACTTAGTGCTATGATATATTTATGCTTTCCAACAACCTGGACGGTCCTTCGAATTTCAAATGCATATATTATCTTATGACAAATATTTTTGTTTCATTTTCTCGGCTTGACAGAAAGGATTTAAATTACTTTGACGACCTCTGTGGCTCAGTGCTTCCGAAGGAACAAAACGTTTTCTATGTTCCTGGGTCATGGATGTGTATTAAATGTGTGTATAATATGATAAAAATCGTAAACATATGTATAATATAAAAGTATTAAATATACTTCCCGTTGTCTGGTCCCCAATAAGCTCTGTGGCCTAGTGGGTAGACCGATTAATTCGCACTCGAGAGAGTGCAGGTTCGATTCCCAGTTTGTGGCGTGTACCAATGAGACTTTTTCAGATCTCAAGTACGACATCACACATCTACACATCATCAGAAGGAAAACATCGTGAGGAAACCCGCCCATGGTTGGCCCCAGACGTATTGACCAGTCCTTCCTCTGGACTGACTGTTAGTTGTCCCAGGCACTACAGTATTTCAAGAGTGGTTACTTCGCTCGGAGAATACTGTATAAATCATCCAATAACGGATGAAAAGGCCTAAGTTTGTCTGGTCCTCGTAACGAAAGTTCTTCGGATACTTACCACGGGGCCAGACTGACGTGGTGTGAAGCGTCCATAGATATTATTATTATTACTTTTCGGTTCTGCCCACCCTATCTATTACCAGTGAGTCCGAATTCTTAAAGGTCTAGGTCGCCTTAGCTTATTATTTTTGACACCCCGGTTTACATGATTTATCCCCGACAGATGGCGCTGCACCGCCCTAGCGTTGTTTGTTTGTCATTAGCGGCGCACGCGCACGCTATTTTTAATGGGTGTTAGCGAGTAGAGATGTACTCTATAGATATGTATTTATATCGATATATTTTTAATAACTTAAAATAAAAATGTTGGGACTCGATCGACATGGAACACTTGTTTATCAAATAAAACAAAGAAGGTGGAACTTGACATTCGAACTCTTACAATGAAACGTGTTTCTTTTTTTTTTTGTAATGAATAAAATTCAATTTTGAATAAGTATCTTAAAAATGCAGCGCTATGTCGCGTATCGTTTCGATTCGGTGTGAATTGACCAATAAATACAAATAAAGTTTGGTATTCACATTATCAAGGGTTCTCAAGTATCGATTGTGTAGCTATTGCATTACAATATTACGAGTCTTGTGACCATAACATTATGTGACCATATAAAGACCATAGTTTTGGGGACTGTACCTAAACCTGTTACGATGTGTTGTGAAAATACGTACATTGCTTATGGTTAATAAATTAACTGAATCAGTCAAGTTTATTGGTTCATGTTATTTCTTTATACATTTGACCGAATAGTATAGCCATATATATATACGTTAGGTACTCAATATACGATGGCCGTTAAGACAATATAAAATGCAAATTTTATACTTTAGTGCTATTTCGTTATAGTAAGTTTATGTCGCTATGATCTATCTCGCTTACGTGGCTTATCATTTACAAAAAAATATATACAGCCGAACGTTTATCCGCCTTATTCTTTTGGAAGCCGGTTAAAAAGTCACAATAACTTGACTTGATTTTTCAATACCAGAGGCCTAATCCAGGGTTGGGGATTTAAAGGACATCTGTTCACAAGTGTAACTCCTGTGGTGTTGAGAGTGTCCGTAATCGCTTATCGCATCTGCTCGTTTCCTGGCCCATTTCATTAAAAAAGTGCAACATTACTCAGTTACTATTATATTATATACATTTAAATTACTATTTTACTAAAGGCCTCTGTCACAGTCTTCTAATAAGTGTCGGATAGCTTTTTCGGAAGTTTTGTCGCTGCTTATTTCATATCGAGCGACAGAGACAAAACAAGCAAATAAGCTATCTGATATATAGGAGATTGTGAAACAGGCCCTAAATCATTAAACTATATTATGAAGTCGTGCCTACCACTATTTCATTACGATACCGACACCCAAAAAAAGGACGCGGACATACGTTCGGCTGTATATAATATATATATATATATATATATATATATATATATATATATATATATATATATATATATATATATATATATATATATATATATATATATATATATATATATATATATATATATATATATATATATATATATATATATATATATATATATATATATATATATATATATATAATATACAGCCGAACGTATGTCCGCGTCCTTTTTTTATATAATTCAAAAAAATTTGATGTAAAAGGTATAATCCGAGTTGTACCGTTTTCACAAAAGTGGTGACCTGATGATGGGATCCATGAGGAATCGAGGGAACTCCTCAAAATTTATATGGACACATATAGTGATTTCGACTTTTTAAGTAACGCAAGCATATGCTATCAAAAAGTAAGATTTTGCCCCAAGGTATATCCTGGCTTCAAAAGTACTGAACAGAACTCCTGACTCCATATAGATACATGTTTGGGGAATCCGGCGTTGCTTAATGAACTGCAAGCATAAGCCACTATGTCAATTAAAGTAATCATCATCATCACCACCATCATCACACCATAAATCATGACATAATGATGATATAATAGGTACTTCTCATAATATTTTACACCGACACGGTGATTTGATCCGTGGTGGATGACACGTGAGATTCTGCACCAAGGTATACCCTGGATCCAAAAGCACTGAACAGAACTCGTCAGTCTTTAGAGATACGCGTTTGGAAATTTCGACATTGTTTAAAGAACTGCAAGCATATGCCATCATGTAACTTACAGTAATCATCATCATCATCTTATATACAATACCTAATGGAATCTTGGCGCGTATTCAATTACACATTCGATCGTTTATTTTAAACGTGCTTAAAATGTGTTAATAATAATTTAACAAATATCACTGAAAAGGGAAAATTTATTATTATTTTTAAACAATAAATTGAACCGACTTCCAAAATAAAAAATGCACAAAAAAGTATGAAATAAAACCTATTTTCTAAATATTTTCCCTTTTAAATTTGGCTGAAATTTTAACTATTTCTCTACTCAATCTTCAAAAATTTTTCAGTCGGTACCAGCCAACTTCAACGTGTGTTCTGTTTTAAATATTGTTTTGTCAGGATGTTGTTCGGGCCAGCCAAATTTAAAAGGGGAATTATTTAGAAAATAAGTTTTATTTCATACTTTTTTGTGCATTTTTACTTTACATTTTTATTTTTTGTTTAAAATACTTAAGATAGCTATTCAAAATTGAACTTTATTCATTGCACTATAAGTTACACGTTTCATTGTAAGATAAACGTGTATCTTTTTGTGTAGTGATTTAATTTTGAATAGCTATCCTAAAGATGCAGCGCCGCATCGCGTATCGTCGCGGTATGAACTGGCCCTAACATGACATCTCAAAAGTAAAAAGTCGATAACATATAAGTTACAAAACTATACCATCGCCCCCGCCATGTTGAAAATATAAACTAAAACCCCAAAAGAATTGACGATCAAGTTCATTCAAGTTTATACAGAGTGTATTTTTAGTTCCGTTATGCACTATATGTACAGTGTATAACTGTATACAGAGTTTATTTTTAGTTCCGCTATACAGGGTGTGTTATACAGGATGTTAGCCTCGTAAATCACCGCACAATGACGGTACAGTTATGAAACATTGTGATTACAATGTAAAGCCGTTAAACTTTACAGGGGTGAAAAATCGCCATTGATGTCTTATTTTTATAGATATAACATGTAAGATATTTTCTGGAACTGAGCCAAAGAATTGAGCATTGAGCATCCCTATACTGCGGGTCAGAGTGTCAGTACGCGTGGTGGCGAAGTGACATTTGCTTCAAATTGATTCTAAATAAACAAAATGTATTTTGAATTCATCATACCACACTACACCCTTCTTGCGTTTTGTCTATAACTAGGACTATGTATCGCGGCGACTCGTGCTAAAGGTCATGCAGGGTCTTCTTATCTGTTCCCAGGGGGTATAATTTGATTTAATTCCTGTTTTTCTCCAGTAAGGCATTGAAAGTTCCTCTGCTCTGTTATTTTGAGCCCCGCTTTGACTTTTTCTTTCTTCTCTCCAGGCGTGCGCCCCCCGCTACGTGTCGTTCGTCTCAGCAAAGCAGAACCAGCGCGACCCGGTGGGCGCGTGCTTCGTCGCGCGCACCGCCGACGCCATCGACGTTAACGAGTTCTCGCCCTGCCGCAACTGTGAGTATACTGAGTGCTTAGCCAATATGCCATCGTTCATTACAATGAAGATCTTCGGAATTGAAAATTTATAGGATAGACATAACGTTCGCCAAGTGACATAGCGCGCGATACATCAATACCGTACATTTTTGATTTCTAACTTCGTTATCGTAATTAGCGATACTATCTTGGCTAACGGGCCTGATTACTGGCTAGTGGCTTCACAATATTAGTACAAGTGGTAAACTAGTAGAAAAAACTGGGGTGACTGTACACAGATGAGCATCTTTTTTATGAAATGGACCGGGTAACAAGCAGATGGATCGCCTGATGGTAAGAGATTACCTCCGTCCATGGACACCCGCAACACCAGAGGTGTAACACTTGTAACTCCTCTGGTGTTGCGCACTTGTGTTCCTGGGCCTAAAATCCCCAAACCTCCATAGGACTCCCGTAACATCACTCACTGGGCAAAACACAAAGCAAGCGTTATTTTATATCGGTTTTCTGTCATTTATCCTTTCGATCCTGCCCATTCGAGCCGAAGCATGGCTCGTACCGTCTCTCAAGCGTTGATGCCAATCGGGGCATAAACGTGGAAATGCATCTTGGTTTTTTTTTCCATAAAAGCACATTGATGCTGTAGTCAATTTATTTAAATTATATGCCACAGTTTAAGGATAGTTAATACACAATTAAATAATGCATTGATTGAAAGTAAGCAGATTCCTAGACAGAAAGCTCTATGAAAAATAAGCGAGCTTTTAAAGCTAAGGTGAATATTAAGCGTATTAAGCGATTGTATCGGCGCCGAAACGCCGCGCTCACTTCCTCCGGTAATGGCGGATTGAGAGGAGAAATTAGCGTGACGTGCCCCTCGTCCCGCGCCTCACTACGCCCCTGATATAGAATAAATAGACGCAGTAGACAACCTTCAAAACAACGAAGACATCGCTAAGGCTCAGATCTGTTTTAAGATAACGATTCAAATTTGAACTTTATTCCCTAAACTTGGGCCTTTTTCATCCGTTATTGGATGACTTATACAGTATTCTCCGAGCGAAGTAACCACTCTTGAAATACTGTAGCGCCTGGGACAGTTGGTTTTTATTACACAAGAAGATACATGCAATGGCGGTAAATGCATTAGAACTCTTGCAATGAAACGTATAGATACACTACAAGAAAATTCTTGTGTAGTAAATAAAGTTCAATTTTTAATCGCTATCTTAAAAATACTGCGCCGCGTCGCATCGCGGTGCGAGTGCTAAGCGACATGATATTTCGAAATGCTCTGGAGCAGTGCTAAGTTTTTGACGCTTAAAACCTCTCGCTCTCATCCTCTCTTACCGTGGGAGTGATTAGCGCCCACCACACGTAAAGTTCGAAACGGCATTTTCCACGGTTTTAAATAGTACACTAGGTTGAAACACTAAATTATTTATGACGCCGGAAATCTTAACCGTGGACGCATCTTTAGTCGTAACTAACATGGCAGTCCGATCCGCAGTTCAAACCGCTCAGATCCCTCCGGTTTAGAATGCGATCCGACGCGCGGTCCTAACTTTGCGTGTGCAGGGCGCTATTTTGTGCAATATATGGGTGATAGGACGAAAGTGTTTAACACTTCAGATGCAGTGGTAAACTCAGTATCTTGTGTTGGGTATGCTAAGTTTACCATCCGCGGTAGAAAATTTGGTAGTATTTTCTTGTCAAGTTACTCGTGCAACTAAAGCTTTTTTTACGGAAGATCTAAGCAAAGGCTTTAAGTTGTTACAATATGACGTCAGACTTGAGATGTATAAGGCGAGTTTCATACGTGAGCTCGCCCTCTGTCTCTATTTATTCTGTGTACGCGTCGAGCCGCGGGTGACTTTGATTTATGATAAAGATGTATACACGAAAACGTTTTAGTTCCTTTGGAATTACTTTTTTCATGGTCATTGTCAAATATTATACTTTTTGGATTAATCTTGCTTCGTCACTGCAAACTTTAATGTATAGTTTCTGATTATTTAGCAAAAACATATAGAAAATAGAATACTTAGATAACTAATTTAAAATGCAAGGTAGATCAGAATCTATAAAGTAAAACAGTAACGACAGCCTACAAAAAAAATTGTAATGCTAATAAACCAAAACGAAAACTAACCCAATAAAATATGTATGTTTCTACTTTACTATTAATAAAGTTATCAGATGATACAAAGGTTTGATTGACTTTTAGGGTTCCGCTCGCTGGACGAGGGTGAGTAAAGTATCGTGCTCGATGTTCCGCACAACCATGTGGTAGATAGAACATAGAAGATAGTCCATCTTCTTACTCTCGACTGTGTCATTATACACTTGTTAATTAGATGTTCAATGTTAATCGTAGTCTCTTCACTTGTTTAATTTCAGGATGTTATTCAGGTTTTTTGATAGTCAATCCGTGAAATGGATAATCCGGAGGGTGAAGTCTCGAAGACAAATCGTTTGAATCCCTCCGTTATGAAGCCGATATTAGACCGGTTCTGAAATATTCGCCATTTTGTGTTAGTTTGAAAAGTGGGTGACCTTACGTGTTTGGGTCATGATCATCACTGAAAATGCGAAAAGTATTGACCGTCTATGACCCTCTCCCATTTCACGGATTGGCTACGTTTTATCAAACATTCTGAATAATTATTGTTCTCATAATAATAAGTATTTTGCACATCTACAATTACTGTGAACATGTCATAGAACTAACGCACACAACGACATTCTGTTCATACTTAATTTTCAGATCAAAATTAAATAAACATTTCAGTAAACCTTAAAATATGTACTTATTGTACATAATATTAAATGTTGCTTATTAATATTAAAATTAAAAAACTATCATGGTTTTAAATATATGCACTGCCGCAAGAGTGTTATGTATTGTATAATTATAAATATAATCTAGAATATTATTTTTGATTTATGTATCTAAACTCTACACTAAATTATTTTAATGCTGTCAATTTTTTTTTATTAATATCACACTAGGCACTGTATATTAATCTGTCTTTATTAATCGTGCATGTATGTTTTAATGGTATTTAGCTATGTGTACAATTTATATTAATTTGGAAACTTTAAGTGTAATTTGTACTACTCGCTAATATAATTTGTGGCAACCCTATTTGTGCCTATAAAGACCCGTTTGTGGCAACATTTTATTATTTTATCTAATTTAACACTTATTAAAAAAATATGTTTATAATATTTGAGATGCAATAGATACCCCGAATTATTATACTTTACTATAGGAGGAAAAGATGCAAGTATTTATAACATATCAAAATACAGATATGTGAATATTATATGTTAATAATAAATAATTATAATATTCTATAGAATTACATTTTTATATAATACAATCTTAGCAAATTAACATCGTAAAAGATAAAAGATAACCACATAGATGGAAAATATCGTCTAGTTTATAAAAAATATTCGTAGACACAATGTCGTTCGTGTGAAGTCGACCCTTAGCTGTCAAATTTCATGGGCTAAGTTAATTTAAATTAATATTTTCCAGCGAGCCACGGGCAACGGAAGACGGGCACGTGCCAGGCTGGTTTCTCCGCGGCCGTATCAAAGGTGAGTCATTAATTAAACGAGCAGAAGCATAGCCTGGTGGAGATTGTCGCAGCTCGTGAACTCCCTAAATGGAGGAGTCCCAAGTTCTGCATTGTCCCTTTTCTCTCTGAACCTTCGACTCTCAACTCCGTTTACTCAGCATAAGCACTATTTCACGCCGGCTTTCTGTGGGACCGTGGTATCAGGTTAGGGCGCCCTATGCATTGGCCCCGTACGTTTCTTTTATTTAGTATCGCCTTTTGCTCATAATGACACTCATTTCACAGAATGGTGTCAGGACGAAATGTCAGGCTACCGAAATGATTGCCACATGAAAAAATTAAT
The DNA here is from genome assembly GCA_037179445.1 of Phengaris alcon alcon. Classification (NCBI taxonomy): domain Eukaryota; kingdom Metazoa; phylum Arthropoda; class Insecta; order Lepidoptera; family Lycaenidae; genus Phengaris; species Phengaris alcon. The sequence goes on along the minus strand of JAYRCH010000471.1, from coordinate 1,720,532 downwards.
TATGAATAATGCAAAATGTAATTTTAAATTTCGAATGTCTTCTTAATCTCGCATTGAATATTACCCCAGTTTTTAAGTTAAAACGAGTTATAATAGTTTTCACTTGAATACTCGCCAGTCATCGTTTTTCGACGGAAATGACACGAAATGTATGAATAACACCGGCCAAGTGCAAGTCGGACTCGAGCACGAAGGGTTCCGTACAAAACAGCGGGCTTTGAGCGCGGCGACCGAATCAAGAAATTCCGTGACGAAATTAAACCTAACACCCCCCCCTCCGACCGGCACAGCGGTGCGGCGTTGAAAGCCGTGCGTCGTCTAACGTCGTTTCAGTTCGGCAGACTTCGGCACGGTGTTTGTGTGCGTGCGACTAGACGTATGCGTGTTACTATGCAATAGCTTTACCGCTGCAGACCCCAAGTGCCACACGTATTTTTTTAAATATTTCATTTATAGCGGCAACAGAAATATATAAACTGTGAAAATTTCAACATTCTAGCTATTATGGTTCACGAGATACAGCCTCATGGTGACAGACAGACGACGAGACAGCGGAGTCTTAGTACTAGGGTCCCGTTTTCACCCTTTGGGTACGGAACACTAAAAACAACGATTCCCGGAAGACTTTAAGAACGTGGCTGCACTGTCACACTGTTCAAACCATATCGTAATATTATTGTCGTAATATTATTGTAAAATTGTAAAGTTTTCACATTATGTGGTGCATATCGAATTAAATCTCTACCTATTTTATCTAAACGATAGATCGGAACGAATAGGGCACAATATGGAAATATTATTACAAAATTAGCTTAAACGTTTTACTATCTCAAATCTGTGGTTTATATTGTTCTCTAAGGATTAACATTTAGGTGTATAATTTATATTCTGTCACAATTTAAAAAATATAATACAGATACATATTTCCAAAGAATATTTAATTTAAACGACATTACATAATAATATGTATTATCGAATAAGTTGCCGCTCGACCAGACATAAGATGAAAATCACTTAACAGCGCCGTTGAATCCTGCGCACGCACATATACTTCATGTAAATACATAGTTCAGCCACGTCTGCAGTCGTTGCGGTCATTTCACTTGTGTTTAAATATTTTGAGGCGTCCTTGTGCAAAGTAAAATATTTAGTGGCTGGTCGAGCAGGAACTTTATCAATATTGTACAGTGCAACCTTATTTTTATGTCCCACAACAGTCATCGTTTTTCATAAGAAATGGCAGATAATAAAAATCAACCATTCCCGAAAGACGTTAAGAACTTGTGAGACTATAAGTGCTTGTGAGTCGTGACTGCAGCTTCATAATAATATATTATTACACGATAGTAAATAATATGTTAGGAGTAAATAACAAGCTAAAGGAATAGGATAAGGATAGCCCTTGTCACCTTATTGATGTTCATTACGAGGAAAGAGGCCGGTAATGGGTCCCTCGTAGTGTCTCGTGACGCTTGTCGCCTACAAATGGTTACAAATTAGTCGCGTTTCACACTTTTTCTACCCACAGTCTACATGTGTTAGATGCTATCGCGACTGAGATGGAGCTCCGAAAAATTATTGCCAGGTATAAAAATGGTGTCGTGTTCAAAAAGATGTGTTACGTGTAAACGCGCCCGTGGGAATGGCAATATTTTCGCCACTATCCTGGCGCTGCGCGGGTTGCGCACGTGACGCGCATGCGCGACAACTGCGCCCGCGCAGCGCCGCTTATGAATTATTAAACTTTTATTGTTGCCAGAGCAAAAAATGTACGTACACGCGATTTCTATTCCGAAAATAGCTAGTCGATACTGCGGATTGTTTGTAATTTTATGTTCGTCTGTATTTGGTGAGACTCGATGTTGCGATATCATCTGACAGACTGATCGATTCTCTCTATATACATAGAGCTAGAGCTTGTGATTTAACTTATAAGTTGTTTAAAATAAATTAAGTTGCATTAACATCAATCTTTGGTTTGTGTTTGCTGGGAAAGCGGAATTTCAAATATAAATTTTAATGCGGTGAAGATAAATCTACGTTTCCTGTACAATGTGTTTACACATTATCTATTATCTACTACATACCTCGCTAACGAGCCGACTTTCTATCAAATGTCATAGTCATATTATTTTTACCAATGATTTCAAAACCAAGGATGGGCCATGACTTACATTTGACAAAAAAAATCTTCATACAAGATAAAGTTACGCCAACATGATTTCAGAAGATTTTGTCAAATTAAATGCGGAATGCGGATTGATTAAACTGCGCTAACTGCGGAAAGTAAATGCAAAAATGTTAAGATGACAAATGTCAAACCTTGTCTGCCACAAACAACCCCAAAAGTAGGACAGCTTAAGTGTGGACACTTTTTGCATCGACATGCCTCGTCTATGTCTATTTTTACCCAACATATCGATGTCTATACAGTGTACACTTAACACGTCCAAATAAGATATCTGGAGGTAATATCTATTCGCGGCGTGACGTGGCGAAACGAGATTCGATCGTTTCGGCGAACACAAGGGCTAGGTCCTAGAGCTATTTTGACAAAGACATGTATATTATAGACGAGGCATGTTGAGGCAAAAACTGACCCCACTTAAATGGCCCCACTTTTGGAGTTGTTTGGGGCCACTTTGACATTTGAGGTATGGTGAAATCAAGATGGCTGAAATTTAAGGTATGGTGAAAACAAGATGGCGTAACTTTTTCTTGTGTGAAGATTTGTTCTGTCAAACGTACGTAATAACTCATAGCCCATACTTACATTTGAAATCTTTGTATTCTGATGTTACTTGATCCACATACGGTGCGTTGTATTGCGATTCATTTAAAGATCCTTTTTTGACAGCAGTAAAAAGTGAAGGACGGATTTACGAATTATTTTAGTAGGTGCAGCCGTTGGCTTGATTTTTTTACTGTAAGCAGTAAAAAAACTGTAAGCAGTAAAGCTTCAAGACAAGAACCCCGGATACATTTTTTATTCAGTCATAGTTTAGTAATGGGCTGTTATCCAAAAGTATCGATAATTGTTTCTTAGCAAGTGGTAATTCTTCCCCTTCATTGCATAAAACAATTAAGGGTAAGAATTACTTTTGTCCAAAGATTTTTTAATTACATAAAAATTCAGATACTACAAGTATATATTTATACTCAATTTCTGATCATAATATCTATAATTGAAAAAAATAATCGAGATTTATATTTTTTTTTGTATCTAAACGTCTTTACATAGGCAGAAAATCATGTGTCCAAACCTATATATGTTGTAAACGAGGCATGTCGAGGCAAAAAGTGTGCAAACTTAAACACTACACCACACACTTTTGAGGTTGTTTGGGCCAGTCAAGGTTTGACATCATCTTGACATTTGCTTTCCGCAGTGTATTCAGTCCGCATTTTATTGACTAAAAGTTCTGAAATCAAGATGGCGTAACTTTTTCTTGTATGAAGGTTTTTTCTGTCTAATGTACGTCGTCAGGAATAAGCCATATACAGCCTGATGCATTGACATGCTACTGTGTGAGTCCCGTTTTTGTCTTAAATAGCAAAATTATTCATCCACATCTCGTATTATGCGTGTACGGCGAGTGCCTTTTGTGGGTGACGTTTGATTTGAATACACCTGATGGGAAGTATGCAACCGCTCTATCGCGACTACAGTTAGCGACCGCACGCGCATAATAATAGCGCAGAAAAGGGCTTTAAGCTCAGAACTGTTGATGCTAGTGCGCAAAAGTAAAATAGTGGTTTTCTTAGACCAGACTTGCAGATGCAGCAAATGCTATAGTCCAATTCGCTGCTTCTTTTGAACCTAATTTAGACAGCTAAGTACGCCATGATCTTTTTTACCCGACTAAGGGGAAACCAAAAGGAGGTGTAATGATTTTGGTAGTCTATGTATGTATGTATGTATGTTTATTCCATCGAAGCGCTTATACCTACTACTGATCCGATTTAAATGAATGAGGTGTCAATAGATTTTTAATAATGGCCCGGGTAACATAGGCTATATAATTCGCGTGGACGGGTTATAGTTTTTAATTTTTGTAAATTTGCATCTGAGGTTTCATCATAAAAATGAAAGTAAAAAAATACTTCTTTTGCTCTACTGCAGCTTCAATAATTCATTGCTCTCAGCACCGTATATAACCCTGCTCTGCAATCTAGAGTCAAAAAAGATGTACCGCTTTTTTCATGCCTTTTCCCTATGCAAAACTGAAATTCCCTGTCATTGAAACGTCTTGAACATTCTTTGTGATACAAACATGGCGGCGACGTATACGGCAGCCATTTGCAGACAATGGCGTTGGCAGAAAGTGGGCGCGCCAAGAGACATTTAGGGATTTGTCCGAATGATTGTTTATTGGAATAAAAAATAAGATTAACATACCAACTGTTTTGGTCAAAGGACAATACACAAATCAGTGTAAGCGGAGTTAAAATTCACTTGGCCATGTTAATTTACAAGGTTTTTTATGGTGAAAAAAAATATTTAAAGATCGAACGCACTTGCGCCCACTGCCCTCATAATATTATCTTATACTTTAAACGACAAAATCTTGTATAATATATATTTTATATACATATATATATAATCGGAATCTCGGAAACGGCTGCAACTATTTCCATGAAATTCAGTATGCAGGGAGTTTTGGGAGAGAAAAATCTATATAGTAGTCTTATCCCTGGGAACGCGCATTTAAAAGGTAAATATGCTTTATCCATTGTCGTGTAATGAGAGATGAGTAATTTCGATTTTGAAATGTCAAATCCGGTTGGCGACTTGGTAAGCGTTGGACAAAGTTTCGAATCCCGGTTAGACGATAATTATTGCGATTCCTTTTATTTTTAATTATTTTATCGTCACTCACTTTTTAAATGCAACTTCTGACTCCAATTGATTTCTTCTCTAATGCTTTAACAAATTGATTTTGAATTGCTTAAAGACTTCTTACTGATCAATACTTATATTTTACGAGCACTGACCACAATCTAAATGCATTGTCACGGCCGTTCTGCGCTCATATTTATGTGTGCAATTTGAATATGCCATAATTCGGTGTAGCCATTTAGCTATGAGTGATGTGACCGCATAGACGTGCGAACTTTTGTTCGCTTTACTGTTCTCCACACTGTAGCGTTCCCCAGTTGTTTTAAGGCTTTACTGTCGTTTTATTATCGATATGCGTATTTCTATTACATTCTCGCGAAGTTTCGTTTCCTCGTGCTGGTGGTTTCCTCATTTGTGATAAACATTTAGAGATTCCTTAGGATGTTCCACTCGTATTTTCGTACTCAGTATCTTTAGTTGGGTTATTAAAGTTTAAATATAACTTTAGAACCAAGTCCAACTAGAGGTTATGGGTTTAGGCTTAAACGTTCCTATTTATTATGCAGCGATAATGATTTATGTACATTGTGGAGTAGTTAGTATTCTCGTCAAAATTAAACTCTACCAAAGAGAAAAAACGTCAGCGTGTATCTCTTTAATGTTCCCTCTTTTTAGGGTTCCGTAGTTCACGACTCGGAACCCTTATAGTTTCGTCATATCAGTCCGACCGCCCGTCTGTCTTCGGCTCACCGTCCAATGTTTTTTTTAAATTAATGCTAGAAATATGAAACTTTGCATGGATATTATGTGTATTTGCTACGCCGCGCGTCGATAAAGTGCTGAAAGAAAGTCACGAAAGTTTTTTTTTTGGGTTAGGTACTTATGTTTACAAGTTTTTTTAGCGTCTACCCCATAGTGTAAGGTATACTGCTTAGAGTTTTTTTAGGTATCCGTTTGCGGGTTATTAAACTTTTAAGCGCATTTTTGTTGTTAAAATATTGACCGATGGACCAGTTTTTTCCTTTCCTACACTGAACTGTGATCCCGTATGATAATAGGTGTATGTAATTTTATTTCATAATAACAATGCTAACAACATTATTATTATGAAATAAAATGTCAACTCAATATGACAAGCCCTTCCCACGTAGCGGTGTGCGCGGGCGCCGCTTCGCCCTTTATGGCGTCATGGCATTACAGATTACTCAACCAGCGGGCGCGTATACGGTCCTGCGCCATATAAACAAAGAAAAACAATATTAAACCATTTAGCCTTTTTCTTTTTATCCTTTTGTCCTTAGTTCACGCAACTGTAAGTGTTAAATTAAGCTGCCAACCCCGACATTGTTTGCCTTAATATATTAAGTATAAGTAATACTGTAATTATATATAAAGTATAAGTAATACTGCCGAAAAAGAAGTAATTTCGCTCTCCGAAGGTTCAGTGTATTCAGATGTCACTAAAATATTTTATTTAAATCGACTGGCAAGTTACTACGAATTTGGATTTAACAATCCAACTCGGATGTGGAGTGCTTAATATATTACGAAAGTCTTTAAAAAGAAAACCTGTAGAATCCTACTACTATATATTATAAATGTGAAGGTTTATGAGGATGTATGGATGTTTGTTAGTTACTCTTTCACGCAAAAACTACAGAGCTGATTTTGATGAAATCAGGTATGGTAGGAGTTTGAGCTCTGGATTAACACAGGCTACTTTTCATCCCGGAAAAGTACCTACAGTGTTCCCGTGGGATACTATATTTACGCGAGAAAAAGCTAGTCTAGGCAATATAACAAATATTCATAAAGTAGGTGCTTAAAAATTAAATTAAATTAAATTAAATTTAGTTACATTAAAAATTCGAAGCACAGGTTCTTAAATTTTCTACTCTAAAATCTCTATTTTGTAACCAATTTTATCGTCTGGCAGCCATTTTTTTTTATTATAATGCTTTATTTATTATATGCAATATACATAGGGCATTATAAGTTAAAAATTATCTGCCGGACGATAAAATTGCGTGTGGTAACAACAAACGTCCTAACGACTAGTCGCTACAAAATAGAGGTTTTTGGGGATCGACCCTAGCTTGGAAGAAGAATATACATGAAATGAGCACTAAAATTTAAGCTATAAGGAGCTGTATGTCTCACAAAACATCCCATAAGAGTGAAAAAGACAACAAATACATGTTTTTTCGCTTTTTTCGAAGGTTTTCAGACTTGGTGATCTTTTGGTCTTATTTTTTACGAAGTTGGAATTACGTCTTCATGGCACTCATAATAAGTATCATGTGGGATAAGGAACGATATATGTTTCTTCTCTTACTAATAACCGGGTACCTAAGCTATAGTTAAACTCAGGGCCCTAGTAATAATATAATTTGAACAAATGAAAACGTCTTAATATCCGACAAACAGACCACATGGACAAGTAAGCAGAAAGTCCTTTTTTTGCTCGCCAGACATGTTCACACGAGGCGCCTGCGTCGTGTCTGATAACCTAATGGCATCGCAGTGACAGACATGCAGGTTTTTTATGCATAAAAGTTTTGTGAGAATATTATAAACCAGACTGCTTAGTGTAAGTTTTTCTTTTTGCATTCGATCTTTAGCGCGTTGGGAGTTTACTAGGAATTTGTATGTGATTTGTGATAACAGCGCCACCTAGTTGTAAACGCGACAACTAGGTCAAATTACATACAAATTCCTAGTAAACGTCAAACGCGCTCACGATCGAATGCGAAAATAAAAACTCACACTTAGCACTCAGTTTAGTTTTTAATTGAATGCATTAAGTTAATTACGGACACGAATTTTAGCGTTATCGAGACAAAATATTATGTAGAGACTGGATTAAGAAGATTGAATATCGTATTTAAATAACGTGTTATACGAAAACATGTTTAAAAAATATTTTTTGTTTCAGGATGGTCAGAGATTGTTCATGGGTGCTCCGGGAAGCTTCTACTGGCAAGGTATAATCTAAGACCATAATGTAATAGTCGGTTTAAAAGGACATAAAATCTCTTTGTTTGGATTTTTTTTAAAGTTTAGAAGCTGGCGCGAAAAAAGACACAAGTATGTGTGCTAGCCAATTACATAAATTCACATTGGCGACAAACGAAAATGATTTTTTTATTTCCGAATTAGTTTGGAACAAATACATTCAGAATAATCCTATTTGTTGACCTACTGCCGGATCGAGAAGAAGCGGCAAAAGAAACAGAAAGAGGCTGGCACTATATTGTCCGGAATCCGGTAGTCCAGGGAAAATTCAGAGCATTGAAAATAGAACTCTATGCTAATACAATAGAGTTGAAAATCAAACACACCACTGTCGGGTCAAATGTCAATGTCATACATGCCAGCTCGACACTCGACACTTCGATTTTCAACTCTATTCTATTGGGGCAGAGTTGTATTTTCAGTGCTCTAAAGTTTCCCGGGCCCGCCGGATTTCGGATCATATAGTCGTATCCTTATAGCAAAGAGATTTTGTTTTCCACATTATGTGTTTTGTTCACGTGAATACTGTGTAAGTATATGTTATGACAATCCGCAGGGCGAACGATATCAGTAGACACTAGCGCAAGGTTCGACTACTATATGCCGAAGGAAGGTAAACATGGAGTTGCCCACGTTCATAACCGAATAACATAGCGAGACGCTTACGAACATAATCCTATAGTTATAAGCCCTGCATCACTTACATTCTGTTTTATACTTTTTTAATGTCGAGTAATATTCTTTTAAATGTATTTTAATATAACTCCTACATGATCAGATTAGATCTTATTTATTAGTCATGCTGACAAGGCATTCAGTTTTCATTAAATGAAAACATCGTCAAATTAGGGTTTTTAAATTGAACGGTAGTGGATAGTCAAGAAATTGACTGTATTTAAATATAATTTTTCTGAGAGACTCGAAAATAAATATATTGTTAAGTTAAATAGATATTTTTATATTTTATTGTAAGCTTTGCGTTATGTAATAAATATAAGAGACCATCCTAGGAGACGCAACAAATTACAATTAATATTTCAGAAATCTCAATCATGCTATTACAAATGTGCTCGATATTACAAAAGTTAATAAAACATTGTTCTATATTCTACATCGTCCATGCCGGTCGATCCTGTGTCAATGGATATACTTTGTTTAGATCTAATTCCGTCAAAATAACGTAAACAAAAAGATAAAATACAACCAAAATTATGTGTCACTGTATTTCTGTATTGCACGGTATATGAGTGACATTTGAATTTAAGCTATTGTCTTCTTTGTTTACGTTTGTATTAAATTGGATCTAAACGGATTACCATTGAGCGGTAGTTGTCGGTATGGATGATCAGAACCATTAGCTTTCCATGTCACGTAAATATTGTCTTCCATACCATCCTGTAGACGACTAGATGGATGCACGGACGATTCATTCTTCTTTATGTTTCCTTTATTCGTTCTTGGACGATTAACAAAATTATGGCAAACGACGGACAGGAGAAAACTAGGGAAGCTTAAGCTCCTATTTAAAACGATATTCCTGATATTTTAAGTGAAGAGTTTTAATACTGGTTAGATACAATATTAAAAAGTAGAATCTAAAAATGTGGACACTAATTCTACGAAATTAATCACTGTCAACTGTACAAAAAGCGTTGCTGAAATCTAGGAGAACCATCGCAGTTACAAGTTGGTTGGACATCCCTTTAAACGAATATCATTATTTAGTAATACAGAATGGCACAAATCATTTATATTTTATTCTAAAATTGTAACCACTCTTGAAAAACAACGTCAAAAACAATAAAACTGATAAACTATCTAAGAAAATATTGCTGAAACTGAAAAGGAAAATTTAAACGACATTCCCATTTCAACTTGCTGGCGTGGTACTGCTAAATACAATTCCCATAGGAAGGTGATAGCCCCTCTAATATTCAGGCGGGAGAGACAGGGGTACTCTAACGCTTCCAACAAACGCCCATCGCTTAAACTAATTAATTCATCCTATTGGCTTTTAATATGGTCGCTGCGATTTGGTGGTTTTTTTATTAATTAAGTATTACTTTAAACCCCAATATCCATGCGAATTGCAAAGCAAAAGGTTTTTGCTGATTTCTCATTCATTTTAAGATACTTCAGTCATCGTTATCTTCACATTATATAATTTCTTTATTTTAACTTGTGTCTGCTAACAATTATTTATCAAAATTGTTTTATTAACATTAGTTCTTTTGTGTATCTTTAACTGTATGTTTCTAATTGATAGTAGACACAGAGCTCATATTTGATAAACGGTTCCATTTTTCTATTTTGAGATGTTGGTTTCCATTCAAGATATCGAATCATTCGCTCAAATGCATTCCACGTCTTTATACATTCTAAGCTGTACGAGTAATCCGAGTCATTACCATCCCTTATTCTGGTTCATTATTCATTTTTGTCTCATTTATATTTTAGGTCAGCTCAAGGTACAAACGATAAACAATAAGCCAGTACTAATCGCGACGCCTGAAGCGAGCCCCAAGTTTGATGACTCATACATGGGATATTCGGTAACTGTCGGAGATTTTGCCGGTCAAGGTATTCAGGGAGTCGCCGTTGGGGTTCCTAGAGGGAATGATTTGAAAGGACTGGTAAGTGTTTTACCAACAGTTAAGTATAATAATTTTGTTGTCTTGTAAAATTTAGAGGTGTTATGTAATCTATAGATTGAGGATATAAAGGAGCAATTGCATAAAATTCCGCTTGTTTTTCAGGTGGTGCTTTACACATGGGAGCTTAACAATATCATAAATATCACTGGCTCTCAAATCGGTGCTTACTTCGGCTACAGTCTGGCCAGTGGAGACATTGACGGTGACGGTGCTGATGATATAATAGTCGGTGCTCCAATGTTCACCAGTCCGAAGGAAAATGGATACGAACATGGAAGAGTTTATGTTATTTACCAAGGAAGGAACCGAGTAAGTTAAATAAAACATGCCATCCTTTATAAATCTAAACATCTACAGCAATCTATTTACAAATTAAAATGTTTTTGATCATCTCAATTGAAAGCGAAATGCCAGAGATATTAATATCGAAAAATACGGAAGTTTAAATGAAAAAAATATGTTCTAGGCTTATGCAAAGAGCCACGCCCGCACAGGAGAGGTGTCTCGAGGTAGATTTGGTTTGGCAGTAACCTCGCTTGGAGATATAAACTACGACGGATTTGGAGGTAACTTGTACAACATAGAGTTTACAGTAAAACCAATTTTCTAAAGTCTTTTAGGAATCTTCGTATTTTATACATAGTTCGTCATTTTGACAGAAAAACGATGATTGCCTAGAGCCATTAGCAATTTGGTCGTACTGTACGTGTTCTGATAAAACGTTATTGTTCTAAAACTTTTATTTTACTATCCTTCCTTTCTAAATTTACAATTTAGACCTGCACTTACGACGTCTTCTTATATATTTTTTTAGTTCTTAACTTATTACTTCAGCAGCTGTCACCTTTCTCTTTTCTACATTTTGTACAAGTTTTCATTAATATTCTCATTCAGATATTGCCGTGGGTGCTCCATATGGAGGCATCAACGGTCAAGGCGTGGTGTACATCTACCACGGCAGCGAGCGTGGTATTGGGGAGAAGTATTCCCAAGCCATTACCGCTGAGGAAATCAACCCCACTCTCACCACATTCGGCTTCTCTCTCTCCGGTGGAATTGACTTGGATAGAAATAACTATACTGACTTGGTGGTCGGAGCCTACAAGTCTGACAGCGTTGTCTTCTTAAAGTAAGTCTCAACTTTCTTGTCTGCTTAAAAATGAAATTCATAAATACCTCATAATAAATGAACTTAGGAATTTTAATCCGTCATTGAATGAAACAATACAGTATTATATTATAGTATACAATACGATACAGTATTCTCCGAGCGAAGTAACCACTCTTTAAATACTTTAGTACCTGGCAGTTTTAAAGAATGAAATCTACATTGTCCTCCTACTTTCTTCATTTCTAGATCTCGTCCCGTGGTGAAGGTGATGGCAGAGGTCCGGTTCATGGGTGAGAGCAAGCTGATCTCGCTGACTGACCGGCGCTGCCAGCTTAACAACGGCACCGCCGTCGCCTGCGCGCAGCTCATGTTCTGTCTTACTTACGACGGCGTCAACGTTGACCAGCAGATCAGTAAGTTTTTTATTTATTTAATATATATTATAATCTAGTATATTCCTATTCTTCTGCGTGCTATTTTTCTGTCCTTTTAGTATAATAAATAGTGTCATTGAATGTTCAATAGTTGTCATTTTTCAAAGTTTAAAAAATATTATCCCTTAGATTTCATTTTAAGGGCATTGTTGTTATGAAGTCATCATTCGTCAGATACCTTTTTCCTAATGGTTACTGCTAAGTTTTTAAGTATTTTTTGTGGCCATCATATTGTTTTATTACCTAATATCTACTGGGGTCCCTGATGTTCTCACAGTTATTGGCAAAAGTTTTTGGTAATTTACCAATTACCTAATCGTCATTTGTAAAAAATATGTGTCAAAACTAAATTTTCTTTTTTCCAAGCGGAGGGATATATTTGCTATTTTGGTGAGTGGCTGGAGTAGCAAGAATTGGTACACCAATTCATGATTTCATTATTGTCATTCCCCAAAACTTGTCTGATACTTTTACAATATAAAACACATTTTTGATTTTTGGAGGATGATCATCCAATAATGTAGTTATGAACATCAAAAACTGTATATAAAACCTCTCAATGATCACCATTTAATCATCGCACTAGATGTATGCCCAACCATTCGTCTTCAATGTTTCGCTAATCTAATTTGACCAGCTACAAATTTAACAATTACTATCTGTTTAGACTTCGAAGTCACCCTTGACCTGGACTCAAGACAGACGACCAGGAAGCGTCTGTTCCTGATGGAGACAAGAGAAACCATATACAAGACACACATCCTGCTTACCCAAGGTCAGCAGGAATGCAAGGACGTAATGGTATATCTTGACGTAAGTTTAACATCCTATCAGTATCTACTTACTTAAACTTTTACGTATCCAAACATTGTTAGCGGGACTAGGCTAAAGCTGGGAGAATTCAGAATTTTCTCCAGCCTTCCGGATTCCGGACAAATGGAACTATATTCCAGCTCGAGCTCCGAAAAAAAACTATGCGCTATTTCTAGAAAATATCTAATCGAAAGCTGATCTAAGTGCATAAAGCATTAAAAAGTTATATTCCTGATTTTGTCACTAAGTAGTTTAGATTATTAAAGCTTATTATCGAGAGTGTTGAGTCGGTCCTAAATAATATAAAAATTCCAGGAGGACATCCGTGACAAGTTGACTCCTATCGAGGTGAAGATGACATACGATCTAGTGGCCCAACCAGCTGGCTCCGCAGTTCCGCCGGTTTTGGACCAGACCCGCAGAGCCGACCACAGCGACGCCCTCAACATACAGAAGAACTGCGGACCCGACAACGTCTGCATACCCGACCTGAAGATGTTTGTTACCACGTAAGTTCCATCTTTGTACTAATTACAAAAACAAATTGCATTGCTAAATGAGGTAGGCATAAAGACATTAGACAACGCTCGGCAATACCGATATCTAACTATTTGTTGTTTCGTATACGAGGGCTGCACTAAAAGTATCGGGAATGGAATATTTCCACTGTTCCTGTCATATTAAAATCTTTTTAATTTAAAACTCCTTGGTTTTAAAAATCGAATACCGTTTATTTATTTAAAAAAAGATTCTCGGTCTTGTCACAAGGTCTTGTCAAACTTGTTTAGTCGTTGAGAAAATGGAATTGAGTCGAGAAAATTCTAGAGCGATGATTTATTATGACTTTCGAAGTGGTTTAACACAAAAACAGTGTGTTGACCGGATGATTTCTGCATTTGGTGATGAAGCCCCATCCAAAACCACAATTTATCGCTGGTTTGCTGAATTTAAACGTGGACGTGTCAAGCTCAGTGATGATCCCCGTCAAGGTCGTCCAAAAACTGCAGTCACCCAAGAAAACGTTGATGCTGTGCGAAAGCTGATTGAGGAAGATCGACATGTGACATACCGCGAAATTCAGGCAACTTTAGTCATTGGCATGAGTCAAATACAAATAATCTTGCATGAACAATTAGGTGTAAAAAAGTTGTTTTCCCGATGGATACCGCATTTGCTCTGTGAACAGCAAAAAGCGGCTCACGTTACTTGGTGCGTCAGAACTCTAGAAAGATTCCACGCAGGATCGTCAAATGCTGTATACAACATCGTATCAGGTGACGAATCCTGGATATACGCGTACGAACCCGAAACAAAAAACCAGTCACGAGTTTGGGTGTTCGAAAATGAGTTAAAGCCAACAAAAATTGTTCGTTCACGGAGTGTTGCAAAAAAATGGTGGCCACGTTTGTCTCCAAAACCGGCCATGTTGCGACTATTCCTCTTGAGGGACTAAGAACGGTTAATGCAAAATGGTATGCTAACATTTGTTTGCCACAGGTCGTTTCTGAACTCCGTAAAGAGAACTGCAACCGCCGCATCATCCTCCATCACGACAATGCGAGTTCTCACACCGCGCACAGAACAAAAGAGTTTTTAGAGCAAGAAATCATAGAATTATTAGACCATCCGCCGTACAGCCCCGACCTAAGCCCTAATGATTTCTATACTTTCCCTAAAATAAAGAATAAATTGCGTGGTCAGAGATTTTCATCACCTGAAGAAGCTGTGGACGCCTACAAAACGGCCATTTTGGGGACCCCAACTTCCGAATGGAATGGTTGCTTCAATGATTGGTTCCATCGTATGGAAAAATGTGTCAAATTTCGCGGAGAATAGTAAAAGCAATAAATACATTTTTAAATAGTAATGTTGTGTCACTTCCTTGATTCCCGAAATTTTCAGTGCCGCCCTCGTACTACGTCTTATACATTATTAAACGCTTTTTATCGATCAACTTTTGGTTTGTCTATACCTACTAATATTACAAAGAGGAAAGGTTTGTTTGAATGCTTGTTTGCATTGAATAGACTCCGAAACTACTGGACCGATTTTGATGAAAATTGACACATATATAGACTAGACCACGGGGAAGGCTCTTTTTTACGGCAAAATGTACGGTCGCCTCGAGTTTTCTCTTAGCGCGCACGAAGTCGCGGGAATCATCTAGTTGAAAAATAAAAGATTTGTTCAGCTGAGTGGAGAATTAAGTCAGTTGATACTCTGAGTTGAGTATCAACTGACTTAATCTGACTGACTGACTCTGTAACTTTGAGACCATAAAACGAGCGTTCATTTCCAGGCAAACCGAAAATTACCTACTCGGTTCCGGTGAGAACGTCCACATCGACGTGAAAGTTGAGAACAGCGCGGAAGATGCTTTCGAAGCTGCGTACTACCTGCTGCTACCTGCTGGTGTCACTTACACCAAAATGGAGAGACTGGATAAGGATGTCGCGGACACTACACCGATTTACTGCTCGATCAAGACCAAACATACAGACGGGAATACCACCTTGAAATGTGACCTTGGAAACCCGTTGGCTAGTGGACAAAGCGTAAGTTCTCTTCTTTTTCTGACCCTATCTGCCTTCTTAATATCATAATGGTCATGTTAATTTAAGACTGATTTAAGACTGACCAAATCTCGTAATTCAAAATGTTCTAATCGCAGTCTTTAGTCTCAACTCTCAAGTAATATTTAGTCTCAAGTAATGCGGTCGCATTAGTGCACGCGAATTTTTTTAAAAGCAACAGCTTTACAAGTTTATTCCGATTTTAGCATCTCTTGAGTATTTATCTGCTATGGAAAGATCTATAATATTATCATTTATCACCAATCAATTTGCAGGCGGAATTCCGCGTGATCCTCGAAGTGGACTCCCGCGTCACGGCGCTGGAGTTCGACATGGAGAGCAACTCTACCAACCCCGAGCAGGGCACCAACTACGACAATACTAAACACCTGGCCATCGGTGTTGTCATCAAAGCCGAGATTTCCGTTATTCCGTGAGTACTTAGCTGGAGTATTTTAAAGTACTGTTGCAGAAGTAATGACATGAAATGATGTAGCATTTAGATTTAATTTACACGAGACAAATTTGTAAACAATTGGTTATTTGAAAAAAAGAAATATTTTTTTAAAAGTATTTTAAAACTTTATTATTAATAATATTCATATTTAATGAGTAAAACTTGAAAAAAATTTGGTTTCAATTAATTATAAACAATTTAAAAATTGGTAAAATTAAAAATTAATCACGGGACTATGAACGCGCCACGATCGGTCACCATAGTTGTGACGTCATAATGTTAAAGCTATATAGTGGTGAAAAGTCAAGAAAACGACTATAGTTTTGAATTTCGAATGCCAATACTTACGATCGACAGTTACCCTGGAGTAAAACTAGCATTATGACGTCACACGCGCTCGGATTTGTTGGAGAGCTGTCGGCGTGTCTTCGGTATTGGATTCAAAAATTATTTTTTATTTTGATATAGCTTTTGAATTATTGCGAAAAATAAAAAATAGTTTTGATATAAAACTTATTTATGATCTTTCTATTTATCACAAAAAAAAACAATTCTTAGCTGATGTTATGATTTAAATATTGTACTCGTAATGAAATTATCTTTCACACAAGTCACAAGTCTTTAGTAATTTAGCCATCCTTCAAAATTGTTTATTGTCAAAGCATCCTAGACAAAGAACGACATGAAATCCCTTCAGCGACCAGTTGTGGAGTATCGTATTGAATCACGGAAATACTCACTGTCCTTAGGTGCTATGATAGCGAGTATTTCCGTGATTCAATATGATACTCCATAACTGGCACTACTAACACCTGTCTGGGCTTAATAGAACAAAATATGTCTAAACTCTAAAGTGACTCTAAATCTTACAGTATATCAGATCCGCCAGAGCTCCACTACAACTTATCTCTTTTCACGCCGGAACAAGCGGCGGACGACACGCGTCTCGGGCCGCAGGTCATACACAAGTACAACATCAAGAACGAGGGACCATTCGCCGTTGACGAAGCTGAAATATATATCATGTGGCCCTACCAGACCCTTAGCGGTATGTCTATCTACTAATGAGTACATTTTACCAAACGTTTATTGTATTTAGAGGTACAACAACCAAAGGACCGGAAACCAGAATGCTGGGATTTCTTGATTTTGACTCATACTATACAGACAATTTGAAAAAAAAGACTAAAACTAATTTTGGAACATCATGAAATAAAATAATGCTGATCCAAGTCTGAATATCCAAAAAATTCCAAGATTTTCGAGACATTGATGAAAGTTGCTCCAAAGTCAAGACTAACATAAAATATTGTATTTTTTTTTTCAGGGGAAAACCTCATGTACATGCTGGTGCAGCCGCAGTGGGCTGGTGACGTCACGTGTGACGTGGCCCGTCACGTCAACCCACAAAACCTCTTCGTGCAGAACCCATACGCCTTCCTACTGTCCAAGGAGAAAGAAGGTAAGTGCGTCTAAAGGAATATAGGTGCCAAATGCCGAAGCTTCCGAAGCTTTGGCTTAAAATATGGAAAAAATTAAGTTTTTGCTATATTTTTGTATTATGTTTGCATAATTATTTGTTTATTTCAGCTATGGCAAGCAGCGAAATGTACACTGCAGCTCAACTCAGCGGAGGCGGTGGCTACTATGGACAAAGTAAGATACAATACTTAAACATTACAATAGCTTTAAGTCGCTTCTCGTATCTAAACAACTCGCCGACTTGAAGAATAAATTTAATTCAGTTGTGTACCTTTACAGACTATTGGGAAGAACAATACACGAGCGATGGTAAAATCATACGCACTCAGTCTAGTAGCCAATCAAGTGGTAGCTATGGGCGCGGACAGGCAGGTAGACAAGAGGGAAGACAAGAGAGCTATGCGTCAGGTGGGCAATATGGAAGCCAAGGTAGCAGGCAATATGGCCAAGGCAGCACCTCAGGAGTATCATATGGTAATGATCAAGTAGGCGGTGGATACCGGTACAACAAAACCTGGTCAAGCTCTGGTAACGAAGGTCTTAGTGTAGAAGAGCAGGAGGCTATCAGAAGACAACTCGCCGCTGCCGTCCAAAATTCCAACCGCGGCTACAACCAAGGCGGAACATACAGCCAAAGCGGTTACGGTCATAACCAAGGAAGCCAAAGCCAAAGTGGATATGGCCAAAGCCAAAGCGGACGAAGTCAAGGAAGCTACGGGCAAAGTGGATACAGCCAAGGCAGTCAAAGTGGTCAAGCGCATGGACAGAATGTGTATACCCAGGGTGGAAATGTCGACGTAGGAGGTTACGACCGCGACGGACAGCTGGTTAGAGTTAAGAACAGGACGATCCTGTATGACGAAAACCACAACATCATATCACAGAGCGAGACCAGCACCGAGTATGGGTCTTTGGGTCATGAGGGAGAAGCAGGCAGCTCTTTTAATAGGTAAGGTTTAAATTGTTTTAGTAAAATATACTTATTGCAAAAAATATTTTTAATTTTTTCTATCTATTATAATTTCATTCAGTTTGTTCCCGACGTACTGCCATAAAAGTAGTTTTATTTTCAATGAGTAATATTCTTGCAAAGATAAGAAATCAATATTTGAAGTAATATGCGAGACCTATTTGGCAGATTTTACGGACCTTTTTTGCTAATTAATAATTGTTCGAGATGCCGAAAGGAAAAAAAGGTTAAGTAATGTAAGTCACACAACTATATTATGAATATTTATTATTTACATAATTATTTACAGGTACAACGGCCAAAGGACCGGAAACCAGAATGGTGGTGGCTTCGTTCACGGTTCTTGGGCAACCACGGAAACTGTCAACTCGGATCTGATGAATGCTGTATCTTCCACTTACCGGGGTTCAGGCAGTCCAACCGTCACCGTAGTGGGTGATGAGGAAGAGGATAAGCTTGAAGGTTTCGGAGCGTTTGCAGCTTCTAACGCCAACAACGAATTTAGATATGGCATCGCCGACGTCACTAACAGCCAGGGTGGTGCTCGAGCCCAAGGTGTCCAGGATGGAAGTTATCAAGGCAGGCAAGGTTACCAGCAGGAAGGGTATCAGGGTGGAAGCTACCAGCAGGGAGGGTACCAGAGCGGATCTAGATATAGCACTAGCGGTGGATACTCGTACTCGTCACGATCAGGTAATTTTGGGATGTCTGTTATTTCTGATGTTCATTTGATTATAATATGCCACAAGGCATTAAGCCCGACTTTGAAATTTTTTGCATTACTTTAAATTAATTTAAAAAACTATCAATAAAATATTTACTTTTGATAGGCGTATCCGTGGATACGCTAATCCAACATGGAGTTTGAGCTATCTTTGTCTGATACGTTAGAAAAGCCACTTGACAGACTAATACAGCAACACGGATTAGCGTATATGTGGTGTAAATATTTTTATTAATATGGGGGTTAAAGTGTTTATAATTAATTAAAAAAATATATGATACTGAACTACTCTACGCTTGGGGATACAGTTTTCTCCACGTTCTCAACACCACTAAAACTTATTTTCTATTTTTTTTTATGAAATGGACCAGGAACTGAGCAGACGGATCGCCTGATGGTAAGCGATTACCACCGCCCATGGACACTAGCAACACCAGAGGAGTTACACTTGTAACTCATCTGGCACTTGAGCACTTGCGTTCCTGGTCCTTAAAATCTCCAACCCCCTTTAGCCTCCGGTATCCTCACTCACTTGGCGAAACACAACGCGAGCGTTTATCCGGTGGAGCCTGCCCATTCGTGCCGAAGTATGGCACTCTCACGTTCTTAAGTTCTAGATTGTTGTCCACTAAATATTTCGTATGTTTTTTCAGGTCACTCGAGTCAATCACACTCCGGCAGCAGCTACGGTTCGGAACAGAGGCGGGAAACCACTAGAAGGCGTCGTCAAGATGAAGTAAGTCCTTTGTTCAACGCATAGACCTATATATTATAGGCGAGGCATTTCGTGGCAAAAAGTGTCCAAACTTAAACTGTCCGACTTTTGGGTTTTGGGGCTGTCGAGGTTTAACATTTGTCATTTTGATATTTGTTTTCCACAGTGTAGTCCTTGGAAGAAGAATACACATGGTAGGCGCACTAAAATCAAAGCTGTAAGCAGCTATCTATCTCACAAATCATTAATGACATAAACCCATAAGAGTAAAAGAGAAAGCAAATCCATGACTCATGTTTTGCATACTTTGATATAGTTTCGGAAGTCGCCTGCCGTGCCCCCTTGATAAATACCAGTGCTACTAATAGCTCATTGGTTTCTCCAAAATTCCAAATGCAATGTTACATCGAAAAATATTCGGAAAATATTTATTGTTTATGGGTGTATACCCCATAGGGTGTTGACTTCATGTAAAATATTTAGTTTAATTTATATATTCAGAAATATCGAGGTGTCGCTACTTGATAAATGTCAATATAAAATTATGTGTAGTTTTGTAATTTTTTTTTTCCTATACTTACTATTAAAAAAATCGAAATCATTAGTTATCATAACTAATCTTATTATAAAACATTCATTATAGTAAGTATGAGCTATACGCACACATTTCAGGGATAGTAACAATTATGTTCCTTACAACTTTAGGAACAAGTGACGTCGTAATTTTTTTATGTTTTGTCTGAGAACTTACTCATATTTTAAAGTACTATTTCATTTAAGCAAAAACAGTCAACAAGCCAATTGTCTAAGGCTGGGACCGTATTATCCGGAATCAGTAAGGCCGGGGAAAATTCAGAGCGCTGAAATAGAACTCTGCGCTAATACAATAGAGCTGAAAATAGAACACACAAGTTTTGAGTCAAATGTCAAAAGCATATAATATGACACTCGACAGTTCGATTTTCAACTCTATTTTACTAGCACAGAGTCTATTTTCAGTGCTCTGAAATCTGAATTTTCTGGGGCGCGCCGGATTCCGGATCATATAGTCCCAGGCTTAGAGGTAGCGACGAATATTGATCTTCATACTCCATTCCAGGTGGACCCTCAACTGCAGGAGATACTGCTGAAATGCGAGGAGAAGTACAAGTGTGAGGTGCTACGCTGCCGCACCGGGCGCCTGCTGAAGGGGCAGGAGGTGTGGCTGGCGCTGCGGTCTAGGATCAATACTACTGTGCTGAACGACGTAAGATATCTATTGTGTTACTCTTATACCATGTCCAGAAAACACCAAAAGTACCCGCAAAGCTACTAACTACTAAACTAAACGATCGCGTCCAGAAGCATCGTGTGAGTTTAAACATACATGCACTACGTCAAACGTAATTATCCGCGTGGATAATTCGTCCCCGATGTTTGTGCGAAGGAAAGCCCTGTTGGCATTGGTCGAAAATTCGTCATTTTCGACTAAATACGTTGAAATCACGGAAAATTCGTCATCTTTTGACGGGGTCTTTTGCATCCAAATGGTTCTTTTTGCGGGATTTACATGGGTCTATTTTCGTCGTGCGGCAGTCGCTTGACGAACCTTGTAAATGACAAAATTGCCTTGTGACCTCGCCGATTTGTCATTTTTGTGTCATTTTGCCGTGCGGCGAAAGTCGACCAATATAACTTCCCCATTACGTAAACTTTACATCCTACCTGAGCCTTTAGTGCATTTGATGCATTCGATAATTTGGACGGCGAAGTTCGAAAACAAAATGTATGGGATTTGACTTAAGGCATCGCAAGCGACATGTCACTTAGCGATGACTTATTTCAAATCATTATACATTTATTAATACATTTTTGATTTCGATCTTCGCCGTCGATATTATCGAATGCATCTTGACTAAAGGCCCTGCGCCGTGCTTATCCTATACCGTGGGTTTGCAATCTTTTGCAATACATTCTCACGACATTATTAACATGATTTTCTGCAGATGTCCGGCTCGCGCTCCGTGAAGCTGTCCACACTGGCAGCCGCGCGTGTGTCGCGGCTCGCGCGCGGCACCCAGCGCGGCGCGTGGAAGACCGCGGAGGCGACGACGGTGCTCACGCCGCAGCTGGAGGCGCTCGGCACGGGGACGATACCGCTGTGGGTCATCATACTGGCGGCCATCGTCGGCGCGTTGTTGCTGCTGCTACTTATCTTCGCGTTATACAAGGTGAGAGACACTATAAGTAACAAAAATAAATCCTCCTACTATTATAAGTGTGAAAGTGTGTGTATAAATGTGGATATTTGTTACTCTTTCACGCAAAAACTACGGAACAGATTTTGATGAAATTTGGTATGGTAGTAGTTTAGGCTCTGGATTAAAACACTACTTTTTATATCGAAAAAGTTAAGTATTCCCGTGGGAGACTATATTTACGCGGGCGTAGCCGCTGGAAAAACTATTTAATTTATTCTTATGTCATTGGTTTACCTTTAAGAGTGTGTTCTTTATTCATTAGATCTTATTGAATGGAAGGTAATAAAATCCATGGTTGTACGGTTTTTGCTATTATTCAACGATGTAGCTTTAGATTTCATGATAATCGGACTCAAATCATCATGTATAATTTGATAATTTCAGTGCGGCTTCTTCAAGCGCAACCGGCCGTCGGACCACACTGAGCGGCAGCCGCTGAACGGTCGCGACGAGCATCTCTGATACCCGACCACTGATCTCGGCGTCTCCTCCGACACGCCCGGCACGTCCGGGACGTCACGGCGCGCGTCCGGCACGTCCGACATGTCGGACAGCTCCACCGACGCCGCCAGTGACGTCACAAGCCGCGATTCTAGCAGCTTTAACCGCTATTAGTGTCCGGAAAAGTTTTATTACAAACCAATTTGTGCCTTCAAAAGTATTTAAATCCTTTAAACTTTTCCGGCGCTCAGACTATTATATGCGGCGTCCAAAAGGCTGCTTTTGTAGTAGTTAGCAAAAAAATTTCCACCTTCAAATTTCAGGTCTAAAAATTACGATATAGGGTGATCAGTTTTTACACCCTAGTATTATTTTTGTATTAGGATACTGATATTACTAATAAATTGATATTTAGATCTAAGCAATCGAAATCTCTTGTACATAACTGTTGTAACTAGCGACCCTCATGAGATTTGGCAAATGCTACTTTTGTGCATTTTTTTTTTTAATGTTTCAAAATATTATATATTTATATAACTTAACTAGTCACGGTTATGGAAAATGGTGTCTTGACCAAAACGAAAAGGTTTGGGAGTGTGATAGGTACTGTGTATGATTTAAGGAGTGTGTTAAATTTAATACAGTAAAAGTATTTTATCATTGAACATTAAACTAACTAGGAAGTATTAAGTAGCTTAACAATTAATCAAGAGGCACAACCTCGCTTAGCACAAACTTAACGTAAGCAATATTTGGTGCAAAAATCACAAATATTTGTAATTAGAAACATATAGCGTAAAAGTAATGTCTAAAGTTTTAGTGCCTTGTAATATACGAAATTAGGCTTTGGTGCATAGTAAATAATATGAATTTTATAGAACTTTTAGAATATCTGAGTATTATTAGGTCCTTAGGAAAAATGCAATATGCAGGTCGCAGGAGCAATAAAGTTTTTGGCACTTCAAATGTATTTTTTTTTCAGGTACTACTGAATATATTGTTCAGGTACTACTGAATATATTGTTCACAATTCGCTATACCTCAGTACGTTCCTTTCCAAATAACTTTTTGAGACTTATAAAATGTTAAAAATATAGCTTGCAAATTATAAAATGTAAAAATAGTGCACAAGCAGTGCTTGTAGTTTAATAGTTATTTAGTGGGAGGAAGAGAGAATGCCTTAAAGTAGAGATTGCTAGTATAAAATAAAGTAAAAGCATCTAAAATTTTAAACACACATACTGTTCAATGCTATAAAAAATCCTAAGTGACATTATGTATTTTGTATTGTTTATTTTTTTAATAAAATATGATGTCATTGGAAATAATTAAAAAAAAAAACTAACTTATTAACATAATTAAATAATAAGTAACATATCTGAATCGTGAACATTGTGCCTTCATATAACTGCCAGTCATTAATGTAAATATCGACTTTTCTATACTTTATCGATATCTCATAATAAATCGATGTGTGAATAGTTTTTGTAAGTACTTAATAAGTTTAAGAATCTATGAAACTATTAATCTATGTCGGATTTTGAAACTTGTACAGAAAATTGTTTTGTTTTGTTTTAAAAACCTAAGGTTGTGCCGGAACATTTATTACAAATCATGTTTTTTTTTTCAATATCATATTAAAATTTCTATATCAAACGGGCCTCAAATTACATGAAATCAATTGCTAAAAATAATAAAAAATTTGTAATCTGACGTAGATTCCGTGTGAATTATGCTTGTATATATTAATTTTCGATATTTTTTATGAAATGGTTGCGTTATTGTTATTATTTAATAAGTAATTATTTATTTACACCTTATATATTAATCGCTTCTGTAAAGCTAACGAGCTAATCGTTGCCATATGTTTCGGATGTTTGGGTAATGCGCATTTACCAAAAAAAAAAATATTTATAAAAATTACCGTTTTTTATTTAATTTACCCTTATAGCCCTGTTATAATTAAAAGTCTTAGCAGATACATAATATTATAGCTAGTTGAAGCTAACAGCACTGGCGAGCAGCACCGTGTGTTTACAGGAACCATTTGGTGCCAGTTTTGACCCCCTCATAACTCAAAAAGTATTTCACGTAACCATGTCTTATATGCCCTGCGAGATACACAATATTATGTGTACCTTTCATAAACGCACATCAAATGGTTCTTTACTTAATAACGTCCAAAAATCGACATTTTTATCACTAACTGGCCTATAGATCCAGTATATACGCAGATAAACGTTGCTTGTGCACGTCACGCGAAATGTCGCCTTTTTGTGCCGCAGTGGGCATATACCTAATGTTTCTTATCGCCCAATGTCAAAAAACTGGGTGTGCAAAAAGTACACACCTACCAGGAAAACATGACTTAAAAAGAGGTGAATTGAAAGGAAACCCATTAGTATTAAGTAGTCTTGACCAAAAATGTCGTTGTTTTGTTGGAATAATTATTATGACAATTGACACTTATAGGTTTCGAATCAACGTTGAATTTTGAATGAAAACATCCGTGCTTTTGTCGGAGTAGCTATCGTTGTTTTGTCGGGTAGTTGGCTAATTTGTACGGAAAGAAACTATCAACCTTATCTCTTTGGAAATAGATGTGAAAATTGTACAATCAAATAGAACAACACCATCTATTGTCGAGTAGGGAGATTTTCTTCTAAATACACCTCTCCATAACTCATGTACGCCTACTATTGCGTACAATCGTTTGTCCTGAAAATCATTGAAAAGATGCATTGGATAGATAGATCAATTTAATTTATTGGATTTGTATAGCCAGTAAAAAAATTTAGAAACTTTTACTTATAGACTTTTCCATTAACTGATTTTATTAGAGACACAGATTAATAAAAACCGTGTGGTGTCGTGGGACACCGGATAGGAACGAAGTTCTTTATTATAAAAATATTGGTTTTAAGTTCTATTCGAGGTATAAAGAAAACAATGAAGACTATACATAAAAATCTTACGTTACGGACGTTTTTTCCCGACCAGGGTACCCCTCCGCATCGCCCCATAAGGAACTTCGTTCCAAAAACAATTTTGTAGAAATTTTATTATGAATAAGTACCTACTTATAATTTATGTACAAAAAGCGAATAATAAGCCTTCGCAAATTCGTAAGTTCTTATGAGTCTTCCGAAAATTTAGCTTACTGGTAGAAACTATAGCCATCGAACACAGCGCTCTTCCATGACTGTTTTAGTAGGTAGGTTACTACTAATAATTCGTATGATATGAGAACTAGCCAAGTCAGACCTTGGGATCATAAGTAGAAATTATTTTTAAGTTGCTATAAAATATTTTATGTTGTTATAAATAAATTTCAGGACTGACTATTTACCTTGGCAGTCATTTAGAACTCACTTCTTTTGATGTTGAAGTAAACAACCAAGGCATATTATATCATTATATCGAACTTGGCTCTCACATTTATGTTTTTGATGGGATGTTAATATTCCTTTACACTAATCATTGCTGATGAAGACATTTGTTTCCTTCGTTCCTGATGCCTGTCCTGCGCGTTACAGAACTATTGGAGGTAAATAATACCTCCTCCGAACTTCGGGAATCGCTTCGGAAGATAAACTACCGCGTTGCGACGATTAAATTAACTTAAGGACGTAGCGTCCGCCAAAACAGTGAGATTAATATGAAAATTACAATAAAGTCGTGTTCATGATAAATGGAAAATTTATTAGGATTAAAAAACAACAACAGTTACAAATACTTGAGTGAAAATTAATTGAAAATATGTTATTATTTCTGGTATTCTTTCTATATAATCTACTAAAACAGGGGCATACCAGCAACGGAAATATGATTGGTGGCACCTCTTCAATTGATAACTTGGCGGAGGAAACTTTCACATCGCCTGATGGCAAATTGCCACCTAATTATGTCACCCGTAGGAGAGAGAACCAGAAGAAGAACGAATTGAACCCGCTGAGTGTGCAGATTCAGGAATTTCAAAATAACATAACGAAACAATTAGAAAAATGGTTTTCTAAACAGGAAAATATGATGGCTAGAGTAGTCGATGAATTTGAGGAAGTTAAAAAGTCGGTTAAATTCATGTCTGATAAGTATGAAGAGCTAAAGAATAAAACAGCTCACTGCACTGATGGCATAGAAAAAATGAAGAAAAGATTTTTATCCCTAGAAAACCAGTACCACCAGGTGCACCATTTAGAAAGTCGGATTGACTTCATGGAACAGCACTCGAGGCTAAATAATATTGAAATAAGCAACATTCCTGAGAGGCGAAATGAAAACTTAGTGAAATTAGTCACCGAGATTGGGTCTGTAATAAAACAATCAATTTCAGCAAGCGACATTGTGACAGTACATCGAGTGCCTCACGCAGACCCAAAAAGTACCCATCCCAAAAATATAATTGTGAAGTTGTCATCGAGAGCACTGCGTGATAATGTGCTATCTGCTACACGTAAGACCAAGGGGCTCTATACGGATTCATTGCAAATAAGTGGAGATCGTCGCAAGATCTATATAAATGAACATCTCACACTGAAGAATAAGCAGTTATTGAGAAGTGCCCGTGATACTGCAAAAAGCAACAACTTTCGCTTCGTATGGATCAAACACGGATGCATTCTTGTTCGTGAGTCAGAGACCTCTCATGTTATTGCTGTCCGTGATCATCGTGATTTATTTAAGATTACACCATCTAAAAAAGGACTATAAGGTAATCGCATTTATAATTGTAAAAGCTTTATATTTACTCCTTATAATTTTGATACCACAAACATATTATCATCTGCTTAATTGCTATAATGGGCATATTAAGCTCTGTGGTGCCAACTATTCTGTGTTTATGTTTGTAAACCTCATGAAACTGTGCGTATGTTTTAATTTAAGCATAATATTAAAAATAGTAAGAGGCAATTTAGAAACAGTTAATGAAATGCAATGTAGTTATTGTAGGTGTCTTATTGTAGTATTAGTGCATTGTATTATTGTGCTGCATAATTTGGCTGAGTTGGTGAAAGGCATAAATTCTCATAACTTGTACCAAATTTTTTTGAATAGTGCTGGCAAACTGGCTGCATATTTTATGTTCACTATAATTATAGTCAGTTATTATGAACATAAAATAATGTTATATCTGTGTGACTATATGTATTATACCTATTTTCTGTTCTTATTATCAGTATTTAGTATTTATGTAATCGTTGAATACAAAACTTGTAATTCACATTTGATAACAACTTGCTGTAGGACAGGGAATAGTCACACAGTTAGATTGAATGAATCATTACAAGAGCTTAATATAGAAAATGGTCTCTTGGACTCAACGCCACAACATTTTGAAATTAATAGAAAATTAATACAGTGTAGGTATGTTCCTGTGCATACACATATAATAAGAATATTTGCAATTATATACACCAATTTCGTTTTTATTCTATACACCATACAATATTATACATATACAATACTAATTTCAATTTTTCCTTTATATTACAATTTTTTTTATTTACATACACTTTTATACAAATATATTTGTTATACCACACCATGTCTAACAGTGTGACAATATATTATCAAAATTGTGGTGGATTAAAAACGAAATTAAATACTTTGTACATGACCGTGTTGTCA
Source organism: Phengaris alcon alcon (assembly GCA_037179445.1). NCBI lineage: Eukaryota > Metazoa > Arthropoda > Insecta > Lepidoptera > Lycaenidae > Phengaris > Phengaris alcon. The sequence goes on along the minus strand of JAYRCH010000471.1, from coordinate 1,692,435 downwards.
TATTGCTATGACATAATTGTACTGACAGAGACTTGGTTAGTACCTGGTATAAGTGATACTGAATTTATTGACGATAGGTATGTGGTATTCCGGTGTGATCGCAACCGTGCGTCCACGGGCAAGCGTGATGGGGGTGGTGTGCTCGTTGCGGTGAGACGCTACCTGCGGTCAGTGCGCCGTGTGCTACCCCGCCCTGCTCCCACATCTATTGACTGTGTCACTGTTGTACTGCCTACTCGTCGTGGTCAGTGTTACATTGTTCACGGTACTTATATACCTCCTAACCAGAATACGGAAACATATTCCTTATACTTGGATACAATTTGTGAATTAATGATGGATAGCTCCGTGTGTGATTACTGCATAGCGGGTGATTTTAATTTACCTAATCTTGATTGGGAATTCAAGGATAACCTTTCTATACCGGCTGTCAACGACAGGACGGGTGGTCCTGGTAAGTATTTTGTGCAGGCCCTCTCCTTGCTGGGAGCCTGTCAGTACAATATTCATAAAAACCAAAATGATAGACTTTTGGACCTATTTGTATCCAATGTGGATTGCATCTGTTTCGTACCACCCTCCCCCCTCGCGCCTGAAGTACCACACCATCCATTCTTCTACATTTTAACTGATATGTCTACACAGCACACCTCATTACCTCGACGATCTAGCTCTAAATTATGTTTCGGTCGTGCAGATTATAAGAAAATTAATGATGATATCTTATCATTTGATTGGAGAACAGTTCTTGGACTTGAATCTGCTAACACAATGGTTATTGTCTTTTATGAGGAGTTATATAATATTATTAAGCGACATACTCCCATTAAAAAAACTTATGCCAAAGATTCTCCAGCATGGTTTTCTCCGGCTTTAAAACATATGTTTGTGTCTAAAAAAAAGGCATGGATACAATGGAAAAAGTATCGAAATATATCTGATTATGAAGTTTTTTCTTTGCTTCGTAGGAGGTTTAAAAACGAATCTCAAAAATGTTTCAATGAATACATCAAGAGAGTGGAGGAAGGCTTAAAAGATAATATTAAGTATTTCTGGAGTTATGTCTCCAGTCGCAAGGCTAAACCAAGTGTGCCAGATAACATGTCTTATATGGGTGAAACCTCTAGTGACCCTACTGAAATCTGCAATATGTTCTCTAAATATTTTAATTCAGTATATGAACAATCTACTATTGATTTAAGTAATTGGCAACCACCTACAGTTAACAATGTTAACTCTTGTATCCACATTAAGAGTGATATCCATTTTACGAAAGAGGAAATTCATAAGCAATTGAAATTATTAGATACCACCAAAGGACCAGGGGCCAGATTTCATACCACCCTCCTTTTTGAAACTAACAGCAACAAGTGCATTCGGGAAGGAGTATTTCCTGATGTTTGGAAAATTGCTAATATTACTCCTGTGTACAAAGATGGTAATAGATCTCTGGTAGAAAATTATCGACCGAGATCTATATTATCTGCCTTGTCGAAACTATTTGAGAGGTTCGTGTATTCTCAATTGTACCCTGTTTTCCATAACCAAATTATTGAAGAACAACATGGCTTTACCCAACGTAAATCCACGGTTACTAATTTACTTCTTTACTGCAACAGTCTATTCGAACATATGGATGACAGGGATGACAGGGATGTATACTGATTTTCGGAAAGCATTTGACAAGGTAGATCACGAATTATTATTAAACAAAATTGCATTTAATGGGATTAGAGGAAACCTTCTGAGGTGGTTTGCCTCGTATATTATTAACAGGTCCCAAAAAGTAGTTATAAATGGATTTGAGTCTGACACTTTCTCTGCGTCATCAGGCGTGGCTCAAGGATCAATCCTGGGGCCATTGCTGTTCATAATTTTTATAAATGATATTGGCCAATGTTTCAAAAACTGTATGTTTCTGATGTATGCAGATGATTTAAAGATATACTTGGGAATTAAATCCATCTCAGATTGTGTTAAGTTACAGGAAGATCTTGATAGGCTCTCTACATACTGTTGCCTTAATAAATTACAACTAAATATATCCAAGTGTAGTACAATAACGTTTACAAAGAAAAAAAATGTAATAAAACAAATCTACAACCTTCTTGGCTCACCATTAAATCGTGTAGTAAGTGTCCGTGACTTGGGAGTTATTTTCGATTCTAAATTGCATTTTGATGAGCATATAAACAAAATAACTAACAATGCCTTTAAAATGTATGGTTTTGTTATGAGAAATACTACAGATTTTAAAATCTCTTACACAACATATATTCACCTATTTGCTAGCCTAATCAGGCCACAACTAGAATATGCTTCTCAAGTATGGAATCCCATCTACAATACTTATATTGATGAAATAGAGCGTGTTCAGAAGCGATACTTAAGCTCTGTTTCCTTTAGATGTTCACAAGGTCATAGGAGATCATATACTGATAATGTCAAAGCGTAAAATTTAATAACTCTTGAGGCTAGACGTAGGCTTCTTTGTGTTATGGCTTCGCATTGTTTGTGTAATGCAAGATTTGACTGTCCTCCACTTCTGAGTCAATTGTCTTTCCTGGCGCCAAGTAGGCCTCATCGAGCTATCCGTAAATACCCACTTTTTGCTTGTAGACGTTACCACACTAATGCTGGTAAACGTGCCCCGCTACATCGTATGGTACAAACCTATAATGATGAATTTATAGGGGTGGACATTTTCGCCGACTGGGCCAATATTTTCAAAAATTCAATTAATAAAATTATAAAATCTAAATCTTAGACTTTTCTAAATTGCCCAAAGAAGGTAAATTTAATTCTTGTAAAGGCAGGAAATGCATAATGCAAGTATCCTAATACTTGCATTGTGTATTTCTGGTCTTTAAGGGTTGCTATAATGCATTGGTTTATCGAGTCACTGTGTTGCCTATAATAGCTCCCCACACTGATTTCAGTGACGGTGGCCGGGTTTAATTGAAAACAGGCCAGCTACGCAGGAGTTCTTTTATAGTGCCCAAGTGTGTGCGCAGTACACAAGAGCACTCTCTCTTCCTTTACTCTCATAACCCAGTGGGACGAATAACCGACACGACTGGTGAGATATCAGGCGCAGGTCCGACTTCTTGTCAGACAATCAGGTGATCAGCCTGCATTGTCCTAACCAAACTTGGAAACAAGATTTTTTGTTGTTCCAATGCGGGAATCGAACCCACGACCTCCGAGTCGAGAGCCAAGCTCTAAACCACTAGACCACGGAGACTGTGTTGCCTATACTGTGATAATGATCATATATAAGTATTCTTAATTCTTAATTTTTAAACATATAAAAGTTACTCTGTTATTTTGTATACTCTTTAAATTGCCTTAAAAACATATGTTAACTTTGTTTATAAAACATGTAAACGCTGCTCTCTTATAACCGTGCAATTAATTTATCTCTCACAGTGTAACTTATCTCAGTACTCAACGCACATACTACAAGCGCATACACTACGTAGGCATCCTAGTAGTTTGAAACTGATCCCAAGACTTCGGTCGTAGGGCTAGGGTGCTTATATATACACATATGGACGCATACACACATATACTTATGCTGCGTGATGTAACCTTTTGAGCCTTGAGGTAGCCTTTTGAGGTTACTCTCCTAATTCATATGTGCAAGATTTTATTTTATTTTATTTTGCTTTTTTATGTAAGCACTTTCCAAAATTATTGTGATTCCTGTTAAAAGCAATTAGCTGATTTGTATCTGATAATGTAACTTACTTATAATATGTGGATAATGATGTGGATGTCACATTTGTTATTAATATGTAACTGTATAGGGTCATTCATAGATAATGACTTTTTTTGTTAAACGTGTAAACACTATTCTGTTATAATTTCATGCAATTAATTTATATCTCACAATGTAACTTATCTCAGTACTCACCGCACATACCACAAGCGCATTACACCACACAGGCACCCTAGTAGTTTGATCAAGACTTCGGTCGTAGGGCTAGGGTGCTTATACACATATACACACACGGATGCACACACACACACGGATACACACACACACACACACACACACATATGCTGTGTGATGTAATTGTAGCCTTTTGAGATTACCTTTCTAATTCATATGTGCAAGATTTTATTTTATTTTGTTTCTTTATGTTAGTACTTTCCAGAATTATTGTGATTACTGTTAAAAGCAATTAAGCTTAATACTTACTAGTTTTTTCTCTCATTTCGAGTAAACAAAGATATGTAATATGTGGATAACGATGTGGGTGTCACATCTACTAATATGTAACTAAATACTATTTTTTTAAGACTTTATATTTCTGTGATCACTGTTGCTTATCCCCAATAAAGAAAAATAAAACAAAAAATAAATAAATAAAAAAACATTTTAAGGATTTTTTTTTCAATTATCCATCAGTATTCAGTACTTATTCATCACTAGCTGAGCCGGCGAACTTCGTACCGTCATATTTTTTTGCCGTCAATGCTGTCTAAAGTCTAAAATTTTAATAATTGATTTTGAAATATTTGCGCTGATTTTTAAAAAAATATTTTTCATACAAACCTTCTCCTGACAGTAACGAACACACAAAAGAACGATTTATCCAATTTGGTGCAGTCATTTGGAAGTTATGCGCGTATAAACATTTCGGTAATTCATTTTTATAACATTATAGATCAATTCATACTAATGCAGAGTCAAAGCGCAGCGAAGCGTCAATCTGAAAACGTAATAGGAAAATATTCATTGTTATGTCCACAATGTATCAGGGAATATAATTCATAAGCAGTTAGAGTGATCTCATAATAATTAATTTGTATTATATTAATGACATCCAGTCACCTTAGAGGTTCCAAGTTAGACATCAAACCAACGCAGTCACAATACAAATATGTCAGTTTCAGATATCATAACAATAACATAATACGAATAAATTAATGCAAAGGTAAACCTGCTTATGAATTAAATTTCCCGATGGTATAAAATAAATTTCTTCTGGAATAAAAAAGATGCGTTGGTCGTGCACAGACGTGCGAAATCTCGCCTTCGATTCATTTGTTCTATTATGCAGCGGTGGGTATAATGTTGATTATAGCCCTATAATAATTACGTGTAAAAAAACTATTTTAGTAATCTGTGCAAATGTCGAAAACTAGTGTGCGAAAAGTACAAACCAACCAGGCAAACATGAGTTATGGAGAGGTAATTGTAAGGAAAATCATACTATTTTACCATAGATGGCGCTGTTTTGTTGACATAATTACTATGACACTTTTGTGTTTTTGTGGGAGTAGCGATCGTGGTTTTGTCGGGTAGTTAGAGAATTAAACTGTCAATAACTGTCTCTTTGGAAATTAATCTGACAATTGCTCAAACAAATAAAACAGCGCCATCTGTGATCAAGTAGGAAGGTTTTCTTCTAAATTCGCCACTCCATAACACATGTTCGCCTGGTATTGCGTACAATCGATTGTCCCGAAAAAACCGACATTGGATATATTTTTAATGGATTTTTGATTGTTTGTAACAAATTAGGTTATTTAGATTCTTAACAATAGAGAGAATATATTATAATCTTGCCGACGTTTTTGCCGACGCTACGTATAGGTAGTTAATTCGCTGCAAGCTCCGTTTCACTGATAACTCCTTAGTCCTGAGCGGAAATTAAATAACGGTTGTTGTCTGATTGTGGGTTTGTTCATCGTTTAGCTCCACAACTTCAAATAAGTGCAAACTAAAATTAACAGTCCCGGGAAAATAATGAGATTCATTAACGTGTATTTATTTTGTTAAAATATTGCGCAATTTAATTTCATTAGGATTAACGTTGCGGCAAAATGTATTGAACTTCTGTGGGATGGATGTATTTCAATACGAACGAATTCGTAGCTAAAACAACTTCTCTAGATAATGTGGACTATTGCAGTCCTTAAATACTTTCTAAGTTCTTTATAAGCGGCGGCGCCATCGCGCGGTGTTACAGACAAAAGCCTGGTGACATGTAGAGCAAGCAATTTCCGACACGACACTAGCATAAATCATGTACATTATATCGGCGCTTCGGATAAGTATGTGGGTTTTGTAAAGTCACGACTCACGAGAGATGCCCGATGGTGCGATGAACGCGCGATTTGAGGCGTCATGGTCAGTCTATTTTAAACGCGCGACTGCTAGAGAAGAAGAAGAAGAGTACTATGGAACAAGTTGTCTGTCGACCAGGCATAAGTGCGCACGCACACATACTCACGTGTAAATGTGTAGTTCAACCAAGTGGTTGCATACGTCTGCAGACGTGGCTGTCGTCCTTTGCGTTAAAATATTTTGAGGCGTCGTAGTGCAACGAAAAATGCTCCTATCACGTACCTGTGTAAACGCTATAGCAATATATTCGTGCCCGAGTGTAAGAGACAAGTAGAAATCAGTCAATGTACGAAATTCTACGTGCTCCGCGACCGCACTTCTACCGCTCCTAGTCTAGTCAAAGTCTCATAGCTTAGAAATACCAACATGTAAACCACTTTGGAGGTCGATTACCTATTCGAAAATGGTTAACATTTTAAAAAAATATAATGAAACCTTGACCTTATTTAAAAATACCTGTTCGACGATACCCCACATGATGGGGTGGAATGAAAAAAAAAAATGTCACCCCACTTCACATGTCTGGGAAACTATCTCGTATTACCAAAAATAAACTCTATAGTATGCAATCTATAACAGTTTGTCTATTTATATTTATAATAATTACCGAAGTTATCAAGGGAGGATAGACTCAGGGATGGACGGGCAGAGCGAAACTAGGATTCCATGTAGTTACTACTACGGAACCCTAAAACACACAAGGAACAAAATAACCTAGGAGTTCTATAATACGATTTACGAACAGTTTAATATAATGAGAATAATAGGAAATAGCAAAAGAGATTGTTAAAGGCTTGTTAAAAAATACTAGACTGAGAATACAGATCTACCTAATTGGCTTGTTTCAAAAGGCATTTGCTGAGAGATTTGCCTTTGGAACCTATTAAATAGAAAATTAACAAGAAAATATTAAAGCATCTTAAGTTTTCCTTTCTGAACCAAACTTTTCATTATATAAATGTGTCGCATAATAAAGTAGTAATAAAAAGTAGCTAAATGTCAATTTCTTATTGACAGATGTCACTAGCACAGCCTAACTAGTTAGATTATTTTAGTTAAAAGGCTATGTATATAGACGCATCTGTATCTCTCATATTATGTAATACGTATCTGTGTTAAGCATCTCTCTCATAAGTACCAATTAAGAGGAATATCACAATTGATGCTGTATTATTATTATCACCACTCAAGCATAAGAAAGGATCTGTAAGTACCGAGACGTCGCAGCCCACAACAAAATGTATGTTGCAAATTGTAATAAAAATTTGCGTACAGAGCTATTGTAAAATTAGTCTGCAATGAATTTTAATACGTAATGATGCAGTTTAAATATTAAATAATAAATAGAACTCTAGACTAGAGTTTCAAAATATATTTTAATAACATGAATTACAGTAAACACACTTATTCGGCTGTCGCAGGCTGCCGCTGCGTTTTTGTTACATTTACTCGTAATAATAAGGAAAATAATGTTATTATTATATAGTTATAATTGAAAAGATATTTGAAACAACCTGAAGTTAAGTCAACGAGGTTTCATAATATACGTAGATTGTTGTATATTTCGATGGATAGCTATCCAACGACTGTTTCAACGTAGATGTTTTTCTATAAAACTTCAGAGTGGCTGCCATATATTATTTTTAGGTCAGTATGCCTTAAAGTAATAACTAGAAAAAATAATAAAACTGATGGTCTATTTTTCAATCTTCTATTACGACTTAGTTTTCATAGTAAGCGGCATCAATGGTATTAATCATAATAAAACAGTTTTACAGTTTTTTTTAAACCTAATAGTCCAAAATCTCGTAAAATATATGTTTTGGAAAATGGGTTTACTGAAGAAAATATTGTAAATGATGGGAACTACAACCCCTTAAAGGATCGACATCGACTTAACCTATAAGTTTATATACAGATAGATATCTATTATAATATAATCTGTTATATAAAGTAACATGTCCTGACTGTTTTATCAACGCCGAGGCAAAACTAATGAAGCTAGAAGCGTAATATTTGGACCGTGGCTTCCTTTTGTGACGTATAGGTCCACTGAGAAGGGATTTTGCGAAATTCACTCCCTAAATGGGTACAAAGGAGTATCACTATTTGTATGTAACTTTTCTGTTTGTGTCTGTTTGGAATTTCGTTATATTGCTCTTTGATATGATTTATAAAAACTCTAATTCAGTATTTTCTAAAATTCGATCTCTTAAGGGGTAAAAAGGCGTACTAAGCCTTGTACGGGGTAACAATTAATATTAAATCAGCATTTCAGCTTGGAACTTTGTTGTTCTTGTTGTCTGAAATGCTGATAAAAGAAAATAAGTAAACACATGTTTCATGATTTTTCGATATTCAACCCCTTATTATCCTTCCTTTTGGCTTCTCCGTAGTTGGGTAAAAAGTGTTCCGTTTCCATTTACTATTTCTACGCAAACGAAGTTGCGGGCACCAGCTAGTAATAATATAGATTTGTGTCGGGAATCACGTACCACAATGTCACCATACAAAAATAATCTTTCTGTAGCGAAAACATCCTCAAAACGCAGCACCGTATGCGAGCCGGTCCGCGATTATTGTGTTAACTAATTTATTATATCGGGATTCAATTTGGGCCCAAAAGGAGTCCCAATTTGGTCCGCCCGCCGAAGTACAGTCACGGGCGCAATAACGGGCCGCAAATCTGGTGTAGGGAGCATTATGAAGAGCTCGCTGGGGATTCCCCGGGTGTTGTGCCCAAACACACCGCGGGTCCACTGTCAGGCATCAAATTGTATATATTTTTTAATTTTGATGGGAATATCAGCTCATAGAGACTTCTCGCCCTAGATGAGTAGTCTCAACGCCAAATAGAGACTATGTCCACATGATTCTCAAGAGTTTCGGTGAAAGTCTAGATAATAAGCAATTAACTATAATATTTAAGATATAATATTGGAACGAAGTTCCTTATCGCGCGTTGCGAAAGGGGGCTAGACGGAAAAAATTAAGACTAAAAGTTGTAACGACACTTTTTGCTATGTTCGTGTAGAAACACAGAGAGAGACAGACAGAGAACTGTCTGTCTCTCTCTCTCTCTCTCTTTCAATTATTACTAAAATTGAGCCTACTGATTAAGTTTATATAAAAATTATTATTATAACTTAAAAAAAAATTACAATTCCTTCACTAATTAATTGAAAGGAACTTCGTTCCATCCGGGTGTCCCTTGACACCTCTCAAGTTTTTTTTTGTAATATTTACGACGTTTCACATACGTCATACTCTATCAGCCACTCATCAAATTCAGCTTTATGTTTCTTGTCATGCCTGGCGTAGGGCGTAGTAGAGTAGTATAAGATGTCTAACAGACTGTACACAGACTACAATTAAAAACAAGATGCCTCAATGTATTTTAAAAATGTCGACGACAAAATATATTCTTAGCAACCGCTGCAAATGCAACCCCAACCAATATTAAATCTCCTCCAAAATACTCTCCCGTGCCGTGAACAATGGATACAGTGCCTCGCGTCCATCAGATATTCAGGTCCAGTGCGGGGCGGCGCGTATTTATTGCGCCAATATTCTTTATGCGGGCCGGTGCGTGCCGGGTTATTATCTAGCGTGGACGGGTATGCAACGTGAACAAAACAGGAACTAAATATTGTTAAATACAGATTGTATACATTATAGAGTCGAGAGAAAATCTGTATAATATTATAATAGCGTGGACGGGTGTATGCGACATGAACAAAACACCAGAATATTAAAATGTAAACGAACGTTTCAATGCAAGAGTTCGAATTACGAGCGGCGCTGCGCTGCCGCTCTTGCAACGAAAAGTGTATATTTTTGTATAGCGAATAAAGTTCAGTTTTAAATTGCTATCATATTATTTCTTTCGTCGTGGAACAATATATAAATAATTTCGACTCTATTATGTCAGTCCGATTGCCAGTTAGGTATGCGTATGTATAACTCTTGCTTTGTTCGAAAATTCGGAATGTGGTGGTTTCGAATCCCGGTCAGTATGCTGAGTGGGGGATTTTGTCACTTCTCGCCGGGAAAAAGTTAACTACAATTTGTATGGCAACGAAACAACGCCACTAGTGGCAAACAACAATGGTAACTAATTCCATGCCATACAAACTGCAGTTAACTTCTTCTCGGCGAGTAGTGAGAAAATCTCGCACTCGTGCTGATGAATATTTTTGTGAATTTATTTCATTTTTTTAAATTTTGACGACCTCTGTGGCTCAGTGGTAAGCGCGTTGGCGCTCAAGTCGGAGGCCACGGGTTAAAATTCCGCCAGGGAACAAAAAGTTTTCTGTGTTCCTGGGTCATGAATGTGTATTAAATACGCGTATTATATCATTAAAATCTTAAATATGTGTAAGAATAGTATAAAATATTAAATATATTTAACCGGTAACACAAGTTCTTCGAGAACTTACCACGGGACCAGATTGACGTGGTCTGAAATCGTCCATAGATATTATTATTAATTTATCAGAACTCCGAGCAAAGTTCGGTTACCCAGGCACATGTAACGTGAAGCTAAAGTATCCACCTCCCCAATGCAACATCAACTAGGCTGTCAAGTGTCAATACGCGGGCGGGCAAACTTCGGACAGCGCAGCACTGTTAATAACTGGGACAAGTTCTCCTTGGTAACCCGTGATGTATTGTGGGGAACTTCGTACATGTAAACGTGATTCAGCAGCGAGTGAGCTATAAGATATGTTTTATTGTTAGTAGTATTATTGAAACATTATATTCAAACATTTTATATCATAATTACGTACTATGTGAAAGGAAAATTAGATAAAATACCTAAAATTTACAAAATTGGATATTTTTATCTCCATGATTGAACCAAGATGAATCAAGATTTTACAGTATTAAGTGACCGTGATATTACGTGACCACTTTTTTCGCATTTTTTTACCGTAAAGGCGCACAGTTTTTTTGGGCTTTAGGAACAGAGCTGGCATCACTGGAACGAATCGCTTCAGTCCATCCGGCCGACTGATGCGATCTCAAACACAGACGATACGATTTTGCATCCGTTCAGGCCGAACTGAAGGAAAACCGGACCGTATATGGGGCCCCTAAGCCGTTATTAAATTATAAATACCTTATAGACTAACATACAAATTACTATATATTATAATACTCTAAAACTAAACACTAAACACGTATTGTTTGCGACGTGGGGCGCGAAGTGTTCAGGAGTCGTCCTCTAAATCTTCTATAGACGACTCCAATCGGCCAGAACTCCTCCTCGAAGGTTGGTAAATGATGGGTTGGAACTCTCACCACAGAGGAACTAGAATTCACTTTATGACGAGATTCCAAACTCTCGACCTTTAAGGTGAAGTCAGTTCTGCTCCTGATGTAGTCCACGACCTGCTCGACCGTCGTAGACAAATGCAGCCGGGACACGTGCAGCATTGTCGCGGGAGTCTCACACCGCAACAGCTCCAGGTGCGGTGCCGCGATGGTTGCGGACGACAGGTTTCTTCGTCTTCCTCTCAACTTTGATGAACTCGTCATCATCGCACGTTCGGTCCTTTTTAGAAAGAGGACGTTTTTTGTACGGCCTCCTTCTTCCCTTTATTTTTCGAACGCGGTGGAGGTGGCAAGCGGCGATGTTCATTGACGATGTCATATATACATCGAATGATGCTGACGGGCTAAGCCTGATCGCCTGCGCGCCTCGACGACGAGTTACGTTTGCTGCATCAGGTGACCTACATATTGAATTAACACTCAAGTCCAGTGTCACTGGCGGCAGCTTATGCAGTTCTTTCGCTACAAAAGCGGGCATTTCATCCGGATCCGTCTGCTTCAGCAGATGATGTCCTGCACGCTTCTTTCTACGTTCAATCATTCCGTCGCGATGGCATGTTCGCGCTCTGGCCGAGCCTCTTGTACAGCAAATCCTTGCCTTTGCAAATCTCCTCGCTGGTGAAGAAAGACTTACAAATCTGCATTATACTCAACGCGTCCATGGTGTTGATGGCATGCTGGATAAACGCCATCAACTCAATGGCCACGAGCGCCATGGTCACGTGCAGTGGCAATCACCCGCGCGATTCACAAAAATATTAATTAAATAATTAATATTTGCTGCATGTGTATAACGCGGAGAACGGTCGTTGCTGTCGCTAGCTCGACACATTACACACGTTATGCATTGGAAACTTCTTTCATTTTCAATATAAAGAGGAAAAATTTGATTGTTTGCATAGAATAGGCTTCGAAACTATCGGATTTAATCTGGCACGTAATAAATAGAATATGTAGATACTTAACTTTTTATCTCGTTAAAGTATACGGTTCCCGTGGGATTTTCTTTTTCGAGCACGAAGTCGCGAGCAACATATAGGGTATATGCCCATAGAAAAGTTTCGTGGGTTTTGAGTTTTAGGCATTTTTTAAAAATCACTATTTTTTTCTAATGTTCGTATCAGAGACTTTTTAAAATGCACTTTATTTTACTTGTTTTTGTGTCAAAGTAGGTGTTGAAAGAAAATAAAAAAAGTTTCGTATGAATTTTGCATTTATTTTGTTTACAACAAGTGTTCAAAATTGTCTTCCTCCCATTGTTATGCACAAGTGACACCTTCGTATAAAATTTCGGTTGAGTCTTCTTATTAACCTTATGGTCGATATTTCACGGGCTGCTTCAAATACGCTTTGCCTTAATAAACATACCCAGTAGAAAAAAACCAAAGGATTTAAATCCGGGGACTGTGGCGGCCACAAGATCGGTCCCAGTCGCCCTATCCACCGGTTAGGTTATGCAATATCGAGGTGCTCTCGTACGGCGCGGGCGTAGTGTGCTGGGCAGCCATCGTTTTGGAGCCACATCCCTTCCCTCAATTCCTCAGGGAAGCCCTCTAGTAATACTGGAAAATCATTCTCCAAAAAATTTAAGTAATTTTCTCCATTCCGGACAGCTCAGGTAACTCGAATGGTCCTACTATCTGGCCATTTAATATTCCTGTCGAAACTGCGGGCAATTAATGCTAGCGATTATATATATATATTTCTCGAAAACGGCTGTAAGTATTTCCAAGAATTTTAAATTTTGTATGCAGGGAGTTTTGTGGGAGAAAAATCGATCTAGGTCTTATCGGTGGGAAACTGCGCATTTTAAGCGATATATCCTTTTTCCTAAGTCGTGCAATGTCAATATATATCAATAATTTCGACTCTAATAATATGCCAGTCCGATTGACAGTTTGGTACCTGTGCGTTTGTATAATTTTGCTTGGCTCAAAAATTCGGAACGTGGTGGGTCCCGGCAGTGCCTTCTTTAAACTATTTGAGGCCCTGGGCACATTAGGATCATGGGGCCCCTATGACCTTGAGAAAACACTATTTAGTTATAATATATAAAGAAAATAGACAAACAAGGTTCTAAATTTATTTTTATTTAGTTACTAACTATAAAAAAATAGGATATATAAAAAATAATCTACAAAAGTAACTCGCTTAGCATAAAATCCTTAGATTAATTCTATGTTGATTGCAAAGGTACCCTTCTAGATTTAAGATGAGCAAAATCGTTAATCACTTCTTCAAAATCTATGGTATTGAGAACATCACATTCTATGGACATCAGCGACAAACTAGTTAATCTCTCTTGAAGCATTGTACTTCTTAATTCATTTTTTATTCGTTTTAATTTGGAGAAGGAGCGTTCTCGGCTGCAGTTAGTTATCATCATGCTTAAAAATATTCTCAATGCAATTTCTACGTTAGGAAATGTGTCTTCAATTTTGTTTTGCTTTAATAGATTATATACTTCCTGTACACTGTTAGGTGCTTCATTTTCACTCTGAACATTTTTAAGTATTCTTTTAAATGTTGACATTCTATTTCTAACTCTTTTTTATTTACATCTTCGTGATAGATTTCAGAAAATTCTTTGCATCCTTGTCGTATCTCTTCGGAATTCAGAGTTTTTAAGTGAAAAAATAAACTAAAACGTTGACTAACGGTCTCATATGAACTTAGTCGCTGTTTTAGATGAACACTCAAGGTATCGATTATTGGGAGAAAGGTTTCTACGTTGAATCGCTCTTTTCCATTCAATTGGACTGATGGCGCAGAGCCATCAAAAAAACTCTGCCGAGAGCTTCTACGTCTTGTTCTTTGAGATAGATCCTTGTAGTCAGATTCTGGGTTCTTTTCTTTGGCAGATGATTCGAAGTTATCAAATTTATCCCTGAGGTTAGTAATAAAATCATAAAGTGAAGTGAACAAATTGGTTGCAACGTCCAGTGTTATTGTTTCTTTCTGAAGATAATTACTTGTTTTGTCTATTCTTTCCAATATACAACTCCAGATTTCCGTCAGTATAATAAATTCTAGATTTCCCATTTTTCTAGACAGACTAAGGGCTTCGTCTCTAGTTTCTCGTGCCTGTTCAGTATCGTTTGCGATGGTGATTAAAGCTTTTATTATTAGTTTATAACCCCCATGCAAAGCGCTTACTGCATCAGCTCGGGCTGACCATCTGGTTTGTGAAAGACTTTTAACAACTTTTTTTGAACCTAAATGTTCTGTTAACATATTCCATCTGTGGGTAGAGCCCGAAAAAAAGTTGTACACTTTCTGAACTACTTCAAAAAACTGTGATGCCTCCGGTACACGCCCAGCAGCATGGATACCTACCAAGTTTAGTGCATTCACTAGGTCCATGTGCGGGACATTTCCCGCACATGGTATAAAGGTGGCAAATTCACATTTTTCCTTGATTCTTGTTTGTAGATCACTATACTTTCCCGACATATTTGAAGCATTGTCGTAGCTTTGTCCTCTGCAATCTTTTATGGGAATATCATGTATCTCTAAAAAATGTAAGATGGTCTCCGCTAAATACTTAGATTTATGCTCTTTAATAGGTATAAATTTCAAAAACCTTTCAACAGGAACACAGTCTTTTACGTATCGAATGATGAAAGTTAGTTGGTCAATATGAGACAGATCGGGCGTACTGTCAACGCTAATGGAAAAATATTTTGCTGATTTAACTTCATTTATAATTTTTTTTAGAACCTGTTTTCCCATTACTTCAATAAACTCATTACAGATATTTGCTGATAAATAAGAAATGTTACCCTTTCCAGGATTCCCAAATTTTTTTAAGTGATCTGCAAGAAATGGATCAAATTCACTCAATAATTCCACACAACCCAAATAATTTCCATTGTTTGGAGATCCTAGGATTTCATTGTCGCCGCGGAATGGAAGCCCTCTCGATGCCAAAAATTTTACAACAGCTACAATCCGTTTAAGTACGTTTCTCCAGTAATCCACTTCCTTTTGATGTTGAGATAATAAGTCTATATCTACTCTACCAACCGCTTTACTTCGTGCCAGATAAGTCATCATAGATTGCTTATGCGCTTGGCTATTTTAATGTGATAAAATTATGTTATTAATATGCTTCCAATCATTACATCCATTCTGAGAGCAAAGATTAACATCAGTTGGGTTAAATAAGCAGCATGAAAAACAAAATACAGAGCATTTGGAAGGCGAATACAGCAACCATTTTCTTTCGACGCTTTCATTGTTCTTTAATTTGCGAATAAATAATGCTTTGTTAAAATATCTCTTTACTAATTTATTACCATCTTTGTAGGTTCTAGATGCCTCGGAAAAGTCAGAATCTTTATTTTGAAAATATACAGGTCCCTTACGAATTAAAATTTCGCGATTTATTTCAATAAACTTTTCGTGAAAGTAATCGGCGGGGTCGTGTGATATTAATTCTTCTGTGTTGGAAAACTGCTGTTCAATTGACACAGTTGTCGGTTTTAGTGAAGTCACTGAAGTTGTTGCACTTTCGTCGTAGGAATATTCGCTTTCTGATTCAATCTCTTTTTCAAAATTGGAACATGAAGGTTTAGAAATTCCCGCAATTTGTGATTGACCTGACTCATCATGTGGAACATATATTAGTTGATTGCTACTTACAGAAGTTTCTCCAGTAGTAGTAGTAAAATATGATGTTAATTTTGGTAACTTTTCAATTACTTCTTTCTGATGTAGAGCTTTTTTCTTTTTTTCAGATCCACTAGGATATGACCGTTTCGACATTTTATATAATAATTCAGTATTTAATTAATTTTATAACGAAAATATTCGCTAACACAAAACAGACAAACGACGATTTAATCAAACAATACTATTTTTTATCAGAGCTCGAGCACAGACAGTAACAACTACAAGCAAAACAAACGTCACAACACAAAATGTATGGGATTTGACAGCTCTAATGTCAAAGTTGGGTACAGTCGACGATGCGACGCCTATCGGGATAAAAAGTTAGTTTTGCTCCTCATAGGTTTCTTTATGACATAAACCACACCGCATCAAATTGTATTCTTATACCTACATATAGTATAGGTATTTAATTAAGTGGAGTACTTATACCCTGTTTATAGTTGCATTTAATAGTTTGATCTTTTTGAGGGAAGTCAAATCTGAAATCGATGTAACTTGGCAACGACGAACAATATTTTCTTATTTTAATAATTGTTAATAATCATAAGAATAGACACACTACAAAAAAGTACCTGTTAAAGATTCAAGCATTTTCCGAAGGTCCTAAGTGGTTTTTATTGCTTCAAAGTAAAATTTAAATAGAAAAACTGAAAACAATGGTCTCTTACCTACCCAATGTTTTTATGTCCAGTGCAATAAAATTGATTGATGAATGAATTAATTTATTTTGAATAGTTTAAAACATACATACAGCCACATATTTTTTACACCAATAGATATTTTCTGTTTCCCATCACTGACCCATCTGTCAAAAAGTTCAAGCTATGTTGTACAAGGTATAGCTATGCGCATGCGGCAAACTAAAGCTAATAAGCGTAGGTATTGTAGTAGGTCATTATCATCAGATTTTTCAAAATTAATGTTTTTCGGTAATACCTAAATATCGGTTTTCATTTGGTAATCTGGCAGGAACTAGGGGGCCCCATTCGATCGCGGGGCCCTGGGCACGTGCCCATAGTGCCCAGTGGAGAAGAGGGGCCTGGGTCCCGGTCAAATAGATAATTTTTCTTAACATTTTTTAAAATTTATCAGAACTTCGAGCAAAGCTCGGTTACCCAGGTATTTACTTTAATTAATAACTACTAAAACTATTCACCTGCAAAATATTTACACTCATCAATTATATAAGTTACAAATCGATGAAACTATTTATAGCATCCAATATTTGATGGTGGGTGCAGGGTGGCCTTTACTAATAAATTTTGCCTACACTGCAGCGGATGTGGGTAATATTGGCTACGTATGCGGCCTCGACTTCCTGTGTATAATGTTTTGACAGTTGCATTACTCTGATTTCGTGAAAGTAACTTATGAAGAATGCATATTTTGGTATGAAAGCCAGCATGAAATAACGCTAGGGTTTGTTCCGCCGAATGTGTTAGGGAGGCCCGAAGGGAGATTAAAAGAAAGCCCGTACACGTGTAACTCCTTTGGTGTTGCGAGTGTCCATAAGGCAAATACTTCTACACGTTTGCTGGCCATAAAAACTATGTTCTTTACATACTATGTGTAATGAACGAAGTTCAATTTTGAATAGCTATCTTAAAAATGCAGCAATGTTGAGTTTCGTTTCGTTACGTTGTGAATTGACTCTTAGTTCTATCTATTATACTAAGTATCTATAGCCAAAAAATGCTTAAACTTTTAAATATAAATAGTTAGCAATTTACTTCTGCTGGCTTTTAATCACTGTTTATTTTCTCAGCTTCGGTTATTTAAAACTCGCTTCTATCCCATACCTAAGTCTATTATCTGTTAACGACCCTCTCACCCATAGAGATGTTTTAATTAAACTGCATTTTAATTGATAATCGATTCGTCGCAAAAATCCACGACGTTACTTACAAAATAAACACTAGAATCTTCTGCTATTTCTGGTTTACGGCTTAGTTATCGCATTTTAAAATTACTGCACGTATAATTTACTCTGCCAATAAGGATAACCTTATTTACTATTAAAAAAATCGTCTTTTATAGCTAAATTACATAAATCGCCAAACTGTGAGCATCTTATAATATTATATGTTAAGGACAATAATAATTAATCTCTATAAAGAGATTCGCGGGTCGCTTGGCAAATGTATATAATAGTAATACTATCGTGTTCATTTTTTAATAATAATGAACACGATAGTATTATTATTATTATCACAGAAGTGCCTCCACTTTTGAGGAAACGGAACACCGAAGCCTAACAAATACCTCTTCCTATTTTATTGGTAGGGCTTCAGACAGCAGTATAACTGGCTGAATTCTTACTAAAGCGCGTATTCAACATCAAACGATCTAAATGATTCAGTAACTAAATTCAGTCAAGTGAAATAGCATTTAGGAAGTTAGGATCTTCAATAGGGAGAAGTGCTTCTGTCTAAATTCTAATTAGTTTTCTTTTTAGGATCCTAATTAGGATGTCTGAAATTAGTCAGGTGGAATATGCGCGTAATTAAAAATATATGGCCCCGACATTGATAAGTAGGTAGATAAATCCCCTTCAAAAACCGAATGCCACTGATAAAAGTAGGTTCTCTAGAGGCTTCCAAGGACTGATCCATATTTCGACTAAAAGCTCCTACATTCGTATCGTCCAATTTATTTTTATCGTTTATATATCTGAGCGTGTGTAGCCGCCATAAACACGCCATCTCGTTCTAGAGCTATAAACTGAGCTGGGATGAGATATTTTATTTGTCTGTTTCTTGAATTAGCTTTCGCAATTGTCTAATTTGCCAAATTGGAGTGTGATAAGATTTTTTCCTACGAAGATTAGGTATGTAGGGACGAGGTAACGAGAACAAAAAATTCGTGACGCTACCGATTGGATGCCTTATTCCGTTTTCATTACTCAAATTAATAACTTTAGATTACTCCATTTGGCACTATTCTTGACTAAAGGCCCTGATCCATGCAGATTAAATGACTATACCAAATTTCATCAATTTTAATTCATAATTACAGAAGCTACAAAAGCGGACAGACAGACTGACAGACAGACGAACGGACAGCGCGAAACTAAAAGGGTTCCTTGAGTACGACGGAAGTCGGAACCCTAAAAAGTCCCTTAGTAGAAAATAGTTGTTTCAGTGGAAAAAAAATACAAACTAAATTAAAACAACAAAAACAAAACGGATCGAAGCGATTGGATCAGTTAGAACTTAACATAACTGTCATGCCAATCCACGTCCATGCCGGTCAGTTCTGGTCCAACTGGTCCAATCGGTTGCGTCATGACAAGTAGAGGATAGGCAGTATGGTGAATGGCTACAGTTAAGTTACTCGTTTATAGAAGTTTTTTATTTAGTACTTAATATTTTGTAGGAATTGTAAAAAAACGCTGCACGTGTGTTGTCGCGCGACAAATTGGCATAATTTCCCCAGCAGCGAAGTCGATTGCTTTTGAAGCGCGAATACATTTTGATAAGTGTTCACATTTCTATCACCTGACGTGTGTGCGCCTACATTGTCACACACGGCACGGCGCTCGATGTGGAACATCTGAAAAGTTTTTTTGGTTCGTGGAAATTTTTGCCGATATCTTTGTAGAAATAATTTTCTATAATATTTCTCGACAATTCTGCCTAGAAGAATGCTTTGATGAATGTTCCGCCAAAATTACTTATGAAACAATGTAACATTACATAGCTATTTCTTTTAAAAAATGTTCCTATACAAACTTCAGTGTAGATTTTTTTTCTCATGACATTATTGATATTATTGATAAAAAATAAGGTTCACATTACAATATAAAAAAAAAATAGATACTAGGTAACTTATCTAAATTATTATCTAAACTATATATAAATTACAGTCTAAATTTAAAAAAACTAAAAAGGGCTATATATAAAAAACTGAATCTAGGTCGGAGAGGCTGCGGGTAAAGTAAGAGGCTGGCAGCATTGCCTGCTGTATGGCCAAACTGATTCGTAAGCCGAAGTAAGCGCCAGCCAGTGTTGATTTGATCATTTGATATGGGTTTCCATAAAACAAAAGGTATTTGGTTGGTGTTCCGTTATCTTAAAAGTTTAGGAGAACCTGGAGGAAAAAATAGGCTATATTTCATCGCGACAAAATGTACGGTGCCAGCCCGATTTACTTTTGCACGCACGAAGGCGCGAGCAGTTTCAATTTATCTTCAATAAAATAAATAGACATTAATCAGGTGTATTTCTCTGCCCGTTGTCCGGCACATTAATTGTTAAGTCACCACATAATTACTGACTCATTCCGGTATCAATACAATTGCAGACCCAATTTTACGTAAGACAGAACGTACTCTGCAAAATGGCAAATAAGTGTTTTAAATGTTTTTATGTGATGACGTCAGACGACCCGAATATTATACCTATTTACGGTAGTATTGTAGAGATTGCAAAAGTATTTAAAAACTTAAAGTTTAAGTTATTGGTTAAAACAAAACATAAAATACAATTTAAAAAAATATATATTTTTATAAATATTAAGTAAAACAAAAAAATATAATCTAAAACTGAAGCATTATCTTTATTTTAAACACCTTTTAAAATGCCTCTACCAAAATACAAGCGCAAAATCATAGCTTAAAGAAATCTAAAACCCAAGTAAAATTTTACAATATTCTACCAAACCACAGTATCCAAGAGCGCAATATAAAATATTATGTTGAGTGATTTTCAATATATTTTGGAACAGTGGAAGAGCGCACCCCCAGGCGTTTTGCCCGAGTGGCTTGATTTACGATTTCCAAGAAAACCTTCCTTTTATTTGCATTTTGCTCAAAGAGGCAGCCGGGCGCCTCATCTTAGGGGACAGTTTAAGTCGACGATCACGACACGATACCGTTGTCCTCGGCCAGAGATTTATTTAGGTATATTTAAATTAAATATGTATTTACATTTAATTGTGTATTAAACTATACTTAAGCCTTTTAACCCGACTGCGCGACGCAAAAAATTGGTGATATTTTTTTGTCTACAATAACAACTAAATATTGCTAATACTATGTTCAAAAAACCAGACAAACTAAGATGGACTTGGATGTCACCAAACGGAAATAGGTTTTATCGCCACAAACCAGCCGAGCCGAACATACAAAACCTAGAAGTTATAGGTAAGTAAACTACAAGACCCCAGTGACCATAGATTGGTCAGACTAACTATCACAACGAAAAACAACTAAAAATCGCGAACATCATATAAAAGCATACCAAACCCTACGTCACAAAACAGTCATACGATGCACTCCACTCTTTCATTTTCAAAAAAATTTGAGATGTTATTAATCCATAACTCAACAAAACAGAACACGAAATGCAGACGTAAAAAATTATCACGACAGAAATTAAAGATCTTATAAAACAAAAATATAATCTCAAATACAAGAAAAATAAATCAAAAGAAGAAAAATTAAAATTAAGTAAGTTATATAGAGTTTTAGACAAGAAAATAAAGGAAAATATTAAGAGCCATAGACTAGATATGATAAGGAAACCTAGAAGAAAAAGGAGGCGCAAGAAAAGTATATAAAAAGATAGACAATACCATGCAGCAATTGACACAACTTACAGATATATCAGGAAACACTATTACACATTGACGGGACATAATAACGATAGGTACCAACTTTTACATAAATTTATACACAGAAGACCGAAAGAACACCAGGCCCCTAATAACAAAAGGTACTAACGAAGACTCGGTTGCACCTTTCATACAAAGCGAAGTAGTATCAATGATAACGCTTAAAACCGGTAACATCGCGGGACCCAATGGGGTTACAAATGAAATGATAAAAACGAACAAAGACTACCTTGTAAAACCCCTTACAAAATTATTTAATCTCATTTTAGTAGAGAAAGAAATACCGGAGTCTTAGACAATTTCAAATTACAGACCGATCAGTTTGATATCTTGTATTTATAAAGTGTTCTCTTCAACTCTACTTGGACACTTAACCAGACCTATAGACGAAAAGCAACCGATCGAACAAGCAGGGTTTATGAACAAAAAAATCAGCAATCGATCTCATACACACACTGAAACTCATAATAGAAAAATATACAGAACATGATCTTTCAATTTATATAACTTACATTGATTACTCAAAAGCCTTCGATTCTATATCGCGACACTCTATCTGGCAGGCACTCAAAAATCAAGGACATGAAAGTGACTATATAGAGTTAAATAAAACGATATATACAGAAAGCAGGACAAGAATACGACTAGAGTCAAAGGAATTAATATTCCAAATAGAATGAGGCGTAAAACAAGGTGACCCTTTATCGCCTAAGCTGTTTATCGGAGTGTTAGAGTCCATATTCCAAAATCTAGACTGGGAAGAAATTGGTATAAATGTGAAAGGAAAATACTTATCACATTTGAGATTCGCCGATGATATTATATCCTATTTGAAAGCCCGGAACAACTGAAACACATGCTAAACCCTCTCTGTCATCATAGTGAGGCTGTTGGACTACTGTTAAATAAAGACAAGAAAAAGATTATGAGTAACAGATATAAAAAACAAATATCATTGGGTCAGAGCCAGTATTGTATGTAGAGGACTATGTATACCTTGGCCATATTATTTATTTTAAATCCTGCACAGAAAAAAAAATAGAGCGGAGAATAAAGATTACATGTAATGAATATTGCTCAATGAAGGAACTCTTCAAAGGAAAGATATCGATAAAAGTAAAAACAAAAGATATGAACAAATGCCTAATACTCTGCATAACATATGGAAGTCAAACTTGGCCGTTCAAATAGTCACATCTTAATATAATAAAATCATGTCAAAGAGGCATCGAAAGAAGCAACATGGGTATGAAATTAAAAGACAAGATTAGGAGCACATACGTCAGGAAAAAAAAAACAAAGGCCAGAGATGCCGTTCAACAAATATTAACACTAAAGTGGAAATGGGCCGAGCGTATTCAAAGAACAACAGATGGAAGATGGTCGCAAACTGTCACTAACTGGAGCCCTATTTACAAAACTAGAAGGAGAGGTAGACCAGCCAGAAGATCGAGTGATGGCATCGCAGAAGTAGCCGGAGCACTATCGACGAGACCATCTAGAGATAGAAAAAGCTGGCAACATCTGGAGGAGGCTTTTACCGCTAAAGGCGGCCCTTATAATGTTATAAATAATAAGAACAAAAGATATGCATTTAACAGTGCTAATGTTAATTGAGTAAAATAATAATAATACTAACACATAAATTAAAACTGCTCTGTTAAGGGAAAATAAAGCTTTTTTATTTTAACACGGGAAATATAGTGTGATGATTTTTGCAGTACGAGTATATAAGTATATATACTATATGTATACTATATATATCAGTTCATCGTAGCGCCTGAACATCTGGTCCGATTTTAATGAATGAGGTGTCAACAGATTCGTAATAATGGCCCGGGTAACATAGGCTATATTATTTGCCTAGTTGGGTTATAGTTTTTAACTTTTTGTTAAAATTGCAAAGAGAGAGAGAATATTTTTTGCAAACAGAAAGTCAAAAAAAAATAAGAGCAGATCCAACATGTTCACCATTGCGCGAGATTTTTCTACAATGTTTTTTTGCGTTGAATAATTAATTAATCTACTAACTGATATTCTGGTAAATCATTAATCAATTTGTACGATTTATTTTCGGAAAACTTTACTTAAAACCTCTAAACACTTACTGTCTCTTCATCCAAGCACGTGCACTCCACGCAAGCCCTCCACGGAGGAAAAATGAGATTATTTCAAAGTTTTTCGAACACCGGCATTAGCGAGTCATTTGTAATACTCAAACGGAGGCGACAAACTAATAGAAACTTAAGGCCGCTCGCCACACGCGATTACAGTCCTTAAGGCGAGGGCCGTGAATCTAATTTGGTTTGTAATTTATTCATCGCACTCGCAACTTTGTGCAAGAAAAATGTAAGTTCAGTTGGTAAGCCATGATATCATTGATATATAATTTTAGACAAATCTAATTTTACTACAAAATAACAGAAGAAAGTGATGAATGGACCGAAGAAAAGACTAGCATTTAGTGATTCACAGCACATTAGCAAACAGTCTTAAAACTACGCCCTTTAATAGCAAAGTCAAGCCAGAATAGTACATTATATTGTATTACCTTAGTATATTTAATTATTTATTTGTTTTCTGTTTCTTACCCGTGAGGGTCTAGTGTATACCTACGCTAAGACGGAATAAAACGGACAAGGGTATTGTTAAACCTTTTTGAAGAAACAGAATCGTCGTTGTGACTTTTTGACTTTCTCGAATAATTCTATTTGCACCTTACAACTCTCGTAAATACGCGTCTTTTGAGCCATTTTTGAATATTATATCTTCAAAACTCTCCGAGAGGTAAGGGGATCGCACTTTTTCGTGAAATCGGGGCCTTTACTGAAGTGAGCGAAAAGACATTTCCAATGCCAAAATATAGGTAATCACTTTTCACTTTCTTCTGTTAACGGTAACGGTAACGGTAACGGTATACTAGATAGGTATACCCTTAAACAGTTTAAAACAAGAGTGATCTTGATCTGTGAATTGTGATTTATCTAGATACTATCAACAAAAACATCTAGTCCGTAGGAATATAGCGTGACGTATGATTAATCGGTTGCCCCGGAGACTCGCAAGTTCGGGGACAGAAATATGAGCGACATCCAATACTTGGTGGCGTAGAGCAGGGGCGTAGCTACCGCATCAGGCACTTTATGTCTTTATCCAAAAAAATTACAATTAATTCGTGTAATTCTACTTACAATCTACATACAAAAATTCGTGTAAGATATCTAATGTTAGGTTATATTCCGAGATGCAAAGAGAAAAGGACAAACATGCTTTTTATATTTTATATTATATTTGTTTATTTATTATATATTGTATATATTATGTATATTTGTTTATGAAGTGTTTACTTAGAAAATTAAGAAAACCTAGCAATACTAATTACTTTACTTTTTATGGCTCTATGTACTATATGTGTGTGCGCAATACACAAGAGCACTCTCTCTTCCTTTACTCTCTTAACCTAATGGGACGGACTACAGGCGAAAGATCAGGCGCAGGACCAATTTTTTTATACCCATCAGACGCATGGATCATCTTTATTGTCAGTTCAGACAATCAGGTGATCAGCTTGCATTGCAGATCCTAACCAGACTTAAAAGTAACATTTTTTGCTGTTCCGACGCGGGGATCGAACCCACGAGTCGAGAGCCAGACTGTAAACCACGGGGGAATCAAATTTTCATACAGATTCTGACGATAAAACCGCGCTACGCCACTGTTCACTGCCATTTTCTTCTCGCCACAAATCAAGATTTCCTAAGAAATTAACATTCAATTTTCCTTAGCATTTTTCTTCATTTTGTCACCCAAAAGTTTAAGCACCCTCATAGTCAAATGGATAACTTACGGTTTATTTTACTCCGACTTTTAACAAGTTCCCTACCATAATAATCAGTTTACAATTATTGTATAATATTACTATGGTCCAATATATATACGTACCTAGAGCCAGCAGTACCTAAGTAGCAGTACCAGCTACCAGTAGCGAAGGCTTGGTGACCATCAAAGGAAAGTCCTAGCCTGTAGATGCAAGGTTGCAGAACTTATTTTAATACCTACCTTAAACTGAAACTTAGTACGTAGCTAGAACAAAAACTCGTAGTGCCCGTAAATAAGTACAAGTCCATCCATCCATACTATGCCGCAACTGCGCTATGCCGCTGAGTTCGAACAACTCCGCACTGTTTATTTTGCCCTAGCACAATCGGTAATTGGATACTGTGTGGGCGTGTGGGGTGGAGCCTGCAAGTCACAC
The DNA here is from genome assembly GCA_037179445.1 of Phengaris alcon alcon. Classification (NCBI taxonomy): domain Eukaryota; kingdom Metazoa; phylum Arthropoda; class Insecta; order Lepidoptera; family Lycaenidae; genus Phengaris; species Phengaris alcon. Next base: position 1,666,417 of record JAYRCH010000471.1, on the reverse strand, counting down.
CTAATTCAGCTTGAAAGAGCCCAAAGGTCTCTAGTAAAAGTAATGACTTTCAGACCCTACAGATTCTCAACCACACTTTTATATAAACACTGTGAACTGCTCAGTATTAGACAGTTATTTGTCTATAATATAATAGTCAAACAACATGTCCTTGCCCCTTACAACCCAGAGATTTGCAGTAACAGACGTCGTTATCCCAAACGTACTCCCCGCAGCAAGATTCCGTACAGCCTTCGCAAGGCGACAACGTGCATATCTCTTATAAATTGAAACATTTTATATCATAATTACATACTGTGTGAAAGAAAATTAGATAAAATACCTAAAATTTACAAAATATCCATACTTATAAAGTACTGTAAAATCTTGATTCAACTTTCTTGACACTTGTTACAAATATTGAGAGAAGCCACTGACGCCTGAGATACGGGCTTTTAGCCTAGTTTAGGTGTCACAGTCTTCATAGGACTTTTGTAATTATTAACAATTATGTCAATAAAAGATTATTATTATTATTATCCATGATCTATGAAGTCAATGTTGTAGTTTACGAAGTTTAGAACTGTATGTCTTATCTGTCTTAATTAAACGTGAATCCGGCGTGAATCGTGTTATTCACGTCGGTAACACGTCGCTACTGTTAGCTAACTAGTACCTACAAAACATTGTAATGTTTTAAAAGTTTAGTACAAAATGTGCCTGTGGTCTGTAGATAATTATTATCGTCGCCTACAGGCATATTCGTAGATGCTAAATATTAATCTCTTAGCTTCAAACTCGAAAGTATGTCAATCTATTTGTTGTATACTGTCTCTAATCTCTATATTCTACCACCTACGAAAGTGAGACTAAAAAAAGCTTTCGTAAATTAATACAAAATTTACATAAACCGCACAAAAATTATCTCCCCTCTTTCAATTTACAAACATTCGTATTCCGAGCGTGTACATTTCATTAGTTAGCTGCGAGAGGTTTATTAGCGCGAACAATACGGTGTTATCAACAATGCTAGAAACGATAAATAACTGGCTGTTTCGGCTTCATCATCATCAGTTCTATGCTCTGTTTTGAGTGCCGTGTACGTGTTTTTGTCACTACTCGCCGTGAAGAAGTTAACTACAATAATTATTGGTATGGCATCGAATTAGTTGCCATTGTTTGCCACTAGGGGCGTTGTTTGGATGCCATACAAATTGTAGTTAACTTCTTCACTGCGAGTAAACACAAAAGCACACACTCAGAACACAGATAATATCTATGGACACATTCACATCACGTCAATCTGGTCCCGTTGTAAGTTCTCGAAGTACTTGTGTTACGGGTACGATACAATGGAAATATATTTAATACTTTTATACTATACATATATTTAAGATTTTTATTATATTATATACATCCATGACACAGGAACATGGAAAACTTTTGTTTCCTGGCGGGATTCGAACCCGCAACCTCCGGCTTAGCGCCAACGCGCTAACTACTGAGCCACAGAGGTCGTCAACAGATCCTATTTAATCTTCGTGTATACAAAAAGACATTAACTACTCTATAATGCTTCCAATTTAAATATCACTTACCGACTGTGTCTTCTTGCGAATACGGCCTCTTGTGATTACGTCCAGTTGCACCGGAGGGCTTCGACATTAATTTTTGTAGGTGTGGGCATTATCCTTTGGTAAAAATTTCCCGCCACCTTATTCGCAGAAATCTGTATATTGCACGGCTACATTTTGTCGCGATAAAAAGAAGCCCAAGTAAATATTGAAATCAGTTTAAGAAAGGCCAACCAGACGAGATAAAGAGTGTAAACAAATTTTCAGGGGTTCAAAACATTTTTATTTGAATAAATTATTATAAAGTACAGCTGTCGTCTGTACTAGACAAAGATGATTCGTCGGAAGAGTCCGAGTCAGCTGTGTTTATGATAAAACTATCTATTGTATTATCAATGATGTTGTCAATATTGCCATAAAAATTGTCCTCGACTTTTATTACATGATCCACACAATTTCGCCATTTATCAGCAGATACACGTTGGATCCCCTCTTGTAGCAGTTTTTTGACATCTTCAAATTTAAATGTAGTATTATTGCGAGCTACGTGTCCCTTTATGTCAGACCATACATAAGCACTCACAATAACAGCAAAAATCAAAAATAAAACTAACCGAAACGGAATAATAACAACAAAAAACCAAGTAAATACGGAGACGAAAATATGTATCACTTCGAACGCAATCCAAACAGGAATGAACTTGTTCACAATTGTTTGGCGGACCAAATGTTGACAACTGCGGCACTGGCCGCTTTCCTGTACCACGAAACACGCTACGACAGCTGTCGTCGACCAACTGACGTCATTATTGCATACGAGTGATAAGGACAGATATAATATTAACTCAGTTTCATAATGCAACTCAGTAGCGGTCCGTTTATTTACGTTTTTTATCTCGTCTCGTTGGCCTTACTTTAGTGCTTTTACCGTTTGGTGAATAATATTAGATATAAATTATGCATTTATAATATTATACCCAAGTCCCAACCAATAGGTTAGGACAGCTATACTTTAAGTGTGTTCCGCGGAACCCTAAGGTTCCGCGATACCCCTGTAGGGGTTCCGCAAGAATTTAGAAAAAAAAATCAAAACACCTCTCTCTGGTCGAACGTTTTGACTTTATACGTATACTTGTGAGTATACGTATAAAGTAGAGATTGTTTACAACGCATTTTTTGTATTTCTATTTTTATTTTCTCTTTTTGTTTATCAAAGGCGCCGACTCGAGTATTTTTGAGAATGTTCGAGATCGAGTCTAGGACTAAGTATAAAAGCGGCGATCGCGCGTCGCGCCTCGTCAGTCAGTTGACGATTAACGTTCGGAGCGATAAGTTCCTACCTACCTACTTACAAGCTGGCTAGCGAATTGCGGAGTTTAAGCGTGATATGTAACTAGTGTTTATTGTTCTACTGCCTGCTGTATTCTGATTGTATCAGATTTTTACATTTCTTCTTTGGACTAAACTTAGTCTTTTATAAGCAGTAACGATTGTGCATTATTTTGACCCCACCATCCTGACGTGTAACATTATTAATAAAGAAGAATGAAACGTTGGCTTAAAGGCGTTAAACGTGTTGCAACAGCATCTTCTAATGACGCTGAATGTTCAAAAGCAGTACGCGCGGAGAATGCAGCATTTACCGATCCAGACGATGATACCACGACGTCAAGCTCCACGGTTTCAAAGACGAAAAATGGGAGTAAGATGAACCATATATCAGTTTCGGATTTTTTGATTCCAACGGCTCACCTCTCTGCATGCTATGTAGTAAACTGCTTCCTAATAGTTCCATAGCACCTGCCAAATTGCGCCGACATTTAGAAACTGTACACCCCGAGTCTAAAGACAAGAATAAAGATAATAGAGATGTATGATGCATGTAACATAAACTATCAATGAAAAGGCCACGGACGCATCATATTTATTTAGCTATCGCATTGCACAAGCAGGTGAAGCGCACACTATCGCTGAAAATTTTATAATGTGTGTGTTGTGTGTGTGTGTGTTAGACATAACAAAATGTATGCTCGATGAAAAATCTGCAAAGCATCTTTCTACTGTGCCGCTATCAAACGATACTGTTTCACGGCGAATCCATGATCTGGCAAGCTACGTCAAACAAGAACTAGTTACACGTCTACAAAAAACACGATTCGCCTCGCAAATGGATGAGTCAACTGATGTCGCTGGTCTGGCTATCTTGCTGGTTATCGTGAGATATCCATGTGGAAGTTATTTTGAAGAAGACATGCTTATGTGTTCACCGCTGTCCACAAACACTACCGGGGAAGAAATTTTTAATAAAATAAACATATTTTTTGAAGAAAATATCAGTTGGAACGATTGCATTGACATTTGTACAGATGGGGCCAAGGCGATGACAGGTAAAACAGCAGGAGCAGTGTCACGCATAAAAAATAAAGCGCCTAATTGTAGTTCCAGCCATTGTATTCTGCATAGACAAGCACTTGCGATGAAGCAAATGCCGTCAAATCTAAAATTAGTTATGGGTGAAGCGGTAAAAATAATTAATTTTATCAAATCACGACCACTACAATCCCGATTGTTCTCATTATTGTGTGAAGATTATGGCAGCAAACATAAAACACTGCTGCTCCATACAGAAGTGAGATGGCTATCTCGGGGTAAAACTTTAACAAGGCTATTTGAACTTAGAGCGGAGTTACAAATGTTTCTTTCAGCTGATACTTCTTTTAATTTGAAAGACCGTTTGTATGATAAAACTTGTTTGTTTCGATTGTCTTTTATGACGGATATCTTTCAAAAACTAAACGAATTGAATTTATCATTGCAAGGTAAACAGACAATAGTGTTCCAGGCCTATAACAAAATAACTGCCTTCAAAAGAAAATTAGATTTTTGGATTGTTTGCGTTGATAAGAGAGAAATAGAAAGCTTTACGTCACTCAGTGAGTTTGTTAGCGATAACGACTCAGAAATGTTTCAAGATGATATGTTTGAAGAATTGGTCCAATATCTCACTTCGATGCGCGCATCTTTTGAAAAGTATTTTCCCGAAGAACAGAATGCAAAAATAAAACTGAATTCATGGATTCATAATCCTTTTTTACCCAACTTGCAAAAGCCCGAAAGTATGTCAAACGAGATATATGAATCTCTTTTAGAAATGTCATCAGACACAAGTATGGAGTCACTGTTCAAAACGATGCCTCTCAACGATTTTTGGTGCAGAATTCGTAATGAATATCCAATGCTTGGCAAAATAGCTCTGAATATTCTTCTCCCGTTCCCAACAACATATTTGTGCGAAAAAGGATTCTCAACGTATGCAGCCACGAAAACAAAATATCGCAATAGACTGGACGCCGAACCTGATATGAGACTGCAACTGTCTTCTATCAAACCTGACATCAATCAATTAATGAAAAATAAAAAACAGTTTCATACCTCCCATTAGTTAGATTTTTTCTTTTTTAATATCTTGTAATAATGTACTTGCATGTTAAAGTAAGTAATAATCAGTAACTGTTACATTGTACTTTTATTATGTTTATTAATAAAGAATACACTTTTAAAAACTCTTGTTTTATTGTAGGGTTCCGTCAAGTATTTTGCTTTCCAAAAGGGTTCCGTCACCAAAAAAGTTTGAGAACCGCTGGGTTAGCAAGTAAGAATTTTCAGTTCTAGATTCGGGATCTAAAAAGTTGTACTTATGGAAAATAAATAAATAAAGAAAACAATTAGGTACGGATATTTTGAGCATAACATGTTTTAAGAAAAATTAATAAAAATTTGGAAAATTACTAAATAAAATTACATTACGCTCTTTACAGCGCTGGTAAGGTCGTTGATCTCACATAGCTTTTTTTGAAAGCAGATTGTATTGATGTAATTTAGGCAAAGTCTATGCTTCGGGCGTCCTCTTTGAATCACCAGTTTCTGTCAGGTTAGTAACCTCAGCACTGAAAAAATTATATTAATTATTTATTTTTTTCTTAAAACGTCTTCACATAAGCAATAGAACATATGCCCAAAATATCCGTAATTGATGATGAACAAATTCAATATCTCTCTCTATATTGGATCTTCGTGCGTTTTCCGATTAGTAATTATCATCAACGCCTTCTGTAACTCAGTAAAAGGATCTAAGACCATTAATAACATGATCTAAAGACTAAGACTGATAAAGATCAATGACTTGCGCAAATTACCCTGACTCATAATGCATTAACCCTTTGATTACTCGGGATCTTCTTTGAGGCTATGGAAACAAATGCTCACAATTAGCCTCGTTATTAATTGAAGCCAAAATCATGTGATTTTTATCTTAAGAGTCCATTCACACCGAAACGAAACGAGACGCTACGCGGCGCTGCATTTTAAGATAGATATTCAAAATTGAACTTTATTCATTACTTAAGAAGATACACCTATCGTTGTAAGAGTTCGAATGGCACCGCGCCGCACAGCGCATGTGCAGTTACGACTGATGTCATATGAAACGTGTTTCTTCTTGAGTAGTGATTAAAATTCAATTTTGAATCGCTATCTTAAAAAAGCAGCGCCAAGTCGCATCGCGTCTCGGTGTGAGCTGATCTTATTCGGAAATATATTTGAAACGGCTAAATCATAAGCTATATTACTTACCTATAGGTATACTTCGCGTCAAGTTTGCAGTGAGTCTTATCTCATCAGTGCAAATGTCAAAATGGCTTACTTTTTTAAGACACAGTTTAATAAATAGGTACTACGTAAGTTAAGGTAAGACCGCACTAAGCGGCAGCGGAGCGACCCGACGCGACACTTCCCTACTAATGGAGGTGCCGCGTCGCGTAGTTCCGCTGCCGCGTAGTGCGTTATATCTCATAGAATTTCATACAAAGAATATTTGGCCGTGTCGTATCGCGTAGTTCTGCTGCCGCGTAGTTACGCCTAGAGCGGCCCGACCTTTAATTAATCTGAACACGGTTTAAGCGTCATTTGTCAATTTTGATATTTACACTGATGGATCACTGCAAACTTAACACGAAGAGAGTATTACAGTTGAAAGTTGGATTCGGACACTACTCCCGCCATGCCACAGTTTAATTTTCCTTTATTATATTGCTTTACTACTTACATTTTTTCTTCTTTAGTTTACCAAGAAAATTTGTAAGTATAATAACATAATGGCACTCTATTCTATTAGTTTTATAGCGAGGCTGCAATGGTGCGTTGCGTTGTCGCAGCGTCGACGCTGCGTCGTTTTTCATAGATATTTTATGACATGCCCCACTAACTCGATGCGTCGTCGAGCGCGATGTCTCAACGGAACGACGGACAGGAGACGAAGTGGTGGTCCCACTCACTCTCTTGCATTCTGACATCGTACATCAACGCAACGGAACGGAACACACTTATGGGCCTCAGCCTTAGGCTAAATGGTTAGGCGAAGGTGAAGTGCGTGATACAAGTTTTTGAAGTTATTTAAGTATTTCTTGTTCCTTTCCATTCAATTTTTCTTGTTTCTTTTCCTTCTTATTAGTTAATTTTATGTTATTAATAGAATAATTATTTTTAGTATAATAATTAGTATATTTAGTGTTTTTAGTTTAATAGTATATTAGTATGGACTCTGATCCACCGGATCCTGGTGGCGGGGATGGCCTTTCGCCGCATTTATCCGTCGTCGGGACGGAATCCTCAAGGAGTGGAAAGAGACGTAATCCTGACAATATTATTCCAATTCAACCCAAAAAAAATACGATAACTAATCCGTCTATTCGGTTAGTTTTCAACCACCCAAACTTTTTGGCTGCAAAAAAATATTCTGACATCGACTCTGGTCCATTTACGGTCCAGGTGTCGAGAATTGAACCAGACAATACTTCCGGGGCTGTTTTAAAGCCAATAAATTTTGGACAATTCCTTTTTAAAAATAATGTCAAACACATTGTAGCTGATGGTATTAAAAGATCAGGCTGCAATAGGGTAGCCATCGAGTTAGTGCTGAGAGTGCTAACTCTTTTATTAGTAATTCTATTTTAACGGACAATGGATATACAGCGACGATTCCCGCCTACAATGTGTCCCGTACGGGCATTATCCGGGAAGTTCCCGTTGAATGGTCCATGCAGGAACTGGTGGAAAATTTAGAAGTTCCAAGTGGTTGTGGACAAGTTGTAAGGGCTCGGAGGCTGAGCCGTAAATCATTTATTGAAAATTCTCCGACGTGGATTCCCACACAGTCAGTTATGCTTACGTTTTCTAGGCCAAAAGCTACCATCACGTGTTTTTTGTTTCTATAATTCATTGCCAGTTGAAACATATAGCCTTCCGACTATACAATGCAACAAATGTTGTAGATTCGGACATATAAAGGCGCACAGTGTAGATCTCAGCCGAGATGCTTTAAATGTTCTGGAACACACGAGGGTGAGACTTGTACAGTGGAGAGCCCGTCTTGCCTTTTTTGTTCTGGCCTCCATCAAGCTAACTCTAAGTCTTGTCCTGAACATTCAAGACAAAAATCTATTAAATTGTTAATGTCTGAGGAAAGCATTTCGTATATAGAGGCTTCTGCAAGATTCCCTCAAGTGAGGCGCTCATTTGCTGACGCTTCCAAAACCTACCAATCCTCTCTAGCTCCTCTTCTCTCTTCCAATACCTCTTCCAACTCCCCACCAGTACAGCATTCATACCGAAAAACTGTAACATCTCCTCGTCGGACTCCTCCTCCAATAATTCTAGGTTATGACCATCATACCCATCAACAAATAATTGAAAATCCTCGTTCGTCCTCTCCAAATGGGTGTGCTTATCCCCAAGAACAAGCAACTCAAATATCCCCTTATGGTTTAATGTCTCCAAATGAAAATATGCTAGAATTCATGTTTTCCTTTCTTATTAATTTTATCTCCCGTTTTAGTGATGGGTTACCGAACAATAACATTACCCACTTGACTAAGCTTTCTTCTTTTATTTCTCAAAATGGCACACAAAATAATTCAATGGAATTGTCGTAGCTTAAAAAATAAAAATCAAGAAATTAGATTCCTAATTAAAAAATTTAATCCTCTTGTTTTGGCCATCCAGGAAACATGGTTGAGGTCTGGTTTTCGCTTTAGAATTCCTGGTTTTTCATGTATCCGGGATGACCGGAGTGATGGGAAGGCTGGCTCAGCAATTTTGGTTCGCAATAATTGTAATTATTCATATATCCCTACCTCCTCTCATAGCGGAGGGTTAAACATTGCTATTGCCCGTGTAATTAATACTACATATATTTCAGTGTATATTCCGAATACTAATCCTTCCTTCGATTATATCCTCCATGCCTCCCCCTGTTGTGATTCTGGGTGATTTCAACCTTCACAATATGTCATGGGGTTCTTATTATAAGGACAATTTATCTTGTTCTTTACTGGATTTTATAGATGACCGTAACTATGTTATACTTAATGACGGCTCTCCAACCCGTAGGGTTTCGCCATTACAGAATCCTAGAAGCGCCGTAGATTTGTCATTTGTTTCTTCTACCCTTTCCTCTCAGTGCTCCTGGTCCATTTTACCTAACTCGTATGGAAGTGATCATTTTCCAATTATTATTTCATACCAAAATTCCAATAGACCCGTTACCTTTGACTCCCCTCTTAGGCAAAAATTTTATCTGGCAAAAGCTGATTGGGATCTGTACTCTTCTGCAACGAATGAGGAGTTTCAATCTTTTCCTTTGATTACTCCGAATAACATCTTTAACATTTATCCTTCCATAAAGTCGGCTCTATTACGAAGTGCTGTGAATTTTGCCCATTAAAAAATACGGTGTATTTAGCATGTCGTCCCCTCCGTGGTGGGATTCTGATTGTACAGAGATTTGTAATAGACGAAAGAAAGCAGAACGAGCTTATTCATCATTAGGTGTACCAGAGAAAATGGTCAACTACATTTCTAACTTCTAATCATCTCGATCCGTTATTATCAATCATCAAAATTTGTCTCTACCTCCTAGATCCGTTTGGAAAGGTCTTCCACAAGGTTCTGTTTTCAGTCCTATTTTATACAACATTTAGACCAGTGACCTTGAACTCTCTGTCGGTTGCTTTTGTAGTATACTGCAGTATGCGGATGATCTGACTTTATATATTTCATGTAAAGATATTATTCAAGGTGTCAATCGACTTAGCTCTGCTGTGCTCTACTTAATTGACTGGCTGGAGGATCATGGTCTCTCTATTTCTATTGAAAAGAGCTGTGTAGTGGTTTTCTCTCATATTAGAAATCTTCCTAATGTTTCTATAACTTACAACAATAATTTTTTTCCAGTTAGGGATAGTGTTAAGTATTTGGGCGTATATTTGGATTCCAGATTGTCTGGTTCATACCACATTAATAATTGTCTTAAAAAGGCGGAAAGAAATTTAAATGTCCTCCGCTCCTTATCGGGAATTTGGTGGATCTCACACCCATATGTTCAGAGACTTGTGTATAATGCATTGATTCGTAGTCAATTGGATTACGGGTCTTATCTACTAGAAACGTGTAATAAAACAAATTTGAAAATGTTTGATAAACTTCAGGCAAAATGTTTACTGTTAATTATAGGTGCAATGAAATCGTCTCCAATTAATGCACTTCAGGTAGAGTGTGTGGAGCCTCCTTTGGCTCTTCGTCGACCGTATTTATCTGATAGGTTTATGTTTAAAGCCTATAAGTGGACCTCTCACCCTCTTATTAATAAACTTTCTTCTCTACTACAACTTTCAACTACTAAGTATTGGTCATTCCCTCCCTTCTTTCTCATCGGTATTTTCTGACGAATCTTTAGCTATCCTTGAAGCGCTATCCTTTATAGAATCTCAGACTGAATAAGTCTATTATTATCTCGGACTCTTAAAAGTTCTCTTGAAGCTATTTTGTCAAACCAGTTTCGGTGCAAATTTAAATCCCCTTTAATAATTAAAATTAGAGAGCTGTTATTTAAATGTTATTGCAGTAACATTCAGGTTGTACTTGGCTGGATCCCCGGGCATAGTGGCATTACAGGAAACGAATGTGTAGACCTTTATGCTAAAGAGGCTTCTAAGTCTGGTGGTTTAAGTAATTTTAAAGTTTATTGCCAAGATCTTCTATCTCTGGCTAAGACACATATGACCTCTGAGTGGAATAATATTTGGACCGATTCGAGTAGAACTAAGGGACGATTTTATGCCGAAATACAAGGATCTATACCTAGTAGGCCCTAGTTTTTTAAGTACTCTAAAGCTAGCAAATCTGTTTGTTCTACTATTTGTCGACTTCGCCTTGGACATTCGTGTAATAAAGTATTTTTGGCCAAAATAAGAGTTAAGGATAGCTCATTGTGCGAGTGTGGTTTAGATGAGGGCTCCCCTGATCATATCTTCTTTAACTGTCCTATAAATCTTTCTTTATATGACTTCCTTCCTACACACATTCCTCGACCCATTAATCTTAAGACTATTTTATCCTACGTTTTCCTTTACTCCATTTGTAGACACTCTATATTCATTTATAGCTTCAAATCACATAAAACTTTGATTATGTATTACTAATTAATATATATATATATATATATATATATATATATATAACTAATTTTCATTAATTTTTATTTTATTTATATATGTTCTGTATATTATGTAGGGCTTAATAACATTTTTTAAAAAAAGGCTAAGAAACATTGGCTTTGCATATTATTCTGTTTTTATACTAGTAATTATAACTTGTATCTGCATGAGGTACCCATGAAGTCATTGCATGAGCCATTCCCTGCACTGTACGCCATCAGCTTTTCACTGAACATCTGCTGCATCACTCTGACGTTGGCAACTCCTATTACAGGGAAGGCTATGCCAAAAGAAGAAGAAGAAGAAGAACTCGACACTTGTGTGTTCGATTTTCAGCTCTATTGTATTTGCGCAGAGATCTATTTTAGTGCTCTGAATTTTCCCGGGCCTTACGGATTCCGGACAATATAGTCCCAGCCTTATCGTATGTCTGAGCTGTCGTATATGACACAAGTGTACGAGTGTCCCTTAGGTTAATAAGCTCCTACACAAGTCGGATCTTCAATCTTGAGTTGCTGGATTTTGTTTTGACGTTTGTTTATGTATACGGGAGCCTTGAGGGTACCGGAGCGGAGGCATGCGGCATTGGTTTTTTAGGTACAAGATCGGCAACGCATTTATAGCTTCTCTGGTGTTGCGAGTGAACATGAGCGACGGTTTTCGCTTGACCATGGCACCAATAAATACCTCAAAATATTATCAATGTTTTGAGGTATCTTTTTCAAAGGTGAAATAAGTCCAAAGATAGCGAAGCCACAAGAAATAAATACATCCTACTACTATTATAAATGTAAAAGTTTTTGAGGATGGATGGATGGATCTATGTATGAATGGATGGATGGATGTTTGTTACTATTTCATGCAAAAACTACTGAACGGGTTTTGATGAAATTTGGTATGGTAGTAGTTTGAGCTCTGGATTAACACACAGGTTACTTTTTATCCCAATAAAGTACAGTGTTCCCGTGGGATACTGTATTCACGCGGGCGGAGCCGCGGGCAAAATATATTACAATTAAATAAATACTAATAGATGAAATAGTAAAGACAGTTGGTAAAAAAATATCAATATTTATTACTTACAAGTAAATTTTAACATGATATGTTTCTAAGCACAATACTGGCGTATCTCCTCTAGCACTACCAACTTACATACAGACATTCACTACATATTTACAAAACTTAAACGATTCTTATACAATGCAAAATATAATATGTATATGTAACTTTATTGTAAAAAATCTTAACGCACTTAGCTGTTAAAACCTATAATTATATTATGGTAACGATCGTAATTTCAGCAAAATCACAAAATATACAAACTACTTACGGTCCTGAGTATTTATCCAACATGGATTTCATGACATATATCGTAATTTTGTCCAACAAATAAGTAATTATTATTAATATGTCCACCACAAGAAATGGTCCCTATACGTAGAACAAAATATTATATTACCTCACAACATGCTGGCTGACATTCAACACGTGTAGGTATCTACTATATTAACTAATCAACAATAAATATATTTCAAACAATATGGCACAAAAGCCAAGTGGAAATAGGGAATACGTATGCATTGAACAGCTGCCCAAATAAGATCTTGAACTGACAAGAACTGACACAATTTAAAAAGTTCTTATGCCAAAATTTTGACAAAGAACTTTTTAATTTGTGTTTTAAAAAGTTCAAACGTCAAAGTGAAGCCGATTTCCACTTGTCAGTTCAAGTTCATAATAAGGCAGCAGAATATTTATTACAAAAAAGTAATATGACTGAGAAATGGCGAATAAATGCCAATATCTGAACCCAAATTCTCATAATTAACTTTTGTTTTACTTTTATTTAAATATAAATGAATCGTATTGATATCATAACTTGATTTTGACGTTTATGAGAATACTATTTTACAGTTGTAACATATCGGGACTGGATCGTAACTGTATTATTGCAGGACACATATTATAATTAGCAGAATCGACCTTCTGTTGAATAAAATGAGCAAGATTTGAGCGGTCAAAGTATTTAATCTTTTTCTAGCAGAACCAAATTTCGTATGAACTTTCTATGCAAGTCGTGTAAGATGACGTCACGTTACACTTCGGATCTCTCGGTCTATTTGACTATTTCAAACGTTCATGAATTTGTTATTTCAAATGATAATATACAAAAACTGGTCGTACTACACGGCTTACCAAACAAGATAGATATTCTATTAAAATAAATACAAAAATAGGCGCATATTCTCTATTATTCGAGATGAGTAAGCAAAAGCGAATTCATTCCCCTGCCTTTTTTCTTTAGCCGTACTGCAGTCCACGAGGTCTCGGCTGAGTTTTGCATTGGTGTGAGTGATCTATATACTGAGTTTTCTGAGATGTATATACAGCTGAGTTTTGCATTGGTGAGAGTGATCTATATACTGAGTAGTCTGAGATCTATACACAGCTGAGTTTTGCATTGGTGTGAGTGATCTATATACTGAGTTTTCTGAGATCTATACACAGCTGAGTTTTGCATTGGTGTGAGTGATCTATATACTGAGTTTTCTGAGATGTATATACAGCTGAGTTTTGCATTGGTGAGAGTGATCTATATACTGAGTAGTCTGAGATCTATACACAGCTGAGTTTTGCATTGGTGTGAGTGATCTATATACTGAGTTTTCTGAGATCTATACACAGCTGAGTTTTGCATTGGTGTGAGTGATCTATATACTGAGTTTTCTGAGATCTATACACAGCTGAGTTTTGCATTGGTGTGAGTGATCTATATACTGAGTTTTCTGAGATGTGTATACAGCTGAGTTTTGCATTGGTGTGAGTGATATACACACTGAGTTTTCTGAGATCTATACACAGCTGAGTTTTGCATTGGTGTGAGTGATCACTATACTCTGATCAGATCCAATTTACTCTAAACGTAAACAAAAAATAATAGTACACTATAATGCTACCAATTTAAATGTCACTTATTTACCATGCAATATAGAAATACAATGCACATAGATCTCATCGAATTCCATGTTTTGTATACAAAAAGATTGAATTGGATCAGTGGGCTTAGCACGAACAATGGAAAACAACGTTACGTTATCGAATTAATATTGTATGGGCGCTGCCATGGCTTTCATACAATTCTCATTCGATAACGTTACGAATACGTGGTTGTCAATTATTGTTCGTGTTAAATCCACTGAACAGAGTTTAGTTACGGCGCATAAGACGCATCGCGCCTTAGGCCGGTAGCCAAAAAGCCGTATGAAAGCAATGTGTAGCGTAAAATTCGCGGACTGCACAATTCGTTCACCGCCGCCAGGTCGTCGCCACCAGCAGCGGATCCGCGGCGCAACGCGACATATCTCGCGGGAAGCTACAGCTCGTCCCGGGCGCGCGGCACCGCCAGGTCGTCGTGGCGGAACCACGTGGCGTACACCAGCAGCGGGTCTGGTGCTGAGTGCCGGTGGAACGACACCGGACGGTCGCGCGCTACCGCCTCGCGCGGGTAGTCCGACGGACGGGCCTACGAGAGTAAACCCAATTCACTAAATTATTTTTGTTTAAATTGCGGTTGGATTCCAAGGTCAGCGTCGCACAGGCACGATTTGATGCGAGGACAACAGCAGACAGAACCCTTTGCATGCAAAAATTTGTATTCTAATACTATTCGAAGACTTCTAATACATACGAATAAGAATATTTTATTTGCAAAAATATGGTACAATAAGATGGTACAATGTTAAATGACACTCATATTTTGTCGAATTTACCTCGACGTGCAAATGTTTTGTGAAATTAAATGTAATATATCTAATAATAATAATTAACATCAGATTAAAGACAAATTAAGGGCAAATTATTGTAAAGTTAAGATTAAATTATAACGATCACATGTTATGAATGATCAATTAATTAAATATTTATATATATTAATAAAAAATAGTTAAATAAAAATTATTAAATAAAATGTCAGAATCCGTCAAAAGTTTGATATGTCAATATTGAAAATTAATAAATGTCATACATATTAAGTTTTTATCATAATTAAATTAACAGTATAATGCATTTTGTTTATTAATAACTTAAATATTCTATTTTTAAATCGATTAAATGTCAAACTTTTTAGGATATACAGTATGCATTTATTGAAAACATTGTAAGCTTTTGTTCAGGAATATATACTTCAAATCATATGATGAGATAAATAATAAACATAAACCTACCTGATGGAACAGCGGCGAATGTACAATCGAGGTGCGCGTGTGTGCTCGCGCGCACGCCCCGAGAGTCATGTCGTCGGGCGCGGAGATGGATGCGCACGCGCACGACGCCAGCGCGCGCGCCGCACCTACGCTGAGCACGGTGCCACCGCCGCCAGTTATGTAGTCGTAACCTGTGGGTAGTACGGTTTTATTGTTTGCTGCTGTTTCAGTTTTTTTGGTATTGGTATTATTGGACTTCGTGTGTTCTGTTTGAAAGTAAGTTTGTGAAGACTTTGTGGCTTTGCTCCTAAAAGATAAGGGTTTGAACGCCGTTTTTTTTTAATTGTTGGCGGTTGTTTTTTCTTAACCTATACTGTCCCACAGCTGGGCAAAGGCCCAAGGTCTTCCATTTATCTCGCTCCCGCGCTACCGGTGGACAGCTCGTCACGTCATCTTTCCCCAAACCGGCCACGGCAGTGTCGTCCATCTTCGGAAACCCAGTCTGATGATACCTTTGTCCAGGCGGTCAGGGTGCATGCGGCTGATTTGACCCGCCCAGTCCCATTTCAGTTTGTCACGTTGGCGGTTTAAAAAAAAATCCTATTAGGGTAATTATAGGTTTCTTATTCATTTATTTTAGTGCAATGTGAATAAGATGAGTAGTTTTATCCCAACTCACCTTTCCCAGCAGTCTCCTGTTTCCCGTATCCATACCCGTATCTCTCCCCTAGCATCACATTATCCGCGCCGCCGCGGTAGCAGCTCAGCACCTCGCACAGTCTTCGGACACTAAATTAAAAATGAGTAAGAGCCTGTCTCACAATCGCCTAATAAGTGACAAACAGCTTATCCGGAAGTTTTGTCTCTGTCGCTCAGTATAAAGTAAGCAGCGACAAAACTTATATTTAGATATCAAAAATTTACGGTCACATAATCGTTACTTGTATGGTCCTAGTGACGTCATAATAGAATAAGTTTATTATAGTATTTAAGTGTCTTAAAAATTCTACGAATTTTGTCTGGGTAACGATCTAAAATAAGAATAAAGAAATATAGTGACACATTAATTAGGTCGAATTTATTCTACTTGTACAAGAATTGAATTGTATTTAAGTATTGTATTGTATTTAAGTATACTATGAAGAAGTGACAAAACAAATAAATCTCACCCCAATATAGTATCGTCATCGGCCAAGAATATCCATCTGATAGGCCGCTTATCAATCCTTCGCAACACGTCGTTGAGTATCGCGACCGTCTTCACGCAATGGCCCGTTTTGGAGTTTGGCACGCCAATATCTATGGCGGGTAGAGTGGGGTCTGCAATCGTATTGACATATTAGACACCACTAATTCGCGTTGTTTCGAACCGAAATATAGTGGGGTTTACGAGATATAATAATCAGCATTATGGCCAAAGAGCGGAAGTTTTCCGCTTTTGGAATTTGGGACGCCAATATCAGCCGGCAGTGGTGGGTCTGCAGTTTTAATGACACGTAAAATAATGCTGATTCGCATTGTTTTCTTAGATAAATGATATAGGTTTTTGAAATTATTATCATCATCAACTGGTAAGTCGTGCTACATATATCTTATGTATTTTTTCTATAAACAACGAAACAAGAAGTACTATAAAACGCTTTGGAGATATTGCCCTAATCTAATTCCATCAACATCGATGACTCCCGACTCTTAAGACGCAACAACAACAAATGTCAACATGCATATTTCATCTCCAGTAATAATCACATTACAAAACTAGTATATCCTGTGAACACACACACCGTCTTTATCGCTGTAAAACTGCAGATTGGTGACGTGTTTGCCCCAGGTCTTTTTTACCACTTTAGCCCTGGTGTCGTGGAAGCCGCTCCACGTCTTCACCGCGAAGAATATCCACTCTTCAGGAATGGGACTGCCCTGACAACAATTACGACAGTAATTAGTAAATTTTAATGTGTTGTTTGACAGCGGCCAAATACGGAAGTAGGGACTTACATTTCTCTTAAAATATTTTGTGCAATAAATCCAGACATACCAGACAGATCCTAAACACGAATCCTTTTTGTAAATTTTGGGTGAAGAGGTTGTGTAAAAGTATTTTTGCTATACTAAAAATCATTAATTTTATAATAATTTTAAACCATTTGATAGGTAATTTATATTATAACTCTATTTTGTGACAATTGTTACTTTTGTATGATTTGGTTTCATTTGGGTGGCAAAATCGACCGTATAACAGCCAATTTATGACAAATTTGCAAACGCATCCTTAATCTTTTAGCCACTAGCCAGAGCTACCTAGATAATTACGATAACATGTTATTTTATTATGATAATCAATAGGTATTAAAATATATTCCGAAAATCGTCGACTTCTGCCTAAGAATACCAACCTTTCGCTTAGATCACAAAGAAGTTAACTTTGTAAGTCTTTAGTAGTACAAAAACACTTAGAAATTTTCACATATAAAAATATAACACAGCAGCCAACTCACACACGTATCAAATTGTCTCGGGTACGTAGCACAAGTCTCCCCGGACACCACACAGAAGCTGTGGTCGGGGGTGAGCAGCGGACCCGGGAGCCGCGGCTCCCCGAACACCAGCTGCGCCAGCTCGAACGCCGCGTCTATGGAGAAGTCCGCTTCCAGCCGTCTCGCGCCGGATTCTATAAGGTCTGTGAGGCTGAAACACGCTCCTGTTTTAATGAAACTGATATTTTTCGGCTATCATTTGTATAAGAAAATTGTAAGAGAAACCAGGAGCGTGTCAGGCCTTAGTCAACACATATCCAAGTAAAGTTTCATCTTTTTACTACGCTTACTACACTTTTCGGTTCAGTTGAAAACCGGTGTCATGTATGCTTGTCGTGGATACGACATACGTGGCCTAAGCCGAACTGGACCTTTTTTTTAGTCACACTAAGGCTTGTGATTTCACCATTATGTTTTTTAGTTTGTTTATGTCGCAATTTGTTACTCTTTTTATATTTTTTGTTTTATTTCTTGCTACTTGTGTCTTTTTGTGTATTGAAAATAAATGTTATTTCTTTCTTTCTTTCTTTCTAGCACTAACCGGACGGACATGATTTAGCAATTGTCAAAGTAGGATATTTGGTGTCGTCAGACTTATCCGAAATCTCAGTTATATGGCGCAATGTAAATTTACCGAAGCTTTTTAATACGACTGAAGTCTTGGCTGAACCATACCTTGCAATTATATTGTAATAGCTTTTGCCCGCGGCTCCGACTGCGTAAAAACAGTATATCACGAGAATGCTGTTCTTTTTCGGAATAAAAAGTCGCCTATGTTTTGATTTTAATCCAGAAACTAAACTACTACCATACCAAATTTTATCGAAATCCGTTCAGTAGTTTTTGCATGAAAAAGTAACAAACATCTATCCATCCTCACAAGGACTTTCACATTTATAATAGTAGTAGTGATACTATAGACCAGGGGTCTCCAAACTTTCCAGCCTTAGAGCCATACTGATTACTCCAGTAAGTTCCGAGGGCCAAAACCATATTATCATTGTTGCCGGTGGTAAAGAGTGAAATAGTCCACTGATGAAAAAAAAAGTCCGAAAAAGTACGCAACGTTTATAAAAGGATGCAAATCGGACTAAAGTCCGCAAAACGGCAACACTGCATATTATTAATTTTCCTGTCATTATCTGTAATTTCTAGATTAGTCGTAGAGTACGAGCCATGAGGAGTAACGTGACACGACATCTGGTGGACACAATCGGAAATAGGTAGTACCTTCTATCGCTAACAGATGGCGCTAATAGCACGTACAGAATAATCTCGTTGGTTCGAGAAAGTTCTGGTGTCTTCCACTCACTTCTAGATGGCAGTAATTGGAATATATAAGAAGGCTAGTGGCGCAACCACAAGTCAGTTCCTATGACACTGTTGTGAAATAAAATAGTGCGTACCTCCTTAAAACGTGTTTGTGCGTGTTTAAGTTTAAGACATCTTTGTAACAGTATTTTTATTTGAATTGTTGCTTTTGTGTGTGATTTAGTAGTATGGAAAAGAAGCGAAAAATTGATAGTGAATGCAGAACATTCAAAGATCAGTGGAACATTCAGTATTTCGTAATTGAGTCCAGTAATAAGGCGATATGTTTGATTTGCAATGAAAGCATAGCCGTTCTCAAGGAATATAACATTAAACGTCATTATGAAACAAAACATTTTCAAAATTACTCAAAATATACAGGAAGTTTGCGGACAGAAAAATTCGAAGCTATGAAGCGCGGATTGAAATCGAAGCAATCTTCATTTACAAAACTCAAAACTGAACAAGAGGCTGCAACTCGTGCCAGCTTTCGTGTGGCTCTTGAAATTGCAAAACGTGGAAAACCATTCACCGATGGAGAAATTATCAAAGAATGCATAATTGCAGTAGCCGAAGAAATGTGCCCTGAAAAGGTAAATTTATTAAAAACTGTCAGTATGTCAGCAAACACTGTGGCTCGAAGGGTAGAAAACATCGCTGAAAATATATCCTCTCAACTGTTCGACAAAAATGGACATGTTGAGTGGTTTTCTTTGACCTTGGATGAGTCAACGGATGTGTCAGATACTGCTCAGGTGTTGATTTATATTCGAGGAGTAGATAAAAGCTATGAAGTGCATGAAGAACTTCTTGATATGTATAGTATTCATGGCACAACTACTGGTACATATATTTTTAAAGGAGTTGAAATGGCCATTAATCAAAAGAACCTTCGATGGAAAAACTTGAAATGCATTACAACTGATGGAGGCAAAAACATGAGTGGGAAAGATAAAGGAGTGGTCGCTCTTGTGTCAAAGGCTGTAGAAAATGACGGTGGTTCAAAACCATTAGTCTTACATTGTATCATTCATCAACAGTCTTTGTGCGGAAAATGTTTGGATATGTCTGAAGTTCTGAAACCAGTCATATCAACTTAATTTTATCAGATCTTTTGGGCTGAATCACCGACAATTCCGACAATTTATTGAAGAGATTGGAGAAAATTACTTACCTTATCATACTGCCGTACATTGGCTTAGTTGTGGAAAAGTCCTTCAGCGCTTTTTTGAACTTCGAGCAGTGATCGAAATTTTTTTGAATGAAAAGCATCGCCCTCTTAATGAATTACAAAACAACGCATGGCTGTGGAAGTTAGCATTCTATGTTGATTTGACAAAACATGTGAACGAACTGAATTTGAGATTGCAAGGAGAAAACCAGCATCTTCCTGATTTATACACTAAAATCAAATCATTCCGGAAGAAATTGATACTGTTTCAATCACAACTACGAAGTAAATGTTTTTCACATTTTAAAACATGTGAAATATTCAGCCACACTACTGAGACTGAGTTTCCTATCGATTTTGCAATCGAAAATTTGAGTGCTTTGAAAATAAATTTTGATACTCGTTTCTCGGACTTTGATGCCATTGCGAATCAAATTAAGATTTTTCAGAATCCTTTTGATACTGACATTGAAACCCTAGCCCCGGAACTTAAAATGGAAATGATTGATCTACAGTGCAGTGATATAATTAAGAACAAATATCAAAACTCATCTTTGTTGGAATTTTATAAGGGTCTTCCACTGACACAATTTGATAATTTGCATAAATTTGCTCGTGGGCTGTTTTCTGTTTTTTGTACTACTTATTTGTGTGAGAAAACCTTCTCCAAAATGAAGTACACAAAAAATGTTTACAGATCTAAATTAACTGATGAGCATCTTAAATCTCTTTTAATAATTGGTACAAGTAAAATTAGTCCACAACTACAAACTATTGTCAGTGGAAAATCTCAATTACATAAATCTCATTAGTATTTCATATGTCATTATGCTTGTTATAAGTTATGTTTTTATTTAAAATGTATAAAATGTTAGTTGGATTCGTTTCAATAATTTGTTAGTTATTATATACTGAAGTTAAATTTTCTGCATATTATACATGTCTTTACTCATTACAATTGTGTGTTTCTTTATCCAACTTATCACAAAAACAATAACAATAAGCCTACAACAATGTTATGAGTAGTTAGCCCATGACCATATCAATGTAGATGTCATATTAATAATTATTCAACATAAAATTAGAATACTTCAGTAAACTAAATTTAATTTGCTATAAAAAATATGTTCTCTAAAAGGAGTTTTCAAGTATGCTAGCTCTTCGCGGGCCGGACAAAATCTGTCCGCGGGCCGGATGTGGCCCTCGGGCCGTAGTTTGGAGACCCATGCTATAGACGATTTAAATTTAAATAAATACCTCGCCATAAGCTGTATCCTCATGGCGAATCCGCTGGCGAAGTGCGGGTACACGAAGCCCCCGTCCTCCTCCAACTCCTCGTAGAAGGCGAAGTGGTGGATGATGGTGGGCTCCACATCACGGAGTGGGTAGCCGATCCAGTGCGTGTCCTATGTAAAAAGGATAGTTTGATTGAGAATGGTGACTCCCATTACAGTAAGTAGGTACGCCATACGATTCCTTGATGCAATTTAAGAGTTAGTAATTACTTATTAGTGTGCTGAGTGCGAGTTTTGTCACTGCTCGCCGTGAAGAAGTTATGAGTTATGAGAGTAAAGGAAGAGAAAGTGCTCTTGTGTACTTGGTTTCTTTCTTGGGTTGTTTTTCTACGTGCGTTGTTTATCTGTCTAATGAATTTGCTCTAGACGTAACAAACACTTTGCCATATTATATAATATTTTTGGGATGAGATCTTGAAATATACACGTTTTAAGCTAGCGAATAGATTGTCCTGATATGTTTCTATTAATTATCCCCAACATGGTTCCATAGAGAAACAAATAGCATTCTCATATTAGTCCTGTATTAATATATTTTTGTGGGGACGATTATGATCGCTACACACGTAGCGATTTATCGTTGCAGTTCAAAAATAGTTTCGAAGTTATTATAGATTAGTAGTATGGATCAGTTATTATAGATGCTTAGATTGGTAGAGTCATCCTGAATCTCGCTCGGTCGAACGCGCACCATACACACAACGATAAAACTGTGCAGACGCAATCGACAACGATTTTATCGAAGAAGAAATTACAACTGCCAACGTTGAACGATAATTCTTAACAATTCGATCGAAATAACTGCTAAGTGCACAGTTCGGCTTACACCGTATTATTGCTACGTTAAATCTTTACGTGTGTAGCAGGACTTAGCGAATTCGCATTAAACTTCTTCCAAATATTGTTTCTTACCTTTCACCCATTGGTCGCAGCTAAGGCCTCCAGGCTGGAGGCTCCAGCCGAAACCTGGCCTGGTGAAACCTTCTTCATCTGCCGCAGTCAGCACGTCCAGCAGTCTGGTGCACGGCAGCATGCGGATCCACGAACAACACCCAGCGCGCGCTGTTGTTATACCGGGAGATGAGCGGCCAGGTGACCACTATTGCTCACCTGGTGCCTGTCTGCCGCTGCCAGCGCGTCCAGCAGACGGTCGCATCGCACGGCGGTATGCGGCTCCACGAACAGCACCCAGCGCGCGCTGTCGTTGTACTGCGAGACGAGCGGCCGCAGCAGGGGGATGATAGTCCACGCCCCGGGGACTGGAAAGTCTGCGTGCGTCACGTGGACTCTTGGTTCGCGCTGGTGGAAGGGGATAGTCGGAATACAATGATAAATTTGTAGTCGCTTTGAATACATTAGACTTGAATACGAGAAACACAAATTATAAAGTGGGTTCAGTTGATCGATTTAATATTTTATCTCGACTAACTGACCTGCGGGTCTAGATTAAAGCAGGTCTCGTTAACTCACGTACCAAACAGGTGTTGTCAAAAAAAAAAACTTGTGTGTTCAAGTTCTACAGTACCAAAGAGCAAAATAAAACAAATAGCGAAAATAAGAGCATTTTTAAGACACTAGTTTAAACCAAAAAGTATATTAAAGACATCAATATTCTGATACCGCAAAAGAAAATTTCAATCTCATTTCCATTTTTCTTGACCTATTTTATCTTAAAATATTACTCCGGTAATATTTCTCACCTTTTCAATGCCTTGAACCTGTTTTATGATGTCCTGTTCAAGACGCGATGCTACGCTGGCGTGGTACGGGTCACCCTGGCTTACTATCACGAACACCAAGTCTCTGGAATCTGGAATAAAATAGCAGTATTAATCTGGGAATAAAAGTTATAATTTTCCCTGCTTTAGGTCATAATTACGCTGAAACAAAATATTCACAGCCGAATATATTACTATAACCTCTTACTTTTTGAAATTCAGATAAAAATATTTTAAAAGAGCTAGCAACATAACATTTTGGACTCTTTTGAAATCAAATCAAATTATTTATTTGCAGAATAGGTACATATAAATGTTACGGCTTTTAATAGAGGTACAACTTATTCTAACCCGTGTGAGGCATGCAAATGTCATTATCAGAATATTATAAGTTGCACATTTCAATTATTGATTTTTTTGTAATAATGATTCTATTACATTATGAATTGAGATTTTATTACATTTATATTTTTATTACAATTATTTATCTAATCTATTTGTTCTGTGCGTTATTTAATATTTTGGTCAATTAAAAATTCATTTATATTATAATAAGCTTTTCTAATTAATATTGCTTTGACCCTCTTTATAAATATTTGTAAAGTCATTATTTCTCATATGTCTATAAGGGGAATGTTAGTACTTTATTATACAATTGTATTGATATTCCTAGATAGCTTTTACTCAGCAAAGCTGTTTTTGCCGGAGGATAGCAGATTCGATGTTTGTTTCTGATACTTTTAAATCTATCATAGTCTTTTAAGTTAGGTTTTATAAACATTATTGTTTCAAGGATATACAAACAGGGGAATGTTAGTAATTCTAGTTTTATAAAGTAAGGTTTACAGTTATCAGTTCGTTTTATTTTGCACGTTGCTCGCACACATTTTTTTTGAACTTTAAATACCGAGTCTTTATTTGTAGAATTACCCCAGAACATAATCCCGTAGCGCAGTACCGATTCGACTTATGCTTACAATTTTTTGCAGCATGTATAGTGCATATGACATTTTGTTAACTTTACTACAAATATAGCTGAAATGGTCTTTCCCATATTAATTGGTTGTCAACAAGTAAACCAAGAAATTTTGCAACATCAACCTGTTCAATTTTTGTATTCATATATGTTAAAAGTCTATAATTTTGTTTTCTTGCTCATACGTTTTAAAGTACATTAGATGAGTTTTATCAAGATTTATTTTTAGATTGTTTTTATTAAGCCATTCAATAATTTTGTCTAATGATTTCATAATGTCCGAATTTAAATTATCATTTTTTTATACCCGAGTAGAGTACTGTGCTATCGTCGGCAAATAGCACTATTTGTTGGTCAATTGCTTTTGGCAGGTCATTTATATACACAAGAAACAGACCTGGTCCTAACACACTACCTTGTGGGATACCGATCGTTACTAGCTGTGCCTGTGGTGTGTAACAAATTTCTTTGTTAGTAGAGGAGCATATTCGTTTAATTTGCGTGATTTGTTTCGTATAATGGAGATATGATTTAATTTAGTCATGTGTGCTTTCTCTTATTCCATAGTCGTATAGTTTGCTAGTTAAAATGTCATCGTTTACGTCGTCAAAAGCTTTCGTCAGATACATATATAACGCACACGTGTTATTCTTTAAATTTAAATTTTGCAAAATAGTTTTTATAAACTCGTGGATCGCGTCATTTATATTTTATCATATATTTATCATTTATATATCCTATTTGCTCCTTACATATTCTATTAAATTTAGCAAAATAGTTTAGTTGTATAGATATTCATTTTTTTTTTACGCATGCTTTGCTAAGGCGCGTTTGAATGCGTTCAATATGTACCAGAAACCCAATTCCCGCAATTATTTGTGATGACCTAGTCTGGCCTTAAATACTGTTTTAAAAATTTTAACAAGTAAAATTAAACAAAATATTACATTTGAATTTCGAATCTGTCATTTTTATATAATTGTTCATTGCGTTTTGTCATTTTGGCGCCAATACATTGTACAATATTTTGCGATATTAAAATGGAGTGGAGTGATAAAGAGAACCGAATCGCTGTGATTGCATTACACAAAGTAGATACGGAGCCAAATGCATTTTTTTAAACTCTCCATACGCTTGGTATTAGTAAAATGTTTCGGTACGCGCGCTGTTTCACTCGCTCACGCGCGATAGACTCGTATGCCGAAATGGACCGAAGTAGAATTATGATCACAAACAGTTGCGAGAATTTGGCTTCTGATCAAAACAAAAACATACTTCAACTAGAAAATCAAAAGATAAAAGATCGCCAATACAGCCCTTATAAACCAAAAACACAATTCAAATACAATTGATGCATATTGGTAAGTAAACTAAACAGTAGACAATAATATATTCCAAATTGTAAGATAGAGTCCCGCGCTGGGCGCCATTACGGCACGACCGGCTTAAGTTCGGCATATTGTGGAGATTTACACCGCCAATATGAATAAATCACACCTTACCGCACGATTGTACAAGTACCAATACAAGAAGTACTATTATATGATCAAAAATTAAAATGTAAAGATTTATTACGAACTTTTTTTTTACGAAGGACTTAAATTATATTTATAGTCCTTCTGAATAGATTTTTATGGCTGTGAGTTTTAACAATGGTTCGTCGGACGTGCACCAATAGTTGTGTCTTCAACATTGAACGAGCTCAGCTTGTTAAACACATATCAAATTATTGCTTCTTATCGGTTATTTACTAGATAATTCATGTGCTTAAAATAGTTTTGTAAAACATTCCGAAATAAATGGAATCGTGCATAAATAGCCTTAAATATTTTTGTCTAAGCTCTGACCGTAAGTAATCTCAGAATAATTCGAAATAAGCAAATATAGCGAACACAATCTTGGTCCCTCGAGCCGGGCGCAAGAATACGAAAGGTCCTTTGACGGAGAAATCAGATAGTCATGCCACTTGAACTAATATGGAAATGGCGTAGTGGTTTTATTCTCTGGAATTTTTGAATGAACCTCTGAATAAAATTGGATAGATTTTAAGCAAAGTGAAGATTTTAGTACCGTTACATACATATATTAAGGGACATCTTATTTGTTTCTAAAACTGTAGATAGATCTGGTATTTTTACAAAAACCAGGCATCAAATCCATCATTCACTTCAGAATAAGTGCCATGTCAAATCATCAATTCGAAAAAATCAAGGCATCAAATATTTACACACACGTAACCTGGATCGATACGTCGATGTAATGTCATTACCGTGTTATTATGACAAATAGCCGGGCGCCTCATCCATCAGCTCGCGTCCTGTCTATTAATCTGCGCGTCGATATTTAAGCCGAACATCAATCATAAGGCGTATAGACAGGAACATGACACGCGGTGGATTAATTCATGCAGCATGTATGTATATATTGAATACGAGTAAGCAGTATAGAATATAAATATATAGTGTGAATACTGATGTTTTACATAATTTTATCCCGTCAGATAATAATTTTCTGATAACCTGTGTGCTGAGTACGAGTATGCTCGCCGTGAAGAAGTTAACTGAAATTTGTAAGTTACCATTATTTGCCACTAGGGGCGTTGTATCGATGCCATACAAATTGTAGCTAACTTCCTCACGGCGAGTAGGGACAAAATCTCAGCACACTGATTCATTTAGGGGGCTCATTAGCATCTTTGATAAGGCGCATGACTTAACCGTACATATTGTAGGTCCAGCAGGCGAATAATTATCCTACTACTATTATAAATATGAAAGTTTGTGAGGATGGATGAATAGGTGGATACATGTTTGTTACACTTTCGCGCAAAAACTTCTGAACGGATTTCGATGAAATTTGGTATGGTAGTAGTTTAAGCTCTGGATTAACACATAAGCTACTTTTAGTCCCGAAAAAGTACAGTGTTCCCGTGGGATACTGTATATTTTACGCGGGCGGAGCTTCGGGCAAAAGCTAGTCTTATAGCCCATTTTATAGCCAATTTTAGGCATTTTAAACCCCAATCTGCGGAAAACCTAGTTAGCTGAATTTTTGTATACACTTTTATTGCGGGATTGTAATGAAGATGTGAAAAATCGACAAATAATCGCAATCGCAAATATCTCGCGACCTGTTGCTCGGAGGTCAATAGTGGTCATATACCGCATTAAATCAAAATCCGTTCAGTAGTTTCTCAGATCAGGGATCTCCGATGTACTCGGTTCTTGGCGTCGTTTAAAAGGCGCCGCCGTTCCGTTACTCTTTCACGCAAAAACTACTGAACGGATTTTGATGTTGATGATTTATCCCCGAAAATACAGTATTTGATTAAAAAACTCAGCGTGGCACAGTTAATTTTTTACGGAAATAGTTCTGTCTTAAAGTCAAACATCTGCCACTTCAAATGATGCTATAGGCCATTTTCTAGCATGCCCCTGGGTTCTAGTCGCTTATTACGATAGGCTTTACGGCTCCGTAGGGAATTGTATCTTAATTGCTAACCGACGATAGGTTGGAATTAGTAAGGAAATGGACAGAGATAAACAGAAGGCACTAGGTCAGAGTCCCACCCTAAAATACTTTAAGCTGTCAGCTCTCTCTTTATCTAGACGAACATAAAAACTTTGCGCCCTTATAATGATTATTTCGCACCATCTAAATTCATCTATTAAGTCATCACGTCATAAACCACTCGTCCAACTTACAAACAGCTTTAGAGCATTAAATTCAGCATCTAGATAAAGTGATATGCCGATAATACTGTCTTATATGAATAATTCAGCGTCTAATATCTCGGCCCGGGTGCACTGAAGGAGTGCTTAAGATTTATGTGGAACTTTAAGGTCTGATGCGTATCTAAAGTAATCGATAACGCTGATATGACAAATAAAATTTTATCGATAACGTAAGGAAAACTGTTTTATGGTGATCGGAGTTAGTCGTAATTTGATCATCGGATTTTAAGGATAATTTTTCTGCTCAGTCGCCATTACAAGTGGTAAATATATTTTCACTGACATAATATATTTTAAAAGACAAACGGAATAGGGCGTCATTTTACCTGAGGATGCTTAAGGTACATAGAAATAATAAGACAGAAGACTAATAAAGCATGCAATGCAAATGCTGCGTCATAAGAGCTTTCTTTTATTACCTTTTTATTCGATCCTTAAACCCAAACCAGAATATGGGACAGTAAAAATCTGCGATTAAAAGATGCTCACAAATTTCGCGCGACATTCAAATTTACTTTTATCGTTTCGCGTCGTTATCGAAGGCCTATCTGCGACATAAGGAAGTCTGAAAGGAATAAATTCACAGACTTCATCTTGACTCCAGATGAATAATGCAGACGATCACACGGGACGGCACATTAAAATCTCGTTGCCTTTTTATGGACCCAAAGTTTGCGAGCATTTGGTGCTAATGCGAAAGTTATCCCGATTTGACTTAATATGAAGGTTAAGGGATTTCAGAAATGCCTTGATGTGAATGTCATCCGATTTAATAAACCACATGGCTAAAAAAAATATGCCGAACGTTTGAACCCTTACTTACTCTTGCAAGACAATAGATTCAGATCCAACGCAGATTTAAATGGAAACCAGCGGGTAAAGAGTCAGTCTAAAACGTTCTATCAATCTGTCTCGCCCTAATCAAGCGGACGATAAATTGTTGTAGCCCATCAAACCTTCGAGTTGGGGGTTAGAGGCCATACCCAATTATTATTTGCCAATGGTCGTTTTCGGCAACAACTAAGTGGAACCCAAAGCATTGATGGTAGAAAATATCCGCCTTAAGCAGAATAGAATGTTATTTAAAAGAAAACTAAAAAAAACATTTGTTGGATTCACTTCCTGACCAGTCTTACATTATATACTGTGAAACTTGTAACTGTATGTTTTTAATAAATAAATAATAATAATAACAGATTTCACATTGTGCTTGTAATAACGTCAGCGGTGTTTTTCAGTGTTAATTACGAGGTTCTAGAGACTGCCCTTCCCTTTGTGCGGACACTCAGCTTTAATGATAGGTACGTCACCGTTCGCACAGTTCTTTTGTAGGCATGATTGTGTTACAGGACACTGAGCGAGGACTGTAATTTTGGATTAATGTTTGTTTAATTAAAATGAAATACCTACTTTTAGCATAACATATTACCACTAGATTTAGTTTGTTATATTTTGAAAGTTTAAGGATCATTCAATAATAATAATGATTACAATTTACTGGAAATTATTCATATGATACATTTTCCACAATGTTACCAACAAACTAAACTTTTTTTGCAGAATTCTCATGCAATGTTTTTTGATCAGGCTTTAATATTGCAGCGGGAATCAATTTGCGTCTATATCCTTGAAACTTTTCCATCTGGCCGTATTGGGTGAGGTGAAAATAGCATTTGCGAACATTAATAATTCGGCACCGCATAGTGGACGGGTTCAAATCCGTTGGGGTTCCGTCTGTTTGCCACAGTATCGAACTTGGGTCATGTACTGCTTCATATTGGTAACCACAATACATGTGAGTTGAGAGTTGAGATCTAGTAAGTTATTAAGATCATTCAGCACGATTTCCACTCACCAGCAATTCTATTGCAGCAATCGGCTTATATGTCTGCGTTTTGTAGGCCTGTGTTACCGTTTCAAACATAAAACACGATAAATTGCATTTCATAAGTAAAAGTTTTAAATTATCTTTTCAATACAATCAAACTACACTTCTACTACTACACGGCAATGTTCGTTCCTTTTGACTCATTTGTCGTTAGCAATCTTTTGAAGTATGAGCATACAACGTGTAAATAGAAATAAATATACACATCCGGCGGCCCCGAGCCCTCACGTCCGCCAGTGAATATTGTAAGTTCAAAGAACAGCTGTTGCGAGGAGCGAGGTTTTCCACTTTATTGTCTCTATGAAGGAACTTCCGACGAAGTTTTAAGCTTGTAAGCGTATCTTGCATAATTTCGCGTGTGTACTAAGTCAACTTAACTGAAGTTAGCTATCTTGTAAAGTATTCTTTTGTTTAGGTACCGCTTGCCTTGCGCTTATTGCATCCTACTTTGAAACGGTTTATGAGGTTTTAATAAGTGGAAGATTGCAATATGCGCGCTATGCAGCATCGGACGTGAAACTTAATAAAATTACTAGCTCATTGTTTCATTTTTGCCAAGATTTTTAGTTCATTAAATACCCGTGTTTTATCCTACATTTTGTGATATGTTTTGTGAAATCTACATTCTGCAAATGTAACATTAGTTCAATTATAATCTAATAATATCGTCAAGTTGGATATTGTATAGAGGAACAAACGTATGTCCATCACACGAACAGTTCGGACCGCGGGAAATCGCACGCGTCGTTGCGAGCCGCGCTCCGAAACGAATGTGTAAGTGTGCGGGGCCGACAATCCAATCTCGCATGTCGATGAAAGCGCATTTACCACAGTTTGAACCGCTCGCTATGACGTATTTTGTTACACGCCGCCAGTCCAAACCGTGACACATTTTTTCGCAATTAGCATGTCAGTTCGACCCGCACATATGTGTCCTTCCGCTGTTTGAAACGCAATCCGATCCGCGGTCTGATCAAGGGGCTATTCTTTACATAGCTCTTACAGTTTTGATGAAACAGTAATTAAATTTCGATCAGATCAAATAAGGACCTCGGATGGGACTTTAGCAAATGACAAAATAATCCTACTAATATTATAAATGTGAAAGTTTGTGAGGATGGATGGATGTTTGTTACTCTTTTACGCAGAAACTACTGAACCGATTTCGATTAAATTTTGTATGGTAGTAGTGTAAGCTCTGGATTAAAACATAGGACACTTTTTATCCCAAAAAAAATCCCGTGGAATACTGTATTTACGCGGGCGGAGCCGCGGGCAACAGCTAGTCCAATATATAGTCACAATATAGTCACAGTCAGTGAATACCAAATATATATTGCGAAAATAAATCCAAAAGCTCGTCTGTCATAATGGAGACGTTATAAAATCGAGCAATTGGACTCCGGAACAAATTCGCCGAGCTTTTCGCCTCCGCAAAACTTTCCAATGTAAATCTTATCAAGAGTTAGAATCACTTCACTACTTCAATTTTAAATTCAGACTCGCAATCTCCAGTTGCGGGTAGATACTAGATTTGGAGAAAGTTGTCTTTTTTGCGGTTAAAATTGTGCTGCTAAAAATCTTTCGAAGTAGGTAGTTAAAATTGCTTGAAAGCAGGGGCGTGTGCTCCTTGTAGGCAGAAAATGCAGTGCTTTACTTGTCATTCACAGATATTTTAATAAAACGTTCGTACGTTTTAGATGACTTTAATTAATAGTTAATAAATTGATTAAAAAAATATAATAACTTAAAAACGCCTAATATTTTATAAATAGCAACTCATCTCGTGCCGTTGCGTTCTGCAGGACATATCATCGCATGTATGTGTAATTTTCATACTTCGCAAACGCACACACCCATGAATATCGACATGATTATATACCGGCAAGTCCCGCGGCAGGCGATGGCTCTCGGGCCTCGGCTATCCGATCGCTTCCGAAAACCGCCGAACTGGCTTGTCGGAAATTGTTCGTTGCCTATAATCCAAGTAAAAATAATAGACGGAAATCTAATAAATCACGTATGCACATTATGCATTTTTGTTTAGTAAGGTTTTATTTGTTTTAATAGAAGAAACGTTTTGTGTTTCGCGGGGGCCATATTGCATATTTCATGTGATAAGCTTTGTTTACAATTTAATCGCTCCAGTTTATTTATAGTTTTCTTAAAAGATTTTTCATTTTAACATTTGAAAGTGTGTACATTTAACAGTTTATTACTGAGTTTCTATAATAATTGTAGTGATTTGCTTTTACTAGTGCGTTTGTTGATTTTTTTTAAATGTTATTTGGTTGTGAGGTTTGTGTTGAAAATGTGTGTTTATTAAAAATTAAAAATAACAAGTTCTCACAATTGTCATTCAGTGAAAAGATTCAAATTCTGTCTAAAGGTAGGTGTGTACCCGAGTTACAACAATTAAACCAGCAAAAAAATAATGTAACTCGAAAATTTCATGTTAAAAGTCATGAAACGTATAACTGGCTGTGTGGTTGTGTACACACGATTAAATTATATTGTTTTCCTTGCATATTATTCAGTAATTTACATCGGGATATAGTAATCTCAAGTAACCGTAACCTTGAATATGTGAAAATTGAAGTTGACTGACTGGTGAGTAGTTATAATATTTTAAAATATGCTTATTATTTTACTTATTAGAATTTCTTTCGCCGCGACGATCGATCACTGTTTTGTCTGCGTTGCCGTAGAAGATGTAGGTTTCGACTTAGAGATCCGTCGCTTGGCTGTAGCTATTCTAAAAATCTATAAACGAAAAAGTTTGTGACCGAGTACTTCGCCGCATACCCAGTGTTATAATCCTGTGCACGCCACTGCTTGAAAGGGGAACTAAATGATATAGTAGGCACCAGGCAATACGCATCTCAATACTATGTTAGGCCATATTTAGCTTTTGCAATTGAAGCCTACCCATATTTAAAGCCTAAACTAAAATCACCAGAGTTTTATTTGTATATATTTCCATCCCGTCTGAATCAAAATTAGAAATAAACAAAATGCCCCGTAATTGGCCTAAAAACCTCACAAAAAGACGTCGCTTCGCTTAACTGAAAGTCGGATTTCCTTTTGCATTGATTGGTTCCCTCAAAAACGGCATGGGCTGTGTTCCCTCAGGACCCGATGGAATTTGCACCGGGAATTATTGATGTGCGCTCAACTACAATGGGCGTGTGTGCGTTATTAGTCGGACCAGATTTGCACTTTACATACGTGATACGTGTATACGTAATGTGTACGGTGCCATACTAACAACTTTTGTTTTCTGTTGAAGCGAGAAACTGAGGCAATCACTTTGCATTTTATACATTATTAGATTTTTCACGCGTCTTCGTGCGAGCAAAAGTTAATCTTGCGGAAATCGTAAATTTTTCGCGATAAAAAGTAGCCTATGCCCTTCCCCGTGGTCTACTCTATACCTCTGCCAAACATCAAAATCAGTCCAGTATTTTCGGAGCCTATTCAATGTAAACAAACAAACAAACTTTTCCTCTTTATAATATTAGTATAGAGTATAGATATTAGACAGATTATAATTTTTTTCGCAAACTCACCGACTCCACCGAAAACGATTCTCACCCATCGTCGTCAAAATGGTTCTAACTTCAAACTATATTCTAGTAAAATCAATGATCATTAATGCTTAATAATAAGTACCTGGGAGACCGAGTTTTTCTCGGAATTTTAGTAGGACGATAAAATAATATTAAAAAAAAGAATCACAAAAATATTTATCGTACCGGGATTCGTACCCACCACATTCCGAATTTCCAAACAATGCAAAAATTATACGTAGGTACGCATACCAAGCTGCCTATCAGACTGACGTAAGAGAGTCGAAATTATTGACAAATTGTTGCACGACGAAAGAAAAAAACATATATTGCATAAAAATGTGCAGTTTCTAAAGGAATAAGACCTAGCTAGATCGATTTTTCTCCCCCAAAACTTCCTGCATACTACATTTCATGGAATTCTTGTAGCCGTTGCCGAGATCGAGATACCGATTATATATATACAAGATTGTCTCGTTTAAAGTATAAGATAATATTGTGATTTAGCAATATCACAAAAACTTGTTCAATGTTAATCTTTATTTTATTTAACAAATGACAATTTTAAAATGAGCAACCCTAGAGCCAAACATTTCCTAGTGAATTTCGATTAAAGATTCGTTTAAAGCTCGCGGCTTGCGGCAGACAATAAATTTACTTAGCAGATTGGACGCCGGAGCTGCCACATTACGCCGCGATTATTCGGGTTCGATTCCCGCGGTCGCAAAAACCTGGCAAAGTGCGAGACGGACTCGCGAACGAAGGGTTCCGTGCAAAACGGGAAAAAACACGTTTGTTGTATGGGAGCGAGCGGCTACAGAAATACATCATCTGTGAAAATTTCAACTGTCTAGCCGTATCACGATTCACGGTTCATGAGATACAGCCTGGTGACAAACGAACAGCGGAGTATTAGTACCTGATAGGGTCCCGTTATTACCTTTTAGGTACGGAGCCCTAAAATATTCTCAGATATCAAATCAATAATTTTGTGACAAAAAGATTTGGTTGTGAAATGGCCGGTGACATGTTACGTGAGATGCAACTTGCCTAACCTTTGGTATATTCTCTCTACATACGTAAGAAAGAAAGAAATAAAATAAATGACAATTACTATTTAAAATATAACGAAAATTTTTGACTTGCCTATAACTTTCATATTATATCTAATCCTATTCAGTACAAAATTCCTTTCTATGAGAATTTGTTCACTAAGATCTAGAAGAAATCTATAGTTGTCGGTAAAGTCAACGAAAACCCATCACAACGGCTAGATTCGGACTTGCTGATTGCACAGACTAAAGAAATAGGACCAGATACACAGCTACATAGTAAACTTTCGATTTGATTGCACTACTACAAGCATACGGTGTGTCCACAATTCTCCTATCGCGTGCGCGGCAATAGTGGAATAATCCGGTTAAGATTGTGGGACGTCAAAATTTTCAAATTTCGTGTTTGAGTTTTTATGTCATGTGAGATTGACAATTGTGTTAGTTGACACGACGACAAAAAACAAAATATTAATATTATATTTGTGTCCAATGAATGTTTAACTTTATAATAAATATAAGAATATTAAAAACAAATAATATCAAACAGAAAAGTGGTTATGCGTGTATGAAAAATAATAAAATAAATAAAAATATATCTTATTTTACCTATCCTGAGGATAATAATAGGTTAGTAAATATTTCATTTTCTAGGAGATGTCTTGCTTTATTACACTGGCGGACACATAAACTGCATCTTAGTGCAAGAACACATTCAATCAAATTTTAATACGAAATATGCAAACTTTTTACATTTATTGGTATTGGAAAATAAAGGCTGGCAAGGCTGGTTTATAAACACAAAAACAAAATCAAATTTAAATATGGTACTGTCACAAAAGAAAGAAAATATTCTATACAAGAAATCTTGTCAATTTACTGAAGATTAACTCGTTCTTACGTTAATGTTGTGATTGATGGTTTTTTTTTTTGTTTTGTTACATGTTGAATTATCGTTACTAATTGTTCAATTGCTAGTCTGTTTTCTTTTTAAACACGTTTTTCTCTCACGAATATGGACGTATCGTCCGAAAAAGCCGCATAAATTGTTGCTCTAGTGCAGCAAGGCCTAGACCAACGAACAATTGCTGCAGATTTAAATGTAAACCAGTCTACGGTTTCCCGAGTTTACAGAAGGTTTACGGAGACAGATTCATTCAAAAGAAGACGTGGAACCGGCAGAACTCGGGTGACAACGTCTCATGACGACAGGTTTATTGTGACAACTTCCTTGCGAAATCGGTTTTTAACGTCTATAAGCAAATGAGCTTCACCAGGTACGTGACGTAGCAGTTAGTGCACGAACCATAAGAAAAAGGCTAAAAGAGCGTGATATCACACCTTTTAGACCCGAAAATGGACCAAAATTGTCTGCAGCTCACAGGCAAGCTCGACTAAGATTTGCTCGTGAACACTTAAATTGGACTGAAGAGCAATAGGCTTCCGTATTATTCACTGATGAGCGTAGGACTTGTTTGTACGGTGCTGATTCCCGCAGATTAGTCAGCCGTAGACGACGAGAGCGATATGCTCAAAATTGCATTGAGGAGAGGGTTCCATTTGGAGGCCGGTCTTGTATGGTTTGTGGCGGCATATCGATGGATGCTCGAACTGAACTTGTGTTTATCGACGCAGACACACATGGCCGTGGTAACTGTGGTTTAACATCACATCGCTATATAACAGATATATTGGACCCACATGTGGTACCTTTTAGGCGAAAACTTCATTCTCATTCTTCAATGCTCGTCCGCACGCAGCGAGACATGTTGATCAATACTTTACTCAGGTTGAGATTCGTTTCATGGATTGGCCAGCACGTAGCCCGGATCTCAATCCGATAGAACACGTGTGGGACAACCTAAAAAGAGCTGTATATACAAGAAATCCGGTCCCAACAACGGTTGCGGAGCTCAGAGTTGCATTGTCACAAGAATGGGACAATACTCCGCAAGATCTTTTAAAAACACTGATCAGGTCGATGCGATACCGACTTGAATCAGTTATCAGGGCAAGAGGAGGTAATACACCTTATTAAAAACAAAAAAAACTTGTAAAATTGTAAAATTGTAAATTGTAAAATTGTAAACAAAAAATTGTAAAATTTTCATAATAAAGCCGTTTTTGTTCTTTTCACTGTTTCATTCCAAAAAGGAGTAATTTAATTTTTGAATGAAAAGTTGATCTATACACACATTAATTGATTTTTTGGATTTTTTTATCAGATTAAGAACCAGTCTTAGCATTATCATTGAAATAAATCAAAATAGTTTGCACTTTCATTAATTATATTTCATTGAAAGTTATCTTGCACTATGATGCAGTTTATGTGTCCGCCAGTGTAGAAGAGCGTCCATGACCTAGTGAATAGATCCCCTGAGTCACACGCGTGATCGTGCAGGTTCGATGTCGGGTTGTGGTGTGTATCAATTAGACTTTCTCAATAACCGTATACTGACGCTAGTTTACCCCCCATCTTCTGTGACAGCCCTGACACAATCGGATCGTTCTATGAAAGCTGTTCCTCTGTACGTGAGTATATATTTTTAGTCTGTGCTGATTGTATCCACTATACTTTGTATACAAAATTAGTCATATAATTGCGAATGTGCCTTTTAATTTACTAGTGGAATTTAGTACACGCTTAGTCAGTTAAGGCTGGGACTATATGCTCCGGAATCCGGAACGCCGGAGAAAATTCAGAGCACTGAAAATAGAACATTACGATGTTCCGGTTGTTGAAGTGTATTTAACGTTGAAAAGAATGTTACCTAAAAGAATGTTTTCGTTTTGAATGTATCGACCACGAAACTATATCAATGGTAGGTATGGACTTTCTTGTTTTTTTTCTTTTGGGTTTTTACGCAGTCGGTTTTTTTTTTAATTTTTATTATTGATAGGTATAATAGTATCAAAATATTCGAGAGGGTATAACATTAACCAGTGTATAGTATTAAATAAAATATTAAACATACTTCCCGTTGTCTGGTACCCGTAACACAAGTTCTTCGGACACTTACCACGGGGCCAGTATGACGTGGTGTGAGGCTTCCATTGATAATATTATTAAAAATGTATTATGATCAATGCAGTCCCATACACGTTCAGGCAAAGAATGAACTCGATTTCATCTGTAGTAGGATAATAACCCTTCGAATCCTATCGAATTATGCAGTCGACACAATCAGCGAACTAAGCCTACAAACAATTAGAAGCTAGTGTTGTGCTTAATAATCGTACACACAATAGTATTAACCACGAGAACAAATATGTTTTGTAAACGATATACCCTGATACTTGTGTAAAATTGATAGTAATCGATAATTAATTTTGCGTAAGTAAAATAGGTAAGCGTCATTTGAAATTAATAAGCAATTTCACTTAGTCGGATAATTTCTTTTGACTTATGAAATGTAAACCGGCGGTGGCTGAACGCGATTTTCAAGTAAGTCTGACGGATTTGTTATCAAAGTTAATATATCTTTAACTTTGATAACGAAACCGTCAGAATTGCGAGGCCCTGAATGTTGGTTTACAAATTTTCTCGAGTCCCAACTATACCACACTAAATAGTGAATAGTGATGAGCCACACACTAGTTCGTACATTTACAACACTGATTCGGTATCAGTTTACAATGACATCATTCGCGCGTACCTAATTAGTGTTCTACTGTAGCTAATTGTCAAATTCATGTGAAATGCGTTACACCAATCATGGGTGTAATAAATGAGGAATTAGACGACCTCTGTGGCTCAGTGGTTGGCGCGGAGGTCGTGGGTGCGAATCCCACCAAGGGAACAAAAAGACTTCTGTGTTCCTGGGTCATGGATGTGTATTAAATATGTGTATAATATAATAAAATGAATAAATATATATTGTCTGATGTGTTGTCTGGTACCTGTAACACAAGTTTTTCGGATACTTAGCACGGGGCCAGATTGGCGTGGTGTGATGCATCCATAGATAAAAAACCCAAACAAGAGCATGTCACGACATGTCTCAAGAGGGTTCCGTAACTATCAACGGGTAATAGGTTGGTTTCAAATTATGTACCTACTTCGAAAGTTACTAGCCGATTTTGTTCAAAATAATTTTCTTAAAGAGTATTAAGCATGATCTATCAGCATAGAAAATTGTATGTTTCTCAGACTGCTTACACACGTACCGATTTGGTTTGGAGCAAACCATTATGGCAGCACGACACTCGTGTGTTTGATTTTCAGCTCCATTGTATTAGCATAGAGTTCTATTTACAGTGCATTCCGATTTTTATACAGTGTTCCAACTTACAACTCTCAAGAATACTTCTTCCCAAACTTAAATAAACTGATAAGCAAATAATAAGAAATTTATGTGCTGTAATATTATTCTGCAGTTTATACATAAAAATATACCTATTTTCTACAGGTTGACTTTTCAAATCGCTTGCCGATGTTATATCGATCAATAGCTTAATTTAATGAAAAACAAGAAAATACTAACCTCTGAAAATAACCTTGAAAAATCCTCCTCCCTAGAAGTTTTTTTCCCCTAATTTTAGGGAGAAACCCCTCAGTTGGCAACCAAATCCGTTGTCTGCTCCGGATCAAATCCGTACGTGTGTTAATACTATAAGTCTCACACTTTAGAAATGTCAACTTGCAAACCACTTTGGGGGTCGATTACTCGTAAAAGGTTTACGTTATAAAACAAGTCATGTATGAAACCTTGCATTTATTTAAAAAGACCTATTCGTTTCCGTTGGGTAACCGCATGATGGGATGGAATGAAAAAAAAAATCATGCCCCCTTCACATGTATGGGAAACTACTAACCCCTAAAATATCAAATTATTATTACTTTATGGTGCCTCAACCGAGATTTATACACAACATATAAATAATATAACTATACCAAATTTCATACATTTATAAGCATAATTACAGAAGTTAGAAGAGCCGACAGACAGACGGACGGATAGAGCGAAACTATAAGGCTTCCTTCAGTACTACGGAACTCTAAAAACGGTTTGACATTCGCACGTAGTGAGACCTCGTGGTGAACTACGTTTAATACGGGTTGAGCTCTTTATCATCACCCACAGCGAGTCCGACGAAACATTGCCTACCGCCTCTTTTGTCCATCCGAAAAAAAGGTACCTAAATTATGCCCAAATCTTCTTCACATTGTGGAGTTATTTATTGTGATGATGATGATATTGACCGTATAAGAAACTAAGTCTACATACACATCTTTATCATTCTTGAAGTGATTTAATACGTGTAAGCAAAAATTGAAAAGCACACACGACACGACAAAGTTATCAATAAACTAACAAAGTAACACAAATCCCGTGTAACGTTAAAACAATTTTATAACGGTTTTAACCCCTAGTCGAGGCAAGTGTTTTCTAATGAGGAGCTAAAATAGTTTTTAAAGTGCTGACACTTGGTTCTAGCCTGAAGTTACAATGTAAAATCATTGTAGATTTAGGAGAGGAACAATATTTTTTTAACATAATTTAGGAGGTAATTTTAGTATGTATCTGGTATCTACTGTATTAGTATGTATGGTAAGTAGCTTTTGCGCGCGACTTAGTCCACATGGCTCCCCATTGCACAGCCGTGGGGTGTGTATTTCGAAAAATCCTTTTTTTACGGATTTCTACGTCATAATAACTATGTGCGTGACAAAATTCAGCGTTGCTCGACCAGCTGTTGATATTTCACTATACAAACATTGGACCCACACATTTCACCCCTTTAGGGGTCGAATTAAAAAAAAGTGTAACATAAGTATTGAATAGTTTGTGTTTATTACCTCCGATATTAAATTTCATAAAAATTCAACTTTACACCCTCACAGGGTAAATATTGAATTTTAATAAACCCTGAAATAAGTTTTTAATGAAATGTGTTTAAGAGGATGAATCAGCAGATTTCAATATTTTCGATACAAACTTTCAACCACTATTCCACCTCTTTAAGGGTTGAATTTTTAAAAATTCCTTCTTAGTGTGCGTCATTAGCGGTTACGACTGAGTGAAGACATCTCCTTTTTAGGGTTCCGTAATACTCAAGGTACCCTTATAGTTTTGCTCTGTCCGTCCCTCTGTCTGTCCGTCCGCGCTTCTAGCTTCTGCAATTATGGATATAAATGGATGAAATTTGGTGCCCCCCCTGGCAGTTCTAAACTATAGGAGATTAAACTTGTAAGTTTCCATGCTGATAGATCATGCTAATAAACTCATAAAAGGAAAATTGTTTCGAGCGAAATCGGACAACAACTTTTGAAGTAATTGAAAGACATATACACATAATACGCGTTGACAGTTACGGACCCACCTCCTTAGACATGTCCTGACATGCTCTCGGTTAGGTTATATGTATCGTACATTGGCGCTTTAACACCTTAATATTATTAAATCTGACTTTACTAAAAAATTGTCGTGTCATGAACGCACGAATATTGGACAAAATGATGCGCTATCAAACTGAAAGATGCCGCAGAAAATTTGCACTTACCAAAACTTATGACGCTCTGCAGTATTGTGACGAATATTATGGCAACTGAAACAAGATAAATTATCTTTAAAAATACGTGTGTACCAGGGAGCACGTCTAATTTGTCGTTGTCAATGTCGATGATCAGAAATCACTGATCACGTTAAATAAAACATTTTTGTGAGTGGAAGATATTCGTCCAATAAATAATAAATAAAAAATTAATTATTTTTCTCACCTCAATAACATTATAATATACATAAGATTACACAATATATTTAGCAAATTAATAGATTATATTTAAATATATTTCAGCTACTTCCAGAACGAACGAACGAACTTCAACGAATTTGCAGACTTTTTAGATTTGGTCTGAAACTTTAAAACCACGTATGAACCCACTTTTTACACATGCAATTTATACTAATTTTATTAATTCATAATTTGAAGTAAATAAAAATCTGTTTCTTTGTTTTCATCAAATATTTGTACCGATAATCGTAATATTATCATAATATTCCGTATATAATATTCCATATATTACCGATAATCGTAAAATAAATTATTCCGTCGCATTTGCGCTTTCAGAGAAAAGTATTTTGCTTAAAGCACGATTTTTTTATTTCACACTATTAACTAATTACTATTAAACACATTTAAATAATAACCTACTAAAGAAAATATTATACTACATATCTCTATTTATAATTCTGTAGTTCGATTATTGCTTTATACCTTTCGCGATCATTTTGGCGGGAAAATTGTTCAAAGGGCGCACATCCTCCCCCGTAGCCGAACAGACACTGCCGTAGCGCGTAGCACCTCTATGGAGATACGGGGTACGACGCCTCTACGAGTTATATCTTTTTAAGTTTTTATTACGTGTTCTATCAGTAGTTAAAGCATAGATAACAGGTACATAACTTAGGTTGTGATTTTAAATATACAATTCTTCGCTAGAGATTAAGCTTTCTAAAAGACATTGATCTCTTCGATATGGATATAAAAACCGAAGTTAATTAGGTAAATGATTTTGTTAACGAATGCACACCTTGGTAATAATATGCCCCTTTCAAGGCTGTCTCTATGTACGTGTGTACTTTTGTTTTTTGTAATAGCTAACATAGATTCAAGTTTACAATGTATAATATATATTTCTTTTAAAATAACTATTTTCCATCTTTTTGATAAAAGATTTGCGAGATTCTTACGCCGATTCTCCGCGATTTCTCCTTGGCGGGTTAGGGTTGAGCCGATGGTGGGTTTTTCTTTTGAACTTCCGAAAAAGGCTTGTTAAGTTTCATTTGGTAATAACAATTTTAATTTTTATTCAATACCTACTCCTGAAATACCCAGTAAGTACTTCCATAATTCGTTCCCGACAAGCGAAAAGTAATATGGTTTGTGTCATTGCGGATTTATGATAACTTGGTTAATATGTTTAAGGGTAGTAAATAAAAAGGGTAATGTTATTCTAGCCTATGTGTCGGGCACGCCGCAAGCGCTCTATAGCCTAAATTGTTAAGAGCCCTATTACAAATCTGCACAATCTGTATTTGAAGCGTTCCCGACATTTCGCATTTTGTAGTAATTTTGCAGTTGTATTTATCGTTTTTATTGAAATAGGTAAATAAATTGATGCTTTAAAATTATAAAATCTTTATTCCTCATGAAATAACAATTGTTCTGGTATAAATTTTGCTTAATAATATTATCGTAGATAGGAGTAATTCACAGTTAACTTAAAGCTATTTTCAAAGTTTTTTATTATGCTTAGAATAAGATTTTTTTCTATATTAAATCAAAGATATTTCAAAATTCTAAGGCCGCTACGAACTACGAGTATACGACTATACAGGGTGTTCGGCACATGGATGGACAAACGAAAACCGTGGACCCGTGGAGCCGTCTGCTATACATTGAGGCCTAATTACAAGACTCAGGCCCAATAGTTTTTTTTTAAATAATTTTTTAAGTTAATTTCGAAAAAAGCCAGTTTTCAAACTTCAAACGACTATAAATTTACTTTTAACATTGAAAATCCAAACATTCTTTTGTAATAATTATCTGCATTAGTTGTAGAATCATATTAAATTCAGTTTTGGAGCAAATGTTAGATATAAAATTAGATACGAGTCCTTAAACGACAAACAAAGTGAAAAAATAATTTTCTTATTCCACTTTGAAATTCTTTAAAAAAAAACTATGATTTTTAGAGCACTTAAAATTCTAGAAAAAAATCTGTGGTTCATACCCTTTATATCGGTATACAATTTGCACATATTTGTTTAAAAATGACTAGAGTAAATCGCAATTTAAACTAACGGGGCCTTAATTTATAAGACTCAATTTGCGAAAACTTAAATCAAGTACAAGCCAATTTGTCATAATTGCTTTCGGTATGTTCACTAACACTACACGTGGGAGCTAGTAGTCTGTCTCTCTCTTACCAGTCACGATACTATCTCTTGTCTCTTTTGTTGAATTTGGACAATAGCCGTACGTACATAGCAGGTAGAAAAAGGGTTGTTATTTCTCTGTGCAGTAGTAATTCTATGAAATCTTATATGTTTTTAATTAGTAAGCTTTTTAGTAGAACATGAATTTATTATTAGAACACTATGATAATTTAAATTTAAATTTATTTCCAAAATTTATTTTATAACAATTGTTCGAATTGGTGCCCTTGACTTCTTATGCATGCTCGGCACCGTTTTAAAATTTCCACTGTTGTTGTTTGAAATATCATTTCGGCTTTCATTTTTTCGAATGCTTCATTTATTCTAATTATTAACTGCTCTCGACTGGGCACCACGGTTGCGTACACTAGCTCTTTGGCTCTACCCCAGATGTAAAAGTCTATTGGGGTAAGGTCGGGCGACCTTGGTGGCCAACACATTATTAAGCTATTCCCTCACAGCTATGCTACAATGGGCTGGGCAGCCATCGTGTTGGAACACAAAAGGTCTGTCTTCTTGTAATACTTCTTCTACTAAACCGGGCAAATAATTTTGCAGAAATTCTAAGTCATTATTTCCATTAATATTGTCCGGTAAATAATGCGGCCCGATTAGTTTATTTCCAATGACCCCAGCCCAAACATTTACACTGAATCTTCTTTGAAATTTTCTCGGTCTCGTCACTCGTGGATTTAAGTTTTTGGGTGCCCAGTAATGGAGATTATGGTAATTTGAAATACCTTCCTTATCAAATTTTGATTCATCTGTCCACAGAATACTTCTTAAAAAGTTTTCGTCTTCCACGTCAGTGTGTAGTAGATGTCGACAAAATTCTACGCGTCTACCAAAATCATTATCTTGAAGATCTGAAAACAAAGAAAAAAGGCTTGAGAATTTAAAATAAGGAAGACTAGATCTAGGCTTTGGTACATATTCAGTCTCTTTACGGAATTAAGAAAAAT
This sequence comes from Phengaris alcon alcon, assembly GCA_037179445.1. Classification (NCBI taxonomy): domain Eukaryota; kingdom Metazoa; phylum Arthropoda; class Insecta; order Lepidoptera; family Lycaenidae; genus Phengaris; species Phengaris alcon. Next base: position 1,621,956 of record JAYRCH010000471.1, on the reverse strand, counting down.
CTATTGTATCCATACCTTGCACGGGAGTGTAATGGAAAGCATGTTGCCGATTTTCCCGGAGAACTGCCCACACTTTCCATATGCCAAGTCCCAGCATTGCAGCTACCTCTCTTATACTTTTATTAGGGTTATTATTAAATTCTTCTAATACACGTTCGTCTGTAGCAACATGATGTTGTCGTACATTCACCCTCGGTTCTTGATAACGCAAATTACCCGTTTCTCTAAGTCGTCGGTATGTAGTAGCAAAAGTTTGGTGGCTAGGCAGTCGACGGTTAGGATAGCGCTCTTGGTATAGTCTTTGTGCTTCACGTCCATTGCAATTAGCGGCTCCATACACCAACAACATATTAGCGTATTCTTCATTCGTAAAAGAGGTGGTCATTTTACGAAAAAAAAAACAACAACGTAACAACAAAATAACAGAAAACTTAACAAACTGAAGCAACAACAATAACGTAAAACGATAACAAAATCAGAAAACGAAAACAATAACAGTAAGCGCAACGGACACGTCAGATCGCAGAGGCAGTTAAGACTCGACAAATAAGTAAAACAATTTTTTCCAAAATTAACGTTTGACTGATAAGGAATAGACAAAATCAAACAATAGCGCAATTGCAGAGTGAAATAACAACCCTTTTTCTACCTGCTATGTACGTACGGCTATTGTCCAAATTCAACAAAAGAGACAAGAGATAGTATCGTGACTGGTAAGAGAGAGACAGACTACTAGCTCCCACGTGTAGTGTTAGTGAACATACCGAAAGCAATTATGACAAATTGGCTTGTACTTGATTTAAGTTTTCGCAAATTGAGTCTTATGAATTAAGACCCCGTTAGTTTAAATTGCGATTTACTCCAGTTATTTTTAAACAAAGTGCAAATTGTATACCGATATAAAGGGTATGAACCACAGATGTTTTCCTAGAATTTTAAGTGCTCTAAAAATCATAGTTTTTTTTTTAAGAATTTCAAAGTGGAATATGAAAATTATTTTTTCACTTTGTTTATCGTTTAAGGACTCGTATCTAATTTTATCTAACATTTGCTCCAAAACTGAATTTAATATGATTCTACAACTAATGCAGATAATTATTACAAAAGCATGTTTGGATTTGCAATGTTAAAAGTAAATTTATAGTCGTTTGAAGTTTGAAAACTGGCTTTTTTCTAAATTAACTTAAAAAATTATTTAAAAAAAAAACTATTGGCCTGAGTCTTGTAATTAGGCCTCAATGTATAGCAGACGGCTCCACGGGTCCACGGTTTTCGTTTGTCCATCCATGTGCCAAACACCCTGTATAGATTATAGGAGATAACATTCTCATTTTTTATTTCATTTGCTTAGAACAGTAGTTCAATCCAGGAGCTCAAAAAAGTGCCTTCGCGCATTTTATGAAAATCTTTTTATGCAATTTTGGGTTTAACTAAAAAGTTAAACAAAATTTACAAAAAGCGAGGCCGCTACGAACTACGCAAAAATCACAGTCGAGATGTAATATACCTCTTTAAGTGCTTGATGTATTTTAGCTTCGCAGGCGTCGTTAGATTCGTCTCGATTGTTACACTAAGTAGTTAATTGTCGCCTGTCGGGTCTATAGATTTACCTAATGCAGAGTTCACCAGTCTTTTTCCTACGGCGCCCGCCCCCTTGGATTATAAATAATACTTTCATGTCCCCTTGTGACTTTTTTGTTGGAAAAAGGCATTTTTATCGATATTTATTTATTTCCCTACAAACATCTTTTTGTATGAAATAAAAAAATATTGTAACTTGCCGAAACTTTTTTAATAGCTACTGTTGAATTTGTGCTTTTCCCCCTTTTGTAGTAGCAGTAGAGAGATGTATCTCTACTTACCCTAGGGAGGCGCGCCCCACTGGTTGGGAACTCCTGACCTAATGGAAAGTTTCATTGTATGAAGTTGTGAACTGATTATGTATATAGTAGTTTTTACAAATCTAGGCAACTAGGTCACAGTAATTATTAAGACGTTTTCCAGTCTCAGTACATAGTGAGTACATAATTACGCATTGTATGATATTTCGGTCTCGGGTCGCGGTCGCGCGTCGCGCGTCGCGTGCATCGGAATTAGAAAGGTAATTAGGTATTTGACAAACCGATCAAACCGACGTCAAACGGTTTTTAGTCAAACCGTTTGATCGACTCGGGGGCGCGGCGCTTTAGAAAGAATTTTGTGACAGCAGACAGGGCTGAACTAAGAGCTCTCACGAGTTGATAGCTTTTAATACCTGTGAATTGGAAAAGGATAAAATATAATTAAGACCTGTCAGTTAAGTAGTAGTCTAGTCAACAAGTTCAAAAACGTGTTAAATAGAAATAAAGCTCCTAAAAATATGTGCGAAAGCTCATTCGATTCGGAATGACGCCTAGAAAAATGTTTTTTAAGGGTATATTAGCACATAAAGAATTGCGATTGTTATTAACAAAATAATATAAAAAAAGGTATATAGTTTTTCGTTAATGACTTTTAAAATAATGATATTTAAGGAATTTTGAAAAAAGATCCTGAATGAGGAGGAAATTTCCAATAAAAAAGTCCTAACTCCCGGAACTCTATCTATATTATTTATAAAAAAATTTAACGCTGGAAATAGGGCTCCGCGAGGGCGTTACGGCATAGGCGCGCCGTCTAAAAAGCCGGTATATCACCTAAAATATTTTTTTTTTATATTAAATAACAATTAAAAATTTTGAATAAATTATGGTGTAATCTACACTTGAACGAAAAATACCTCGGTAAAAAAATTATTTTTGTCGATTTTTCAAAAAGTTACACCATTGTTAACTAACTAATTTTATTCCAATCTCTGTTTTTATAAATTACGGCATAAAAGTTTAAATAATTGGTCTATAAATTTTTCACTTCGTGGAGCTCTTTTTATTTAGGTACTTAATAAAGTTATGCAAAAAAAGTTATTAAACTTTATTATTTTGGTAATTATATTTTTTTTTAATTAACTAAAAATGTAATTTCTAAAAAAATGTTATCAAAAAAAATTTTTTTTGGTAATATCTTATTATTGCTATTTTCGCATCTAATATAGGTATTAATTAACATTGGAAAAATTTTTTTTACGTCATTTGTTAAGAAATTGTTTATAAATAAATAGACTATTTTAGGATTAAAAAATTTTTTTTTACTATCTTATTGCATAGGTGAAATGATGATTTTCAAAAAAAAAATTCTTAAATAAATATTATTTTTGTTTATAATCGTTTTTTTTTAATTTCAATTGTTTAAATAATTAGTTAAGAAATTATTTTATTCTTAAAAATCATCATTGACCCATCATTGATATTTTTTTTTGTAAATAATTTAATTGTTTATTACCTTAACAATTTGTTATAAACAAATAATATTAACCGTTATATTTTTCTTCGAAAACTTAAAAAAATTACAAAAACAACCATATATGTTTAGAAAAAAAAAGTTTGTATTTTTTACAGCACTTAAATGCTATATATAATAATGAAATTACAGCCGTTACATAATTTGTCAAGTTAAAAATTGTTATAACTTTTAAAATATCAGAGATACGGTAAAGAACATTCAGGTCATTTTTGTAAAGAATTCATTTATCTTTAAAATGAATTCAAAATCGATTCTGTAACTATTATTTATCAGTTGTTATAAGCATTTATTTATACAAATTTTAGATTTTTTTTACATTTCTTGAAATTCCATAGCTTATAAATTGTTAAATAATATAGATACAGCTACGCAGTGGCGTGCACAGGATTATGACACTGGGTATGCGGCGAAGTACTCGGTCACAAAAACTTTTTCGTTTATAGATTTTTAGCATAGCTACAGCCAAGCGACGGATCTCTAAGTCGAAACCATGCGAACAGAGCAAGTCTTAGATGTACTACTATTCATGTACATCTTCTACGGCAACGCAAACAAAACAGCGATCGATCGTCGCGGCGGAAGAAATTCTAATAAGTAAAATAATAAGCATATTTTAAAATATTAGAACTACTCACCAGTCAGTCAGCTTCAATTTTCACATATTCAAGGTTCCGGTTACTTGAGATTACTATATCCCGATGTAAATAAACGCAAGATTTCGGCCACCTCAAATATCTTATCCAAGTGAGTGATAGTTACAGAACACGTCCCTTGCAAGATATCCGATGTGGCCTTTAAAAAGGCCGATTTTCATGTGATTCGCAAAATATATAAATAAACTTAATAATAAAACTACGGGTTAGTAAAAAAAACAAACTACTCATTCATTTATAGATTAAATCTATGCGCCTATCCTTTTTTAAATATGATTTTAGGATATCGTCATAGAAAGTTGGATTGCGTTTTAATTCTATCATTAATGCCTTTTCTATAGACATCATGGAAAGCTCTGTGAGTCGTTGTTGATTTTGTGTGTTTCTCAAATATGTGTGGATACGTTTTAAACACGAAAATGAACGCTCTGCCGATGCGCTGCTTGCTGGGATAGTCACAATAAATTTCGCTAATCGTAACACTTCAGAAAAAACTTTATTTAAATTGTCCTTATACAAATTTTGAATAATACTAAATACACAACTATTTGCAAATTGAGGTAATTTATAAATACAGCGCAATTCATTTTTCAATTTATCAAAACTAAAATTTGCCTGATAATTATTAGTGAACTCTCTGATTTCATTTTCAGGGAAACGTTCACTATATTTTTTAAAATTCTCACAAGAAAGTAGCTCAATAAACTTTAAATCTTTAATGTTTTATAGCGATTTGTTAATTCACTGACTACATTATCAATTATTTTAACAAAAATTCGCCGATAATGCATTTTTACATCATCGACGTTGCGCTTTCTTTTAGGTGGTCCGGTAATGCGAACGGCAGCATCATAATAGATCTCGAACTTGTCTCTGAAACGTTCTAAAAATGACACTAACTCTTTTATCTTTGTTACACAATACGCGATGTCACTAGTTTTTTTTTGCAAAATATCGTACAGAATATCCGTTTCTGCAAAAATATCTGCGAAAGATTTTAAAAGAAAAGTAAATTTAAATTCTTTCATAATAAATAAAAATGAACTGACTTGACTTGACTGGGATAGTGAAACACTGACAGTGTTTCACCATCCCAGTCTTGTGTATTTTCGTTCATATTTTCAAACAATTCTAGGAGGTGGGTGGACGCATTATTAATTACATTAACTGTGCGCGAGTGATATGTCCATTGTCCACCTTGTTTCCGCGACACGAGGCAGCTTTTTCATATCGGCAAAGTTGATGTAATGGGCCATTCGCTTTGTACTGGTATGAAAAAAAAAGCGATTGATTTTATTATACTAAAAAAGCGTTTTGTTTCAGCAACTCGTTCGAACGATTTCGATAAAACTAAATTTAATATATGTGCTGAACACCAAACGTACATAGCTTGTGGACATTTTTGTCTCACCAAAGCCTGCACGCCATTAATTTGTGAGGATAAAACTGCTGCCCCGTCGTAAGTTTGTGCAACTAATTTGGATACACAATCGAACTCTTCCAAAATTTCCAAAATTATAGAACTCAAGGTTACAGCGGTCCGATCCGCGCTAACATCAACATATTTGATAAATCGATCTACTACTTCAGAATCACGAATATATCTCAAAACTAATACTAATTGTTCACGGCCGCTAACATCAGGAGTCTCATCTACCATGACGGCGACAAAATCGGACTGTTTAATTTCGGCTTTAACGCGATCGATCATCACAGATCCAAGGCTCGAGATCAAATCATTCTGCGTACGGTTCGACATGCCCGTGAATGAGGTACTTGCACTCTGTACATGGGTTTCTAAAACTCCATCATACTTGGCTAATAAATCTACTATTTCTAAATAATTACCTCTATTCAACGACGATACTGACTCATCGTGATGGCGAAAAGCTAATTCTTGTTTTCCCAGAAAGCAAACTACATCGATCAGCCTTTGAAAAATGTTTCTATTGCGATCAACTTTAGCATTATGCCTCTCAATATCTAATCGTAACTGACTGTTGATACTCATTTGAATACGAGATTTACTAAAAGTGTTTAATTTTAAGCAGGCCTCCAGATGTATGGTCATGCTTCTTGGCCGCGGAATAGAAATTATTTAAATCTGAATATTCCCGAATCAGTCCACACTGTACTAGAATTACTAAATAATATGCAAGGAAAACAATATAATTTAATCGTGTGTACACAACCACAGGAAATTTTCGAGTTACATTCTTTTTTGCTGGTTTAATTGTTGTAACTCGGGTACACACCTACCTTTAGACAGAATTTGAATCTTTTCACTGAATGACAATTGTGAGAACTTGTTATTTTTAATTTTTAATGAACACATATATTCAACACAAACCTCACAATCAAATAACATTTTAAAAAAATCAACAAACGCACTAATAAAAGTAAATCACTACAATTATTATAGAAACTCAGTAATAAACTGTTAAATGTACACACTTTCAAATGTTAAAATGAAAAATCTTTTAAGAAAACTATAAATAAACTGGAGCGATTAAATTGTAAACAATGCTTATCACATGAAATATGCAATATGGCCCCCGCGAAACACAAAACGTTTCTTCTATTTAAACAAATAAAACCTTACTAAACAAAAATGCATAATGTGCATACGTGATTTATTAGATTTCCGTCTATTATTTTTACTCGGATTATAGGCAAGGAATAACTTCCGACAAGCCAGTTCGGCGGTTTTCGGATAGCCGAGAGCCATCGCCTGCCGCGGGAGTTGACGCTATATAATCATGTCGATATTCATGGGTGTGTGCGTTTGCGAAGTATGAAAATTGCACATACATGCGATGATATGTCCTGCAGAACGCAACGGCATGAGATGAGTTGCTATTTATAAAATATTAGCCGTTGTTAAGTTATTATATTTTTTTAATTTATTTATTTAGTATTTACTATTAATAAAAGTCATCTAAAACGTACGAACGTTTTATTAAAATATCTGTGAATGACAAGTAAAGCACTGCATTTCTGCCTACAAGGAGCGCACGCCCCTGCAGCTACGGACCCAAGAACTTTTTTATTCTATGATAAAATATCTTTCTAATTACGCATAAATTATAGCAATATCCATTTTTGTTTAAATAATATATTAATTGAAATTTATACCTGCCCATATATTTATATTCTGCTACAGATCATTTTTCATTTATTTACACTTGAATTATTAATATTCTGCTAAAGTTTAATTATTTATTTATTAAAATAAGCCTTAATAACAAACTTTAGAAATTTTTTTTTCTAAACTTTATTATATATGGTTGTTTTTGTAATTTTTTGAAGTTTTTGAAAAAAATATAACGTTTAATATTATTTGTTTATAACAAATTGTTAAGTTAATAAACAATTAAATTATTTACAAAAAAATAATATTTCTCTGTTATTCCATTGAAAAGGGTCAATGATGATTTTGAAGAATAAAATAATTTCTTAACTAATTATTTAAACAATTGAAATATAAAAAAAAACTATTATAAACAATAAAAAAATTATTTAAGAATTTTTTTTTTAAAAAATCATCATTTCACCTATGCAATAAGATAGTAAAAAAAAATTCCAGTGTTAAAAAAAATAATAAATAATAGTTAATCCGGAAGTTGGGACTTTTTTATTGGAAATTTCCACCTCTTTCAGGATCTTTTTTAAAAATTCCTTAAATATAATTATTTTAAAAGTTATTAACGAAAAACTAAATACCTTTTTTTATCTTATTTTGTTAATAACAATCGCAATTTTTTATGTGCTAATATACCCTAAAAAACATTTTTTTAGACGTCATTCCGAATCGAATGAGCTATCGCACATATTTTTGGGAGCTTTATTTCTATTTAACACGTTTTTGAACTTGTTAACTAGACTATAGGTACAGATATTACGACGGCTAACGGGTAGAGGTCTAAAGAAATCCAATTTAACGCGGGTGAAGCCGCGGCCAAAATAATGTTTGTATATTGTATTTTATAAAGAAATAATAATAGATTTATTTACTGCCCCACTGATGTCTCGAGGGCTCTGTGTGAAGGACCTCTTATAAGCAGGCTGCAGGTCATAAAAAAACGGCATCGGAACAGTAAAGGTTATGAATATGATATTAGGTAATAATATAGTATGTTATATAATAATAATATAGATTAATATAATAAATTAATTATTTATGATATGATATTATGATATTATATGATATTCTTAAACAAATTATTGGTTGTACAGGCTGATATTATGAATCTTCTTAATATATCAATAACAAAACACTTCTTACCTATATCCATAGTAATATAACTAAGAATAAGCCGGTGTAAAGTTCACATGTAAGTTCTATAGAACATAACGGTATTTTTTGTATGAAATTAAAATAATTACACTTTTGAATAAGTTTTATAAAAAACTAAACATATAAATTAGTATAAATTAATTTGACTCAATTATTCAGTAACTAAATAAATAAAATACAGAAATACAATTATTTACAAAACAGTAAACACAAATGAATCAAAACAAAACAAATCACAAATGTCATCATTGACATTTTATAATGACGTTTGTATGACAGCTCAAAATTGGCTGATATTCCACAGTCCACAGCAGCTACTTGACTCATACTTAATTTCATACATCTATGAAGTATTTAGTTTAGTACTTGACTCAAGAAAACCTATAATAGCAATATATTAACATGAAATAAAAGTATAAGATGTATAAATAAAATTAATTTAATCTTTTTTCTTTTTAATTTGAACTCGAACACTATCGGCTATATTAATTTGAATTTACACAGCAGTCGTGGTTTACGGAATACATTTCTCAATGTCAAACACTTTTTTAATTTTTATATTAATTATATGGCGTCGGCTTAAAATCATTTGCCAGTGTCAAGTTAAAAAGGCGGGAAATAGAATTTTCGTTTCAATTTTCAACACCGTATTCCTAAATCGTCAAGTGTAATGTCTAGTCAAAGTCCAAATAAATATTCAGTGCAGTCAATGAGTCAAGTCAGTCGATTCAGTAAAGTGGTAGAAGCTTTACTGAAAGTTCCTAGGGAGTTTTGGAGGGAAACACAAAATAGCACGATTTTAGAAGTTGTACCACTTGCCCACACTTGTGCCCGTTAACGAATATTTAATGGTTAATATTCTACCAATATTACACAAGAACTGAAATAACACTGTGTTCTATATTCAACTCTATAGTACTAATACTAAAAGCGCAGAGTTATATTTTCAATGCACAGAATTTTCTACGGCCTCCCGGATTCCGGAGCAAATAGTCCCAGCCTAATGCAACAGTCATTTTTCGTAAATTACCGACTGTTCCGAACTGGATGTCACTAATGGACACACGGAAGGTTAATAAAATATAAAATTATTTTATGACGCCATAATTAAGATCTATACACAATCTACAACTATACCAAATTTCATCCGTTTACAATTATAATTACAGAAGCTAAAAGCGCGGACAGACATACAGACAGACAGACGGACGGACAGAGCGACCCTAGATGGTTCCTTGAGTTATCCGTAATAACGGAGCCCTAAAAAGCCTTTTATAATAAATTTTTATTCTAAGAATGGACATGAGTCATGACAGTTAAAAACCACAGATAATTTACGAATAGTGATATCGATATGATATCGACATCTAGGCGATTAATACTTAATAGTGAAGTTTACTTTGTCGATAAATACTGCGTAGGGATTTCTACTTTGATTTCTAATTTCTATATATTTTTAAATAAAACACACAACTTAAAAATTTTGGTTTTTTATTTACTTTTCTTTTATTCTATCTGTATAATTATAAATTTTTTTTTTGTGGTTCACCCAGAGATGTATTGTATTAAAAAGAAGCATCTTCCACAAAATGTCGCCATGTGTCTAATAAAGCTGTAAAAAAACATGACAAAAAAGTGAAGAGAAAATTAATTTTATTCCACATGTAACTTTACAACATTTATTACTATCAGTCTAGTATTTTCTTAAAAATATATTATATTATATCAATAGTCTTTTTTTTATTTATTTATATATGGCATCGGCTTATAACTATTTGCCAGTGTCAAGTTAAAAAGGCGGGAAATAGAACTTTCGTTTCAATTTTCAACACCGTATTTCTTTATAGTCAAGTCTAAAGTCTAGTCAAAGTAAAAATATATAGTCAGTACAGTTTATGAGTCATGTCAGTCGATTCAGTAAAGCTTTACTGAAAGTTCCTAGGGAGTTTTGGCGGGAACACAAAATAGCACGTTTTTAGAAGTTGTACCACTTGCCAACACTTATGCACGATAACGAATATTTAATGGTTAATATTCTACCAATTAATATAATATTAATAAATACACATTAAGAACCGAATAAACACAAATTTATGAAGTTTTACAAATTCCACAACATCACCCATTGAACTCCAGTTTATTGCAAGAAAATACTTGACAGTTTATGACAGTTTACAAGTAAAGAAGAAAGCAATGTCAATATATACTTTTTTTGTAAATCTATTAGGGATGCATGCATTTCTGCCATAGCGTTATAATACCTACAGAAGCGAATGTCGTTAGTTGTACAGAGTTACAGACCATTCAATTATTTTTTTATATCTAGCTTTATTAGATATTCGTTTGTTAAGATTGACGAAAAGTATTTAATTTCATCGTTCAATTGGTTAAATAAATATAAACTTCTTAAAATTGTTAAACGACAAAAAGTGAGTTGCGAGATGTTAAATAACTTAGAACGAACTAAAGGCCTAATAGTAACAGAAAATTAACTGATATTTTTATTTGATTTAAAATCAATCTTATTTTTTTTTAAGGTTTCCAAAACACAATCTTACGCCTTTATTACTGTGATATTATACAAAGCGAAAGAGGACTAATAGTAATAATAAAAACTTATTCTATTTTTTTTCTACAGTGTTTTATTTAATATTTCTTTGCTTTTTTTAAATTTTATTGTTAAAATTACTACGTACCTAGATTTTAAGGCATGTTATTAAATACTGTACGCATACTTGAAGCTTACTGATATGAGATGGCGCTAGCGTGCTCGACCTCGTCTTGAGAACCCCACCATGGCGACGCCACAAGCAGTGGCCTAATTTAATTTCAAATCATTCGCGTCTGAATTTTTGACCCATCTGCACTTACCAACAGTTCATTTTGTGATAAGTGCTTAAGTTTTTATTCTATTTTATAAGTGTGAGCCTCTTATAGCAGCTATTCATGTAAGTGCTCATTTTTATTTTCCTCACAAAATGAATACAACTAACTAACGGTTTTTACCGTTCGTACTGAAAATATTTCTATAAATAGATCATTATTTTTATAGAATCTATAATAATTAAGTTATATACGCTACCCTCTAAAGGAATTCAGTAATTTTATAAGAAAATTTAAAAAAATTTACAACTTTTCTAGAAATTTTTATCTACCTTCAGATAGACTTTTTTGTACTTATTTTTTAGATTTATTTATAATTAGAACTATTTATTATATAATGCATAGTGGTAATGTTTTTTACGTTCGTGCTTTTTAGTTTTAAGTACGTATTTGTAGTAAAACACAAATCTTTCTATGGTTTTCAAATATTTTTAACTACCGTCAAGGAATACTTTTGTCGTTCATATCTTACATTTCCAAGCTTTTTGCATGGAATCCTAATATTAGGTTTAGTTTTTAGCATGGAAAAACTAATGATGAAGTTGACCGGCCCGGTCGTAGATAAACCGGGCCCGAGTACCGTCAACTACGTCACTAGCTCGGATTCTTCATCTTCCTCTTCTTCATCTTCTTGTACGAAGAAACGGCGACAGCGCCACCGTAAACGCAAGGATACAGTTTTGAAAAAATTGACACAGGAAGTAGGGGCGAACTTAAAAGGCATCTTAGATACAACCACGATCACGTAGATAAAAGCTATTCGCCTTTAGTTATTGATAACGTAGACCTCGACAGAGACTATTATAGCGATAATATTATTGACGATCAAGTTAGTGGTAGTCTTTATGATGAAGAACATACTAATAATGCCAAGTTAGATTTTAATTTTGATATTGAAGTTAAATTAAAGGAGCCTTCGGTACCAAAGGCACCTGAAAAGTTTCTTTATTTGCTGCAACAAATTCAACTTTTTAATAAAGATGAATGGAGTGAAGTTCGCTATGCAGAAGTGCAAAAGCGGTCATACGCCAGGTTTTACTGATTTAGAAGCTTAGCTTCTAAATCAGTCAACGATGAGATTAAAGCTTATGATAGTCGTCGTCTACGTCATTTAGCTTACGCAGATAAAGCTTACGCCGGTATTACCTTTTGTTTGCTAAAACAGCGCGATGCTCTGCAACAGACTCTAAACTTACTTTTATCTTGGGCTAAAGATGAGGTAAACCTAAATGTCGACTCTTTGCATACGAAGGTTAAGGAATTATTTACAAGCGGCGATTATGCGTCTGTTTCTGCCGACCTCTTACAGCTCGTTTGCGGTCACAGAGCTGAGGTGATACAGATGCGCCGAGATGGGATCATTAAATATGCACATGATCCACTAACCAAATCATATTTACGCAAAATCCCTCCTTCAAATATTTTTTTTTATTCTAAATTGCTATCGGGATTTCTTGATAAGGCAGGTGGCGTTAAGAAAGCATTTATGCCTTTGATGCTAAAAAGTGTGTGTGTAAGTGGCTCTAATCATCCCCCGCAGGGAAATAGTCATGCGCCCTCGCAGGGCACATCTCAAGGTTGCTGTGGCTCTCAACACACACGACCGTTACAGAATTACCAACCCTCGCAGGGAAGGTACACAAGTTATCCCTCGCAGGGTTCTCACGAAAACTCTAACGCATGGCGTAGCAATAAAGCTAACCGAAGTTCCTTTTGACAACGAGTCGACCGGCAGCCAGCGGTACGTACGACTTGAGCATGCGAAGGACAATAGAAAACGGCCTATTAATAGAGAATCCAACTCAGGTAAGAGAAGAAGATTCTGACTCGAGATTCCAAGCGGGCCGACTTTGTGCGTATCACAGCCATTGGAGGGCGTTGAAGGCACCACGTTTTCTTTTAAAAATAATAAAAGGTTATCGCATACCATTTTACAAGAAATCTCCTCTTCGCCTCTCCGACATGACACGCACCTGCCTAGTGACAAGAAAGTGCGAAGCAAAGGCAATTCAAAAGATGAAGGACGAGAAAGTTCTCGAAGTAGTTCGATCTTCCCCCAACTTCATTTCGAGCATTTTTCTCGTTCCGAAACAAGACGCCTCGCACCGTCCAGTGTTCAACTTGAGCAAGTTGAATGAATATGTACTAACCGAACCATTCAGGTTAATAATTAATGCGAACAGGGTCCCAGACTTCCTACAACCGAACGATTGGTTGTGCAAAGTGGATTTGTCCCAGGCCTACTTCAATCTACCAATCGCTCGTTCTCACAGACGATTTCTACGCCTGATTTACAACAAGGAAATTCTTCAAATGACGTGTCTTCCCTTTGGCCTCAGCACGGCCCCAAGCGTCTTTGCCTGTTTAAGCAACTGGATTGCTCAAATTCTAAGGGAACAGGGTATACGCGTCATAGTATACCTAGACGATTTCTTGGTGGTCAATCAAAATTACCATATACTAAAATCACATATCCAAATTGTAGTGGAAAGACTTCAATATCTGGGCCCTTAAATCAATTTCGAAAAGTCAACGTTGACTCCGTCCAAATGCCTGACCTTTCTGGGTTTTCAATGGGACCCATGGCGCAATGTAAAATCTCTTCCGTTAGAGAAGGTGATAAACCTAAAAAGAAAGATTTCCGTAATCCTTCAAACTCAAAAAATACACCTAAAAAAGTTGCAAAGTCTTGTCAGACTCCTCAATTTTGCTCAGTTTGTGATTCCGAGGGGACGACTACACTTTCGAGACACTCATGTTCTTAAACGTTGCCATGAAGAGCCCGCTTACTGCCGTGCATCAGTTGCCAAACACAGTAGAAATGGAACTGCAGTGGTGGATGGCCAATTGCGACCTGTCGTCACAAATTCATTTTCCATCTCCAACAAAATTCTTAACGACGGACGCCTCGGACGGAGCCTGGGGAGTCCTATTGGAGAAAATATCTTTGAGTGGAATGTGGACAGGTCCAGAACAAAAGTTTGTTTTACACAGCAACCAAAAAGAAATGTTAGCGGTGTTAAAGGCACTCCAAAGTCTATGTCACAAGATAAAGAAATCCACAGTCCTACAGTGCGACAATAAGACTGTTGTGTCTTATTTAAAAAACGAGGGGGGGACCAGGTCATTACCGTTGCTCCAGTTGACAAAAGAAATATTTCACCTTTTAGTCTTACACCACATAGAACTACAGGTACACCACTTACCGGGAAGGTACAACAGTCATGCAGATCATTTATCACGACATCTGAGTCTTCCGGAATGGCATTTACTGCCTCATTGCACAGATAACCTGTTCAAGAAATTCGGAACACCGATGATCGATCTCTTTGCAAGCGAAACGTCGAAAGTAGTTTCCAATTATGTGAGTCTGGATCAAACGGATCAGGAGGCGATATATCACGATGCGTTCTCCCGAACCTGGAATTATCCCCTCAAGGTAGCTGTGCGAGCGAGAGGGTACGAGAAGGAAAGAGACAAGACGAGGTCGAGCACGCTAGTGCCATCTCATATCAGTAAGCCTCAAGTAAGGTAAGTATTTAATATGTTTTATTTACAGGTAAAACACCGTCATTAAGAATTTATTGATTTTCATGTTAATCGCCAATGTCTTTTCACAATATTTTGTTATATATTTAAATTTGTGAAAAAATACAGTGATTATAATAAAAACATAGTTTATTTTCTAATATCCGAATATCAAAATTTTCGAATATTTGCAAGCTCTACTTCTTACCCTTTACATAAAAATACATTGATAGTAAGTTTTCCTAATGAGACATAAATTTTGGAAAATAAGCTAACTTTTAACAAAACTTTTTTGATGTTATATTTACACAAAGCTTGGTTTAAAAGGAGTATTTTGTTAAAAAGAATAATTTTCTTCATGTATGCCGTCCTTTACTACTTTGCGGAAATTGTATCACAACATCGATACTATCAAAAATCGAAATAATACAAATGTGTTTTTAAATACCAGGTTTCGATTTCTGTTTGGGAGATTAATTTAAAAAAAACTAAATATGCAGTTTTATCTAAATATTAATAGGCATTCACGGCATTATTATCTAGATTAATATTTCATAAATGCATGTCGTCAAAGGTAAATAACTATGAGCGAAATAGAATTTATACGAATTTTGTTCCTTCTGTGTCGTTAAATATTCTATGGCAGAGATTCCAAACTATAAGTGAGGAAGCGTGTGTAATTGGTAGTGACAAACACTAGTTATCTTTTTCTTTTCTATTGAATTAAGAATGCCATCCGTATCACGAATTTTTGCTGTTGGTGAAATATAACAATAATGAAAAATGTCAATGTGTGTCGCGGCACAGAAATATTGTCAGTTTTGTAAGGATTAAAGTGTATCTGTGTAGTAATTAATCGAAGGGTTATCCCATATCATTGATATATTTTTCAGAAATATCGCGCACCTCGCCGCATTGATAATTAAATACATCATCATCAGTTTAGCAGGTTTTTCAATTACGTGCATAAATAAAAATTCTTATCTATTTAATTTAATTTTTAATGACAAAAGTACCTGGGTAACCGAGCATTGCTCAGAGTTCTAGTAGATAAAAAAAAAGAATCATTAAAATAGTCGTCAGAGACTGGGATTCGAACCCGAGACACCAATTTGCCAACATGCAAAAATTATACCTAACATAATAATACCAAAATGCCATTCGGATTGACATTATTAGAGTCAAATTAATATTTAATTTATGCAATGGTCTAATAGGTATGCCCCAGTTTACTGTCAATGTCAAAGACAAACTGAATGTCCTTCCAGGATGCAGTTTTTCCTTCCCAAATTATATATTTTGATATAAAATTATTTCACAACCCCATTAAGAGCTGGGGTGGGACGTAGACCATGCTCAAATCATGTCCAGCTACATTAATTGAGACATCTATAAAATTAAAAGTAAGTCGACTAAAAATGTGCACATACAAGTGCACACACCAATTAATGGAGTATATCAACTTATTTTATACAAATATATTTATTTGTACAAAAACTTTACTTTGACAAAGTTTTAAACAAATAAGCAGCCCTACTGAGATTCTCCATTATCAGTCTAACTATAAGATATTATTAAATTAGATAGTTACCATCATATACACCCTGAAGACTCCTTTTTTTAATAGTGTCCCCATGTTTTAATGTGGAACGAAATGTGGACCCTTGGTCACAAATGAGTACCTAAGGAATTAATCCACATAGAGCAACATGCAAGACCTATTCTTTTGAAAATCTTTCGAGGTCCATAGCTGAAATTGTGCCTTCTCAGAAATAATAAGCTAAACTCTGCGGCCATCGAGAGCATATTCCGCGAAGCATGAACCCTAATGCATGATCACAAAACTTGACATTGTTTTGGTCTCCTCCTACATCCACAAATTCAAATATCTTTTCTTTATTTTCAGTAAATGTTAGATGAGGTGTCAAAGCTACTTAATTAAAAACAATGGAACAATTTTTGTTGAGGGCTTTGTCGGAATTTTGAGATATGTGCTCAAATATTTGAGGGTCGATTCCAGTATCTATTTGAATTTTCTCTGACAACCTGATTAAAGTCCTCTTAGTAGGCAGAGCAAACATGGTCTCTAACAATTATTTATAGCCTGGACTTTGACTAGACTTTAGACTTGACGATATACAATACGGTGTTGAAAATTGAAACGAAAGTTCTATTTCCCGCCATTTTAACTTGACACTGGCAAATGGATATAAACCGATGCCATATTTATATAAAACAAATCTTTGACATTCTGCCAAATGTCAAAGTCATATTTTGATTTATTTTGTCGGCAAAACTCAGTCTTGTGCACAAAATACGTTCATTAACTACAATAACTGGCCACAAATTGGTACCTAATTGGTATTGGTAACTGGCCATAAAAAGGTAGTTAATTGTTAATTTTGGTGAAAAGTGGTATATTTAATGTATATAAACGATACAATGACAAATTCGTGTTTAGTGTTAACATTTAGAAAACCCGAGCGTAGTAACAATATCAAAATACTACTTTTTTAACTATTTATTGACTTTGTTTATTCAAAGACAGATTGAGACAAACGAAGTCTTCATATTATGATACGTTAATATAGATCATAGACTTCATTTATCTCATTTGACTTCATCTGTCTTAAGTGTAAACAAATGCGTAAAGGTTTTAAATAACTCTACACATAACGGTGATATAATTTCAGTGAGTCGGTTTCTTCATATGAGTAGTTAAATCTGCGACTCATACGTCAAATAAATCATTTTAAGGCGATAATTGCATCGAAATTCCTCACAATCCATGTCCATTGCTAATGTGTTGAAGTTGGTGAATCTTCGTAAATTGTGCATTTCCCGAACGCGTATTCAATAACATTAAATAATGCTGCAATACTACAGTAAAAATCACGTAATTTAGTTCAAATACACTAAAACAAGCAAACTCGATACTGTAAATGAGACCTCTTTAGCTATCATGTAATTTGACGTTTGTTTTCGATCCTGCCATTCGATTCTCAGTCGATTGATTTCGTCGGGAGTATTACAGAAGTTACGATCTAACGAACTTCTCGATCCAGGTTAGTTACAAATTGAGCTACCGCACGATCGTGCGCTAGTGTAGATGTCGGGTGTATCAAAAGCTATTTGAGATGGAACTGATTCGATTCTCGATTGTGTCGGGAGTAAGGGGGCAGTGTTGCAGAAACGGCTCGAAGGATTAATGATGTGTATGGCGGCAGTGTCGCAAAAGAAAACACAGTGCGTTTTTGGTTCCAACGTTTTCGTTCTGGAAATTTCGACCTGCAGAACAAGCCCTGTGGACGGCCGGAGACCAAAGTTGATAATGAAGAATTGAAGGCTATTGTGGAAGCGGATACATCGCAAACCACGTCCGAGTTAGCTGCAGGCTGCGGTGCTTCCACTTGAAGTCAATTGGGAAGGTGAAAAACCTCATTAATTGAGTGCAGCAAACCGACAAACGCGCGTCGACTGCTGCGTTACGTTACTCAACCGGCACAATAATGAAGAGATTTTAAATCGAATCATTATGTAATGAAAAGTGGTTCCTGTACGATAATCGAAAACGCTCATCATATAGCACTGTGTTTTCTTTTGCGACACCGCCGCCATACACATAGGTAATCCTTGGAGCCGTTTCTGCAGCACTGGTACCACGGTGGAACTCTTACTCGAAAATAATACGATATTTTAAGTTTTCCATTTTGTAAACAGAGTGACGCAAAGAAAAAACCAAAAGAGGAAAAAACAAATGAACAACGGTTTTCGAAAGACAAATGCATGAGTAAATAGCGTTATAAATTTGAAATTGGAATTCTTCACCAAAGAAGATATATTTGAGATCAATGAGGGGAGTAGGACAAAATGCCAATTTCATATTATGTATTCGAATCTTGAGTCGTCTTGCTTGAGTTGCCAGTGCCAGAGAGTCCCAGTGAGTCGGAACTGTGTTGCTGCTGCACGGGCTCCAGTGAGTCGGAGTGCTGCCGTGCGGGGCCGATGCTACGTGCTGACCAGGAGAGATGTGCTCTGCTTGCTGACCGGTCGTTGTAGTGAAAGTGCCCGTTGAGGGTTCGACCAGGCCGCGGTGCGTTGAGGCTGGTGGTCGAGATAGCCGATGAGGCTGAAGCTGGCTGGCGTGGTGCGGAGGGGTGGGGAATGATGATGATGATATGATGATATGATAAGAATTGTTGTAATATAATCATGTTGACCCAATTAAAAATATGTACTATTTTCTAGTGTTCTACTTTCCATTGGAGAAACAGTGACGTAATGCAACACACCCATATATTTATATATAAGCCGACGCCATATATTTTTTTTAATATATGGCGTCGGCTTATCTTAAAACCATTTGTCAATGTCAAGTAAAAAAGGCGGGAAATAGAACTTACGTTTAAATTTTCAACACTGTATTCCTATATCGTCAAGTCTAAAGTCTAGTCAAAGTCCAAATAAATAGTCAGTACAGTCAATGAGTCATGTCAGTCGATTCAGTAAAGTGGCAGACGCTTTACTGAAAGTTCCTAGGGAGTTTTGGCGGGACACACAAAATAGCACGTTTTTAGAAGTTGTACCACTTGCCTACACTTGTGCACGTTAACGAATATTTAATGGTTAATATTCTACCAATATTACACATTAAGAACCAAAAAAACACAAATTTATGAAGTTTTAGAAATCCCACAACATCACCCATTGAACTCCCCGGCAAAACTCCGACTTCTTTTTTTTAAATATATATATATATTTTATTTTCTTTATTACAATACCAACAGGCAACAGCGTAATACATAACAAAAAATAACACAATTAATATGGCCAATAACAGATCTATTAGAGATATATAGAGTATAGATATATAATGAGGTCTGGGTAAATCTGGCTTGATTTTCAAACTCAGCGGCCACTTATGAAACTTATAGTATGTATAGTACAGCACAAACCATAACTTTTTTATTATTAAAATATTTTCTTAAAGTGTATCGAAAGTCAGATATTTGAAAAAATAAAATCCATTATATCCGTTATTTGTATTCGTCAAAAGTTACATATAATATCGGAGTTATCCCGCTAATATTGTTAACAATGGACGATTCAAGGTCAACTATGGATCACTTAGGTGTTAGACCAATCACAACACGTCATTCGTTTACCTGTGTCCGGGCACAGGGGTGCGGGGGGAGCCGCATGCAACCGCTGCTCGCTCGCATACTTCTTTTCACTCACCATTTGGCTTTTGTGTTAAGTGACTTGGCTTGATTCCGGACTTTGATACTTCTTTAACGATCAGGCTTAGTTATTTGGATTTCATGATGGAAGATACAATTGATATGTTGTGTGTTGCTTGCCGGCGCAGCTTACGTCGCATCGGTGGGAATCGTCGAAGATCTTTAATGTTGACAGCAGACTTCATGGAGAGTCCTCAGTATTTGATGGCATATTGCGTGGAAGTTATCAATATAACTCAGGTACATATTTTGCAATTGTTTCATTATGATACAAATGTTTATAACTATTAATGTACATACCCCTAAGAAGTCTTTTATGCCTCTTTGATACCGTAAGTTCAGGAATTTATTTGTATATTAGTATTCTATTTTAGTATATAATTGCAACCCTTCTGTCAATTCAATATGTGCAATAACACCAGAGGTTTTGTTTTATATTAGTCATTGAAAATGAATCTACTTTTGTGTGACGGCCTCGTAGCTCAGTCGGTAGTAGCCCTGCCTGCGAAGCGAGAGGTCCCGGGTTTTGGTCCCGGCCGGGGCATACATTTGTGTGATGAACTCAAATGTATATTCCGGGTTCCTTCCGGGTTCGCTAGATGGCAATCTATACCACAAGCTCTGCTTAGTTTAGGGCCATATAGTCGGTGTGTATGTATTGGGGAATTTATTTATTTTATGGATTTTATAGCGGTTTTTTACATTTTAAGTAGTTTATGTCGATGTTCCGGCTACTTTGTGGTAGTCGAAAGGTCTTGCAAGGTCTCGAATCTAGGTATCCGATTTCACTGATGTTGTAAAATATATTTCCTTTATTTTCAGTTTAATGGAGGCGAACGAATGTGCCGACCATGTTTTCAACGTGCTCAGCGCTATGTTACTCAACAACAAAGTGCGCATACTATGGACGGTAATAATCAGCAACCGCAAATAATAGAAGAGAGTTACGATGAACCAACGCAAGAAGGAAACAATTCAGCAATAGCAGAACCCAGTAGAGTGAGTTAAAATGTTCGAAATCAAGCGGTTCAAGTAAACAGAATGCAGGCAGTCGATTTACCTGGATATTTACGAGCTCCATTTAATTCACAATTGTGCATTTATGCACATTGCGACAATAATAACCTCCAGAGAATTAATATTGCTTTGAGAGCCACGATTCTCCAGGAAAAATCATTTTATATTCCTAGAGGATCACGTGTATGCGAAGAGCATTCCAACTCAGTATGGCTAGATATTGAAACAAATACACGCCATGTATTAAACTCTTTCTCACCAACAATGATTAAAGATAAGATGGACATTTAAAAAACCGCAAGCCCTTTCTAGACTTCGAACAACTATCTTCAATCAACGACAGTGTATTTCATTATTACATTGGCTTTTCTAAGCATTGTTTCAATGAAATTCTCCGAAGTACACCAAGCATTGCACGGCGACATAAAAAAAAGCCCGGAACGGCTCTTGCTACAGTTCTTACCAAACTACACATAGGGGAATCGAATGAAAGATTATCTACAGTTTTCAAAATGACAAGAAAAACATTTGAAAAGACTATGCGTCTAGTAAGACAAGACTTAATGGCAGAGTTTGTTCCCTTACATATGGGTTTTAGCCATATAACGCGAGACGAAATTATATCTCGGTGCCTATCCATTCCCGATGCCTTATTCGGGAGCCCCGAATCCTCTTTCACCGACCGAAGAGCCATAATTATATTAGACGGCACGTATATTTATTTGCAAAAAAGCAGCAATTATTTCTTCCAGCGTAAATCTTACAGCCTTCATAAGTATCGACATTTGGTAAAACCTTTTTAATAGTTTGCCCAGACGGTCATATACTTGACATATATGGCTTGTATGAAGCTTCTAAATCGGATTCAAAGATTATGTCAGAAATCATGCGCAGAGAGAATGATCCGTTCCATCAAACCTTTCGTGAAGATGATGTCCTAATATTGGATAGAGGATTTCGAGATAGTCTCCCTGAAATAGAATCCCGTGGGTACCTTGCATATATGCCTGCCACAAAGGATGAAACAGAACATCAGCTTACCACATTACAGGCAAATGAATCAAGAAAAGTGTCGATGTGCCGTTGGGTTGTAGAAACTATAAACGGGAGATTAAAAAATCAATTTAGACAATTACGGTCTCAATATTTTAATGTGGCTGCGTCACACCTATTCGATGAAGTGAATATTTCAGGAGCACTTTTAAATGCTTTTGGAAAACCTTTAACTGACCATTATTTAGTAAATGAAATAATAAGAGAGATCAGACTGAGGGAAGGTGAGCATAACCGTTTGAGCGAATATGTTATTGCGAATAATATGAACCGGAGACGGGCTAACTTTCAGGTCATAGATGCCGCAGTACTTGGTGGTGACGAATTTCCAGCCTTAAGTGCTGACGATTTAATTATATATGCCATGGGTACATATCAAATACAACAAGCTCGAAGCTATTACGGCGAGCACATTAAAAATGGTTCCTATTTGATAGAAATATACAAGGAACCTACTAAAGAAGATTTTTCAAACGAAAACCTGGACTGCATTGATCCCTGGCTATTAAGAGGCAGAATTCAGTCAAGACATGTGTCAAGTCGGACATATTATGTTTATATTTTATTAGAAAGGGGGATTCAAGGCCGGGACGCTCTATTAGGGCATTACTGCTCTTGTATAGTAGGAAAACGAACATTAGGCTGCTGTTCACATATAATGTCGATAGTATGGTATATGAGCTGGGGGAGACACCAAGAAAATCTATCTCCACCGGCTCAGTTTCTAGACCTTATAATAAGGCAAGAATTAGAAAATGAAGCTGACGAAGAAAATGATAATGAAAACTAGTTATATAAGAATGTTTACCGATACCTTGTTTAGCTGTGATTTCCATATTTTTTTTAAATAAATACATTAAACAGTGCTTACTTGCATTATTATTTTATCCCGAACTTTATCTTACGTCGCAATCCGCAGTAAAATAGAAAATCCACATTTGATACAAAGGCGAACAACGTCTAACTCTTTCACACAATGGAAAACTTTGACCCCAAATATCTCGGCTTCGATACTACTTACGGCCAAACTTTTTTGTCAGGCATTTATCACACATATAGTAATATTAAACAAAATAAATTATTTCAGTGGCCGCGCAAAAAAAAAATCAAGCCAACCTTCAAACAAATTTACCCAAACCCTTTTATGCAAATTATCAAATTGTGTCAGTGGAAGACCCTTATAAAATTCCAACAAAGATGAGTTTTGATATTTGTTCTTAATTATATCACTGTACTGTAGATCAATCATTTCCATTTGAAGTTCCGGGGCTAGGGTTTCAATGTCAGTATCAAAAGGATTCTGAAAAATCTTAATTTGATTCGCAATGGCATCAAAGTCCGAGAAACGAGTATCAAAATTTATTTTCAAAGCACTCCAAAGTTTCGATTGCAAAATCGATAGGAAACTCAATCTATCAATTCTATATATTCAATAAATATCAATCAATCAAGTATTTATGACTGCACGCCAGCACTTCGGAGTACGTAGCTGTTGGTCCACCGAGGGAAAGATTGCGGTCATATTGCCTGACAAATCGCGGCGGAAGATCGAAAGTATGCAGGAGCTTAAATTACTTATGGCCTCATTCCCCGCTACCAAAGAATCCAAGTCAGCCCCCCAACCGTCGGATATTAAGAGTGGCCATGGAGTAGCGGCAACGACCTTAGAGAATAAGCCCCCTTACAGAGCTGCATCTTCCTCTCGCCGTGCTAGAAGGACTTAGTTTGGGCGGTAATTTAGCTGTGTCTTGTCATTCATGTCTCAGTCTTGTAATTATTTCATCTCATCTAATGTTTTCTATATTCTCTTTTGCAAATTTTAAGGTAGTTTAGTTCATTTTTCACTTTCCACCCGTTTGTAGTAGATATTACTTTTTATTTACTCTCTTTTTGTTTGACAAAATAAAATATTTTCTTTAACACTTTAGCAACCAGTGGCACTTTGACACTGTGTCAATGTCATCTGTCAATTAACTTTTTTTTTTTTTGTGTGTTACATATTTCATTTACATTAATAAATTGCCAGGCTATAACTCCATCTTCTTTTAGGATTGCCTGACTTTGTGTACTGTTAAAATACTTTGTGAAATGTTTATTGTTAATTTATTGTGTGTAACATTCTTCTGACATTACTACGGTGAGTTGAGATGGGTTGTTTTATCATACATAGTTAAAATTATTATAATTATTTATTGCGTACTATTAATTAGGAATTATAAATATTATTATTATTATTGTTTTATCGTAGTATAATATTATATTAGCATATTTTATAATATTGTATTGGTAGTTATATGGATTTGATTGATTATGATACCATTAATGATGACTTTTTTTCATGCTCTTCATCGTCTGATAGTTTTCTCAGTGTGGATAGTGGTGACGAGATTTCAGCTTCTCCTTCTGCTCTTGAACAATTAAATAAGGTCTTTCTCTCTTTTCCAAACAACTTTAATATTGTTCATGTTAATGCCCAGAGCATACCGCGCCATCACTCGGATCTTCTTGCGATGTTTGGAAATAGTTCCCCTGTAGATGCTATTCTAGTCTCCGAATCCTGGCTTAAGCCGTCACTTTCGTCTACAGCTTACGCTCTCCCGGGATTTAAGCTAATCCGCAATGATCGCGTGGGAAAAAGTGGCGGTGGAGTGGCTATTTATCTGCGAGGTGAAATAGACTGCAAAACTATTACAGCATCACCAAATCGCTACTCCGGAGCAGCTGAATATTTGTGCATTGAAGTCACCCTGCACCACAAAAAAGTTCTGCTATGTGTGCTCTATAGCCCGTCTCTGCGGGTAGATTATTTTAGCACATTAGATTCTCTTTTAGCCACACATAGCCCAAATTACGACTTTACTGTACTCGCAGGTGACTTCAACACATGTCTTTTAAAATCTGATTCGCGTGCTCTTAAACTTCGTGCTTTACTTTCTTCCTTCAACCTCAGCATTCTCCCACTTTCAGCGACCCATCATGCTCCAAATTGCTCCCCCTCCTTATTAGATCTTCTTGTTACCTCGTCTCCAGATCTCATAAAATCCCATGGCCAACTTCCTTGCAACCTCTCATATCATGACCTAATTTTTCTTTCCCTTAAAATTAAACCCCCTCGTTGTAAACCCAAGTTCCTTTATCTACGTAGTTTTAAGGCAATAGATTTGGAGGCTTTTAAACATGATGTATCTAATACTGACTGGTCTTCTGTATACTCGGCCTCCGGTATTGACCAAAAAGTGACACTTTTAACCGACCTCGTAACTAGCATCTTCGATATACATGCTCCCCTGAGAAAAATTAAGCTTAAGCATGTACCGGCACCTTGGCTCACGCAAGAAATTACTACCATGATGACAAAACGTAATCGTGCCATGTGTCGATACAGAAAACGACCAACTGAGGAAAATTTTGCGAAATTTAAGTATCTGCGAAATCGTTGTAGTCGTCTGTGTAGGGATGCTAAGAGACGTCACATACATTCCTCTATTGAACAAAGCAACCCCTCACAACTCTGGAAATTTCTTTCAACACTCGGTATTGGCAAGTCATCCACCAGCATCAACTATACAATAAATTTGAACGAGCTCAATGCTCATTTCTCAGTCCCACCAGTAATCGTCGACCAGGATACAAAAGCGCAAACTATATCCCATCTCCGCTCTCTTCCTCTCCCGTCCTGTACTCCGTTTTCATTCAGGCCTGTCTCTGAAGATGAAGTTTATAAACACATCATGACTATCACTTCTACTGCAGCAGGCAATGATAACCTGAGCCCCCGCATGATATCACTTACCCTTCCTGAACTCTTGCCAATTCTCACTCACATTTTCAACTATTCCTTGACAACGAGTTCTTTCCCTTCGGCATGGAAACGTGCCAATATCATTCCATTTCCTAAAACCCCTAATCCCTCTTCCTTGTCTCAATTTAGGCCAATTTCCATTTTACCCTACCTCTCTAAAGTCCTTGAACACGTTGTCCATAAACAGCTTTCCCACTTCTTATACTCCAACAAACTGCTTTCTCCATTCCAATCTGGCTTTCGTCCCGGTCACAGTACTGTCACAGCGCTGCTTAAAGTCACTGACGATCTCCGCCTAGCCATGGAAAATAAATGCATTTCTATTCTGGTCTTACTTGACTTTAGCAGCGCGTTCAATTCTGTAGACTTTGACATCATCCTTTCTGTCCTTTGCTCCCTTAACATACCTCCCTCAGTGATAGACTGGTTTGACACATATTTTCGGGGACGCTCGCAGCGAGTCCGCTCTGATGAGGCTACCTCGGATTGGTGTGATATTGTAGCGGGTGTTCCTCAGGGTGGCGTACTCTCTCCCCTTCTATTTTCTATTTTTATTAATATAATTTCCACACTAATCACTTCCAATTTCCATCTTTACGCAGACGACTTGCAACTTTATCGCCATTCACACATCGATGACATTCATTCTGCAGTTTCTGGTATAAACTCGGATCTGCAGCGCATAGCGGTCTGGGCTAGATCTTTTGGTCTGCTGGTTAACCCGAAAAAATCACAGGCCCTGATCATAGGCAGTAAATATATGACCCAACGTCTATATAATGTGCCTAAGATTATATATGATGGTACCATTATTGATTACTCAGAATCGGCTAAAAATTTAGGATTAATTTTAGATAGTAATCTTTGTTGGAATCCTCAGGTTAATGAAGTGAGCAAAAAGATACACCATTCGTTGCACATGTTGAGGAGGCTCCAAAACTTTTTGCCTTTGCACACCAAAATTTTCCTTGTCCAAACACTCATTTTCCCTATCCTCGACTATGCTGACTCCTGCTACTTAGATGTTACCGAAGAGCTGTTTACAAAACTAGAACGCTTGCAGAATCTCTGTATCCGTTTTGTTTTTGGTTTAAGAAAGTTCGACCACATATCAGCTTTTCGATTAAAACTCAAGTGGCTCCCTATTCGTTTCCGTCGCAACTCCCATATCCTTTGTTTATTATATAATATCTTATATAATCCCCTGTCTCCTTCCTATCTTCTCGAACGATTTAACTTCTCTCGACCCCTCGATACCCCTTGTAGGTCCAATGTTAGAACTAATCTTTCCCTTCCATCCCATCGCTCCAACTTCTACTCCTACTCCTTCACCGTTCACGCAGTCAGATTGTGGAACTCGCTCCCCCACACCGTACGAGACAGTCCCACCGTTACTATTTTTAAAAGACGTTTGAAAGAGCACTACCTCGAATCTCTATCCATGTAAATACTGTTATTATATATACATATAGTATTTATATATTATAGGCATATTATTATATTACTCATAGTATTTAGGTATTGTATTTTATATTAATTGTTTTGATAGTGTATATATTATTACATATTATAATATTTTATTTATGTTTTTGTATAGACTTAATATGTAAATGTATTTGTAATTGTAATTGTGCACGTTCTATCTGCTTTCTTTTATCCCTTTTCTCTCCGTAGGGCTGCTGGAAGAAATTTCTTTTTAGAAATAAGCAGAACCTTTGTGTCATTTTTCCATGTAAAGTGTAATGTTTTAAATGTTTCTTGTGTACAATAAATTGTTAAATAAATAAAAAAAAAAAATCTCAGTGGTGTGGCTGAATATTTCACATGTTTTAAAATGTGAAAAACTATATCACTGTACTGTAGATCAATCATTTCCATTTGAAGTTCCGGGGCTAGGGTTTCAATGTCAGTATCAAAAGGATTCTGAAAAATCTTAATTTGATTCGCAATGGCATCAAAGTCCGAGAAACGAGTATCAAAATTTATTTTCAAAGCACTCAAAGTTTCGATTGCAAAATCGATAGGAAACTCAGTCTCAGTGGTGTGGCTGAATATTTCACATGTTTTAAAATGTGAAAAACATTTACTTCGTAGTTGTGATTGAAACAGTATCAATTTCTTCCGGAATGATTTGATATTAGTGTATAAATCAGGAAGATGCTAGTTTTCTCCTTGCAATCTCAAATTCAGTTCGTTCACATGTTTCAAATCAACATAGAATGCTAACTTCCACAGCCATGCGTTGTTTTGTAATTCAGTAAGAGGGCGAAGCTTTTCATTCAAAAAAATTTCGAACTGCTCGAAGTTCAAAAAAGCGCTGAAGGACTTTCCCACAACTAAGCCAACGTACGGCAGTATGATAAGGTAAGTAATTTTCTCCAATCTCTTCAATAAATTGTCGGAATTGTCGGTGATTCAGCCCAAAAGATCTGATAAAATTAACAGTTGATATGACTGGTTTCAGAACTTCAGACATATCCAAACATTTTCCGCACAAAGACTGTTGATGAATGTCCAATGTAAGAGACTAATGGTTTTCAACCACCGTCATTTTCTACAGCCTTTGACACAAGAGCGACCACTCCTTTATCTTTCCCACTCATGTTTTTGCCTCCATCAGTTGTAATACATTTCAAGTTTTTCCATCGAAGGTTCTTTTGATTAATGGCCATTTCAACTCCATTAAAAATATCTGTACCAGTAGTTGTGCCATGAATACTATACGTATCAAGAAGTTCTTCATGCACTTCATAGCTTTTATCTACTCCTCGAATATAAATCAAAACCTGAGCAGTATCTGACACATCCGTTGACTCATCCAAGGCCAAAGAAAACCACTCAACATGTCCATTTTTGTCGAACAGCTGAGAGGATTTATTTTCAGCGATGTTTTCTACCCTTCGAGCCACAGTGTTTGCTGACATACTGACAGTTTTTAATAAATTTACCTTTTCAGGGCACATTTCTTCGGCTACTGCAATTATGCATTCTTTGATCATTTCTCCATCGGTGAATGGTTTTCCACGTTTTGCAATTTCAAGAGCCACACGAAAGCTGGCACAAGTTGTAGCCTCTTGTTCAGTTTTGAGTTTTGTAAATGAAGATTGCTGCGATTTCAATCCGCGCTTCATAGCTTCGAATTTTTCTGTCCGCAAACATCCTGTATATTTTGAGTAATTTTGAAAATGTTTTGTTTCATAATGACGTTTAATGTTATATATTCCTTGAGAACGGCTATGCTTTCATTGCAAATCAAACATAGCGCCTTGTTACTGGACTCAATTACGAAATACTGAATGTTCCACTGATCTTTGAATGTTCTGCATTCACTATCAATTTTTCGCTTCTTTTCCATACTAAATCACACACAAAAGCAACAATTCAAATCAAAATACTGTTACAAAGATGTCTTAAACTTAAACACGCACAAACACGTTTTAAGGAGGTACGCACTATTTTATTTCACAACAGTGTCATAGGAACTGACTTGGGGTTGCGCCACTAGCCTTCTTATAATATATTCCAATTACTGCCATCTAGAAGTGAGTGGAAGACACCAGAACTTTCTCGAACCAACGAGATTATTCTGTACGTGCTATTAGCGCCATCTGTTAGTATAGAAGGTACTACCTATTTCCGCTTGTGTCCACCAGATGTCGTGTCACGTTACTCCTCATGGCTCGTACTCTAAGACTAATCTAGAAATTACAGATAATGACAGGAAAATTAATAATATGCAGTGTTGCCGTTTTGCGGACTTTAGTCCGATTTGCAGCCTTTTTTAAACGTTGCGTACTTTTTCGGACTTTTTTTTCATCAGTGGACTATTTCACTTTTTACCACCGGCAACAATGATAATATGGTTTTGGCCCTCGGAACTTACTGGAGTAATCAGTATGGCCGTAAGGCTGGAAAGTTTTAGAGACCCCTGGGCTAGATCAACGTTTCTTAACCTTTTCCGCGGTCCGCGGACTACAGGTTAAGAAACATGGGCTTGATGACTGATTTTTTTTATTGCATAAATGAATAGTACTCTTAAATATGAGTACCTCTTCAGAAGTATATGAAAAGTCAATTTTTTCAAAGGTACAGACAGCGATTTGTATACGAAAGGAGATCGGCAAGTCGCCATACATTTACTGCCTGGTAATTAAAATACGTGGCCACAAAAATATTTAAAAAAGATTATTTAAAAAAAAAATATTATTTTTATTATATATATATATATATATATATATATATATATATATATATATATATATATATATATATATATATATATATATATATATGTATATATTGACTTTTCATATACTTCTGAGGAGGTATCTCTCATATTTAGGACTATTCATTTATGCAATAAAAAAAATCAGTCATCAAGCCCATGTTTCTTAACCTGTAGTCCGCGGACCGCGGAAAAGGTTAAGAAACGTTGATCTAGCTTATTGCCCCTATCCGATAGAAATATTAATCTTAAATGTTATTTAATTACTAACTCTTTTATGATAACAAGTTTTTCTTGTGTCTTAGTTGCGGTGTAGTTAAAAAAGCTACACCGTAGTGCAGCAGTGGCGAAGGGTCTAAAGAACTCCATCCTTATCGGCTTCCCTTTCAGATTACTTTATAAAGACCTCCAAAACTAGTATATGGAGAATAATAATATCTTATACAAGTCAGGTCGGACAAGCGATAGTGCGATGTAGCGACATTTATGCGCTGCATGTTGCAACTTTGACACGAATATTGGAATCACAGATCTCAGAGATCATAGGAACTTTATCTCGTTAGAAATAAAGTTGAGATTCTAACTTGTTTTTAATAGCCGACTGGCCAACTAAACAACAATATTATTAATATGACTTGTCCAATGACAGTTCGAAGTAATTAAGGGCTATTTTTCTGTGACATTAACCCGCTATTTTGTAGCATTTACCAATGAGGAGCAGAGTTATTAGATAGCATCACGTGCATCATGAGACGAATGAATTTTTAAAATTAGCTCGGCGGTACCCTTCCTTGGACGTAAAATCATGTTATTCCATTACGTTAATAATAATTAATGTTCAACTATTATTTTTGAAATTATATTGAGCAGTGAGAAGTGGTAAATATAATAGAGTTTAAACTAATACGTGTCTATGTACTTATATGTGCATATTGAACGTGAGACTACTTAGTACTTGTTTGTGTTTATTGTTGGTGATAAATCGTTTAAATAAATTGACATTTACGGTAAGCGGAAAGTTGGATATGTTCCTTTAACTATCAATTGTAATTTGTAGTTATCATAATAATAGACGATCCTAATATTATATATTATTATTTAACAGGCGGTAGTGCCGTGGAAGTATTTTAATATTATGATTATCTTACTATAGTTAATTAATACACAGGAAAACGTTTTATTGATAAATACCTATTTTGTATTTTGAAATATACCTAATTGTAGGTATAAGAATACCGTATATATAACTATAGGAATAGGAACCGTAGGTATAACTATAATAATAGTTACCTAAGTATTAATAATTTCTTTCGGACACGTCACACGACACAACTCTACACGCTTGTAACGACCTTGACCATCATACATAATATGGTGCTAAATTTCCTTTCAAAAAAACTTGCACAACTCACGTCTAGCGACTAGGGCTTCCCTCTGAAGTAAAACCACCCTTCGCCACTGCAGTGAAGCGTATTCTACTTCCTACGAAATAGTAAGTATATCCGTCTGCTCAACACTTAGGTATTTGCATTAATAGGATAGAACTAGGATTTTTGTGACGTCACGTAACTTATGACGGGAGTGATGCATGCATGTTATATGCTCGAACTCACCGCATGATAGCAACGCAGTTGATGGAGTAGAACGACAGATGGTAGAGCGCGAGGACGGTGGCCCTGTGCATCTCGGGGTCACGTGATATCACGTAGTTCATGACGGGAGTGATGCATGCATGTTATATGCTAGAACTCACCGCATGCATGGTAACGCAGTTGATGGAGTAGAACGACAGATGGTAGAGCGCGAGGACGGTGGCCCTGTGCATCTCGGGGTCACGTGATATCACGTAGTTCATGACGGGAGTGATGCATGCATGTTATATGCTAGAACTCACCGCATGCATGGTAACGCAGTTGATGGAGTAGAACGACAGATGGTAGAGCATGAGGGCAGTGGCTCTGTGCACCTCGGGGTCGCGTGACGTCACGTAGTTTATGACGGGAGTGATGCATGCATGTTATATGCTAGAACTCACCGCATGCATGGTAACGCAGTTGATGGAGTAGAACGACAGATGGTAGAGCGCGAGGACGGTGGCCCTGTGCATCTCGGGATCGCGTGACATCACGTAGTTCATGACGGGAGTGATGCATGCATGTTATATGCTAGAACTCACCGCATGCATGGTAACGCAGTTGATGGAGTAGAACGACAGATGGTAGAGCGCGAGAGCGGTGGCCCTGTGCACCTCGGGGTCGCGTGACGTCACGTAGTTAATGACAAGAGTGATGCATGCATATGTTATATATTAGAACTCACCGCATGCATGGTAACGCAGTTGATGGAGTAGAACGACAGATGGTAGAGCGCGAGGGCGGTGGCCCTGTGCACCTCGGGGTCGCGTGACGTCACGTAGTTCATGACAAGAGTGATACATGCATGTTATATATTAGAACTCACCGCATGCATGGTAACGCAGTTGATGGAGTAGAACGACAGATGGTAGAGCGCAAGCGCAGTGGCCCTGTGCACTTTGGGGTTGCGTGACGTCATGTAGTTGACAAGCGGGGTGATCGCTCCCCTCTTCCCAAACTCCTGGCGGTTCTGCGCCCAGTCGCAGTAGTAGGCAATGGCTACTCCGAGATTTGCGCGAAGGTGGTCGTCGGTGGTCGAAGTAGTGGAAACTAGAAATTAAATAGACATTTTCATCGTCATCATCATTATAAACGTGCTGCGGGATCTCTGGTCTCTTCTCGATGTGAGGTCGAGGATATTAAAGGATAGGGGTATTGGATAAAAATTCTGTAGTAACTATTATTCTATGTTACTTACTAAGTAATAATATGTAGCTCAAACCAATGAATGCATTGTACTCAAATAGTTGTAATGAAATAGGCACCTGCTGAGTTTGGATTTTCCAAAACTAAGGCTGGGACTATGTGATCTGGAATCCAGCGGGCCCGGGAAAATTCAGAGCACTGTAAATAGAACTCTGCGCTAATACAATAGTCAAAGTCAATTTATTTTATTCAAAGTTGGTATTATTGTACACTTTCTGAACGTCGGTAATCGGTATAGGTGCAGCCTACCACCGCCGGTTCGGGAACCAGCCCGGCGAGAAGAACCGGCGTAGCTCGCAGAGTTCTATTTTCAATGCTCCGAATTTTTCCGTCTTACGGACAACATGGTCCCAGGCCCCAGCATAAGGCCACCTTAGGAGCATGGCACGGAACTATAAGTATATTATTATGTATCTATCACGGAAATAGAATTCATTTTTCATCATACTATAACTACCATTGTAATAGTGTACTAAAAACATGTGAAGGTTTGTGATGATGGATGAATGTTTGTGACTCCTTCACGCAAAAACGGATTTCGATGAAATTTGGTATGATAGTGGTTTATTGTGGCAAAATGTACGGTTCTCGCGAAATTTTCATCTAGTGGCATGATGGGCAACATCTAATTCATATTCCTTACTATTATTAATGTGAAATTTGGTGAGGATGGATGGATGGTCTGTTACTCTTTCACGCAAAAACTACTGAACGGATTTTGATACAATTTGGTATGGTAGTAGTTGAGTCACAATATATCCACTTGGGTCGCAGTGACGTCAGGGCTCGATGTTGACCTGCCTTCGACAGTAATATATAAAAAAGGTAGTTGTTTGAACTCTAGATTAACACATAGGCTACTTTTCATCCTGAAGTACAGTGTTCCTCTGGGATACTGTAATTACGCGGGCGGAGCCGCGGGTAAAAGCTAGTAATTAGTAATCAGGAAATTAATTTTTACGATTTTATTATGCATTACTTTAATGTTACAACACAAAAACACAGTTGAATTAATTTTGTTACAATATCAGCCCTTAATTGGGTACATAATTATTTACCAAAATATATAGTTTAAACACACGAGTGATCTTAATTATTATTATGTAACTGAATAAGTAACTCAACTGATTTACTTTTACTAATAGAGACAAACTTATCTAAATTTAAAATGCAATTTCAAATATTTTTTGCTAATAATAATAAGTTAAATAAATATAAATATATTTAAAAAAACTGGAAAACTATTTATTCATAATATGTTATTTCGTAAATTCATTTTGTAGTCTTAAATACTTACCTACTTTGAATTTTATATTTATAAGTACTTTAAATATGTTACTATTTTTTTTTGTATGTGTATTGTGTAGGTACAATAAACAGGAAATAAAATATTTTTAACTCGTCAAATACACGTGAGAATATAAAAATCTGAACACGATTCGCTGATGTTGTTTCAAATGTCAAGGTTTTTAGGGTTCTCCAGGGTTTAATATATTTTTAAATACTATATTATACTAGTTACTAGTACAACACACTACCCAGACAAATTGTCGTGATTTTTGACATTTAGGGTCAGTTAACACCCAGATGTGACGCGGTTCTGCATATTTTAGAGCCCCGCGCCGCCGTTGCCGCGCTGTGCAACGCGGTGCCGCTCGAAATTCCAACTCTTGCAATGAAACGTGTATCTTCTTGTGTAGTGAATAAAGATCAATTTTGAATCCCTATCTTGAAAATACAGCGTCGCGTCTCGTCGTGCGGTGCAGCTTGAAATTCGAACCCTTGCAATGAAACGTGTATCTTCTTGCGTAGTAAACCAAGTTCAATTTTGAATTGCTATCTTAATAATGCAGCGTCGCATCTCGTTCGGTGTAAAGTGACCCCTAAATGTTGGTGTAGCCATGACTTATCCACCATAACTTGTGACTCTACAAAACAAAAGTTCGCTAACATTTTAGAACGAGTATTAGTGCAGCCATAAACGACATTTTAGTGAACCCTCAGTAGGTATTACTGTGTGAAGAATCTCTTTTATGATTTAACCTAATGAAAACCTTAGGGCTGATTTCACCAATGAAATTGAACGCGATCAGTTACGCAAAACTCGCTTACGCGTTAAACGAGTTAAAAATCCAAATTGAATTTCACCGTCATAAACTGAGTTAGCTCCGGATTTCGTCGGTTTTAACTTTGTTGAACGCGTTCAAGAGCTGTCAGGTACGAAATGTCATGACTCATGACTCATGAGATAACAGTTGTGGTGCTTGAATTTATAAATTCAAATTCAAATCATTTGTTGCAAGAGTGTGGTCTTACAAAATTACAATATTAAAAACATCCTACATTTATATAGATAAAAAGTATCATCGAGAATAGATAAAAAAGTCGTAATTTATTCTTTTTAATTTAAAAGTCCAAAATATCGTATAATATTAATTCTGGAAAATGGGTTTCATTGAAGAAAATATTGAAAATGATGGGAACTACAACCCCTTAATGGATCAACATCGACTTAAACCATAATAACCCTGTATAAACTATTTTAACCCAATTTTCGTTAGGATGTCTGAGACAAAAAATGTATTCAAACGCAGAGTTCGTGAACTACGAGTATACCTAAAATCATTGGCAGACTAGAAATAGACTAGAATAAATAAGTAAATTATTTAGATATCTTATCATGTTATATATTATTAGGTATGTTTACATATTAAAAACCTACTTAATGGTTAATTTTAAATAAAGAGTTATATTAGTATTTATATGGTAGTTTTTATTATTATTATACAGGGTGTTCGGCACATGGATGGACAAACGAAAACCGTGGACCCGTGGAGCCTTCTGCTATACATTGAGGCCTAATTACAAGACTCAGGCCCAATAGTTTTTTTTAAATAATTTTTTAAGTTAATTTCGAAAAAAAGCCAGTTTTTAAACTTCAAACGACTATAAATTTACTTTTAACATTGCAAATCCAAACATGCTTTTGTAATAATTATCTGCATTAGTTGTAGAATCATATTAAATTCAGTTTTGGAGCAAATGTTAGATATAAAATTAGATACGAGTCCTTAAACGACAAACAAAGTGAAAAAATAATTTTCATATTCCACTTTGAAATTCTTAAAAAAAAAAACTATGATTTTTAGAGCACTTAAAATTCTAGGAAAACATCTGTGGTTCATACCCTTTATATCGGTATACAATTTGCACATATTTGTTTAAAAATAACTCGAGTAAATCGCAATTTATACTAACGGGGCCTTAATTCATAAGACTCAATTTGCGAAAACTTAAATCAAGTACAAGCCAATTTGTCATAATTGCTTTCGGTATGTTCACTAACACTACACGTGGGAGCTAGTAGTCTGTCTCTCTCTTACCAGTCACGATACTATCTCTTGTCTCTTTTGTTGAATTTGGACAATAGCCGTACGTACATAGCAGGTAGAAAAAGGGTTGTTATTTCACTCTGCAATTGCGCTATTGTTTGATTTTGTCTATTCCTTATCAGTCAAACGTTAATTTTGGAAAAAATTGTTTTACTTATTTGTCGAGTCTTAACTGCCTCTGCGATCTGACGTGTCCGTTGCGCTTACTGTTATTGTTTTCGTTTTGTGATTTTGTTATCGTTTTACGTTATTGTTGTTGCTTCAGTTTGTTAAGTTTTCTGTTATTTTGTTGTTACGTTGTTGTTTTTTTTTTCGTAAAATGACCACCTCTTTTACGAATGAAGAATACGCCAATATGTTGTTGGTGTATGGAGCCGCTAATTGCAATGGACGTGAAGCACAAAGACTATACCAAGAGCGCTATCCTAACCGTCGACTGCCTAGCCACCAAACTTTTGCTACTACATACGGACGACTTGGAGAAACGGGTAATTTGCGTTATCAAGAACCGAGGGTGAATGTACGACAACATCATGTTGCTACAGACGAACGTGTATTAGAAGAATTTAATAATAACCCTAATAAAAGTATAACAGAGGTAGCTGCAATGCTGGGCCTTAGCATATGGAAAGTGTAGGCAGTTCTCCGGGAAAATCGGCAACATGCTTTCCATTACACTCCCGTGCAAGGTATGGATACAATAGATTTTTCTTAATTCCGTAAAGAGACTGAATATGTACCAAAGCCTAGATCTAGTCTTCCTTATTTTAAATTCTCAAGCCTTTTTTCTTTGTTTTCAGATCTTCAAGATAATGATTTTGGTAGACGCGTAGAATTTTGTCGACATCTACTACACACTGACGTGGAAGACGAAAACTTTTTAAGAAGTATTCTGTGGACAGATGAATCAAAATTTGATAAGGAAGGTATTTCAAATTACCATAATCTTCATTACTGGGCACCCAAAAACCAAAATCCACGAGTGACGAGACCGAGAAAATTTCAAAGAAGATTCAGTGTAAATGTTTGGGCTGGGGTCATTGGAAATAAACTAATCGGGCCGCATTATTTACCGGACAATATTAATGGCAATAATTACTTAGAATTTCTGCAAAATGATTTGCCCGGCTTAGTAGAAGAAGTATTACAAGAAGACAGACCTTTTGTGTTCCAACACGATGGCTGCCCAGCCCATTGGAGCATAGCTGTGAGGGAATACCTTAATAATGTGTTCCCGAACTCGTGGATCGGTCGGGGTGGTCCAATTCCTTGGCCACCAAGGTCGCCCGACCTTACCCCAATAGACTTTTACGTCTGGGGTAGAGCCAAAGAGCTAGTGTACGCAACCGTGGTGCCCAGTCGAGAGCAGTTAATAATTAGAATAAATGAAGCATTCGAAAAAATGAAAGCCGAAATGATATTTCAAACAACAACAGTGGAAATTTTAAAACGGTGCCGAGCATGCATAAGAAGTCAAGGGCACCAATTCGAAAAATTGTTATAAAATAAATTTTGGAAATAAATTAAAATTTAAATTATCATAGTGTTTTAATAATAAATTCATGTTCTACTAAAAAGCTTACTAATTAAAAACATACATATAAGATTTCATAGAATTACTACTGCACAGAGAAATAACACCCCTTTTTCTACCTGCTATGTACGGCTATTGTCCAAATTCAACAAAAGAGACAAGAGATAGTATCGTGACTGGTAAGAGAGAGAGACAGACTACTAGCTCCCACGTGTAGTGTTAGTGAACATACCGAAAGCAATTATGACAAATTGGCTTGTACTTGATTTAAGTTTTCGCAAATTGAGTCTTATGAATTAAGGCCCCGTTACTTTAAATTGCGATTTACTCGAGTTATTTTTAAACAAATATGTGCAAATTGTATACCGATATAAAGGGTATGAACCACAGATGTTTTCCTAGAATTTTAAGTGCTCTAAAAATCATAGTTTTTTTTTTTAAGAATTTCAAAGTGGAATATGAAAATTATTTTTTCACTTTGTTTATCGTTTAAGGACTCGTATCTAATTTTATATCTAAAATTTGCTCCAAAACTGAATTTAATATGATTCTACAACTAATGCAGATAATTATTACAAAAGCATGTTTGGATTTGCAATGTTAAAAGTAAATTTATAGTCGTTTGAAGTTTGAAAACTGGCTTTTTTCGAAATTAACTTAAAAAAATATTTAAAAAAAAAACTATTGGGCCTGAGTCTTGTAATTAGGCCTCAATGTATAGCAGACGGCTCCACGGGTCCACGGTTTTCGTTTGTCCATCCATGTGCCGAACACCCTGTATATTTTATATATACTCAAAATGTCTAAATCTATGTTTCCTTTTAATACTATGCATCTACCTCACACTGTCTCTGCATCACCCATAGGTTGGCTGGTAGAAAATGCCACAAGGCATTAAGCCCGCCTCTGTACCATATTGTGTGCATAAAGTATAATAAATAAATAAAAAATAAATGTGTGAGTTAGTATAGGCCAGTCGACGGTGAATCCTGATTTACCAAAGAAGCATTAGAGCTATTAAATTAAAAGTAAATACTTCATCTAAAAAAATATGTGTGCCTATCATTTGATGAAATGTCAATTAGAAAATTAGTTTCTCTATATGGTGATAAATGTTTTGATACAGTAATTATTGGGGCAAATTCAGGGCAAAAACCTGGGTGGCGGCTCTAACATGGTCTCTACCATGTTAGAGCCGCCACCCAGGTTTTAGTTTTTATGGTTACTGCTGTTATTGATTCGTGGAAAATCCCTGTTGGGTATTTTCTAATTGTAATTATAACAGTGGAACAGAAGCCACAACTCGTCAAAAATTGTATTAAATTGCTATATTTAAATAATGTTAATGTAAATGGATGCCCATCAAATTTATGCCCCTAAAATATTAGGCTGTAAATAGATGAGGAAGTAGAGCCTGTTTTTAAAATAGACGTAGATGGGCTGTCATAAGAAACTATATTTTTCCCTGATCTGGTGGATCACATGTTAAAATTAATGAGAAATCTGCTCGGCAGTAAATGTATATTAAGAAATTGTCATGAACAAAGTATAAAATGGTCATTTATTACATGTTTACATGATTTACAGGAACAAGTCTTCATCTAGCAAAGAAATTAAGGAAATCTCACATTAACTTCATTAAACAAATAATGAAAGTTAAATTGGCTGTTGAGACGCTTAGCAATTCAGTGGCGGATGCCCTAGAATTTTGTCAGGAATAAGATTTAGAAGAGTTCCGTGAGTCGTCACCCACCATCGACTTTATTAGAAAACTGAATAATCTTTTTGATATTTTAAATAGCAGAAATATTAACGCGTATGGCTATAAAAAGCCGTATAATCGGAATAATTATGATAATATAGATTTGTTAAATGAAATGTTTATTTATTTAATCAATCTAAAAATGGCTGATGGCTGGAGTGTTAAATGTAGTAACAGAAAGGTAGGTGTCGTAGGCCTTCGGTGCTGAATACGCGGAATACAATATTTATTTTATACCCTTATCGCCACCTCTGAATTAATGTTTTTACCGACTTACAAGTTAAGCCAAGACCATTTGGAATCATTTCTTAGTGCAATCAGGTCGAAAGGTGGCTTTAATAATAGTCCGTCAGCTGTTCAATTCCGAGGAGCACATAAAAGGTTGGTCGTGCACGGGGAACTTAAACGTATTGATACTGGAAACTAGACACCACTTGAAAATATAAGCATATTAACATATACCAACACGCGTTATGAAAAATCTATTAATTCTACCGTTAGGAGATATATCAGTAATTTAGAATGCGAAAGTGCTGACCATGATGATCACGACTACCTTGCGGATCCTACCCGACTTACAGAATTTTCCAAACAAATAATAACGTATATTGCAGGGTTTGTCGACCAAAGTAGCGAAGGTAGGTAAATGTGAAAATTGTTTGATGCGTTTGATGAACATTAAGTCGAAAAACATGCACGAATTTATACATGAAAAGGATAAAGGTGGCTTAGCTTTTCATTTGCGCTTATCGTAGTGATTATTGTACACAT
The DNA here is from genome assembly GCA_037179445.1 of Phengaris alcon alcon. NCBI lineage: Eukaryota > Metazoa > Arthropoda > Insecta > Lepidoptera > Lycaenidae > Phengaris > Phengaris alcon. The sequence goes on along the minus strand of JAYRCH010000471.1, from coordinate 1,581,581 downwards.
ACTCTCCTTATCATCCCGAAAAAATGGCAAGTCTGTTATCACTGGCAACATTCAACATTCCTACTGACAAATGCTCTGTTTCAATTGCGGTTACACCTTAGCTTGGTCTATTACTTTCTCTGTGTCTCTGTCTTTGTCCTAAAGACCAGTCGGTTCACGGCAGGGGTAGGACACTTCGTGTAAACGTAGGTTCACACTCAAACATATGCACCGGGGAATTACCGCACTATTAATCCTTCTTTTTATTTACTTTTTTTTATCTCCTAAACAATACCGGAAAGTTTTTAGTTGGGTACGTAAAAAAAAAAGCTCCGTCCCTGCAGACTGAATTTAATATCCTTAAACTAAGATTGCACCTAAGAAAGGCCATGTTTCTATACAAAATGCAGTCTACACATACATACTGGAATATAGAAACAAAAATAGTGCGAATGAATAATCCATTTTGGACATTTTATGGCAATGCACAGTGGTCGATTTGACCGACATCGTTGCATGAGTTTTAATACCACGTAAGTCATTTTTTGGCGGTTTTGACTTTTCGAGCACTTTTGAGAACAAAAAAGGTGGATTACGATATATTTATTTTGTTTTTATTTTGACATATTAAATAAAAAAACACAACCGGTAGGTATCGACATTTTAATAGCACAGTAATATAGATACATAAAACCAAATTAATTTTCATGCACCCCTGCTTACGATTGTAGACCCCCATTTTCTGTCACGTCCAACGCAGACCCCCATCGAGTCTCCCGTGGACCACTTTGGGAATTAATGCACTAGGGGATCAGAAGACGCGCTGTTTCAGGCAATCAGAAACAAGTAAAAAGTACCATATATATGTGGTCTATGGTATTAAATATACTACTATGGTACTGTGGCGGACCAATTAGCGCCACAATGAATCGCGCTATCGAAGTTTTCTAAGATCGACACTATATATACGACATATAAAATTCATACAAGTGAGCTTCGGCCTGACCGAGCATCGGTCGGTCGGAGATCTCCCTTTGGGGCATCCACTCTTCCCACATTGGTGACCCCGACGTGATTGAGAGATGCGTGGGATTACCTAAGCATGGTAATATCTTGCGTTTGATTATTATTAAAAACAAATTGATTTGATTATTATAAGACCGATTGCTTAAAGGATAAAAATTATAGCTATGATCATAAATTCCCTGTTTGATTATGTACTATAAAAAATGGAATTAAACGTAAAGTATTCACTTAGTTAAGAATAAATATTGATGTAGAAGAAAGTGCAATTTAATAAATAAATAAACGATTAATAATTTATTTACTATTCAATTTTGCGTAAAAAAGACGTAAGTCAGCCCGAACGGATATTAAAATAGGAAACACAACGTATGTCACAAAAATAGGATAAATTACCAATTTTTATAAAAAACTAACTTTAAACTAACTTTTTTAAATTAAATCTATTATCAGGTGTATACAAAATACATAATAGTACTGTAATACGTTAAAAATTATTCAGTTTTTTCACTCTCCTCAAAGTGACTATTTTTAAATAAGTAGTATTAGAACTTATGCGACGATATTATTACAAGTGGCAAATCTCTAATCTTCATACCAAAATACAAGAATATTAAAAATAAACATTTAGAAAATGGCTGCTGTTTTTTAAAAAAAAAAAAACAGAATTTCTGCTATATTTGGTTTTACTTGTTTAATTTAAATAAGAAAGTCGAGAACAGAAATCACCATGAGCTATAGATGCATTTTGGGCTGCCCACCAGCAAAAAGTAAGTAAATATAATACATATCATGTAACCTCGTTTTAAATAAAATTAGTCAGTGGATGAAAAATTGTTAGTTTTTATTTTATTTAAGTATATGTCAAATTAAATAAGTATGTTAAAAAATAAGAGTAACACTAACAAAGCATTGCTCGTTTACTATTTTAATACAATCCAAAAAAATATGACATGAGGTGTAACGTTAGGACCTAAGTACATACCTAGTTGGAAGTTTTATAACATTTGCAATCAGTAGTAATTAAAATACAATTTAGATTTTATCTTCACAGTTCAGTCTATTTTCTATTCGTTCCAAATTTAATATTCATATTTTCTTTTAGGGTCAAAGGTTGTACATCGTTTCCCTAATCCAATGAAATACCCAAAACAGTTTGAATCTTGGTTGAGGTTTGTCCCAAACGACTTCGATAAAGAATTTTTTTGACTATTCCAAGTACACGGCATGTGATAGATATTTTGAACAAAATGACAGGTACACATAGAATAGGCGTATTAATAGGCTTGCAATTCCAAAATTGCACTTTCCTGGTCAGATTGGTAAGGCTTTATAATTTATCTAGGAGTACAGAGACTGCAGCTATAATTTATATCATTACATCCTGGGATGTATGGCTTTACATAGTAATTTAAAGTATCACACGCAAAAGATAATGTAATACATCTTTGCCTTTATACTGACTTACTACAACAATAATAATCTGTGGATGCTTCTTTCCACGCCACGTCAATCTGGTCCTGTACCAAGTAACCGAAGAACTTGTATCACAGGTACCAGACAACGGAAATATATTTAATGCTTTTTATACAATACACATATTTAAGATTTTTATTATACTATACATATATTTAATAATTCAGCGGGATTCAAACCCACGACCTCTGGCTAAAGCGTTGACGCTATAACCGCTGAGCCACAGAGGTCGTCAACTGAATGTACTCTGTTTATCACAGAAAAGATGTTTGTAGTGAATATTATAATATTGCTGATACAAATAGTAGAAATATAAATTTATAATAATTTAAGTAATATACAGGGTGACCTGAAATTCGATACATTCCTTTGAAAGACAGAAAGTAGACCTCATTTACAGTAATATTTTTCATGGCATCCCCTATCCGAAAGTTGATATTTACAAAGTTATTGAAATTTCAAAAATTTTTTCTTTATTTTTGGCTTTTTGACTTTGACATGACGTATTTTTAAAAATGTTTGTCTTTTTAGTGATTTTTTTATGTATTTTAACCGTCAATGAGTCAAATATTATTTTTAAGGAATAAATAGGGACAAACTAAGCGAGAATTTTTCATTATGAGACATGAAACAGAATTTTCTTTTAAGAAAAATGCACATTTGCACGTGCAAAATTTGCAAATGCACACAACAGGTGATTTTCTTAAAAAAATGTATGATACAATGCGTACAAATACCTTAAATAACTTTCTTACCTCATAAGCTTCCAAAAAAGGTACAAATATGTACATAAAAATATGAACATGTAATAAACAAAGATAAAACAATCATCAGGTAACGTTATCTCAAGAATTACTCTACCTGAGGCGACCTTTTTTTTCAATTGTTTCCTTTGTTCAAACTTCGGGATGTTTCGGCTACTGTCGTCGCGGCCCTTTGTCAATGAGTTACCGACTGGCTTAGAGAGCAAATTTAGTAGCTAATATTAGTTTTAAGTCAACTATTGCCGTGTACGGACGTATTGTTGCTTTAAACTACACCCTTACTTCTACTTGTGATTTTTTTGTATCGCGATGGCTGCTTTTGAGTACGATGAATACGCTGACATCTTGTTTTGTTACGGACTTTGTAATGGTAATGCTGCTGCTGCACGAAGAACATACGTTGAACGTTTTCCGAATCGACGAGTGCCAAACGTTAGAGTGTTTTCAACAACATTTCGACGAATTCGGGAAAGCGGCCGTGTTGACAGAATACGTGGCAATTCAGGCAGACCTCGTTTGTATGCTCCAGAAGAAGAAGAAGAAATTTTAATACTTTTTCAAAATGATCCTTCTATTTCTACAAGAGCGGCAGCTAGAAGACTTGGATTGAGTCAATGGAAGGTGTGGTTTACAGTACACACAGCGCGTCTACATCCATTTCACTACACACCTGTCCAAGCGTTGGAAGAGGGAGACCCGGTTAGAAGAATGGAATTCTGCCGTTTTATGATAAATGCAGACATGGAGGATCGCAATTTCTTCTCAAGAATATTGTGGACAGATGAATCGAAATTTGACCGTGACGGGATAAACAATTTCCACAACACACATTACTGGGCACCAAAAGGAGAAAACCCCAGGATGAAAAAAGAAAGGGCCCATCAAACCAGATTCAGTCTAAATATCTGGATGGGTATAATTAATAATAATTTAGTTGGACCTCATTTTTTGCCTCAAAATTTAAATGGTGAAATGTACGAACATTTCCTAAGAGAGGAGATTACTGGTTTAATGGAAGATGTGCCAATATCATATTACGACGAGTTGCTATTGCAACTCGTCGTAATATGATTTTCCAGCATGATGGTTGCCCGGCCTACTTCCGCCTCGGCGTACGCCAGTGGCTAGACCAAACTTACCCACATCGCTGGATAGGTCGAGGCGGGCCAATTCCTTGGCCAGCACGGTGTCCCGATTTGACCCCGTGTGATTTTTATCTTTGGGGTCATATGAAGGCTTTGGTGTATACTACACCCATAACTACTGTAGAGGAGCTCAGAAGCTGCATAAGAAATGCAGCAGAAGAAATCAAAACTAGTCTTACTACCAGAATAATCAAAACAGAGGTACGGAGAAGACTACGGGCCTGTATCAGAAACAGAGGTTCACATTTTGAAGAAGACCTAAAGTAGAATATTTATTATTAAATTTAATTAAACATTGATGTTTTTAAACACAATAAACGTAATTAAATTCAAGTTTTTCCTTTTATTTTAACCTTATCGCAAATAAATCGATTTAGACATTATTTCATTTTACTTCTAATATGTTTACAACAACGTCATATTTTTATGTAGACATTTGCACCTTTTTGGAAAGCTAATGAGATAAGGAAGTTATTTAGAATATTTGTACGCATTTTATCATACATTTTTTTAAGAAAATCACCTGTTTTTAAGAAAAATGGGCATTTTTCTTAAAAGAAAATTCTGTTTCATGTCTCATAATGAAAAATTCTCGCTTAGTTTGTTCCTATTTATTCCTTAAAAATAATATTTGACTCATTGACGGTTAAAATACATAAAAATATCACTAAAAAGACAAACATTTTTAAAAATACGTCATGTCAAAGTCAAAAAGTCGAAAATAAAGAAAAAAATTTTGAAATTTCAATAACTTTGTAAATATCAACTTTCGGATAGGGGATGCCATGAAAAATATTACTGTAAATGAGGTCTACTTTCTGTCTTTCAAAAGAATGTATCGAATTTCAGGTCACCCTGTATAAATACTTCTTTAAATTTATTTATTCACACTTGGTACAGAAAAATAAAACGAATTCTTCAAATTCAAAAGCTGTTTCGTCAATACTATAGTGAAAAGGAAAAAATTACAGAGTAATTATAAAGTAGTCTTTTCCATTATTGTGCTATTTTGTGTTGTTGTGTTTAACATATAAATGTTCTACTGCAAAAATTCTGTCAAAATTGAGTATTTGAAATGATAAAATTTACACACTCTTTCTAACATATTGTGTTAACAAAATTTGTGCAGTTGGACTTATCTGACTGTCTTGACTGACAGCGCAAGAAACTCATCTCACTTTTAACTTTGGTATAATTTAACTTTCTGATTATAATCAGAGAATAATAAATAAATAATCAGAGAGTAAAAAATAATTAATAATTATTATTTTCAGCATCGAGCTGATAATTGTGGGCGCTTCATATAGATTCATCGTGGTGCAACCGTTCTTCGTGGAATCGAAAGTCTACACCTGCTGTGCTAATCCTAACGGTATTGTTTAATTATTTATTATTGCAAATTATATTAGTGTAATTTAATATTTGTATTTATAAGTTGTAATTGGCCTTTTAAAGTTACCTAGTGAAGATTAGCTGTTGCCTGCAATTCGTTTGTGTAAAACAATCGGAGCACTAATTTTTGAAATTATTATCAAAATAAATAATAATCTTTTAAATACATAATCTTTTCCTAACGTTTAATTTTTAATTTTTCAGTGTTAAAGAAGAAATATCCCTTTTTACCCGACTGTCAGGAAGGGTTTTCGCGCGTATCTTGTATGTATATATTATGTAAATTCCTTTATTCCCACGTATCTTCCAAACGGCTGGATGGATTTCGACAATTAAGATATCGTTAGATTTGTCTCAATAACCCAAGTGTCCTTAGATAGCTTTTTTAAAAAAATGACAACATAGTGGATTTTGGCGCCAAATTGTAAGTAGTTTTTTTTTAACCAAACTTATCGACATTATCATGTATTTAAATTTAATCAGGAATAATTACAATCATTTTAATAAAATCTATCGAGTAAATTTGTAATCAATGGATTCAAATAGTCGTATTTAGCTTTAAATATATAAAAATGTTTGACCCTACGGCACATTCTTGTTATACCCGGTATAGTTAATCATATTTTGTATTTATGACGGTCACCAAATCAGTTTAAAAAAAAATCCGCTACTCACTGCTAGATGGTGCTGTATGTCGTAAACGCGCTATCACAATATGTTCAATCAATATCAATGACCATAGTGTTGCCTAAAGTATGTTTACTTTGAGAAAAAAATTCCGCTCCTCACTGCTAGATGGCGCTGTATGTTGTTTAAAACGCGCTATCACATGTTCAAATTTCAATCAATATGTATGACCATAGTGTCGCCTATTGCTATAGAACACTATTTTCCCAAAGTTAACAAACTTTGGGAAAATAAATCGACTTGCTAAACTGAATAATATTCTGATCCTAATGTAAATTTATTAAAACGTAAAGCAGAGCCTTTTCTTAGTAACTTTGGAGGGAAGAAAATAAATTGTCAGACTGAAATATAGTGCTGTATACTGAAGTATTAAGACATAACAGTTCATAAATTTCAGGGCACAACTTTAGACCGAGCTGTTGTTGATTTAAGCTGTAATATTTTCGCGAGAGGTCAGGCGTACGTGGCTTTGAGCTGAGTCAGATTACTTTCAGGTCTAGCGGTTAGTTTGCTAGATCCTAGAAAAATGCTACATCAACCACACGACCAAAACTCTCTGGAGGAATTGAACCGCTTACGTCAATTATAATTTTCATTTTTATTTTGTTTCACACGCTATAATAATAATAAATTTTGTCAATTTACAAAATTCATAATAGAAAACACTCTAGTTCATAGAAATGTGCCGGACAGAACACTAAAAAGTCTAAAATAAAATAAATAATTAGAAAAATAAAAAAACCCGACTGCAAAAAAAACCCTAATATACCTAAGATACCTAACGCACTAAGAAGACTGAAACAAGACTGTAAAATCACAGTACTAAAACCTAATTCAACCTCTATTTTTGTTTAACAGATTACACTATGGGTTGAAGATTATGTGAAGTGAAATAATTGTCATGGTGTTTGTTAGCAGGCGGGACCCATTTATTTTCGTACGATATATAATTTGTAAGTTTGTAGGTTTTTTTTTTGCAGTCGGGTTTTTTTTATTTTTCTAATGACTTTTGAGTTGTGACTGAACAGTCTTCATAATATTGAAAATAAAATAAAAAGGTAAGCAGCATATTTAATTTTTATCAAGTGCAATAATTATCACCTAGGACGGGGCTTCCCAAACTGTGCGTCGCGATGCCCTGGGACGTTGCAGGCTAATCCAGGGGCGTCGTGAGGCGATTTAGAGATAAGTCACAGTAGCATTTCTAAACTAAAACCTTGACTTAGAAGCTATGTTCCGATAATACTACCTTTTCTCATTACAGAAATGTAAAAAAAATATTTTTTTGCTTCTAAAAAAATAAATTTTAAAATAACAATCGATTAAAAGCAAATGACCATTAACTTGTACCAATGGATATATCTCATGCCCTATTATAGGCCCACGAAGTTATCGGGACTGCTCTGCATACACCTGTATACTAAATGGCAATGGCTACTAAAACTACTTAATAGGTAATACCTATATTAGTTTAGGCTGGGTTCAAACAGTTAAAAGAAGTTTGAGAAGCCCTGAACAAGGGTCAAGATTTAGGTATCATTTTTCTTTGTAGCACCATGCAATTTTTTAAATCATATCATCATAAAACCATAAAGTTACTTAATAGACAAATAATATATTAAATAATAAATTACATAAAAATATGAGCTTAAATATAACAATAATCATAATGTCAATTGTCAATAATATGTTAATAAAATAAAAGTATTTAGGATTGAATTATATTAGGTGTATAAAATGTCAATGCTTGCTTAAAAATAACAATAATATTCGAAACTTATGGGAAATCAAAAGAAACACTTTGTATAATAATTATTTATAATAAATCCTGCCAGATATCTGACAGGATTTATTTAAAAATAAATATATCGTTAACTCCTAAAAAAAATGCCTGGTCACATTATATTTCTTGTTTTATAGTAGTACAATATTAACATAAAATTTTTCGTTCCTCAGTATATTTTTGTATAGTGTGTTACATGAATTTGACATTTGTTGCATGATTTTAGCTTGTATATGAAATAAGGAAAGTTCGAGATTTAGCCAATCATATGCCAGCTTTTCGTAGTTTTCCTTCAATAAAAAAAAAGCACGCTGAGAGCAGTTTTTTATTTTTCTGGTTAGGCCGTAAAATTATTGTATTGATTTGTATTTTAGGTACAGAAATAAAACGGAATTCTTCTTCTTTTTGTCAAACTAATGTTCTTACATGGTGTGATTCTTCATTTCCCATGGGGTTCTAAAATATCAAAAATATAATCTATTATTATTATTATATCTAAAATATAATCTATAGTTTTTTATTATATTTATTAATATATCTAAAATATAATCTATAGTTTTAAAGATAATAATAGATATCTTAAATTATTAAGTATAATGGTGATGATATTATGTGGTGCTCCAAATATTGATACATAATTCGATTTAGATTTAATGGTAAACATTGAATGTTTTCATAATAATATAGTCCTAATATTTATCTTAAGTTAAATATGGGAAATCTAAAGGAACACGTTGTATATATTTATAATTGGTGATAATTTTATATGAAATTATATCTGGCAAGATATATTCAATATTATATATATCATCAATTCTTTATGTAAATTTCTAGTCACATGTTACAGGAATTTGACATTGGTCGCATGGTTTTAGTATGTTTATGAATTAAAGATAGTTTAAAACTTGGAGTGTATTAAAAAAAAGTATAAAATTTAAATATATACTACAAAACTTAAATCTTTGTTGATCGTAATGATGTTCTCATGTTTAACTTATGGTTTTTTTTTTCAGTAAAATGCCATTTTTATTTACTGATAACACAAAAAGATTTACGGATTAATTTATTTTATTGCATATAATTTATTTAATAGTGTTAAGAATGTAAACTTGTAAACTCAGTTCAGACCCCATTTAATCTAAACGTAAGCAAAATGTTTAAATTCCACCAAATCATTGTGTGTATTTCTTTATTGCACGGAAAATAAGTGACATTTGAATAAGTATCTTTATAAGTATTCGATTACGTTTAAATTAAATTGGATCTAAACAGAGTATAAGTAGTATAACGTGTTTAAACAATAATAATTTTCGATTACCATATGTGAAAATAAATTATTTTACCTTTTTGGTTTAATTTTGTTTCGTTTTGTTTATTGTCGGATTTTTATGTTTCAAAGGTTTTATTTTTGTGAGAACTGTGTATTTGCTAAGGAAACTTAACAAATAAACACTGTTCTTATGAAAATCAAGGTCAACATAAAATTCTGACATACAAATCCCGTAGATTTCGTATTGAAATTTATACCTATATATACATATATATATATATAGCTATGTAGTGCAACTGCATCTTAACCAGGTGGCGCTAGGAGCTCCATCAAACCTTCATTTTTGAACCGTCAAACAGGGGAAGTGCAATATCTACTTCAGTATTAGTACTTATCATCTATGGTTCACGGTTGTCATTTGTCAGATATAAGTTATTACAAAAATACATAAAAATAATAGCTGGTAAAATAGTTCAAATTAATTCAATTATTTGGCCTTCTAATAAAAATCGATTAATAAATTTATTAAAAAATATCCTTATTATTACTAAATATGATACTAATATTGTAATTAACCAATACATAATATCTGTCAGTAGTAATACTTAACATCTAGATCTTCAGTAGTATTACTTATCATCTATGATCTAGATGCTTAATATCATAGTATCGGGTACAGCGTGACCACTTTTAGTAGATTTCTACTTTTTTGGTAGATTTGAGGCAAATTGAACTGCGATTTAGTAGTGCAAAATCATTTAGTAGATTTCGGTAGAAAATCGGTATTATGGAACAGTCTTACATGATAATCCAAAATGCAAGTATCCAGGCAAAAAAAAATCTCCCTACAAAACTCAAAACTGGCAACACAAAAAGTCTTTCAGGGGATTTTCTGTAACTAATACGGTGCTATACCGGTCTCTTTTCCACATGCAATGATAGAATAGGAGGAAATCGATCTGTCATTCAATTATTCTGTATTGGTCATTTCTTAGTCGGTGTTTTTATTGTTTCAACTTTCAAGTATTTGTGAAGGTTAAATCTTCAAATAAGTGAAATAATGAAAAGAAAATCGAACAGCAGTATCGTGTTGAATAGGAGGAAAACCCATCGTTTTCAGCATGGCTGTGTAAATGTCGTGACGACAACTACAATGCTTTTTGCAAAGCCTGTAACACCACGAATGGCATCTATCAAAGAGCACAGTAATACAGCCAAACACAATAAAAATATGGTTGGATTTTCTGGATCTTCTCAGGTAGGCGTTTCTTTTAATTTATTAACGCCTCTAGTCCACCGACGCTGCGAACTGCGAAACAGCGGCGAACCGATTTGCTGTCTCATCCGCCACACGACAATGCGTTATATTGCATCTCGCTCTATTCCTGTTTCGCATTGGTTTCGCAGATATTTTGCAGTTCGCAGCGTCGGTGGACTAGAGGCGTAAGTGCGCGCATTAAGGGTAAGCGCACACTGCGGTGCGTATTTTATTTGCACCGCATGCGAATTTTGCCGCATAGTGCGTGTGATCTGATAGATAGTAAGTACAAACGCATCGCACTCGCACCCTCATTGCCAAATTACACCGCATTCGTATTTTCCCCGCAGTACGTGAAGTAAAGGCGCATTAGTTCTCTTATTCCACAGATTGTGCGAATAAAATCCGCATCGCAGTGCGCGCTTACCCTTACTATCGAAAGGAAACCTACACTATGTACTTAATTAATTATTTTTTTAAAGATCGATAAATTCTTTAAAAAGACATCTCTTGAAGATGAAGTCAAAAAGGCAGAAATGACGATTGTTGCCTGCCTTGTAGACCATAACGTACCATTTCGTATAATGGACCACATGAGCGAAATAATTAATCGGGCATTTCATGATTCGGAAATAGCTAAAAAATATGCTTGCAAAAGAACAAAATCTGCCGGTGTGGCTTATAATGCATTAGGCGATCAATATGAAGAAAAAATGATTGTCGATTTAAAATCCGGGTCGTGTAAATTTTCAATAATTATTGATGAAAGCATTGACGTCAGCACAACAAAAGTTCTTGCGATCGCAAGTCAATATTATTCAGATGATGATCTCAAAGTAAAAACAAGATTGCTAAGTATAATAGATATAGAAGGAGAAACAGCGCAAGACTTACTGAATGCTCTCAAGGGTGTATTTGAAGAACGTGATTTAAAATGGAGTGATATGATTGGATTTGCGGCATATACGACAAATGTTATGTTCGGTGAGCGGTCAGGAATAGTTGCTAAGTTAAAAGAATTGAACCCATCCTGCTTATTCGTTAAATGCGTTTGTCATTCAATGGCGTTAGCTGTGAGCCATGCATGCAAGGTATTGCCGCGAAAATTAGAGCAGTTCGTTAAGGAAGTATATAATTACTTTTCACAAAGCAGTAAGCGTCAGCGCGAATTTGTAGAATTCCAAAATTTTACAGAGACGGAGCACTATAAGCTTTTGAAACATTATGATATACGATGGCTTTCCTTGCATGGTTGTGTCAACCGGATTTTGGAACAATGGTCAGCTTTGAAATTATATTTTCAAGGACAATATTTCGGAGAGAGAAACTCTAATGCATCTGCAGAATTTCTGTACAATGCTTTGAACGACGAGCAGTTGAAACTGTATTTATTTTTTGTAGATTACATAACACAATTAACTAATAAGTTCAGTACGATTTACCAAGCAGATTATCCTGTTATTCATCGGCTGTACAATGATATGCGAAGCATGTTCATCAGTATTTTAAGCTGCTACAAGAAAAGCCAATACCTACATAAAAACTACGTCATTGGAAAATATTGATCCCAACTCTTCAGTAATTTTTTTACCGTTGAATAATTTATATTTAGGAGTTAATTTTGCCAAGCATTTAGAATCACAAAAAAATAGAATACCTCAGCCAAATATACAAGATGTTTTAAGCGATGTCAAGAATTTATGAGAACTTTATGCGTGCAACTAAAAGCACGATTGCCAATTGAAGACAATATTTTCCAAATGTTAAGCTTCTTGGATCCTCAAACTGCAGTGCATGGCGAATTCGCAAGTTTGATCAATGTTGCGTCTAAATTTCCAAACATTGTTCGAGAAAATGATGTTCAATTAATTGATAATGAATTTAGGGAACTGAAACTTGAAACCACTGTCGCCGACTTATTGTGCTCTACTGGCAGCTCAAATGCTGTTACCGACGTAGAAGAGTTCTGGGCTGCAGTCGGAAAGATATGTGACGCCGACAAGAAACCCAAATTTGAAAACTTAAGCAAATGCTTTGCCTTCCTGTATCGAACGCAAAATGTGAACGGATTTTTTCAGCTATTAACAGTATCAAGACCAAAGATCGTAACAGATTTTGTAATAAAAATGTACGTGCAATCTTACACGCTAAAGAAGGTATAAATAATGATGGGAATTGTACACGTTTTAAACCGGAAGCCTCCATGTTACAAATTATGAAAAATAATAAAAAATTGTATAAAAATGTTAAAAAAGATGAGGATGATGATGATGAGAATAAATAAAAATTGCTAAATTTTGTACAAAAAAATGTTTTATTTTACATATCAATCACTTAGAAAATTTTATTTGTAGTAGTAGATTTTAAGTAGAATTTAAAACAGGGTTTGGTAGATTTTGGTAGAATTCACAGATATTTTTGGTAGATCGTGTGATAAAAAAGTGGTCACACTGATCGGGTATCCCTTAGTAGTCTGTGCTTAATATCAGCTAGGTACCTTTCCTTAGTAGTGTGTGATTGGAAAGTATAAACACTTGGTACCAAAAATTATGTGTATTTAATAAGAAAAAGTATTTTTAACTGGTTTAGAGGATTCTAATAATGAATCCTTTGAAAATTGTTTTATGTTTCGTGTCATGTACTTAATCAAAAAAAAAAGTGTATGGTGATCATAAGTTATGTTTGGATTCTATTGTATTTATATTACGCGCATATGCTAATAAAATGTAATGAGAAAAATCTTCATCAATAAAATCTCGCTCTTAATTTGTCTGTCACAAAGTTGCGCGCGCAACGCATCTTTGTCACTCTCGCCACCCGCATTTAAAATTTACATACAAAATGTAGGAAATCATTTATCATGTACCTACTTCAATTAAAATTTTAATTATTTCATATTATTGGGGCGGGATTTGCAATGTGTGAATGTGAATAATATCCATCATTTATTTCTTAGCACTATTACGTGATAGGTTATCTAATCTATCTATCTATCTACTGTCATAAGTTTGTTCATATATATTTTTTTTTTATAAATATATCTAAGTATGATGTACTTTGTAAAACTTATAGATATTCGTCAGTGTAGTACTAAAATAGCGAGAACAACTAGATTGTTATCGACCATGCCATCTGCAAGAAAAACCATGACGGACGAAGAACTTAAACATTACTTTCCCGACTTTCCGAGTGGACCTCTAGATGTTTACAGAAGAAATGCGTCGTTTGATTGGAGAAAGATCAAACTAGCTTATGAAACTTCCACCTCAATTAAACTTAAGGTTAGTGTTTTTATAGAAGCATTTTATTGACATAGAAAATACAAGGAGATTAGTGCCCTTTGTACTTCTTGCATAAAACATTGTTTCTGCAACATTGAAACGTGTTACTACCTGTAACTTTTTGTATAATTATTTATCAGCATAACATATGGAAGTTCATGGAAACCAACCCTTTATTTCAACACTCTGACAAGGACCTCAGCTTGGATGAGATCCGGCACATTACCGTCAAGCGAATGTATGCTATATACAATGAAAATTTTGTACCAAATGAAAGAGTAAGTAAATAAATCAAGTAGTAATAATTTAAAATTGTTTACTGGCATTTTGACTGGCATCATAAAAATTATTGTGAACATATAACATATTTTATAATAATTATACATAATATTATTTTTAAATGCTAGCAATTATCTTAACATTCATAATGTTATTGTATTTAAATCTTTAACTACCAAAATTTGCATGCCTTAAGTGTTCTAAAAATGGCAATGCCGATTTTATAGCCTTTAATTTTCGAGCAGCCATCAATCAAACTTTGATTTTTTATTAATGGTAATGCTAGGAATCAAACATGATGTAGCCATTTTTCTCTAAACTCCAATAAACAGAGATAATAAGAATTAAAAGTCTCAAAAAAAGTTTAAAAAATATCATCATGAATGAATTGCACCAATTGATAGTTTTGGTAATAAGAAACGATTCCCAGCCGTGGATCTTCAATTTTTTAGGTGGGGCAAAAATTGAAAAATGGCGCTCCCACCACCCGCTTATAGTTTTTTTTCTTTTATCTTTATAATTTCACTTACAGATGTCCACTAATTGATTGACATTTGGACATAGGCCTTCTGCAAATTTTTTATTCTATTTTACTACCTATTTGAACTAAATTTTACACCCTGAAAGACTGTGTACTTTAGATAATACTATTAAATCAATAGCCTAAAACCAACCGACGGTACTAAGCAACATAATATGTGTTCTGTATCTTAAACGTGAGGGAGTGAGCAAAATTTTTTTCCTACTCTCTAGATTAAAATCTGTTCATATTTAAAACCTGAAAGGGATGAAAAAATATTTTTTATCCCCACTTCACATGTATTGAGAGCAAACCCTAAAATATAAAACTATTATTGTTTTATGATGCTAAAACCGATATACTAAATTTCATCTATTTATATTCATAATTACAGAAGCTAGAAGCGCGGACAGACAGACAGATAGACGGACAGAGCGAAACTGTAAGGGTTCCTTGTGTATTAAGGAACCCTAAAAATCAAGGTTTGTAAAACGAAAGTAGCTTTTTGCTTTAGCATCCATTAAAAATCGGCTTTTTGTCAAAAAACACTATTTTTGCGTCATCTGATAGAATTATCCACAAGAAGCAATATCTTGAAAATAATTGTATGCAAGAAAGTCATGTAAATGGCGTACTGTTTTTCATCATTTATTTATATTTGATAAAAATATTAAGCAGTTTATCAAAATACAACAGTTTCTTTAAGTTTGCCATACCTTTTTCGCATAATTTTGTTTTCCATAATTTAATTTGGCATACTCATTTGGCATAATTTTATAACGCATAATTACTATTATTAATACTTTGGCATAATTGTTTCTTGGCATACTACATCATTAGGCATAAATATCATTTAGACTAATAATTTTTGTCCTAATTTAACGAGGCATAACTCGTAAGGCATATTTTTTTGTGTCATATAATAATACTTTAGCTTATTTGTTTTTTGGCATAAACTCGTTAAGCGTATTTTTTTTTTGTCAATAAATTCAAGGCATACTGTCACAAGACATAAATATGCAAAAAAAAAGGAAGGACATAATGAAAACACGTATAAGGTAATTAAACGCATATTTATGAAACATAAAAAGCACGTATTACACTCATTATACGAGGGCGGCACTGAAAGTTTCGGGAATCAAGGAAGTGACACAACATTACTATTTAAAAATGTATTTATTGCTTTTCGAAGTATTCTCCGCGAGATTTGACACATTTTTCCATACGATGGAACCAATCATTGAAGCAACCATTCCATTCGGAAGTTGGGGTCCCCAAAATGGCCGTTTTGTAGGCGTCCACAGCTTCTTCAGGTGATGAAAATCTCTGACCACGCAATTTATTCTTTATTTTAGGGAAAGTATAGAAATCATCTAGGGCTTAGGTCGGGGCTGTACGGCGAATGGTCTAATAATTCTATGATTTCTTGCTCTAAAAACTCTTTTGTTCTGTGCGCGGTGTGAGAACTCGCATTGTCGTGATGGAGGATGATGCGGCGGTTGCAGTTCTCTTTACGGAGTTCAGAAACGACCTGTGGCAAACAAATGTTAGCATACCATTCTGCATTAACCGTTCTTTGTCCCTCAAGAGGAATACTCGCAACATGGCCGGTTTTGGAGACAAACGTGGCCACCATTTTTTTTGCAACACTCCGTGAACGAACAATTTTTGTTGACTTTAACTCATTTTCGAACACCCAAACTCGTGACTGGTTTTTTGTTTCGGGTTCGTACGCGTATATCCAGGATTCGTCACCTGATACGATGTTGTATACAGCATTTGAGGATCCTGCGTGGAATCTTTCGAGAGTTCTGACGCACCAAGTAATGCGAGCCGCTTTTTGCTCTTCACAGAGCAAATGCGGTATCCATCGGGAAAACAACTTTTTTACACCTAATTGTTCATGCAAGATTATTTGTATTTGACTCATGCCAATGACTAAAGTTGCCTGAATTTCGCGGTATGTCACATGTCGATCTTCCTCAATCAGCTTACGCACAGCATCAACGTTTTCTTGGGTGACTGCAGTTTTTGGACAACCTTGACGGGGATCATCACTGAGCTTGACACGTCCACGTTGAAATTCAGCAAACCAGCGATAAATTGTGGTTTTGGATGGGGCTTCATCACCAAATGCAGAAATCATCCGGTCAACACACTGTTTTTGTGTTAAACCACTTCGAAAGTCATAATAAATCATTGCTCTAGAATTTTCTCGAGTCAATTCCATTTTTTCAACGACTAAACAAGTTTGACAAGACCTTGTGACAAGACCGAGAATCTTTTTTTTAAATAAATAAACGGTATTCGATTTTTAAAACCAAGGAGTTTTAAATTAAAAAGATTTTAATATGACAGGAACAGTGGAAATATTCCATTCCCGATATTTTAGTGCAGCCCTCGTACCTAGTGTAACAGTAGGTTAAGTTGCGGCGGAGTGGCCTTTGAGCCACCCGTAAGCCACTAACATGTTTAAAATAATTAATACGAATTTTTCGCATAATCTTGTTTTCCATAATTTAATTTGGCATGCTCATTTGGCATAATTTTATAACGCATAATTACTATTATTAATACTTTGGCATAATTGTTTCTTGGCATACTACATCATTAGGCATAAATATCATTTAGACTAATAATTTTTGTCCTAATTTAACGAGGCATAACTCGTAAGGCATATTTTTTTGTGTCATATAATAATACTTTAGCTTATTTGTTTTTTGGCATAAACTCGTTAAGCGTATTTTTTTTGTCATAATAAATTCAAGGCATACTGTCACAAGGCATAAATATGCAAAAAAAAGGAAGGACATAATGAAAACACGTATAAGGTAATTAAACGCATATTTATGAAACATAAAAAGCACGTATTACACTGTGGTGGTTCAATTAGCGCCACAATCCTGAATCGCGCTATCGAAGTTTTCTAAGATCGGCACTATATATACAACATCTGAAATTCATACAAGTGGGCTTCGGCCTGACCGAGCACACCATCTCGCTCGGTCGGAGATCTCCCTTTGAGGCATCCACTCATCCCACATTGGTGACCCCGACGTGATACATAGGAATCAAGAAGCAAGAACCATGTCAGAGGGAAGCGAAACCGCTCAAGCCCACGAGAAGATTACCCCCGGCTGCACCGATCCTCCGCAAGAAACCCACGAACTCGGTTCCATCGCCCTAAGCCTGCGTGTACCACCATTCTGGCGCGATCGTCCCAGATTATGGTTCATCAGCTTCGAAGCCGCAACACACTCTCTTCACATTCCTATACTGAATATTGGAGTTTTATTTCGCCTTTAGCAACGTAGCAAAAGCACCGCTACATTGGTGACCCCGACGTGATGACTCCGTCGCCGTACTGCTACTATCATCGTCGCTTCGGAATCAACGCAAGAAAATGTACAACTCCGTGCACATTTAAAGAAGAAAACAAGTCGGAAAACTAAAGAGAACGTTAGCAGCGGCGGAACCTAACGTATCTAGCAAATCCTACCGCCTTTTTATCACTGACAAGAGAACAAGGCTTCAATTTTTGGTTGATACTGGCGCTAATATTAGTGTCATACCGAGAACAAAAGGATCTACAGTGCAATCTCTGCCATTCAAGTTATACGCCGCTAACAACACAACAATAGCAACATACGGAGAAAAAACGCTCGAACAAGACCATACAAGTGGAAATTCGTCGTAGCAGACGTCACAAAACCAATCCTTGGCGCAGATTTTCTCAATTTTCACAATCTAATAGTCGATTTAAAAAACCGTCGACTGATAGACAACATCACTAACCTCACCGTGCCAGCTCCAGCGACAAACTCGAAGATACCTACCATAAGAAGCATCGACCAGCATCAGTCCTACCACGACATCCTGGCCGACTACCCTGGTACAACTCGTCTGTCTGCCATGAAGCTCAACAACAAGCACGACGTAGAACATGTCATAGAGACGACTGGACAACCTATATATTGCCGTACAAGACCACTACCGCCACACAGATACAACGACGTCAGAAACGAATTCATCAACATGATGCAACAAGGATTATGCCGGCCAAGCAAAAGTCCTTGGGCCAGCCCACTGCACGTCGTACCAAAGAAAAATGGCGATCTTCGCATCTGTGGCGACTACCGTCGACTAAATTCAGTCACTATAGCCGACCGATACCCCATTCCACGACTACGTGACTTCACCAACCAGCTGTCTTCAAAGGTCATTTTCTCTACAATTGACCTGGTACGCGCGGGTACCAGCAAATACCCATCTCAGAAAAGGACATCGAGAAAACAGCCATCACAACGCCGTTCGGACTCTTCGAATTTCCTCGAATGTGTCCCGGACTCAGAAACGCAGGTCAAACCTTTCAAAGGTTTATTCATGAAGTACTCCGAGGACTCGACTACGCATTCCCATTCATCGATGACGTCATATTAGCCTCTGAAAACGAACATCAACATCGCCAACAGCTACGCGAAGTACTACAGCGATTCGAAGAATATGGCATTACCATAAACCCGTCTAAATGTGTTTTTGGTCAGCCACAAGTCAAGTTTCTTGGATATACAGTTTCCCAAGAAGGGATCAAGCCACCGGAAGACAAAATTCAAGCCATAATCGACTACCCAAAACCTTCCACCATAGAAGAACTCCGACGTTTTCTCAGTATGCTCAATTACTATCGAGAAAACATACCAAAAGCTGCAGCCATTCAAGCCCCGCTCAACTCATTTCTCCACAACTGCAAGAAAAAGGACAAGACAATAATTCAGTGGACCGAAGAGGCAAATCAAGCTTTCATGAAATGCAAGCAAAGCATTCAAGAAGCCGCCATACTCGCGCACCCACATCATTCTGCCTCACTCGCACTCATGTGTGACGCATCTGATACATGCGCAGGAGCTGTCCTACAACAACACATAAACAATCAATGGCAAGCACTTGGATATTTTTCGAAGAAATTTTCCGACGCTCAGACCAAGTACAGCGCATTTGACCGCGAGCTCACCGCAATCTACATGGCTGTGAAACAGTTCCGAAAAATATTCGAAGGAAGACATCTCATCATATATACGGACCACAAACCTCTCATACGCCTTCACGAAGATTAATACGAGTAGCAACAACGAAATAGCGCGGCGAACGCGACAAATATCGTTCATCGCCGAATTCACGACGGACATTCGACACATAGTGGAGCCCGTGCAGCAGCAGCACAGTTCCGACTCACTGGGACTCTCTGGCACTGGCGACTCAAGCAAGACGACTTAAGATTCGACCTCAGGTCTTCGGGGGGGAGTGATGTGGCGGTTCAATTAGCGCCACAATCCTGAATCGCGCTATCGAAGTTTTCTAATTTCGGCACTATATATACAACATCTGAAATTCATACAAGTGGGCTTCGGCCTGACCGAGCACACCATCTCGCTCGGTCGGAGATCTCCCTTTGAGGCATCCACTCATCCCACATTGGTGACCCCGACGTGATACATAGGAATCAAGAAGCAAGAACCATGTCAGAGGGAAGCGAAACCGCTCAAGCCCACGAGAAGATTACCCCCGGCTGCACCGATCCTCCGCAAGAAACCCACGAACTCGGTTCCATCGCCCTAAGCCTGCGTGTACCACCATTCTTGCGCGATCGTCCCAGATTATGGTTCATCAGCTTCGAAGCCGCAACACACTCTCTCTTCACATTCCTATACTGAATATTGGAGTTTTATTTCGCCTTTAGCAACGTAGCAAAAGCACCGCTACAACACTCATTATACGAGGGCGGCACTGAAAATTTCGGGAATCAAGGAAGTGACACAACATTACTATTTAAAAATGTATTTATTGCTTTTCGAAGTATTCTCCGCGAGATTTGACACATTTTTCCATACGATGGAACCAATCATTGAAGCAACCATTCCATTCGGAAGTTGGGGTCTCCAAAATGGCCGTTTTGTAGGCTTCCACAGCTTCTTCAGGTGATGAAAATCTCTGACCACGCAATTTATTCTTTATTTTAGGGAAAGTATAGTAATCATTAGGGCTTAGGTAATTAGGGCTTAGAATTATTAGACCATTCGCCGTACAGCCCCTGTACGGCGAATGGTCTAATAATTCTATGATTTCTTGCTCTAAAAACTCTTTTGTTCTGTGCGCGGTGTGAGAACTCGCATTGTCGTGATGGAGGATGATGCGGCGGTTGCAGTTCTCTTTACGGAGTTCAGAAACGACCTGTGGCAAACAAATGTTAGCATACCATTCTGCATTAACCGTTCTTTGTCCCTCAAGAGGAATAGTCGCAACATGGCCGGTTTTGGAGACAAACGTGGCCACCATTTTTTTTTCAACACTCCGTGAACGAACAATTTTTGTTGACTTGTAACTCATTTTCGTACACCCAAACTCGTGACTGGTTTTTTGTTTCGGGTTCGTACGCGTATATCAAGGATTCGTCACCTGATACGATGTTGTATACAGCATTTGAGGATCCTGCGTGGAATCTTTCGAGAGTTCTGACGCACCAAGTAATGCGAGCCGCTTTTTGCTCTTCACAGAGCAAATGCGGTATCCATCGGGAAAACAACTTTTTTACACCTAATTTTTCATGCAAGATTATTTGTATTTGACTCATGCCAATGTCTAAAGTTGCCTGAATTTCGCGGTATGTCACATGTCGATCTTCCTCAATCAGCTTACGCACAGCATCAACGTTTTCTTGGGTGACTGCAGTTTTTGGACGACCTTGACGGGGATCATCACTGAGCTTGACACGTCCACGTTGAAATTCAGCAAACCAGCGATAAATTGTGGTTTTGGATGGGGCTTCATCACCAAATGCAGAAATCATCCGGTCAACACACTGTTTTTGTGTTAAACCACTTCGAAAGTCATAATAAATCATCGCTCTAGAATTTTCTCGAGTCAATTCCATTTTCTCAACGACTAAACAAGTTTGACAAGACCTTGTGACAATACCGAGAATCTTTTTTTAAATAAATAAACGGTATTCGATTTTTAAAACCAAGGAGTTTTAAATTAAAAAGATTTTAATATGACAGGAACAGTGGAAATATTCCATTCCCGATACTTTTAGTGCAGCCCTCGTACCTAGTGTAACAGTAGGTTAAGTTGCGGCGGAGTGGCCTTTGAGCCACCCGTAAGCCACTAACATGTTTAAAATAATTAATACGAATGGTTATTTTAAATGCAAAAACAAAACTTACTTTATCCCTAAGTGCGTTGGGCTCGTGGTCGTATCTCGGCATGTTCTTAGATAGAAGTTCGTGTTTTTTGTCCTAGTTTAATCTCGTAATCAGTCGAAAATTACAATTATAATTATTGTTATTTCGTCTTAACTCGCACACCCAGTAGAATTTATCATTACTTTGCCATTTAGCTTTTTCCCCCTTTTATTAGTAATAAAAGTTTTAATGTATAATCCATTTGTAAGATAAATATTCACTTGTTTACAAGACAAACTAATCAAATACAACTTTGCGACACACGCTAACACTCAGTGAAAGGATGGTTTGTGAAATGTCGATAGGAAAATAAAAAATCATCGTCATTCTACCCAATATGTAAAGCGCCTACGTAATATTTCGTTAGAGAAATGTACTAAAATTGTGTAATAATGTTTATAAGGTTTTAATTATGCGGCGTATAAATACTTATTATATTTTTACATTAACTTATGCGAAAAAAATATGATACAAACAAGCATGCGTAAATATAATAATATGCTTACATATCATTATGCGTAAATATATTTATGCTTTTTAAATGAATGCATAAAAATATAATGCTTAATTAATACTATGCGTAAAAAAAATGATACTAAAAAGGTTATGCCATATGAATATTATGGGAAACTACTTGTACAGGACTGTATAATTCCACAGGGTTACAACCGCCGGCTCAGATTAGACTCGAAGATAGCAAGGTTACACCGATTTGGGCAGAGCCGGGGCGATAATAAAACACTTTTTTGAGGAGAACGATTTTCAGTTTTTTCGCTTTGCTTACCTGGCTCATGGCAATGCCGTATAGAGAGCCCCGCCCGTACGCCTCTTTCGGGCCGATTTGCTATCTCACTTTTACCTCTCTATACGGCTATTTTCCATAATTTTCCCTATTTTTCATGAGCCAGGTAAAGCAAAACGCGTTGTGAAAAATTCTTTATTGTTAAAACCATATACATAAACCCTTATATACTAGAGACCTTATTCTATAAAAAAGATATGTACAATAATTTAAAGCTTACCATATAAGAAATGTTCTACATTTTTACCATTATTTTCTTAATAACTATTTAACCTATTATTATATATTCTTAATCGTTACGCTACACGTTAGGTATTATGTTTATTTACATAAATCAAAAGAAGCTACGTTAAAATTAGCTTTAGTCAAAAATATATAAGCAAAATAACCTGCACTTGATAAAACACCATATAACACGATTTTTACACACTGATGCCATATAAATCTATACATATAGTCACTGAGTATTCACTATTATAGTTTTATGTACTGTTTTTAATTACACGTTTATCGTTCACATTTAAATTCACTCATGTTTTACGTTACGAGGCCGCTGTCCTTAACATCCTCCCCCCGGCGCAGTAGCCAGGATCTACGCAGCCTCCGCAGGTGACTGCGGGCTCGCCGATCCCGCCGTGGACTGCTCCGGTGACTGCGAGCTGCTCGAGCTCGCTATAGGCTGCTCCGGCGGCGACTGCGAGCCGTTCGGACTCGCTATAGGCTGCTCCGGCGGCGACTGCGGGCCGTTCGTGCCCGCCGCAGACGGCTCCGGCGACTGCGAGCCGTTCGGATTCGCTGCGGGCCGCTCCGGCGATTGCGAGCTGTCCGTGCTCACTGTAGGCTGCTCAGATTCTCGTTCCGCGCCCGGTGCCGTCCCCGGCGTCGTCCGCTCCGCTCCCGGCTCCGTCTGCTCCGCCAGCGGTCGCAACTGCGACTGCGGCGCCTCCTCCAGCACCGCCAGCTTCGATGTCGGCCTCCGGAACACGCCACTGCGCGTGCGAACGTCCGCACAGCGCACTTGTCCGTCCTGGCCGGGGTAGACTCGGTGCACGACCCCCCGCGGCCACGTATTACGCGGCAGCGTCGGGTCGACCACGACAACCAGGTCCCCCGGTACAAGGGCTCGGTTGCTCAGCGGGGCCCCGTAGCGTGGTGTGAGCGTGGGAAGGTATTCCTTCACCCAGCGCCTCCAGAACGTCGGCAAGGGCTTGCGCGACCTTCCATGATTTTTTGTCCGCCGGCACACACGGTCCGACGTAACAGTCCGGTGGACGACCCGACGAGGAAATGATTCGGTGTATTCGCCTCCGGGTCGTTGGGGTCCACCGATACGTGAACGAGCGGTCGAGCGTTCACAGTACTCCGCCTCGGCCATCAGTGTCTGGAGTACCTCTTCCTTGGGCGACTTCTCGTTCAGTGTGGCTAGCAGGGCGGTTTTCACTGACCTCACCATCCTTTCCCAGGCACCTCCTTGACTCGGCGCCCCGGGCGGTGTAAACTTCCACTGCATCCGATGAGTGAGGCCCAGCTGAGCCATAGCCGACGCCCACTCGGCGTACGCCTGCCGCAGCTCGACGTCCGCGCCTCTAAAATTCGTCCCATTGTCGCTGTACATGACTGCCGGCCATCCTCGCCGCGCAGCCATTCTTCTCATTGCCATCAGTGCAGAGTCCGTCGACAGCGAAGCGACCAGCTCCAGGTGGACCGCCCGCGTCGTCAGACATGTGAAGAGAGCTCCCCACCTCTTCTCGTGACGTCGGCCGATGGTGACCGTCATCGGGCCGAAACTGTGAGGATGGGACATTAAAAGACTACATTCCCGATTAAAGTTACGTTTATTACTGCCTCATTAAACCTAATACATGCATTATTATAACAGTCTTACATATTACGCCACATTTTTCCATTTATTAAACAACAAAAAAGAAAATTAAATCTGTCTACTCTTTAAAATGTTATATAAAAATTAAATGAACTAAATTCGTTTGAAGTATGAACTACGATATAATATTACATTACTTTACTTATTTTATCTACCTTTCAAAATTTATAGAGCAAGAAAAGTAACATTAAAGAAGAATAGTACCCTAATCATTAGAGTCACGTAGTCCAAAATTCTTAGTAGATAGTCTTCAGTCCATAGTCCTACATTTCGGTGTCCTCTCTGTAGCTCGGTGGCACCCTGCGCCTGTAGTCCCGTTACACTCCGACCTCCTTGGGCTCGTCCGCTCGACCTGGGCGCCTGGCTCCTGACCTCCGAAATGCACTCCTCGCCAGCTCTTGTCTAATCCATTGGACGTGGCACCTCTTGTATATAACGTAAAGTCCAGCTATCACAGCCAACATCAGAATCACCAAAATCACAGTCAATATGGTATTGTTTCCACTTAAATTTTTGTGTATAAGTTCAACATCGGCAGAATTTACACCACCCGCGGCATTTTGGGCTATAATGATTTCTTCCTTCGATTGTGCTTTACCCATTTTAAATCAAAAATATTTTTTGACAAAATAATAAAATTAAAAAGTCCATTTTCTTTACGCGGATCTCACGGCGCGCGATTGTAATGTGAACCGTCGCGGCTCGACTTGCAGGGTCGCCATGTGAGGATGGGACATTAAAAGACTACATTCCCGATTAAAGTTACGTTTATTACTGCCTCATTAAACCTAATACGTGCATTATTATAACAGTCTTACATATTACGCCACAAAACAGTCGAGACCACAGTACGAAAATGGTCTCTGGAACGCCCCCAGGCGCTCGGTTGGCAGGTCTCCAGTTGGCGGGGTCCTCGGGTGTGCCCGTCGTAACCGACAGAACGCACATTGGTTCATGATAGTACGCACCGTCGGTCGCAGCTTCAATATCCAGAATTTCTGCCTGAGGTCGTTCACGACTCTCTCGCGGCTCCCGTGTCCCGCTCTGGCGTGCTCCCTTGCGACCAGTAACCTTGTGAAGTGATGTCTTCCATCCAGGATGATAGGGTTTTTCATTTTGGCTGGCACCTGAGCTGCTTTGATCCTTCCGTCTAGTACGAGCAGCCCGACCTTGTACACCGGGTTGAGCCGGTACCAGGAGCTCCATCTAGGCACCGTCTTGCCACTTGCCATCTTCTCGATTTCTTGTGCGAAGCTGGTTGTGATTTTTGATACCACAACCTCTCGGCCCTCTCCAGGTGTCGTACGTCGAGGTGGGCACGACGATCTCGGCACTTCTCGACGAACAGCAAGACCATCGCCGTGCATCTTATGAGGCGCTCGTAGTTTGAAAAGCGCGTCACATCTGGTAGACAGCTCAGCTCGCTCGCCTCCGTGGTGTGGAAGGCGACGTATTCTTCTTGATTTTCAATTCTAGCGGGACTCTCCGCGGACCACTCGTTCATAGGCCTGCGCAGGAAGTCCGGCCCCTGGAACCAAGGGTCCTCGTCGCTCTTCGGATCGTAGCCCGTTCTGGTGGCTAAGTCGGCGACGTTGCTCTTCGTGCTCAGCCATCTCCACTGGTGAACAGACGTAAGCTCGGCGATCACCCCTAGCCGATATGCGACGTACGGTGTGTATTTGCGGCTGCCGTTCTGTATCCAACACAGAACCACTTGTGCGTCGATCCAGTAGAAAACCGTGTCCGTTTTTCACCTGTGTTCTGCTGCGACGGCGTTTCCCAGCCTCGCTCCGACCAGGGCAGCCTGTAGCTCCATCCTTGGTATTGTTTGTGCCTTCAGTGGCGCCACCTTGGCCTTGGCGGCGGCCAACACGACTCGTACTTCCCCATTTTCTTGTTCCAATCTCCAATAGACGGCTGCGGCGTATGCGTCCTTACTCGCGTCGCAGAATACGTGCAGCTGTCGGCCTCTCGTCGGACTCCCCCCGTTGTAACTCCGGGGTAGCTCGAGCTGACTGATGTACTCCATGTCGGTCAGCCAACGGGCGAAGTCTTGGGCTGACTCAGCGGGTAGCGACTCGTCCCAGTCCAGCTTCTGACGCCACAAGCCTTGTAGGATGACTTTGGCGGTGATCGTGTAGCAGCTCAGCAGTCCCAGCGGGTCGTAGATGCTCATCACCGTGCTAAGGGCCTCTCTCTTCGTCGGTGCGCGCTGTAGCTCGCGAACCTCCTTGTGGACTCTGGATAGCGACGTGTTGAATTTTAGTTTGTCGCCTCGGGAGTCCCACAGCATGCCCAAGGTCTTCTGCTCGTCTTTGGTGACACGCTGTGTAGTGTTCTCGGCCAGACGGTCTTCAGGCAGTCCCTCTAGCACCCTCCGGTCCTTGCTCGTCCAGCCTCGTAAGTGGAAGCCACCTTTCCTATGTATTTGGTCCACTTGTTCCACGGTCTGCATGGCCTTCTGGTGGTCTGGATAGCTGTCTACGTAGTCATCCATGTAATGGGCTTCGGTGATAGCGCGATGAGCTTCGGGATGCGATTCGGCAAACTCTTCCGCGTTCCGATTCCGGGCTGAATGTGCCAGGAACGGTGAACACGATGCTCCGAAGATCATTAACCACCATCTTGTATGTGGACGGCGGTTCGCCTTCGTCTTCTCTCCACAGGAACAGCTGGGCCGGTTGGTCTTCTTTTCTGACCTTGACACGAAGAAACATCTCCTCTATATCGGCCTTCACAGCGACGGCTTCCTCTCTGAACCGGAACAGTATCTTCGGCAGTGAGGTCAGAAGGTCAGGCCCTTCTAACAAGTGATCGTTGAGGCTCACGCCGTTTGTTCTCGCTGCTGCGTCGAAAACCAGTCGCAACTTGCCTGGCTTGTTTGGGTTTTTAACCGGGAAGTGCGGCAGGTACCATGTGATGTCACTGCCGGCCTCTGTCCCGTCGCATTTTTCCGCATATCCCTTGCTTATGATTTCTTCATGGGCAGATTCTTCATCTGCCCATGATACTGCGCCTCGTCCAGGGGGTTCTTCTTGAGCTTGTGTTCCAAGTTCTTGAGCCTCTTTAGCACATTGTTGTAGCTAAGAGGTAGCTTGACGCCGTTCGTGCGCCACAGAAGTCCCACTTTGAATCGACCGTCTTCCGTTCGTTTGGCCGTTCTGCCAAAGAGGTCGATGGCTCGCTGCTCCTCGTTGCTCAGCTTAGCCTTGGACGCTATTCCCAGTGCGTCTATTTCGAAGTATTTCTTCACCATTTCCTCCAGTCGTTCGCCTCGGGTCTCGATCGTAGACACGTGCAGGATGTTCTCGTGTTCTTCCTGCTTTATGAGGCGTCTGGGGATGCTTCCATGGATTACCCAGCCGAGCTTCGTCTTCGAGTCTGCAGGCTGGTTTCTCTTGCCGATCCTCAGCTCCCTGGATACAATGAGCTGCCAGTTGTCCGTGCCGATGAGAAGTTGGGGTTTCTTGTCTTCATAGCATATCTCTTCGTTCTTGAGATCGTGCAGGTGAGCAAGTCGAAACAGTGATTCCGGGACGGACTGAGTAAGTAGGTTCAATTCGGCCACGGTTCTCGCAGTGACGTCATATCTGGTACCGTCGTGACCCCGTACGCCAAGTTGTACGAGTCGGCTTTTTTCTTCCCTTCTCTCGGCATTGATCCCATGCATTCTCAGCACCTTCGGTGGGCCGTCTGCGCCGATAGCCTTCGCGACTCATCTTCTCATCTTCATCCAGTAATGTCACTTTCGAGCCCTCGTCGAACAGCGCGAAGATATCCGCTTCGCCCCGTGGACCGACAACTTGAATTCTTCTCATCTTAAGTTTCACCGCGCGGTCGGAGGTGACCGATGCGGTAATCACGGCGTCCTCTGTCTGCGGGGCGCCGCCGGACCTGTCTTCGTGCAGCAGCGCATGATGAGGCAAGTTGCAGCCCTTCACGCCGCACGGCTTCGCCCTGCAGTTGTATCTTCTGTGCCTGCTTCGTATGCACCGGAAACACAGCCCTTCCTTTTTGACCGTGTCCCATCTCTTTTGCATGCTTAGTTTCTTGAAAGCAGCGCAGCGAAATAGAGCATGATCTTCGGCACATATCGGGCACTTCGTTGACTCTTCACGTATTCTCTTTGGCTGGCTGCGACTCGGCGAATTCCTGCCCTCGTCTGCTATCGCGAAGACTGGCCTTCTCGTTCGGGCTTCGTTCTTGTTAGGAGGTGGACGAGGTGTTTCCTTCTTCGGTGCCGTGCTGAACCCGTAGCGCAGCGCCCTGTCCGCTTCTCTCATTAAGAATTCAGAGAGAAGGACGACATCGGGCTCGTTCCTGAATCGCGACGTCTCTTCTGCGTAGTACGACTACGCAGAAGAGACGTCGCGATTCAGGAACGAGCTTTGCTTGAACTTGCTCTTCTCGTATGGGCTGAGCTTCTCCAGGATGTCTCTCGTGAGCAACGGGTTAAAGAGGTACCCGTGCCTCAGCTTCCTCAGGATGGCTACCATGTTCTGAATCTTCACTGCAAATTGGTTGAGTTCTGCCGCCGAACCTCCGAGCCTCGGTATCTTCTTCAGGTCTTCCATCATGCAATCGACCATAACCTCGGGTCGACCGAAGCATTGTTCCAAGGTCTTCATAATTTGTTCAGGCGGCGTCGCGACGCTCAGCAGTGGTGCCATGGCTTCTCTTGCTTCTCCCCGTAGGCAGCTTCTCAGACGAGCTAAGTTCTCGATCGGCTTGAGCTTGTAGAACGCAGTGGTGTCTTCCATGGCTGCTTTGAATGGCAACCATTCAGTGGGAGCGCCCGAGAATATGGGCAACTCCGTAGTGTGGCGCGACTGGCGTTGGTTCAGCAGTTTATCCAATGTTTCGGCGAGTTGTTCCACTCCATTAGCCCTAGACGTGGGCGGTGTGGGTGAGCGTGGGCGGCGTTGCTGCGGCCACTCGAATCTCGTCTTCTGGGCTCCCTTCGGTGGCATGTCTTCTAGCTTCGGCGTGTCTCTTTCTTCCATTGATGTCGCCTCTTGTCTAGCCTCTTCGGGTTCGGGACCCTGTTCGCTTAGCCAGGCTCGGACACTTTGCTCCACCTGTTCTGATGGCTCGTCGTCGTCGGGGCTGCTACCATCTTCTGCAGCGGCTACGTCAGCGGCGATCTTCTTCTTTATAAGTTCTGCTTCGATCTGCAGTTCCTTCTTACGAAGAGCGGCGAGTTTCTCCTCCACCTCGTAATGCATACGCGCGACGACACTTGCTGTCGATCGACGCGATCTAATTGAAGTAGCCTTCTTTCTGGCTAGGGTTTGTACTTCCGAAGCTGCAGGCGCCTTGCTGGTACATGGTCTCGGTTTCAAAATAGTTTGAAGCAGATCCGCTCTTCCCTCGGTCGGCGGCGGCTGGCTCGTAGCGGCAGCGGACGGCGATCGTGGCGGATCCGGAAATCTACGTGGTTGCTGGTTCTCCTCGGCCCCACTCTGACTTCTGGTCATAACCATCTTCAAATGTTAGTCTTCAAATGTTAATCTTCAATATTAATCTTCAATGTTAATCTTCCTTTTCAAGAATCTTCGGGAGGTTTTTCGAAAAATCTGCGAATCCTTGCTTCCGTTCGCAGCGGTGTATCCTTGTATCCTCGAGTCCGATCTTCTGAGTCCAATCTAATCCCTGGCGTTGATTCCCTTTTCTATGTTCAGAACAGCTGACGAAAATTTTCTAAGTCCAGTCTTCAGTAAAAATTTCTATCTTGAATCTTCGGAAATTTTTCTATGTTCAGAACAGCTGACGATAATTTTCTAAGTCCAGTCTTCAGTAAAAATTTCTATCTTGAATCTTCGGAAATTTTTCTATGTTCAGAACAGCTGACGAAAATTTTCTAAGTCCAGTCTTCAGTAAAAATTTCTATCTTGAATCTTCGGAAATTTTTCTATGTCCACAACAGCTGTTCAAATTTTTCTATGTGCCGTCTTCGTTATTTTCAACTTGATATGGACTTCGAATTTTTCTTCGATCTTGAAATTCGGTTCGCCAAAGGACCACGCACAACTGTACAGGACTGTATAATTCCACAGGGTTTCAACCGCCGGCTCAGATTAGACTCGAAGATAGCAAGGTTACACCGATTTGGGCAGAGCCGGGGCGATAATAAAACACTTATTTTGAGGAGAACGATTTTCACTTTTTTCGCTTTGCTTACCTGGCTCATGGCAATGCCGTATAGAGAGCCCCGCCCGTACGTCTCTTTCGGGCCGATTTGCTATCTCACTTTTACCTCTCTATACGGCTATTTTCCATAATTTTCCCTATTTTTCATGAGCCAGGTGAAGCAAAACGCGATGTGAAAAATTATTTATTGTTAAAACCATATACATAAACCCTTATATACTAGAGACCCTTATTCTATAAAAAAGATATGTACAATTTAAAGCTTACCATATAAGAAATGTTCTACATTTTTAACATTATTTTCTTAATAACTATTTAACCTTTTATTATATATTCTTAATCGTTACGCTACACGTTAGGTATTATGTTTATTAACATAAATCAAAAGAAGCTACGTTAAAATTAGCTTTAGTTAAAAATATATAAGCAAAATAACCTGCACTTGATAAAACACCATATAACACGATTTTTACACACTGATGCCATATAAATCTATACATATAGTCACTGAGTATTCACTATTATAGTTTTATGTACTGTTTTTAATTACACGTTTATCGTTCACATTTAAATTCACTCATGTTTTACGTTACGAGGCCGCTGTCCTTAACACTACTATTAGGTCAAATGAAATAATGCCAAGTAAAATTATGACATATGATTTTATGCGAAAAAATAGGGAACCCATACTGAGCTTGTAAAAAAATAGCCATAGCAAGTTTTGATTCCTAACATTACAATTATATCAAAAATCAAAGTTTGATTGATGGCCGCGCGAAAACGAAAAGGCTACAAAGAACAATTTTGTTACCATATTCCAGTAAGTAAATATTATGTTTATTATAATAAAAATGTATGCATATTTAATTAATATGCTGCTTCAACAAGAAAAATTATGAATAATTTACAATAAACATTTATATTATTCAACCATATTATGTATTCTTTATGTTTAATTAGATTGTTGAAGATCCAAGAATATATCAGGCTAAATCCGAAGCTCTTTTCATGTATGACAGTTCCTTATCTGTGAAACTGTCGCTCACATTCCGTATGTTTGCTAACACTATACAAGCCATAGGCGGACCACATCATTATCATTTTGTTGAAGACGTACAGCAGGGTAAAATTGGGGGCTGCTTTGCCTTGACGGAGGTGGCCCATGGATCAAATGCTAAAGGCATGAGGACAACTGCTACGTATTGCCCAGAAACGAAACAGTTTATAATGCATACTGACGACTTTGAAGCTGCCAAGTTTTGGGTTGGGTCCTTAGGTGAGTTTCGGTAAATTTAAAAGTTTTGTAGGTAAGACAACGTTAATAATTAGTCGTAGTTGTAATTGTAGTATTTATTTATAACATAAAAAATTACTCAATCTATTCCAATAGAAAGACGCAATTAAGATTTTTAATACAGCCGCGATTTCTTCTGCTCAACTAATTTACTTATTATAGATAAGTAAATTAGTATTATAGATAACTACATATAATAAAATCGTAACTGGTTGCTGTCTGTACATGGAAGATATATACAGGGTGGCCAAAAAGTCGTGGATCAAACGAAACAGGGAGATAAGGAGGTAATTTCCAACAAAAAATCTTTCTCCAGCATGGCTATAACTTCATTGCACGAAAAGATATGAACTATTTTTGTTTTTTCAATGTAAGTACCGAGTTTTTTTACAATTTAATCAGTAAAAAGTTAAAATGATTAAAAATAATTAAAAAAAAGCTGTTGTATTATGACTCGATTTTGTATCAATACTACAAAAAATGTATTGCAGCTCTTGGTATCAAACTTAACGAGCAATTAATGTTTTTCCGTAAATTTTGATGCGTTTTAAAAAATTACTTCTCACTTTAAGAGCACCATTTGAAAAAAAACGTATTACGGAAAGGTAACCCTGTACGAGGGCTGCACTAAAAGTATCGGGAATGGAATATTTCCACTGTTCCTGTCATATTAAAATCTTTTTAATTTAAAACTCCTTGGTTTTAAAAATCGAATACCGTTTATTTATTTAAAAAAAGATTCTCGGTCTTGTCACAAGGTCTTGTCAAACTTGTTTAGTCGTTGAGAAAATGGAATTGACTCGAGAAAATTATAGAGCTATGATTTATTATGACTTTCGAAGTGGTTTAACACAAAAACAGTGTGTTGACCGGATGATTTCTGCATTTGGTGATGAAGTCCCATCCAAAACCACAATTTATTGCTGGTTTGCTGAATTTCAACGTGGACGTGTCAAGCTCAGTGATGATCCCCGTCAAGGTCGTCCAAAAACTGCAGTCACCCAAGAAAACGTTGATGCTGTGCGTAAGCTGATTGAGGAAGATCGACATGTGACATACCGCGAAATTCAGGCAACTTTAGACATTGGCATGAGTCAAATACAAATAATCTTGCATGAACAATTAGGTGTAAAAAAGTTGTTTTCCCGATGGATACCGCATTTGCTCTGTGAAGAGCAAAAAGCGGCTCGCGTTACTTGGTGCGTCAGAACTCTCGAAAGATTCCACGCAGGATCCTCAAATGCTGTATACAACATCGTATCAGGTGACGAATCCTGGATATACGCGTACGAACCCGAAACAAAAAACCAGTCACGAGTTTGGGTGTTCGAAAATGAGTTAAAGCCAACAAAAATTGTTCGTTCACGGAGTGTTGCAAAAAAAATGGTGGCCACGTTTGTCTCCAAAACCGGCCATGTTGCGAGTATTCCTCTTGAGGGACAAAGAACGGTTAATGCAGAATGGTATGCTAACATTTGTTTGCCACAGGTCGTTTCTGAACTCCGTAAAGAGAACTGCAACCGCCGCATCATCCTCCATCACGACAATGCGAGTTCTCACACCGCGCACAGAACAAAAGAGTTTTTAGAGCAAGAAATCATAGAATTATTAGACCATCCGCCGTACAGCCCCGACCTAAGCCCTAATGATTTCTATACTTTCCCTAAAATAAAGAATAAATTGCGTGGTCAGAGATTTTCATCACCTGAAGAAGCTGTGGACGCCTACAAAACGGCCATTTTGGGGACCCCAACTTCCGAATGGAATGGTTGCTTCAATGATTGGTTCCATCGTATGGAAAAATGTGTCAAATTTCGCGGAGAATACTTCGAAAAGCAATAAATACATTTTTAAATAGTAATGTTGTGTCACTTCCTTGATTCCCGAAATTTTCAGTGCCGCCCTCGTATTATAAAAACTTGCCGGTTTAATGCTGATTAAAATGAGGTACAACACTTTACTTTTTGATCTTTAGTTTTGGTTTTATAATCTTTTTTCATATCAAGGTGCAAATTTCATAAAATGATAAATTCAAAGGAAAAATTAGATTTTTTCTCATACATATTACATAGTAATTTCAGAAGCCATTATGAAATAAAAACAACGATTGTGCCTTAGTACTTTTATTAAATACAAATTTTTACATTAAATGTTCAAAGTTCCTACCTCTGACCATAACGCACAATCTGCACCGCCTAATAAAATTTGCTCGTTATCGGCGGAATGCACCTCTGTTATTTTGAATTTGTAACTTAGCAAACTCGAGCTTTTGTCGTAGTTCTTGTTCGGTGTTATTCTCTCCATGATACACTATTTCTTTAAAATAGCCCCAAACAAAAAATCCATGGGATTAAGGTCGGGCGACCGGGGTGGCCATGCAATAGGTCCACCTCGACCAATCCACCGGTTAGGGAAACGCTCGTTCAAATGTTCTCGAACTGCTCTAGTGTAATGAGGCGGGGCGCCGTCTTGTTGCAGCCACATTTCTGCCACTCTATCTTCAGGAATCTCAGCTTCGTTCAGTATTTGGTTCAAATTATTTTGTAAAAAATTCAAATACATAGCACCATTCAGCCTTGGTGGCATTCCATGTAGCACAAGCTGCTGGTCAATTAGTAATAATTCCACCCCACATGTTTATCCCAAACAGATGCTGGAATCGATCATTTCTGATGATATGTGGGTTCACTCTGGAGTAATAATGTAAATTGTGGATGTTAAAAACTCCCATTCTTCTAAAATTTGACTCATCAGTCCATAACACTTTGTTGAAGAACTGAGGATCCTCTCTGTGTCTTCTAAGCATCTCTCTACAAAACCTCACTCTAGGTTCCATAGTCAGCTGGCAGTAAAGCTTGCACCCTTTGCACGTGGTAAGCGTGAAATTTATTTCTTTTAATGATAAGCTGCACCGTCGATCGTGGGATCCCGAGATTTCGTGATATTTGGCGTTGGCTAATACCAGGGTCCAATCTTAACTGTCTCAGTATTTGCTCTTCATTATCAAATCGTACTACTGGTCTTACTGTTCTCGCAGCATGCTCCCCGGGTAAGGTTCCCTCCATGTACGCATTATGCACGCGCATAAAGACCCTGTAGTCCGGGAAACGGTCTCGGTTAGGGTAGCGTTGTCGATATTCTCTGGCAGCAGCGCGAGCATTACCGTCGCAAAAACCATAGAGGTAATGCATTTCTGCTTACTCCCGTTGGGTGTATGCTCTCCTCGCAGCAGCCATTTTAGCTTATCTAGCCAATCCGAAGTGATCACAAAATCCGATTCACACAGCGCTGGTCACAGGTAGGCAATATCACAAGTCCAGAAACGAAGCGCGGGTCACAACTAATCACAAAAAATACCGTGCAAAATAATAAGTGTGCGTAGTCACATCCAGAAAGTGAGTGAGACACTAAACAAAGAAAGATACTCACGCGCTTCCACCCCTCCCGCTCTGCTTCGCCCGGCATTCTACTACCTGAACTAAGACGGGTATTCTGACCTTTTTCGACAAAGGATTAAATGGTTAGTGTGAAAGAGAGGCACAATTCCTTTGTATCGAGTGTTTTTATAGAGTTGTTTGTATTGTATGACCCTTTCGTTTCCTAGAAAAGATAAATCGTTAAATTTAAAAATAAGGCTCATTTAATGAAATTTGCACCTTGGTATGAAAAAACGATCATAAAACCAAAACTAAAGATCAAAAAGTAAAGTGTTGTACCTCATTTTAATCAGCATTAAACCGGCAAGTTTTTATAATACAGGGTCACCTTTCCGTAATACGTTTTTTTTTCAAATGGTGCTCTTAAAGTGAGAAGTAATTTTTTGAAACGCATCAAAATTTACGGAAAAACATTAATTGCTCGTTAAGTTTGATACCAAGAGCTGCAATACATTTTTTGTAGTATTGATACAAAATCGAGTCATAATACAACAGCTTTTTTTTAATTATTTTTAATCATTTTAACTTTTTACTGATTAAATTGTAAAAAAACTCGGTACTTTTATTGTAAAAAACAAAAATAGTTCATATCTTTTCGTGCAATGAAGTTATAGCCATGCTGGAGAAAGATTTTTTGTTGGAAATTACCTCCTTTATCTCCCTGTTTCGTTTGATCCACGACTTTTTTGCCACCCTGTATAAGAAAAACTATTACAGGGGGACTTTACGAACGACATAGAACCCAAAACAATGATTTTTAGAATTTTTATTTGTTTGTCTGTATACCTGTTTCTACGCGCTATTCTTAGAATATACTGAACGGATTTTAGATGAAAATTGGTATGGTATTAGTTTAGACTCTGGATTAACACATAGGCTACTTTTTATTGCGGAAAAATGTACGCGATATTCGTTTTTGCGCGTCCGAAGTCAACGGCTTAACCGATGTGAATGCGGTTTTCAGTAATGCGTTTTGGATACTCCTGTCCACTTAAAATTTAATTAACCGACTTCCAAAAAAGGAGGCGGCTGTATATTCGGCTATTTATATATATTTTTGTATGTTCAACGATTACTCCACCGCCTGTGGACCTATTTTCAAAAATCTTTTTTGCTGTAGAAGGTATAATCCCTAATTGGTCTTTTTGACACCAAAGTGGTGACCTGATGACGGGATCCATGAGAAATCGAGAGAACTCCTCTAAATTTATATGGACACATATAGTGATATTGACTTTTTCTGAAGTAGTCCAGGCATATGCTACCAAAAATAAATATTTTGCACCAAGGTATACCTGGATCCAAAAGCACTGAACAGAACTCCGCAGTCCTTAAAGCTATACGTTTAGAAATTTCGGCATTGTTTAAGGAACTGCAAGCATATGCCACTTACCGTAATCATCATCATCATCATCACCGCCATCTTTCTTACGATATTAATACGTATTTGAAATTTTGCAATAGCCAAAATTATATTTAATTATATTGAATGCTGACTGCTAAATTTTTTCAGCCGACTACTACAATAGATAATAAGAATTATATAATAATATAGTGTGTTATCATTATCATCATTGGTAATTGTTTATTTGGTCCACAGATCGGTAATGCTTATTTGGGGAAATATCACGGCCTTTCAGAAAACCGGCATAAAATCGCTTGAATTTATATTTCCGAGAGAGTGTGAATACCGGAGGCTTTTTTGTATTAATAACTTTTTTAAAATGTGTTAATAATAATAAATATACTTACTTAAAAAGGAAAAAAAATAAAAAAATTAAAACCGACTTCCAAAGTAAAAATGCACAAGAAAGTAAAATTTTAAAGATTGAGTAGAGAAATAGTTAAAATTTCAACTAAATTTAAAAGGGGAATTATTTAGAAAATAAGTTTTATTTCATCATTTTTTGTTTAAAAATAATGATAATTCTTCCCTTTTTAGTGATATTTTTTTAATTATAATTAACACATTTTAAGAACGCTTAAAATAAACGATCGAATGTATAATTGAATACGCACCAAGCTTCTATTAGGTATTGTATATAAAATAATGATAATGATTACTGTAAGTTACATAATGGCATATGCTTGCAGTTCTTTAAACAATATCGAAGTTTCCAAACGCGTAACTTTAAATACTGAGGAGTTCTGTTCAGTGATTTTGGATCCAGGGTATACCTTGGTGCAGTCTTACTTTTTGGTAGCATATGCTTGGGTTACTTCTGAAAAAGTTAAAATCACTATATAATATGTCCATATACATTTCGAGGAGTTCCCTCGATGCCTCATGGATGCCATCATCAGGTCACCCCTTTGGTGATTACATACGCCGAGGCACCGACTTCAAAGACTGAATTAAATTGAGGAAAATTGTTTTGCATATTTTAAATTGAATTATTTTAAGTTTTTCAGTGGGTTGGTTTTTTGAAGGCGGTTCTCTTTTTTGTTAAAAAGAAAGTCGTGACATATCGTTTTTATTTTGTTCATTCTTTCCTTTTATATTAATTTGCATCCAAAAGTGAATACTCACTAATTAATGCCTATTGTTTACCGTTTGATAGAATAACATTTCAATAATTACCGAAAACAATACTTTAGCTATGTCATTATGATATTCAAAGAACCCAAAATGAAGTAAGGGAGCGTTCAAGTAGTACGTAACACAATATTTGAAGATTTAGCCCCCTCCCCGCCTGTGTAACGCACCGTAACATTTGTCTGTCCCGTCGCCCCTCCCTTTGAAACGTTACGTATAATGTAAATATTAATTACCTCAATTAATGAAAGAGTCAAACGAACATGAAGAATTAAGGTCCGTACTGCTAAATCACAACCTACAAACTAATATAAACCTACCTACTCGGGGTCGGTCCATCATAGATTTAATTGTGAGCAACTTAAAATCATACAAAGCAGACGTTCACCACTTGGCGCTTTCTGACCATGAAACTGGGCAGACAATTACATTTCCGGTACATAATAAAAATAAAAAATTAAAGGCGATTACTTTACCAAACGGCGCGATTTTAATAAAGACAACATTACAAAATTTTTGAGTTACATGGCCTCGTTAACATTTAATGATTTAATATGTATTTAATATAACAGATTGTGAAGAAAGTTTTAATAATTTTTATGATATTTTTGTACTTTTATATAACCTTTGCTTTCCCTGGATAAATGTAAAAATCAATAATAAGCCGATAAAAATGGGTTGGCTTACGAAAGGCATAAAAAAATCTTGTGCGGTAAAACGTATTTTATTTTTTAAATATAGACAATGATGCTGTGAATAAAAACGAATTATTAAAAAAATACAATAAATATTATAGCATCTTAAAACACTGTATTAATATATCTAAAACAATAGTAAGTTTTTTAAAATGTCAAAAAACAAATGCAAATAAAAAATTACATTGATGGCAAAAAGCACACGTAATAATATTGACAATGTACAAGTAGGTGATAAAATATACACAGAAATAACTAACATTGCTAAATTGTTTAATAAATACTACATTAACATAACAAAAAATAATAATAATAATAATGATCCGATTGACATGCTTGATAATAATAGAAACGACATTTTAATTAACAATGAATCAAATTCAATATACCTATCTCCCTTAATTCCCAATGACATCTACAAAATTTTTAACTCTCTGAATAATACTCAATCGACTGGATATGACCATATTAACACCAAGATTATAAAGTTGTCTGCAAAGTATATCTGTTACCCCCTTTGTCATCTAGTTAATCTATCCTTAGAACAAGGTCATTTTCCAACTGCGTTAAAAGTATCTGTAGTTAGACCTCTCTTTAAAAAAGGCGAGAAAAATAATATGAGTAATTTTAGACCAGTTACATTAAT
The DNA here is from genome assembly GCA_037179445.1 of Phengaris alcon alcon. Lineage (NCBI taxonomy): Eukaryota > Metazoa > Arthropoda > Insecta > Lepidoptera > Lycaenidae > Phengaris > Phengaris alcon. Next base: position 1,542,044 of record JAYRCH010000471.1, on the reverse strand, counting down.
ACCAGTTATTTCACTATCTAAGATAGTGTAATATTTAAATTCAAGAAATCTATTTAGCAAAAAACAATTTGGCTTTACAAAAGGTAGCTCCACAACACTGGCCTGTTTTCACTAATAAAACAAGTAACAGAAGCAATTGACAAAGGTTATCTGTAGCAGCAGTATTCCTTGATATGAGTAAGGCTTTCGATTTTGTTAATCATGAACGCCTATTAGATAAATTAAATAGATATGGTATAAGGGGGAATAAACATAAATGGTTTGAGTCGTACCTAAAAGACAGAAAACAATGTACTGAAATAACAAATATTATAAACAATAGAGAAATTACTTATAGATCTGAATACAGAATCAATAGTTGCGGTGTACAAGGGAGTATTTTGGGTCCAAACTTATAATATATATAAATGATTTGACAAAAATTTTAAAACATGAGGGCATCATGTTCGCTGACGATACAACATTGCTAATAAAATCCTGCAAACAATATTTAAATGACGAGATTGAAAATGAAATTAAAAATGTGATCAAATGGTTGTATTGTAATAATTTACAGGTTAATCTAGAAAAAACTAAAATAATAAAATTTTATAAATCGACTAATAATAATGACAAACATTTAGAAATAAAAGTAAGCCCTATTAAATGCGTACCTTCTACTAAATTTCTAGGATTTATTTTAGATAGTAACATAAATTGGAAAGATCACGTGGATAATGTTTGTAATAAACCTAATAGGTTTGTATTTGCTCTGAGGAGGATAAAAAATATTGTTTTACAAGATGCCGCTGTAACAGCCTATCATGGATACGTTTCTTCGACATTAAGATATGGGCTAGTATTGTAAGGAAATTCAGTAGATTAAAACAAAGCATTCTTAATACAAAAAAAATGTATCAGGGCTATGGCAGGAGCGGATCGACTAGCACATTTTAGACCCCTTTTCCCCTTTTTAGAAAGTTTAAAATACTTCCTCTTGCTAGTCTATATAATATATTAGAATCGTGCCTATTTATAAAAAAATACACTGCGTTATTTGAAGATCAGAATGATAAGAAAAATGCCAGATGTAAAAGAACCAGTAGTAAAAAGATTACTATTCCAACACAGCTGTTAACAATTCATAGCAAGAACGCATATTGCATGACTATTAATATATACAATAATATACCCAATACAATTAAAAATAATAACATTGCATGCAATAAATTTAAAAACGAACTATTCACGATTAATTTTATTAGATAAATGCTACTACACAACACAAAAGTTCTTTAATGATGTTATAGTTACCAGAAAATTCAAAAATATGTTTTAAATATTTATTTTATTCTGTTTGACATTCTTTTATTTTATTTTCTATATGTACTTATTACAAATAAAATGACATAAATTCTAATCATTGATTTGACATTGCTTTAATAATTATTACTTAATTAATATAACTTATTAAATATGATGATTTTGACATATTATAAATATTATTTTGATTTTATGGTGATTACGACAGATTTAACTTTTGGCTTATGAAAGGTTTTGGTGATATGATATTATTATTATAATTATTGTTTAAAAGTTTTTAATTTGCGTGATCTTTATTTATATTGTAAATATTTCCACGCCCTAGAGGCAGAAATTGTGACCTATATTGTATAACATCCTTGTATTACCAATTTCTTGGAAAATAAATAATTCTATTCTATTCTGTTCAAAATATTAAAAATTAATTACCTATGCTTAATCGCGTTTGCGGTAATCTAAACTAATATCGCGCTAATCACTGGAACTTCGAATTGAAAAATTATGAATTTTTGTCTTGGAAAGTCCATTTATCGAGTGAAGATATCTAACATCACGGTGCGCAGTAGCGGGGTAAGACAAAAATTTTATGTGAGCAAGATACATTGAGGGAGGCCCTTTCTGTTGCAGAAGCGATTTCAAAGATTTGACGCCCTATTAACTAGTGGTGGATTATTATTAATTAGAATGCTAAATTTTTGTAAAAATGCGAGCAACATTTTGGCCTATAGTACAGGTCTACAGGTTAACTTAAAACCCTATCTGAAAGACTGTTCACTTCGGAAATAAAAACTATGAAATTAAAAATGAAAAATAAGTCCATAGCATAATATGGCTTTTTATCTTTTAAGTTTATCTCACTATAAATTTATTTATGTTAGTCAAATTTGTTGGTAATTAATGCATTATTTGTGATGGAGTTGTCCTTGAAATCACTTGATTTCAATCAACAAATGGGGGTCTGATTTTATATTTAACCATTATACCCGTGGGGGATGAATTTGGAAAATACTTAACGTAATATGTCTACGGCATAATAACATTCTGTTTGCTAAATTTCAGCGCAATCCGTCCTGTGGTTGATACTTCACCATACAACTTTGTACCCCATTGCATTCCCGTAGGGGATAAATTTGGAAAAAACGTTCAATGATTTGTTTTTATTACTTTGAGTATTACATTCATTCTATTTCATAAAAATCGGGTAGATTTTGTATTTTCTTTACAAATTCTCATTTTATACCCTCAGGGAGTGAATTCTAATGGACCTTGAAACAAGTATTTAGTAAAATGTATTTAAGAGCACAAATCCCAATTTTCAAGGAAAGCTGTGGAGAATTAAAGATTTTCCATACAATTTTTAATCCCTTTAGAGTTGAAATATTTTAAAATCTCTTGCAAAAAAAAATACAACTGCATTGATTTTATATTTCTACCATTTGTGGTAGGTACCATTCTAACATAGTTACGGCTGTGCGAGCGTCATATGTCAGTCAATCATATGATAAACAATAAACGATTTATCATTGGTCTCAAAAAATAAACCGACCAAATTTTATTGGCCGTTTTTTATTGAAGTAGAAAAAGATAATGTTACGTAACGCATTGTTCGAACCCCCCTACCTCGCCATTGTAACGCATCGTAACGCTTTACAAGACCCCCTTCCGCTAAATTGCGTTACGTAATACTTGAACGCCACTTATGACTATTTTATAAGGAATTAATGTTTGCAACATTTACGAATGAATATAGCTAGTAATGCCGCAAGAGATATCGACTAAAATTGTGAATTCCAAATTCCAAACTCCAAAGTGCTAACTAATATCACCAACACCTGATAAAGTAAATTATTGATTAAATATCATGTTACATCTCTCGTTAGGGTTCCGTAGTTCACGTCTCGGAAGTTGTAACCTTTATGGTTCATATCCGTCCGTCCGTCCAAACGGTTAGTGCTATAAAGATGAAACTTTGCATGGACATGAGTATTTACGTCGACATAGTGCTAAAATAAAATCACGAAAAATATATATTTTTGGGGTAGGTAACCCTACACGTAAAGTGGGGATTTTTTTTCTCGCGTCTTGGCGGTCTACCCCTTAGTGTGGGTAAAGTTAGATTGGTATTTTAAAAACATTGAGAGGTTGCTGAGACGATTTTCTGATTTAGGTAAAAAAATCATGATGGTATGGTATTGATGGTAAAAATTAATATGTGAGCTTTGAGCTTTGAAGGAAAACTATAACGGCTTTCATAACTTTCTTAGTTCAGGAATTAGAAAGTAAAATGAGCTTACTTGAAAAACTTCGTACAAAAATAACGAAATAATTCGTAAATATGTAAAATATTGGTATTTAATGGTACGGAACCCTACGTGAGCGAGTCCGTCTCGCACTCTGCAGGGTTTTTTTCCTTTTAAATGAAAGTGAAGGCATAATTTTTTGATAAACGATAAACGTTAAATAGGCGTTGGTAACATTGGTACTACAGCTATTATTTCAATACCATTTACTGTCTGCAAAGCAGAATAATAGTTCTCACTTCATAAGATTCGTTTCCTGTTTGTCTCATTATCACTTGTTAGTTAACATACGAGTAATAAGTGGATGTATAACTAAATAGTAAGTGCAATGTACTATCGAACAAATTGCCGCTCGACCAGACATTAGATGAAAATCTAATAAATAAATCTAATAAAACTATCAAATAACCGGTACGGAAACTTCATTGCTTTTCACGATATTTTCATGATTTTTTTTACATTACTCTTGAATACAAACACTTTCAAATGATATACACTATCCCCCTTACTAATAAAACGATTTACACAACGGATAACTTAAACAACGTTGCTGTCTTTGTCTGATGCGTTGGAAAAGTCACTTGATAGAAAAATATAGCAACGTTAAGTTATCTGTTGTGTAATTTTTTTCTTTATTAGTAAGGGGGTATGATTATATAAATTTATTTTAAATTTGTTGAATAATACGCGAAGATAATAAAGTGAAAATTTTAATAATCTCATAGTTATTTTAGATAAATTAAAAAAAAAACATAACGAAATGTCAAAAGGTACTTTAGGTGCGAAGTAACTAAAAATGTAAGTATACTTTTATGAAAAAAAAACACGAAAACATGAAAAAGCATGCAATTTTGAGGCTATGTTATTCGAATTTAATACAGTACCTAATACTTAGTAAAAATGAAACTATATAAGTTTTATTCGATATTTTAAGACATAAATATATCAAAATAGTCGCTCAAAATTTACCTAAAATTTCTACAACTTCATCCAGAAGAGTCTTTCTATAAATGAGGTTCCTTAAAATCGATGTATAAATATTCGAAGTATAGAAAAGTAAGTGTAAAACTTCTTCGTTAGTGGCTTTTTTCTTTCATTTTCTTGTATGGTAAATAAAGTTCAGACTTTAGACCTATTTTAGTCTTTGTTTCGTGACACCTGGGCGCCCAAAGGGCACCACAGCAAAATGTAGGATTGCACTTTCGTGAATTAAGACTTTATGCATAGAAGTAGTAGCAGTAGGCTATTTACCATTTATATATATAATGGACTACTACTATACTATTGTGTTATTTCTAATGCGTAATGGCCAAAATTTGGTGGGTCTGATACTTTTTTCACACATAACTTTACATTTTATAGTATCAATCATATTAATATAGTTGGCGCACTGAAACTGCAAAAAGATATTGTACTCTAAAAAATAAAGTAAATCTGCATAAAATTTACTACAAAATAAGACTATTAACAGAACTTCGGCAGATTTCGGTAAATGTCAAAACTCTAATCGAAAATTTAAGAGGAGACAAAACAATACAGTACTATATACGTCTCTAGTGGTGTAATTTATTGAACTAACAGCCTCCGTGGTCTAGTGGTTTAGAGCTTGGCTCTCGACTCGGAGGTCGTGGGTTCGATTCCCGCATTGGAACAACAAAAAATCTTGTTTCCAAGTTTGGTTAGGACAATGCAGGCTGATCACCTGATTGTCTGACAAGAAAGATGATCCATGCGTCGGATGGGCATGTAAAAAGTCGGACCTGCGCCTGATATCTCACCATTCGTCCCACTGGGTTACGAGAGTAAAGGGAGAGAGAGTGCTCTTGTGTACTGCGCACACACTTGGACACTATAAAATAACTCCTGCGTAGCTGGCCTGTTTTCAATTAAAACCGGCCACCGTCACTGAAATCAGTGTGGGGAGCTATTAGCAATAATATATAAATTTATTGAAAAAAAGACATTGATCTTATTTACTGTAAATAACACATTTCAAGTATTCTAAAATGGTATATTACTTATATAATACTCGTAAATTACAAATTATATATTGTTATAAAACCGGGGCATGGGCGCTAATGGGCGCCCATGCCCCGGTCGGAAGTTCAGCTTGCGGCAAAATTCACACTTGACAGACGAATGGACAACTCATCATTGACTTAACTTTGATCAAAGATACAGAATAAATAATAGTACAAGTACAGACATTTCGCTCTTGTTTTACTGTGATCATATTATCAACTCGACCGATACCCGGAGGTACAGAACACGGACCACGTGACCGGGCGCGGAGTGAGATGCGCTGCACGAACATTATTATTCGCGAGGCGCGTAGGCATAGTTCAAAATACGCGCGCAAATAATTGTGGAAGAATTTTTTTTTCTTTTACTAACTTATTTGCCAAAAACTTAACAGTTCTTTCTTTATGAAAAAACGTAACAGTTTCTTATTTCTTAGATTTTAACCTAGAAATTTTTCCTCGCTCGCTCAGCTCGATCGCATGCATTTAAGATACAGAACACATATTATATTATTTTGTACCGTCGGTTGGTTTTAGTCTATTGTAATTTCATGTAAAATCTCTCTGCTCGCCCTCTTTTCGCTCGGAGGCCCCGTGGCAGAATTTGCTACGGACCCCACGCTGGCTTAATCCACTGGATGCATTACGGAAGGTCTATGTCCAAATGTTAACTAATTAGTGGACATCTGATAGCTGAAATTATAAAGATGGTAAACGTAAAAATATATATAAGTGGGCGGGGGCGGCATTTTTCAGTTTTTGTCCCACCTAAAAACATTCAAGATCCGGGGCTGAAAAAGATGAGAAAATTGTTCATTTCAACAGGAACTTTGTCGATATTATAAATAATAATTATTATTTATTACATAATTTTTGCAAATTACATGATCATGAATTTATAACATAATTATTAATTATATATATATACCATTTTTTAAATTATTCTTTCATTATGTTATAACTTATAATACATGTACTTATAATATTCTAGTATTTACGGTGTTATAATTTGTAGAATGTTCTCGAAGCTTCTTCAGTAAGGCAAGTACTAGAACTTGTCACACTCAATCGTAATCCCATAACAATATTTTATTATTCCGACTGTTTCAGGGCAATGCGCGACCCACGCGATCATCTATGCCATGCTGATATCAAAGGGCAAGAACTATGGCCTGCACGCGTTTGTGGTGCCCATCCGTGACCCCAAAACTCTCAAGCCGTACCCGGGGGTGGTAGTGGGGGATATCGGGAGGAAAGTGGGGCTGAACGGGATTGATAATGGGTATGTATTTTGGAATTCTATTTGTGCACGTGCTACTACGCTCTTAAAGTCTCTCGGCAGCGGCAATCATCGTGTTTCTATGGCGGTGACAGACGATTTACACATCTTTACGAAAAACATTACGAAAGGGCTCCAAAAAAAAACCCGGAAAAAAACACCTTTGTTGTATAGGAGGCCCTTAAATGTTTATTTTATTCTGTTTTTAGTATTTGATATTTGTTGCTATAGAGGTAACAGAAATCTTATACTATAAACGGGACGATCTTGTATATATTGTATAATCGGTATCTCGACAACGGCTATAAGTATTATTATGAAATTTAGTATGCAGGGAGTTTTGTAGGAGAAAAATCGATGTAGCTAGGTCTTATCCCTAAGAAACTGCTCATTTTTAAGCAATATATGTTTTTTTATTTCGTCGTGCAACTATATATCAATAATTTCGACTCACGTCAGTCTTATTACTTACGTCAGTCTGATTGGCAGCTTGGTATGCGTACCTGCGTATAATTTTTGCATTGTTTGGAAATTAGGAATGGGTTCGAATCCCGGTAAGATAAATATTTTTGTGATTCTTATTATTTCTTTTTCTTTTATATTTTTTTATTATTTTTTATTATTTTATCGTTTTACTAAAACACCGAGCGAGGCTCGGTTTCCCAGGTACTACATCTTTATATATTACTACATCTTTATGTCATATACGCTTCATAATTGTTCCATTACACAAAAAAAAATAAGTACTTACATTATTTTGAAACCTAAAAACCTACAAAAAAATACACTTAAAAAACACCGAAAACACTGTTCGCCATGTTGGTTGATAGATTATTATCTGTGCTGTGACGTCATACTAATACTATTTGTAATCTGTGCTATAGTCCGCTCAGAGAAAATGACGTTCCGTTTGACGTTTTGACATAATAACTTTAAAATATGTCATAAACTATTTATTTAGAGAAACACGTTCCGTTTCACTACTACGTATGTGTTTAGTGAGTTTGTGACGTCACATCCTTGCCGGAAGTTACTTGGGGGTTTTTTCATCAGTAGAAATTGGAAAATAAAATTACATAATATGTTCAAATCAACTTGATTAAATCTTAGGCTTTTAAATTATGATATCGCTAGAATACGTTTTCTAAAGGTACTAAAGGAACTCCTTTAATGTATAAAATTAAATATGAGTCAACTGTCAAGTAGCCTTTTGTAAACTGTGTTGTGTTGAACTCTTTGTAAACGGCTGGACCTATTTTGATTTTTTTGTATGTGTTTAAGTGAATTCGAGAATGGTTTAGATAATTGGTCCTGGACTGGATGATTTATAAGTAAAAATGTACAAATGTTTTATTAATAAGAGATCTGAGCTCCATGAGATACAGCCATCTAACTATCACGCTCCATGAGATACAGCCTGATGACAGACGGAAGGACGGACAGCTGAGTCACAGTAATATGGATTTTAACCCTTTGGGTATTGGCTAAAAATTATTAATGTTTTCAGGTTTGTTGTGTTCAACAAATATGCTATTCCGAAAGAAAATGCTTTGGATAAGTTGGGGGGTGTCGACGATGATGGTGACTACAAGACACCGTTTAAGGACCCAAGTAAAAGATTTGGTGCATCTCTGGGAGCTTTGTCAGGTAAATTGCATGAAAGGACACTGGTCATTTTCTATGGAACAATTTGCCACGGCGACCAAAGACAAAATTTGGCTAGATGCAAGCGTAATTACACCTGGATTACAACGACACAGGTCGCATATGTGCACGATGTGGGGTCAAAGACAAAAAAAAATGTTCAAAATTGGTATTTTTATACACTTTCTGAACCGTAAATTCTCATACATTTTAACTCATTTATAAACACACCGGCATATTTAGCGGAACTCAAAAAAAAAGGTCCATAATTAAAAAAATATAGTTTTATTTTCAAATCTACTTTCTACACTTCTTTTGTTATTTAAAGTTTCATTTGTTTTACTTAACATGAGATCACATTAAGAACAGATTTTGCGAGTAAAGGCTATTTGTGAAAAAATGGTACATTTTTTAACTTTTCATGTAACCGGGAAAAGTGAAAATTAATATTAAAATAACAATTCATTAAATTAGAAAAATGGTGATTAATATCGCGTATTTCCTCCACGTGCTCTTATTAAAGTTCTACCCGTCTAGGCATACTTAGAATGATGTTATCGATGGTCTCCTGGGATAGTCTCCGCCATTCCTCAACTACGGCGATTCGCAGTTCACCCACGTTGGCAGGAGCTGGAATTCTGGACTTAACTTTTCTTTTCAGCAACTCCCAAACGTGCTCTATTGGGTTCATATCCGGTGATCTCGCCGGCCACTCCATAACAGTGATATTCATATCATTAAGATAAGCTTAAGTTTCCCGAGCGGTATGCGGCCGAGCATTATTCTGCATAAAAACAAAATCGTCACCGATATATGGGGCAAACGGTACGACATTTTCTTCTAAAACTTCTCTGATATAGCGGTCTGCAGTCAGACTCCCTCTGTCAATCACTACCAAGTCTGTGCGAGCTCCCAAACAAATGCCCGCCCAAACCATTATTGATCCACCACCGTATGCAACTGTAGTTTCAAAATTTGTCTGAATGTATCGTTCTCCTTTGCGTCTGTATATTCTTTGCCTGCCGTCAATTTGATTTAAGAGAATTCTGCACTCATCACTAAACAATACCTTACTCTAACTCGTCCGCGTTCCAAAGTCGATGTTCCTGAGCAAAAGTTAACCTGTTTCTACGATGATTTACCTCGAGCCTTGGAGCCTTGGCGGGCACAAATGAACCCAAACCAGCTTCTTCGAACCTTCTTCGTACCGTACGCTCACTTACGGTTACACCCCGCACTGCTTCTAACTCATGTCGGGCTTGGACGGCCGTCAAACGGTGGTTCCTACGTACACGAAGCCGAATGAAACGATCATCCCTACTCGAAGTGCGTCTTTTTCTGCCGTGTCCTGCTCTTCTCACATAAGTACCGGTCTCCCTGAACCGTTGGATACTGCGATGGATCGTTGGAAACTGCTCGACGAAGATCTCTGGATATCACTCTGTAGGTTTGACCATTTCTTCGCATTTCGAGTGCCCTGGCAATCTCCGTTGGGGCTAAGTCAGGTATAATTCAGTCCTCAACTCCAAAAAGATACGCGATTAAAAAAAACTAACAAAAAACAGTATTCCAATGAAATTTTAAATCAAACTCAGAAGGAAGAAATACTCGAAGTTCGCTCCAGATAAGGTGTATTTGAATAAAATTAAAACAATTGCATAAAATGTGATGTTCAGTTGTTTTCTTAAAAAGAAAATATTTATTTTTAAATTAAATGACGTATAAACCAGCCAGCAACCTTATATGATACTGATATCAAACCTTTATTTTATGTTCCGCTAAATATGCCGGTGTGTGTATAACTATATTAATATAAAATATGATCAACTATTTGCTTATATTACTATAAAGTATATTTTGGTAAATTAATAAAAAACCAATTTCGCCTAATACCATCCTCGTACTCTTTATACCCGACTACGGCGAAGCCAAAATTAGGCAATGGGTTTGTCAGTCTATGTATGTATGTTTGTTCCATCGTAGCGCCTAGACTACTGTACCAATTTTGATGAAAGTGGTGTCAATAGATTCGTAAAAATGTCCCGGGTAACATAGGCTATATAATTTACATAGTCGGGCCATAGTTTTTTGTCTTAGATAAATCAATGATCTTCATTATTTAACAATTTTATGTACTTTCCACAGGCGGCAGAGTCCACATAACCACAATCTCAGCCAACTATCTCCAGAAAGCGATCGTCATCGCTCTTCGGTACTCCGCTGTAAGGCGACAGTTCGGACCGGAGGGTGAGCCTGAGACGCCCGTATTGGAGTATCAGATGCAGGTGAGGGTCGCCTGGTATTGCGGATGTGTAGGTATAACAGAGGCGGTGTTGATAGTAAGAAGATGATGGGAGTCTGTCTTATATTAGACCAATCACTACCGATATCACCAGCATACTCCAACGAAAATACAAAAAAAAAACGCCAAAAAACAATTACGATATTCTGCTACTATTATAAAAATTAAAGTTTGCGAGGTTGGATGTTTCTTTCACGCAAAAACTACTGAACGAATTTAGATGAAATTTGGTATGGTAGTAGTTTGGGCTCTGTAAACATATGCTACTTTTTATCCCGAAAAAGTACAGTATTCCCGTGGGTTACCCGATAATATATTTACGCGGGCGAAGCCGCGGAAAAAGCTAGTTCTGCTATACGTTCCACAATAGTCATTTATGAATGAATTGAAAACATTTTTCATATACATTTAATCAGTGTGGTTTGAATTCACATAGTGTAAACCAATATGACAAACGATAGCGTGATATAGCTTGCAGCTCAGCGCCATCTATCCACAGCGTGTCTGCTAATACTATGTAACAATTAAACAACTATACTCTATTCAGATCCAACTTAATCTAAATGTAAACAAAGAAACAAGAGTGAGCTATAATGCTACCAATTTAAATATCGCTTATTTATCGTGAAAAAAAAAGAAATGGTAGAATTTAATATTTTTCTTTACGTTTAGATTACATTAAATTGGATTTAAACGCAGTATACATGGTGTATTTTCCTTTTATCCTATCCGTCTCGTGTGTGCACATATGTAGGTATTTGAACAACAATTTATAATGATCCCAGCAAGTCCGTCTGCTGCCGCATCTAGCCAGTACGTTCGTGCTGCGGGTGTTCTGCACGTGGTTCAGCGAGATGCACATCAAGATGACTATTGATAGCCTGTTCGGTAAGTGTGGCTGGAGTTTAAATATGAAAGGTGTAATATTATCACGTTTAGATAATGAGAGGGATTTAGGCAAACGACGCTTACATATGGTACACCAAGGGTCACACTGCGACGATACGCGACGCGGTGCTGCATTTTTTAAGATAGCTATTCAAAATTGAACTTTATTCACTACACAAAAAATAATTTTTAAACAAAAAGTTAATGCCCACTTCCAAAGTAAAAATTTAAGACTTATAATATTTTTTTATCATGGATGGATGCCACTGTCAGAACTGGACCAAATTGAAATGGAATCACACAGGAAGCACCAGCTTTCAAATAAAAAAAGAATCATCAAAATCAAACAGTCGAAAGTTCGGAGCCAACAAATATTTTAAAAAATTCAGTCGAATCGAGAATTCAAGAACCTCCGTTTTTGAAGTCGATTAAAAAGGTACACGATTCATATGACATCAGTCATGAAACGTGTATCTTCTTGTGTAATTAATAAAGTTTAATTTTGAATAGCTATCTTAAAAATGCAACGCCGCGTCGCTCGCATCGCATCGTTTCTGTAACTTGACACTAACTGGTTAAATGTAGTCGTCATTTGTCTGTCTCTGTATTAATTTATATATTACTCGTAAAATTGCTAAATAAACTAGATAAATAATAAAATGCACAATAAAGTATCAAATAAAAAATTCGAATTACAACAACTTTACAACAACAAAACGATTTTGCAAATAGGTTCACACACGGCAAAGTAATGAATGACGAGGAGTTCCCTCGATTCCTAATGGATCCCATCATCAGGTCACCACTTTTGTAAAAAAAGGGACCAACTTGGGATTATACCCTTTACATAAAAAAATAATTTAGAAAATCTGTATTTATCGTTGATATACAAAAAAAAAAAAGTTAGTTTACATGTGTACGGGGTTTTGTCACTACTTGCCGTTTTCACGACAAAAGGTAACTACAATTTGTATGGCATCGAATTAGTTACCATTGTTTGCCACTAGGGGCACTGTTTCGATGCCATACAAATGAGGTGATATTTTTTCTGCCGTTAGGCGGCCCAACTCACACAAAGCGTCATCTGGTGGCGTAAGTGGTATCAAAAACGGTCAATAAGAATTTTCGATTCTTTTTCTGTCATCAGGCGGCGCTTGGTAGCGGTCCTTGTCGTGTCAAAAAGCTGTCAGATGTCACGAATTTAAAAACCCTCATTGTAGCCAACGTCTTCACGGCGAGCAGTGACAAAGATTCGCACTTAGCACTGTACTGTAACACTTAGCTGTATAGTTTTTTACAATAGAATAAACGTTTCTTCCAGGTCAACTGAAGAACGCGGCAGAACTCGGAATAGAAGTGCACGCGCTGTCGTCGGCCACCAAGCCCGTGTGCGCGTGGGCGGCGCGCGACGGCATACAGACCTGCCGCGAGGCGTGCGGCGGACACGGGTATCTAGAATGTAAGTCTAAGTAGGTATTTGCTGCGGGTACTTACAGCGCGCTACAAAAAATCGGAGAAGATCGCACCTTTGGCAAGTCAAACTAAAAGTGATAGCTCGAGCACCAGCGAATGTAGGCCCTGTTGACATGCCATGAAATATTCAAACGACGCGTTAGACATATCTATCATAAATACTGTGAAAATATAGTGTCAATTATGTCAAAGCATAAAACGAGCTTGTGAATGCTTAGTCCTGGCTTGAAAAACCCCACGTCCCGCGGCCCCCGCACTCGCCTAGTGGCGCACACAATCAGACCGAGTGGAATTGCTTACTACTTTCGATTGACGCGTATGTTATTCAAGTTTATTGAATTTAGGATAAATACGCATTTTAACAGAAGTTCCTTGTTTATAAATATTTCTTCTCGTGGTTTCAAATATAGATAATATTAGTAAGTAAATTAAATATTCCAGCGGCTCGCATCGGCGAACTGCGTAATGACAACGACGCCAACTGCACATACGAAGGCGAGAACAGTCTGCTACTGCAGCAGGCCTCAAACTGGCTTCTATCTGTCTGGCCTCGCCGACATGGCCTCAGGCCAGAAGACAGTCCCCTGGCCTCGCTCAAGTTCCTGGAAGACGTCGACCAGTTTCTACTGAGGAAGTGCCAGTTGAAGACTGTTGATGAGTTTATAGAGCCAAACAGTAAGTATTATTCTCTTTGGTGTTATTATAGCTATAGCAGAGCTTGCGGCTCTTAGGAGTTATTCAGAGGCCGGTCCATTGTCCCAACTTAAATTGTTAATGTGTATATGTGTAATATAAATACAAGTAGAATATTAATATATTAGATAAATTAATAGGCACTTAATATTCAACAGATCACAAAAATTTCAACCGATACGTATTATGATCAAAATGTACGCAGAAAGTAGAAATCGTTTTCTAAAATGGTCACTTTCAAATTTTAATTAGATGCAAGTTGGCGGAGTCCTTGATATAAATTGCTTATATTTTTTAAATATTACAGACATCATCCAGATATACAGATGGCTCACCGCGTACGTTCTCCAGACTACGCACGAGAAAGTGGGCGAGCTGAAGAGCTCGGGCCGAGACAACCTGCAGGCGAGGAACGAGTCGCAGGCGTATTACGCGTCTACTTTGTCTGTGGTCTACGGCGAGGTTAGTAGTAGTTTCATTTTTATTTATTTTATTTAAAAAATATATACCCTTTCTGTCAAAAAATATTTATCTTTACTCATAAACAAAAAAGTAAGGGCGGTCATAGCAGCAGTCGCGCGTCACTTGGTGTTAGTTGTTGAAGAGTTCCAGGCTTATCTCCGAAGATCTTCATGTGACCTATAAACGTTGTATAGCATTAACCTTCCCTGATAAATATACTATTCAATGGTGAAAACCCCGTCCAAATAGCACCGGTAGCTTTTTAGAAAGTCGCGGACAAACTGAGAAGCTTATTTTTTTGAAGTCGGTTAAAACACACAAACTACCTATCATTATAGGATTATTAAGAGCCTAATGCGATATCAGTGTAATTGTTATATTAACATATGAAGCAAAAATTTTCAGTACAGTTGTACGAAAATTGTGCAACCGGTGGAGTGTGAAATTTGCTCGGTAAATTATAATAAACAATTAATATTTTCAGAACTTCATGCTGAATCACTTCTACAACAACGCAAAAGACTTTCCCGACGAGCCTTGCCGCAGGGTTTTGTTGCGGCTGGTCGCGCTGAACGGCGTCTGTCTGTTGGAGAAACATTTGGCAACGCTGTATATCGTGAGTACATTTCTAACATCCAAAGCTGTGCATCCATAGGAGGACAAAATATCGCAGCGACATTTTATGAATTTATTTATTAAGTCTGCCAACAGATCTACATCACTAAAGGCGTATTACACAATACTACAGATAAATGACAAGTTAAGGTGCAGAGTGAAGACCCAATTAAAGACAGACTCAGCATGCATATTTTAAATAGCAATGGTTTTTTGGCTATCGATGGTCACAATACCGCATTACAGTGGGTTGGGTATCTCCGCTAGCGCGCGCTTAAACATAAATAACATAATTGTGTAAGCTAGGAACTTACACATACGACTTTGAGCTGAGGGAAGTAGGTATATAGGTTAATGTGAGGGCTGGAGAAATCTGGGACTGACCTTATTGTTGAGCTGGTGGTTCTGTATCTGGGCGGAGGTTTCTTCTCACTACACTACACAGCTGTTGAGCGGATTATCGATAGATTTATCGCGGTTCGCCGGCGAATTTGGTATTATATTAACGAGCACAAATAAATATGCGCACACGCGTTCGCGTTCACTAGGTTTCGGGATGAGCTGAAAATGCATCCGGCGCGGAAGGGTATCTAAATGCAAGTGTTCGTCACTCTCTGACAGCGCCCCTTTCGGTCGGCCATACATCACGTAGTGATGTCCTTTGTGTTTATTCTAAACGTCGCGCTAGTGTTGGCGCGAACATCCTGGGGGGCCCGCACAGGCGGCGAGCTGAGCCCCATCCTGAGCAGAATCCAGTGGGAGCCGGGCAATCTTGCCGACAGGCCTCCGCAGCTGGCCTTGAGTCGTGTCCAAGTCTACAACTCTGATGACTCCATCCTTCCCAGGTAGCAGACGTGAGATTCTTCCCATCTTCCATTGTAGAGGAGGCAAATTGTCCTCCTTGAACAGAAACAGTTCTCCAATTTTGGGTGGAGAGGAAGAGGAAAGCCATTTGGAGCGGATTTGAAGGGTATGGAGGTAGGACTTGGTCCAAAGGTTCCAAAAGCGCTGAGAGAGTGATTGAATGAGCTGAAAGCGTTTGAGCGGAGATATTACTCTTTCATCTAGAGTCAGCTCGGGGAGAGCTGTGAGCGGACGGCCAATGAGAAAGTGGCCAGCAGTAAGGGGCTGATAGTCCGTGGGATCGGACGAAAGTGGACTGATGGGCCGAGAGTTTAACACAGCTTCGATTCTAGTGAGCAGAGTTAAGAATTCCTCGAAAGTGAGGTGTTGCTCACCGATAACACGGTATAGAAGTTGCTTTGTGGATTTAACATTAATCTCATGGATACCTCCCATCCATGGGGCTTTAGGCGGATTGAGTAACCAAGTTATATTTTGAGTTGAGAGTTTATGAGAAATGGCGTCGTTATTGTCATTGAGAAATTGTTGTACCTCTAGTAGATGATTCCTAGCTCCTACATAATTTGTGCCACAATCCGAACGTATCAATACCGGAAGTCCGCGACGTGAGCAGAACCTTTGTAATGTTGCAATAAACGCTTCGGCAGTGAGCGATGAGACTGGTTCTAAGTGAACCGCCTTTGTAGTGAGGCAAACAAATATGCAAAAATATCCCTTAATTAACTTAGCATTACGTAATTGACTTGATTTGAGCAGAAACGGTCCGGCGAAATCTGTTGATACGTGACTAAATACGGGCTGAGGTATGACTATCAGCTGGCAGGTCAGCCATGATAGGTACTTCGGGCTGAGCGCGGCAACGGAAACATCTTATGCATTTAAACGTTCTGTGCCTTATAATGCGGCGGGCAGATAATATCCAAAATTGCTGACGTAAAATAGCATGTAGCGTGTCCGTGCCAGGGTGGCAGTGTATGCGATGATAGTGATCTATTATGAGGTCTACGAGCGGACTAGAACTAGGCAAAATGAATGGGTGTTGAGCATCGTATGTGAGTTCCGAACGAGTGAGTCTACCTCCTACTCTGAGGAGACCGTCCTGCGTAAAAGGCGACAGACGTTGTAGTCGTACTGTGCAGATTCTATCGGTTTGCAGGCGGTGAATATCTTCTGCGAATGCATTTTGCTGTACAGAGCGGATCCAGAAAAGTAATGCTTCTCTACGTTCACTTACAGTTAGAGGGCCTAGTTGTCGCGAGTTTGAATTTAGTTTACAGTTACGAATGAATCGCCTCATGTAGGCAGTGACACCAGTTAGTTTTTCTAAAGAGCTGAAGCGAGTGAGCAGATCACTATCGACACCGGGTATCGAGAAATTGCATGGTACGTATTTTGGTTTGAGCCCTGGCAAGTCTTGTCGAGTATGAGCTGAAGGCATCTTGGGCCAGGTATCCTCTAGCAATTTGAGCCAAGGAGGAGACCACCATAAATCATGAGCGGAGAGAGCTTGAGCTGATAATCCTCTGCTTGCACAGTCAGCAGGATTTAATTGGGAAGGTACATGACGCCACTTAAGTGTGAGTGAATTTGAGTTAATTTTTGTTACTCTATTTGATTCAAATGTTTGTAAACGATGGGGCGGAGCTTTTGCAAATATCATGAGTAGAATGAGCAGAATGTGTAGAGTGAGCCGACTGAGAATTCAACTCAGCACATAGAAAACCCATTAAAAACTCCAGTGTTACTTCCCACAGTCGTTTTAAATATATCTGATAAATGCGGAGAATATCACAAAGCTCGGGCTTTATTGGACTGTGGTAGCATGATAACGCTCATAACTCAGCGCATGACTAGAAATCTTAATTTGCAACCAAAACAATGTTCATTAAAAATTACAGGTGTAGGTGATCAGCACATACAAAATTCTAAAGGTTGGGTCACAATAACATTTAGGCCCACACACCGTGACACGCCATCTATTACTACTACCGCTCATATTCTCAAAGACGTTACAGGTTATTTACCTTTGCAAAAAATACCAGATGTTGTACAACACTCAGCTCATCAGCTCATTCCATTGGCGGATCAAGCTTATCATACTCCTGCGCCCATTGATCTCATTTTAGGCTCAGACGTTTTGGGTCACGTTTTGGATGGTACTAAGATTGCTTTGGGCCCGGGGAAGCCCATAGCCTTCAGCACGATTTTTGATTTTGCACTCATAGGACTCGTTGAGCACTCATGCGATTCACCTGTAGCTCAAGTTGGCTCTGCTCATGTTACTCATACTCATTATACTCAGTCGGCTCACTCTACACATTCTGCTCATTCTACTCATGATATTTGCAAAAGCCTGGAAAGATTCTGGGAGTCGGAAGAACCCCAGCCTCGTTCTGCTCATTCAAACCCGCTACACGAGCAATGTGAACACATATTCAGCTCAACCACCATTCGTGACGATTCAGGCCGTTACATGGTGACTCTTCCCTTCTTATCAGATGCACCCGTATTAGGTAGTACTCATGCTATTGCTCTACGTAGATTTCTCAATCTAGAAAAACGGTTGCAATCCGATCACACACTGCGACAAAAATATATAGAATTCATGAACGAATACATAAACTTAGGACACATGACACCGTGTCATCCGTCTACATTTACTCATAAACCTCATTATTATATTCCTCATCATGGCGTGTTCAAATCAGGTACTGACAAACTCCGCACAGTATTTGATGGCAGTTGTAAGTCATCCAATGGAGTCAGTTTAAACGATTGCCTGCACACAGGTCCAGCACTTCAACGAGACATTGTAGATATTATTATATCATTCCGCGCACATCGTATAGTATTCAGCACTGACATAAAAATGATGTTTAGAAATATTCTCTTAAGACCAGACCAAAGACACTATCAGCTCATACTCTGGCGATCGTCTCCAGATCGACCTCTTCTCACATATGCACTCAACACTGTTACATACGGATTGCGCTCAAGTCCATATCATGCTATCCGCACATTATTACAATTAGCTGAAGATGAAGGTCATCGCTATCCTCAGGCTGCCGAAATTTTGCGTAAATTTGTTTTCGTGGATGATGTACTTTGCGGCCATGACACCATAGAAGAAGCATCAGCACTCCAAACTCAGCTCATTGATTTGTTATCACTCGGTGGATTTAAACTTAGTAAATGGACATCAAACACACCTCAGCTCTTGCAAAGATTTCCAGACGATCAATGCGAAATGCCTAAAGACTTTGACATCAGCGCAGAGTCTCCATCAATTAAGGTTTTGGGTATTAGATGGATTCCCCGGTCTGATGAATTTACATATCACATCTCATTACCACCAGTTACCCACATTACAAAACGTTCAATTCTTAGCACAGTAGCTTCTCTCTATGACCCAAACGGTTGGGTTACACCCGTCATATTCCGCGCAAAAATACTTCTTCAAAGGTTATGGTTAACTAAATTGGACTGGGACGATCCCACTCCAAATAATATTACAGATGATTGGCAGCGCATCTATCATGATCTTCCGCACATCTCAGATATACATTTTCCCAGACTTATCGCTCCACACAAATTCAAATCAACATACTCACTTCACGGATTCGCAGATGCTTCGGAAAGTGGTTTTGCTGCAGTGATATATTTACAAGAATCAGCTCACAACGGATCTGTTAACGTTCACCTCATGATTGCTAAATCTAAAGTCGCACCGATTAAAAATAAACTCACAATCCCCAAATTAGAGTTGTCTGCTGCAACTCTATTATCTCAGCTCATGTTGCGTGTCTCCCAACAATTGTCTGCTCATCTCACAATTACACATCACATTTGTTGGTCAGATAGTACCATAGTGCTTGCATGGATAAAAACTCCGCCCCATCGTTTACAAACATTTGAATCAAATAGAGTAACAAAAATTAACTCAAATTCACTCACACTTAAGTGGCGTCATGTACCTTCCCAATTAAATCCTGCTGACTGTGCAAGCAGAGGATTATCAGCTCAAGCTCTCTCCGCTCATGATTTATGGTGGTCTCCTCCTTGGCTCAAATTGCCAGAGGATACCTGGCCCAAGATGCCTTCAGCTCATACTCGACAAGACTTGCCAGGGCTCAAACCAAAATACGTACCATGCAATTTCTCGATACCCGGTGTCGATAGTGATCTGCTCACTCGCTTCAGCTCTTTAGAAAAACTAACTGGTGTCACTGCCTACATGAGGCGATTCATTCGTAACTGTAAACTAAATTCAAACTCGCGACAACTAGGCCCTCTAACTGTAAGTGAACGTAGAGAAGCATTACTCTTCTGGATCCGCTCTGTACAGCAGAATGCATTCGCAGAAGATATTCACCGCCTGCAAACCGATAGAATCTGCACAGTACGACTACAACGTCTGTCGCCTTTTACGCAGGACGGTCTCCTCAGAGTAGGAGGTAGACTCACTCGTTCGGAACTCACATACGATGCTCAACACCCATTCATTTTGCCTAGTTCTAGTCCGCTCGTAGACCTCATAATAGATCACTATCATCGCATACACTGCCACCCTGGCACGGACACGCTACATGCTATTTTACGTCAGCAATTTTGGATATTATCTGCCCGCCGCATTATAAGGCACAGAACGTTTAAATGCATAAGATGTTTCCGTTGCCGCGCTCAGCCCGAAGTACCTATCATGGCTGACCTGCCAGCTGATAGAGTCATACCTCAGCCCGTATTTAGTCACGTATCAACAGATTTCGCCGGACCGTTTCTGCTCAAATCAAGTCAATTACGTAATGCTAAGTTAATTAAGGGATATTTTTGCATATTTGTTTGCCTCACTACAAAGGCGGTTCACTTAGAACCAGTCTCATCGCTCACTGCCGAAGCGTTTATTGCAACATTACAAAGGTTCTGCTCACGTCGCGGACTTCCGGTATTGATACGTTCGGATTGTGGCACAAATTATGTAGGAGCTAGGAATCATCTACTAGAGGTACAACAATTTCTCAATGACAATAACGACGCCATTTCTCATAAACTCTCAACTCAAAATATAACTTGGTTACTCAATCCGCCTAAAGCCCCATGGATGGGAGGTATCCATGAGATTAATGTTAAATCCACAAAGCAACTTCTATACCGTGTTATCGGTGAGCAACACCTCACTTTCGAGGAATTCTTAACTCTGCTCACTAGAATCGAAGCTGTGTTAAACTCTCGGCCCATCAGTCCACTTTCGTCCGATCCCACGGACTATCAGCCCCTTACTGCTGGCCACTTTCTCATTGGCCGTCCGCTCACAGCTCTCCCCGAGCTGACTCTAGATGAAAGAGTAATATCTCCGCTCAAACGCTTTCAGCTCATTCAATCACTCTCTCAGCGCTTTTGGAACCTTTGGACCAAGTCCTACCTCCATACCCTTCAAATCCGCTCCAAATGGCTTTCCTCTTCCTCTCCACCCAAAATTGGAGAACTGGTTCTGCTCAAGGAGGACAATTTGCCTCCTCTACAATGGAAGATGGGAAGAATCTCACGTCTGCTACCTGGGAAGGATGGAGTCATCAGAGTTGTGGACTTGGACACGACTCAAGGCCAGCTGCGGAGGCCTGTCGGCAAGATTGTCCGGCTCCCACTGGATTCTGCTCAGGATGGGGCTCAGCTCGCCGCCTGTGCGGGCCCCCCAGGATGTTCGCGCCAACACTAGCGCGACGTTTAGAATAAACACAAAGGACATCACTACGTGATGTATGGCTGACCGAAAGGGGCGCTGTCAGAGAGTGACGAACACTTGCATTTAGAACCCCTTCCGCGCCGGATGCATTTTCAGCTCATCCCGAAACCTAGTGAACGCGAACGCGTGTGCGCATATTTATTTGTGCTCGTTAATATAATACCAAATTCGCCGGCGAACCGCGATAAACCTATCGATAATCCGCTCAACAGCTGTGTAGTGTAGTGAGAAGAAACCTCCGCCCAGATACAGAACCACCAGCTCAGCAAAAAGGTCAGTCCCAGATTTCTCCAGCCCTCACGTTAACCTATATACCTACTTCCCTCAGCTCAAAGTCGTATGTGTAAGTTCCTAGCTTACACAATAATAGAAATGGTTTTTTGGCTATCGATGGTCACAATAGCGCATTACAGTGGGTTGGGTATCTCCGTAGCACGCGCTTAAACAGATAACATAATAGAAATGGTTTTTTGGCTATCGATGGTCACAATACCGCATTACAGTGGGTTGGGTATCTCCGCTTGCGCGCGCTTAAACATAAATAACATAATAGAAATGGTTTTTTGGCTATTGATGGTCACAATACCGCATTACAGTGGGTTGGGTATCTCCGCTAGCGCGCGCTTAAACATAAATAACATAATAGAAATGGTTTTTTGGCTATCGATGGTCACAATACCGCATTACAGTGGGTTGGGTATCTCCGCTAGCGCGCGCTTAAACATAAATAACAAAATAGAAATGGTTTTTTTGGCTATCGATGGTCACAATACCGCATTACAGTTGGTTTGGGTATCTCCGCTAGCGCGCACTTAAACGGAGCAAGCTTTGTAAGCGGCAAAGTCAACATCGAACTCTTTATACAGCTTGTTATGTTCTCGATATATTCTTGGTAGTATCAAGTATGCTATGGTGGCCTAGTAGAGTTCTGACACCCTTTACTTTTTTTGCTCTCTCATGCATCTCTTGTGACTTGATGGGGATGACGAAATAAAATTATTAATTGTCCTCTTGTTGTAATAAAATACAACTGTTGGACGTAGCCATAACGATTCCCTGGTCGCCTATGTGCAATAGCTAAAGTAAAAAGAAATTAATTTTATAGGACGAGTCGAACGACCTTTCGATGTTGGTTTGACGAATTAACGTGTCGTTAAGAAACGCATTTATTAAATTCTACCTCACTTTTTTACATTTATGCTCGGTAGCTGTTCTATCCATTAGCGCTATTGGTTCAATAACTGGTTTCAAAGAGGCCGTATAAACTAAGTTTAATTTAACTGACCTTATGGTCCGTTTATCGATTCCTTAACTCGTCATTGACAATGCGACTGACAGATGTTGCTGTTACAAAAATGATTTAAAAAACTTGACAGTAAATTTCACTCCCAAAGAAACAAATGTTTCTCATGAAACTAGTTACATTGCCGAATTATAGCAAAACAAAATAACTGTCCGCGAATTTGAAAACGATTCATCTAGTGACCACTAGATTGAGCATTTGGGAATAATCGCCTGATAAACTTAGTTTGACTAGAGTTTATGTAAAATCTTCAAAAACCGGACGTGAGGCATCCTTGACTAAACAATTTCCCATATTCACAGGGCGGCCATTTCCACGGTGAACAGGGCGCGCTCGTCCGCACGGCCGCGGTGCGTCTGTGCGCGGCGCTAGCCCCGGACGCCGTCGCATTAGCGGACGCGCTCGCGCCGCCCGACTTCTGTCTGCGCTCCGTGCTCGGCGCGTCCGATGGACAGGTAATGTTACCTACACAATATACTCGCTTGTGTTCGTCGTGTGTTTTCTGGTCGCGATTTCATTAAAAAAAAATGCTTATATTGCGTACATCGCAAATATTTTGAGATTCAAAATTAAGATAGGCTTTGACGTACATTTGATTGGGCGTTTTTAATACATCGTCTGTCATTTCCATAGAAAAACGATAGTAGCTTAGGGACATTAACAAGTTAGTTGAACTACATTTGTATGCGGTTTTTTTTTTATTCGAGATTCGTCACAAATATGTACAAACAATTTATCTAACGTTCAACGATTTTTCCAGGCATACAAGCACATTCAGAACGCAGTGATGACCAACCCCGAGGCGTTGACTCGACCGAGCTGGTGGAAGGACGTGGTGCATTGGCGAGACTACGTGCAGGCCAAGTTGTAATGAGCTAATGAAGGCATTTACGTTTCTTATATCTTTTGTATACAACGCATTTGTAATTTGTATACAAACAGTAAATGGTCAATTTTAATAAAAAAACAGCGCGAATAAATAAGAAATAAAATCTTAGATTGATGTCTGTGACATTTGGTGAGCCGAGGCACCTGCAATTAATAGTTAATCTAACTATTAATTCTTTTCACGAATAGACTAAGTATAATGATGGGAACAAACTATAATGCTATATTGTATTTAAGCTAAATGTTATGTGATATACTTTTAGTGCTAAGATGGTAAATGGGATGCTCAAATAATTTATAATTGGTTATAGTTATTTTGTATAGTTGACCGGTGCATTATCATATTATACTATACTATATTGACTAATATACCCCCGGATACGGATAAGGATTATGACGTTATAAAAATTATGATAAATTTTATTTACTGTTACTAACATCATTTTATACACTGTTTTTATACACTTTTATAAAATAAATTAAGATATTTTTTCACTCAAATGTTTAATTTCGGAATGGGCTGCCTTTGTAAATAAACTACATTTCCTAGATCTCAAAGTACCTACTCGCAAGTACTATCGAACAAGTAGCCGCACCACCGCCGCCGTTGAATCGAGCGCACTCACTCACGTGTAAACACGTAGTTCAACCACATCTGCAATCGTTGCGGTCAGTTTGATGCTTCCTAGGTTGAACCAGGTCGATATTGTACCTATGTAAAAACGGCCTTTATTTTATTTTTGAGAAGGTAATTGATCATCCGCCTTGTTTGAATAATAAAGAAGCACAAATTGGTTCCTGATTGAATTTGCATACTTAATGCTGCTGTCAATCACTCACTGAAACAAATGGTTATAAACAAGCTATATACTATCAAGTAATGGAGCTGAAAAGATTGGTCGAAGCAACTATAATCTTTTGGCTGACCGTCGCGTATGTTTTAATATTTAACATGATGATATTAATTTCGATATCTGTTACTCATTCACGCCATGGTTAGTGTACGTGTGGACTGAGGCACTTCCTGTATTTCCCCAAAATAAGTGTAGCAAATTTTAGTAGAAGTTTAAAAAAAATTGTAGAACAAATCTGGGAATTTGTACAAAGATAGTTTAAGAAATACAGCCCTCAAAGTGTACACTAAAGTGACGTACAGAACTAAGGGACCAAACATAATGGCTTATATCTTCAAATTGCGACGATAGATTTTTCTGAAATGTTGTCTACAAATTTTGCAACTTTTTTACAAAAATTCTACGTAGAAAACTAATTAAAAAAGTCAGTAATATATCGCGAAATGAATATGTCACTTTTGTGTGAACTGAGGGGCCACACTTATTGGTGGTGTTGAAATAGAAGTAAGTATTCTATAAATTTGTATTTTTTAATTACATTTAATTATTTTGAGGAAATTCAGGTGGGCCCCTCAGTCCACACGTACATCATGGTTAAAGATCTAAATTAATTTGGCACTTAGATGAAGTATTTAAAGTCAAAATAAGTTTCAAACAGTGTATTGTGTTACTTTTATTGCATGAACGTACATACTTACTTGGAACATACCTACCCCTAGGTGTGTTCCATACGCGGTATGTGTATATACGCGGAGGTATTTGATGTACAGGATATAATCTTAAATTGGTCCTTTTGACATAAAATTGGTTTCCTGATGATGGGATCCATGAGGAATCGAGGGAAATCCTCGAACTTATATGGACACATATGGTGATTTTGACTTTTTCTGAAGTAGTTCAAGCATATGCTACCAAAAATAAGATTTTGCACTAAGGTATATCCTGGATCCAAAAGCATTGAACAGATCCTCAGTCTTTAAAGATATGCGTTTGGAAATTTCGGCATTGTTTAAAGAACTGCAAGCAACTTACAGTAATCATCGTCATCATCTTATTTACAATACCTAATGGAAGCTTAGTGCATATTAAATTATACTTTCGATCGTTTATTTTAAACGTTCTTAAAATGTATTAATAATAATTTACAAATATCACTAAAAAGGGAAAAAATATTATTTTTAAATAAAAAATTCAACTGGCTTTCAAAGTTAAGTATGAAATAAAACTCATTTTCTAAATAATTCCCCTTTTAAATTCGGCTAAAATTTTAACTATTTCTCTACTCAATCTTCATAATTTTAAAGTTGAAAGTTCTATAAAATACTGTTTTATTAGGATGTTGCTCGGGCTGGTACCAACTTCAAAATTATGAAGATTGAGTTCTCTAACTCAATCTTCATAATTTATATTTATGTTAAATGTTATATTTATATTAATGTTGTGCATTTTTACTTTGGAAGTCGGTTTAATTTTTTGTTTAAAAGTAATTATTTTTATTTTATTGTTACTTAATGCACAAACAAGTACAAATACGGACTGGGATGTCTTATGGTATTATATGTCAGTCAACCTTTGGGCGTTACAGAAGCAAAATTGTATAGGTAAAGAAGATGAGAAGAATCAATAAAGTAGATGAAACGAACTAGAGTTTATGATCTGCGACTAGCGCTTGCCATCAGCCGATTCTTGTTTGTCCACTAAGTATACCATTTCCAGCTCATCGAACAGCGATCTCATCATCAGAGATGTGGAAGTCCGTCGGGACCTGGAGTACATCCTGATAGACCTCATCAACAATCTCTCCCGGCGGGCGCGGGAGGATACAACCTGCCTCAGTGTGACCACTGACGCGGTGTATCTGGACGTGTTCGAGGGAGAACTGTTCAAACGGACCTATGCTTTTCCTATTATTATGGTAGCAGTAGCGGCGTTTGCTGGGCGACCGCCCGGAGCGCCGGATAAAAAGGGGCGCCACAGGCGTACTTTTCTATCCCTCGCTCACTGAGTGAGATCTACATACTCGTAAATTCTCTAAAAATTGAGTACCTACTCAAACAACTTCCAATTACAAAAAACACTGAATACTATTATATATTATCCACTTTCGTCACTTTAATTATATTTCTCAGATCCTTTTTTTTCATTTGTACTGTAAAGTAAAATCTAGAAAGAGATAAATATAATAGTCCTCGTCATGATGTGTCCCATCTGCAATCCCAACATAAGTCATAACTCGCTGAATAGCTGAACCTTTGTATGTATTGATTTTTAATATACAGTTTATTCTATATAGTTCTTAATTTCTTACTAATATTTTAAAGTACTATTAATTTATGCATTGAAATACTCAGTCGTCCAACCTATTGTGCTCGGACTGGGGAAAGTTCGGCTGAGTCCACAAAAACTTCGTTGATGTATTCTAGACAAGATTTCTTTATATTCTTGTATATATCATCGTCATTTATCTTATCTTTTGCCTATAGACGGTGGTTGATGAAAGTGAAGATTTATTTTCGCCAAACTACTACACATTGGAATCTTTACAGCGAGCTAAAAAAGATGGCTGCAAATTGTATATCATCATCATAGCTAATGGCTTGCAAGTGTCACGACTACTCAAGTTCGGAGATAAGTATGTTTAACTTTAAGCAAGGACTAGCTTCTTATCGTATGTTACCCCTACGGACTCTTTCAGCAGAATGCCCTTACTAGGAAACCAACAAGTTACCTACCTATTATTTTAGCTAATATGGAAACTGACGGCGAGACCCAAACCGAGACCCCCTTACTAGTAAAAATAATTACACAACGGATAACTTAAACCACGTGGCTGTCTTTGTCTGATGCGTTGGAAAAGTCACTTGATAATTCACCTGTATAATTTTCAGGCATCGAATCTTGGACACAAGAGCAAAATACATAATTCTGCACGACATCAGACTATTTCACAGCGAGTTACATTACATTTGGAAGAGGATCGTCAATGTTTTATTCCTAAGATACCATCGAAAAATCATCGGAAACGTTAAAAATAAGGCCTGGTTTGACATATCGACTGTGCCCTTCCCAAATCCTATAAAGGATATTTTTATATCTCGTCGGGTTGATGTGTGGAGGAGCGGAAGGTTCCATTATGGTAGAAATGCCTTTGCCGATAAAACGGGAAACCTAAACGGGGAGGTTCTCAATGTTGCATATTTTGATTATGTACCTTCTCTGATCGTAACAAAGTCTAATGACACGAATAATGTTGGTGGTGTTGAAATAGAAGTAAGTATTCAGGTGTTCTTGGTTTTACCGATTTATGACTGCTTGAAAATCAAGCCAGACGACAGCCAGACGTATTTATTGTTTTACAAAATTTACTACTTATTCGTAGATGTTGAAGCTATTAATAATAGCCTCTCGAGCGACTAGAAAAGGACCACTTCTCATAGCGCTTTTGTTGGTAACCGGTAATTGTTACAGATTCTAAACACCCTAGCTCAGAAAATGAATTTCAAACCCAAGTTATACCAGCCTCTCAATATAGAAACTCAAAAGTGGGGTCAGAAACAGACAAACGGGTCGTTTTCTGGGCTTCTAGGTGAAATGGTTCATGGAAAAGCCGATGTGGCCCTTGGTAACCTTCAGTACACGCCATATCACGCAGAACTAACTGATCTGAGCATGCCTTACACTACGCAATGTTGGACCTTTCTCACTCCAGAAGCTTTGACCGACAACTCGTGGAAGACTCTCATTTTGCCGTTTAAGTAAGTTCATAATAGCAAACAAGTACCCACAAAAGGGAAGGGTTTTAAAATTGCTGCGTAAAAAGTTGCAACTTGCAAGCCATTCTTGGATACCGAAAACTTACCGAAAACGTTTCTACCTTCTGTGGTGAATATATTTTATACTTCAGGCTCTACATGTGGATAGCAGTTCTGCTTGTCCTGCTTGTGACTGGCACCATCTTCTACGGGCTGGCAATGTTCTATTTGCACTTGCTGCAATACGAAGTGGAGCAAAAGGGTAGGTTTTGAGAGCTGAAACTAGTTGTTACCCGCGACTTCGTGCGCGCAAAAAGTCATTCCTCGGCAACCGTACATTTTGTCGCGATAAAAAGAAGCCCATGTCCTTTCCCGTGGTTCACTCATCTGTACCAAATTTCATCAAAATCGGTCCAGTAGTTTCGGAGCCTATTCAACGCAAAGAAACAAATTAACAAACAATTAATCATTCCTCTTCATAATATTAAGATGAGACAACTGTTTTTCAGACGCCAAGCTGGTTGGGCTATATTTATTTAGTGAAACTGTGAACAGCATTCTTTACACATATGGAATGTTACTGGTTGTATCCCTGCCTAAGCTTCCATCTGGTTGGTCGATTCGATTGCTGACTGGCTGCTATTGGCTCTACTGCATATTACTAGTGGTTTCCTACAGAGCTAGCATGACCGCCATACTAGCGAACCCAGCACCAAGAGTTACAATAGACACACTGAAAGAACTGGTCGATAGTCAAATCGCTTGCGGTGGTTGGGGTGAGGAAAACAAGAGGTTTTTCCAACAATCTTTGGACGAAAAGGGACAAAGGATAGGCGAAAGATTTGAGATAACAAATAACGCTGAAGAAACAGTTGAAAAAATCTTCAAAGGAATATTCGCACTGTATGACAGTGCTAATCACTTAAAATATCTGAGTGTTAAAAGGAAGAGCGCTTATACAGATAGTAAGGACAATTCCACAAGTGTAACCGAAACTGTGCCTGCAAACCAGGAGAGAAATCTGCATATTATGTCCGACTGTGTTGTTAATGCTCCCATATCTATCGGATTTCATAAGAACTCTCCTCTGAAGCCACTAGCAGACATTTATATTAGAAGGATAGTTGAAGTGGGTCTAGTAGAAAAATGGCTCAATGACGCTATGTATAAAATTAGATCAGTAGATATCGTAGAAGACGAAATTAAAGCATTGATTAACTTAAAGAAGCTATACTGTGGATTTATAGCTTTGGCCATTGGATACACATTAAGCTTTTTATGTTTGATAGGAGAGTTCCTACATTGGCACTTTGTTGTTAAAAAAGATCCTAACTTTGATATCTATGCTATTGATTTGTATTACAAGAATAAAAATAAGAAGATTTAACTTGACTTATTTTATTTACATCATAAATACGCACATATTATAAATTGTAATATTTAGGCACCTTAATTTAAATATTTTAAGGGTCAGTCTTAAAAGTAGTCATTCCAAGACAAGAAAAACCATCACTATTAGATAAAATAATTAAAATTTAAAGACATTATAAATATAACATAATATTTACAAATTGGAGTCTATAAAAGGTGTTGGTACAATAATATAAGGTTCAACCATAGTTAGAAATCGATATTATTTATGCCTTACATTCTGGCTAATGTGAACATGAACATGGTTTAAAAGATGTTACATTTTAATTAGTATAGCCAAAATTATTTAAAAAGAAACTAACAAAATTACTACCTAATTCTAGAAATATAACATGACCTCATGTTGTAAGTTTGAGTTTTTGTGAGAAGTATGAAAACATAATTTCAGTCTGGTCAATTTATCTTAAAAATATAATGTTACTATATAATTAACTTGACATATTTTATGACATTGATATCAGAACACAATATAAATAAAACAAGTTTGTTTTGACAAGTTATATGAAATTAGTCTAAAACTCCTACAACTATCACTCATTTTTGTTCTGGGTGATGAACAGGAGGCAATACACCTTCCGGAGCATTCTCTGTTATCCAGGGATGTTGCAGTACACTGGCCAGCGGAAGCCGTTGCTCTGGCTGAATCACAAGTAACTTCCCCATCAAATCTTTAGCTTTGTCAGAAATAAAATCAGGATACTTTATAATTACATATCTTATCTTTCTATATGTTTGATGGGAGTCCTTGGCATCAAATGGTGGTAAACCAACAAGTAATTCATAACAAAGGACTCCTAGACTCCAAATGTCAACCGCATAGCTATGGGGCTTGCCCTCGATCATTTCAGGAGACAAATAGTCCAGAGTACCACACAATGTCATGCGCCGAGATGAAGGGGAATGAACCGACCAACCAAAGTCAGCTATTTTGAGTTCAAAGTTGTGTCCAATGAGCAAATTCTCAGGTTTGATGTCACGATGAATCACCTTCTTTGAATGGCAGTAAACTAAAGCTTTTGTGAGATCTCGTACATAAATTGCTGCCGTTTTCTCGTCAAAACGCCCGCGTTCTTTCAGCAGCTTATAAAGTGCGCCATGCTTTGCGTATTCTAAAATTAAATATATCCTCTTCTCGTCGTGAAAATATCCGTACATGCGTAAAATGTTTGCATGACGAAGTCGACACTGTATCTCAACTTCCCTGCGCACCTGATGCTCAATTTCAGAATCTAATATTTGGCTCTTGAACAATACTTTCAGAGCAACAACATAGTGCGACTCTTTCTCACGTGCGAGGTAAACATTGCCAAACTTACCTTTACCCAAAGGCCTCCCCAGGTCAAAATCTGAAAGCGCCCACTGTTTTTTCTTATCATCTTTTGCTATTGGATCTTTATCGTTGATTTTATTGGCGTTTTGCAGGGGACGTGTCACGGGGATCGTTGGCACTTTGAACCCATCTGGGTTTTTTTGAGACGTCGAACATCCACAAACTGGCCGTCCAGCGGCACCAGGTCTATTCTCCTTACATTCACATTTAGGAACATTCATAATGTTAAACTAGTTATTTTGTTTTTACAGCCACTCATATAATACCATTACAGATTTCTCAAAATATTCCAAGTTTTTCTATCACAAGCAAATATTTCAAAACTGAGAATTCAGATACAAATTACAAAATTTAAATGTGACATTTTTAACGTATATTTTTTTTTTAATATATGGCGTCGGCTTAAAACCAATATTACACATTATGAACCGGAATAACACAAATTTATGTACGACATACAAAATCCACAACGTCACCCATTGAATTCCCCAGCAAAACTCTTTAAAGTATATTTTTTTATTTCTTTTTAATATATGGAATCGGCTTATAACCATTTGCTAGTGTCAAGTTAAAAAGGCGGGAAATAGAACTTTCGTTTAAATTTTCAACACCGTACATTCCTAAATCGTCAAGTCTAAAGTCTAGCCAAAGACCAAATACTTCTTCTTCTTTCGGCATAGCCTTCCCTGTAATAGGAGTTGCCAACGTCAGAGTGATGCAGCAGATGTTCAGTGAAAAGCTGATGGCGTACAGTGCAGGGAATGGCTCATGCAATGACTTTATGGGTACCTCATGCAGATACAAGCTATAATTACTAGTATAAAAACAGAATAATAAAGTAATAATATAATAATATAATAATAATAATAAAGTAATAACATAATAATAATAACATAATCCAATAAAGTCCAAATAAATAGTCAGTGCAGTCAATGAGTCATGTCAGTCGATTCATCAAAGTGGTAAAAGCTTTATTGAAAGTTCCTAGGGAGTTTTGACGGGAAACACAAAAATAGCACGTTTTTAGAAGTTGTACCATTTGCCCACACTTGTGCACGTTAACGAATATTTAATGGTTAATATTCTACTAATATTACATATTAAGAACCGAAATAACACAAATTTATGAAAGAAATGCAAAATCCATAACGTGGGAGACGTTATGGATTTTGCATATCTTTCATTTTTCATTTCATTGAAATCCCCGGCAAAGCTCTGAAAAATGATTGCTTTGACTTTTGACATGCTTTTGACAATGCCAGCAAATGCCAGACAGATGGACAGGGGACAGCTGATTTTAGTCAAAAAGTATATTGTAAAAATTAATAAAATATAAATTTTCAAAATAATTTTCTAATTGACACTAAATAGATAATGTATCTTTAATTAGTAAAATAAATAAAGCAGCATTATAAATCTTAATAAGTAACTTATTAACTGGTAAGTTCAATCATTGAACGATTTTTGAAATAGAATAAAAATCTGTTTTCATATGAAAGTAGACCATTAATTTTCTTACTTTATTTATATCTTAGACGAAATCAGAATTTATAGTGCTTATAAATATTTTCACTATATAAATTTTATAGGTTAAGTATTTTTTTCATCCAAGCTTCATCACTTTCCTTTCAACTATCAAGACATAATCCAATACAGTTTCTTACAGATCTCAAATATATTATTATCTCAAATATTGATAATGTCTGTTAATGATGAGCAGCAGGCAGAAGAAATAGAGGTTTTGAAGTCAATATATGAGGGTGATGATAATTTTAAACAATTAGATCCGAAAACTTATCAATACAAAGTAAGTACTGCATGAAATATTGTAAATGCTTAAATGCTCTATATTAATTGTAAAGAATATATTGTTTTTTTTTCATTAACTAGTACAGACTGATGCCATTTATGCCAGTTACATTATCCTAAGATAATATTAATTGAAGCTATATGGTGTAAACGGCAATTTGTAATCATTTTTTTAAACTTAGAATAAGCATAGTAAACTATCCGTAAAAATAATTTGTAGGCAATTTGTAGACCTATAAGTCTTTAATTGGACTCTCCAAGCCTGCACATTGCAAGAGAAGCAATCCCACCATACATTGTTTTGTTATAATACAATAATAACATACAATAATAACAGATTAGGCAGCGTTTTCAATGATAGATGGCTTGATTTTTTTCGATACTTTCAACAATTATCTTCATTTTTCAAACAATTTCCACAAAACCTTAACAAATTATACACTAAAACCTTTCTAAGGAACCATTCTGGCCATTGATAAACTGCATGAAAATCCATTCAATAGCTTATGAGATGATCGCAAACATTCAGATGCGGGGGACTTTAATTTGTAATTTTTAAAGATTATGTTGTTTTTTTAATGCTAAGATTATTTTTACCAGTTAAACATAATAAAAAGTTTATACTATTTATAATATATTTAATTCCAGTATGCAGAAGGAGAAAAATCCTTCATTTTGGAAATATCCTGGGGTGCCACATACCCTGAAGAGAAGCCTATATTTAATTTAGAAATATTTTATAATCAATCTTTGTAAGTATTTAGATACTACTTATGTTAAAAATTTATAGTTTGTTGAATTGAAAGAGTATATATGAAAGAGAATAATTTTAAAATTATTTCTTAAAGGTGTTAACTTAATAAGTACTTCAAATGATGATATTCTGTTTCAGGCTGCCATCAGTAAAGGAGAAAATTTTATCAATATTAAATGTGGAGGCCGACCAATGGGTGGGCTGTGCTATGACATACACACTGTTTGAATGTCTCAAGGAAAGGGTTTCGGAGATATTAGCTGAACAAACTGAAGAGGAAGTCATTGCCAGAGTTGAGAAAGTAGCCATTGAACAGGTAAAAATATTTATTGCCGCGCTACACCTGAATCAACAATTAAGTTGATATTGTGTCTTACTTCTTGCTGGCCACTGAGTAAATAGAATAGAAGGAGAAACATAAAATCATGAAACTACTAGCTTTTGCTCCGCCCGCGAATATATAGTATTCCTTGGGAATACTCTAGTTTTTCGCGATATAAAGTAGCCTATGCTTAATCCAGAGTCTAAACTACTACCATACCAAATTTCATCGAAATCTGTTCAGTAGTTTTTGCGTGAAAGAGTAACAAATATCGATCCATCCTCACAAACTTTCACATTTATAATAGTTGTAGGATTCAAGTAGTATATAACACAGTTTGTTTGGGCAGGGGATAAAAAACTTGAGTGTCCCTTTATATTTGAGTATTCATTATTTTAACAAAATTCACAAACTGTTTAACAATTTCAGACTGAATCCAAGAAACCTGAGAAGAAGGAACAAATGAGCAAATCTCAGAAGCGGAGAGCGTGGGATCGAGCGGAGATAGGACGTGGTGGGGAGAAGCCCCGCGGGTGGGATTGGGTGGACATCGTCAAACATCTGTCCCAGGCGCCCCATCAACCTTCATGACAGGGATAGGAGTAGTGTTTTAAATATTATGTGTGCCTAGATAGGGCTAGCCAAACATATATTCAACATTTCCCTACTGAATAATAATGTTATTTTATTTTATTTTAAAAACAAGCTGTTGCTTATTTTCAGTCTTATCGCTAGATATTGTGTAGTATTTCATTATTACTTACCGAATAATGATAGAACTTTTCCTATTTAAAAAATCTAGTAGTGTTCTAGATAACACCATTGCATTACTCACAGCTTTATTTTGCCAATCCGCAATAAAGCAATTTCCAAAGTAATTACTAGAAATATTTATGCATAGTACACCATGCTTTGACTGCATGACTTAATAAATTCTGTTAGTTATTTTTCTATAAGCTAGTAAGTATCCATAGTTAATTTAACGCATAATAAGTATGATAAACTACGAATACGACTGTCGACTATAACCAACCCTAATAAGTAGTATTGTATAGTATAATTGTAGTGATTATAGACCTCCTGATACCGTATCAGGAGTGAATTGAGATCACCGTGGCAGGCATGCATTTGATTCTATTTTAAATCCTATCTATGAGGCTTATGTGATATTTGACACTCAAATTATATATGTATTAAACTTTGTATGTATGTATTGTACTTATTGTATAATTTACTTTAAACAATTGTATAAAATATATATGATGGAGAATTGTTTATTGGATATTTATTTGATGTTTTTCGGTAACTGTTATCTGTACTAATAATATTATAAATAGGAAAGATTTGTTTGCATTGAATGTGCTCCGAAACTCCTGGACCGTTGATATTTGGCACAAAAATAGATTAGACCACGAGGAAGGACAAAAGGTACGGTTCCTGCGAGATTTCCTTCAGCGCACACGAATTCGCGGGAAATATCTAGTGGTTAATATATATTTTTTTAATTATTAAAGATATCAGTGGTATTTAAGAGAGATTTACATACTTCGAGTCCTGAGGGCACCCGAGGGCAAAGGGGGTTTAAAGGCGAGCACTTGCAACTCCTCTGGTGTTGCGGATGTCTACAGGTGGCGGTAATCGCTTACCAGTTCGTCCGCTGCTCCTTTGCCGGTTTTGTGCCATATAAAAGATAAGTTTTGACAGAACATTGACAAAATGTCAGCAGCCCTTTTTTATTTTGTAAACAAACATGATTTACATGAAACAAGTATGGTATACTCCATCCGAAGTGGTGGTTCACAATAGACTGGACGATTGCTGGGTTTCCCTCAATGGTTTCGTCCGGAATTTGACGCCCTGGCTGCTGGACCAATGGGGGCTCTGCAAGTGCGTGAAGCGATGCACCTGCGCCACCAAGAACTGGTACTGCGAAGACACTTGTAGAGAATATTGTCGGTGTTCTGACGAGGGATATCTTTATTGTGATGCTAAAAGGGTAAGTTGTATTACAAATACTATGTACCTACCTACAGTAAACTCCTTTCTTAATGTCTTAAAGAAAGTACCTACCTATTGTAATTTTAGTAGGTTGTTTTGTAACGGTAGATATTACGGTGGGTAGACCTCATGATGATTATGATTATACCTATTGTGGGTAGCAGAAAAAACGGCTTACAAAACGTGAAAGAGACTAGTCGTACTTTTTCGTAATTTTGGCGCCCTGTACCTACTAAGAACTGACACTGTACACAATAATACTACAAATAAATATACATATATTTTATCAGTAAGAATGTAAGAGTAGTCGGGCAGACCCCTAGATCTCAGTCTATAAAATAATGATCGTCGATCGTTCGCATGTGAGTGGAGCCCAAGCATTAGTGCCTTTATAAACGCGCTGCATCTCCCGCGGACTGCGGCGACGTAGCGCCGGAGTTGTGGCCGTGATACCTATCACTCGGGCATTTGTGTCAATAGGGAACATACAGTTTTTTTATTGGCTTTTTGAAAAGTACATAATAAGCCAGGAAATCTTGTCTTTGCAATGGCATCAACCGTTGACGAAATACAGTCATCACAAAAGTGAGATCGTTGGAGAGCATTAAAAACGCTCTGCAAAAAATTATGCACGAGTGACGTCACAGCAGTTGAAAATGTAGGAAGATAAATACAAACTTTGACTTTATTACGTAAATATTTCGTTTATGTATATTATTGTAAAACAAAAATATGTTACAAATAACTTAAGGATTTAAGAAACTGTAATATTCGTTTTCAATCATAACAAAAAAAACGTTTTTAGTCCTTTTCAGTCTTGTAAATTTTATATTTAGCAACTGATTACTATACTTTTTAGATTTATCGGCCCATATTTAAGTTGCTTTTCGGAAAATATTTTAAGAATTTTCCTGATTTAAAACAACTGCATGGTCTCTTATTACTCTTCAATAGCTTACTTGTAATATTCTTACAGCTAGCTATGGCCGTCCTAGCCCATGCCGGCAAAGACGTGAGCCACTGGTTCGTCGACGGAGAATGGGTGCATTACACCCACCCCATAGTGGGCTCACGCACCCCCTACCACACCCACGGGCCTGGCGGTAGACAACCAGTCGTACCGTCCACAAGATGGCGCCCGCTGTCCAACCCATGGTGGTTAGATGATAGCAATATCGTGGGCAAAGTGACCAGCAAACCTAGGCCTATTCGCATCACTAATACTTTGACTGGTAAGAATAATTTTAAAAAGAATGATATACTTTAAGCGTTTAAAATAATATGCGTTCAGATAATACTGTTTGAGTTGTTATTCAATATTTCCTTTTAGCAATTTATATGCCCATTGCTAACAAATTCGACCAGGCGTTACAGGCTACAATATTGTGAAAATATATTGTATAAGTGTCAACAAATTTAAATATATATATATATATATATATATATATATATATATATATATATATATATATATATATATATATATATATATATATATATATATATATATATATATATATATATATAATTTCAAAATGTTAACATTATTCTGACCACTTAAAACTCTAGGAATATAGGTAATTAGATTAAAAAAATATATTCAATTTATATTATTGAAAAATAAAGCACATATAATAGCTTAAAGTTCTCAAAGTTTCCCACACTATTACAGGATCCAGCATCATCCTTGAAGTGTGTTCTGAGGAGACAATACACCAGATTATGCTGCGCTACCTCCCCCACAACACCCATATGATGTCATACACCTGGTGCCATGACGTCAAGGTGCTGGACTGCAGCAGAACCCTGGAGGACAATAATATATTGGACGAGAGGGAGCGGTACTTCGAAGTGGGGTTGGCTGAGAACATCTTCATACCCAATATCATGCTGTATTACAATGACGATTTTACGATTGGTAAGTTTCCGAGGTTAATGAGACAAACAGCTGAATCTCACCAAATCTCACTTGGAGCATAAAAAATCCTCAAAAACTTTTCACCAATTTATGGACCCCTAAGTGTAGGGTGAATTTATTATTCAAATATTTTATTATTTTTCCAGATCCACCTGTGTATAAACATTGCGCTTACAAATAATAAATAATACAAGGAATATAGAAAAAAAAAACAACTTGGATAAATTATAATAATAATAATAATAGCTATGGACGCTTCACTATTAAGAGTCAATTAAGGGAAAGGAAGGAAAAGTAGTAACTTTTTAGCGGCACACGGATCAGGTGTCCCAACTTTTGGGATCTCGTTTAGAACCATAAAAGAAAGGTTCATGCAAAAATCCTGTTTTCCCCTAAAATTTTTTAGAGCTTTTTTTCAGCAAAATTCTTATATTTTCTGAAAGGCAACATAAATATGGGCCGAAAAATGCAAAAAGTAAGTATACCTAAGTAGTGAACAGTTCCTAAATTGTAAAGTTACAGGACTAAAAAAATAGTCGTTTTTTTTCGAAAAACGAAAATTACAGTTCAAATCCATAATCTGTTATTTTTACAACATTTTTTTGGTATAACAATAATATACATACACGCAGTATTAAGTTAATAAAATATTTTTTTTATTTATCTCCATACATTTTCAACTGCTGTGACGTCACTTGTGCATATTTTTTGTGTAGAACATTTTTAATTGTTCTCCAATGATCTCACTTTTGCAGTGACTGTATTTCTTTAACGGTTGATCGTAGATAAGTATGCCATTGCAAAGACAAAATTTGCTGGCTTGTTTGTATGTACTATTTATGTACTTTTCGAAAAGCCAATAAAAAATAGCTCTGCATGTATCCCATTGACACGAATGCCCGAGTGATAGGTAGATATCACGGCCACAACTCGACGCTACGCGCGTCTCCGCGGGAGCTGCGGCGCGTGCGTAAACGCACTAATGCTTGCGTTAAGAGACGCCTCTCACGTGCGATCGATCGCTACGATCGGCGATCATTATTTTTTTGACTGAGATCTTAGGTCCGCCTGACTGCACTTACATTCTTACTTATAAAATATATACCTTACTTACATTTCAAATTGTAGTGTACATTAAATGTATGGCACTAATTCCTTCACGTTTTGTAAGTAGTTTTTCCTTACTCTTTTAATATAGAACGTTTAGTGCACAACTTCTCTCTCCAAAAACCAGCTTCCCTCAAATGTTATTGTCGCTTAGGTAGGTATATTACTTAAGTAATTACCTACCTTATAATTTACAGCAAGTTTTTGTTTATAAACTAAAACAACTAAAAGACGAATATTTTCCCAAGAGGTAGGTAACACAAACAGTACAAACACTGTGCATGTTAACTTAAATCTGATCAAATTGGATAATTTTAAATATTATTTAATTTGATAAAGCTTTTGTTATAAATGTATCCTTTGATAAATAAAAAAGTTTAATACGGTTTTAATTTACAGTTTTGTTTCCTTCTTTAACTGCACTTACTAATTAGGTAGTTGTGAGTGTAACGGCCGTTGGCCGAAAACTGAAACGCTAATCAAATGAGCCCTCCTATTGACAGGATGTCGCTGACTCTGCTAGCCGAAATGACAAGGACAGGAAGTGACTTAAGCGTCACTTAATTATACCATCGTTCCAGTATGCAGCCGTAAGAGTATGACCTTACCTCATGTCTTGATTTGTTGAATTATTTATTAATTACATATAAAGTACTTTGAACTTGTATAAGAAAATATAATTGAACCCCTGGAAAAGCGTGCGCACTGACATTTTATACTTTTTCTAAACCATTAAACTTACCCGTCCAGTTTTTCTTAGGTCATATCTCGCGAACCGTATCGGTTAGAAATTCCAAGGCCATATATGAGGTCTAGACCGGTGTAGACTCGTGTCTATGGCATGGCACGTGTGATTCTATTGATTTTAATTAACTTTTCAATTAATTGTAGTTTTTATGGTCTGAATAACACTCAACATTTTTAAAGTAAAATTTCTAGAACATACCATAATAAGATACAATACAAATATAATCTAAAGTTAAAAACAATAATCCGACTACGGAAATTATATTATAGCCTATGTTAATCGGGCTATTATTGCGAATTTATTTATACCTCATTCATAACAATCAGATCAGTAGTTTAGGCACTACGATGAAAAAACATACATACGTAGACTGCCAAAATTATTACCCTTCGTTTTAGCTTCGTCGTAATCGGGTAATAAATTAGTGGAAGCCCTACAAAATCTGCCAAGTTCCAACCAGGGCAATCGCGCTAAGTTGTTTCAGTTGAATCGTAAACGAACCGTGAACGTTACTCGACTTTTTGAATGATTCGTTATCGCGCTAACGTTTTGACTGATAATTGGAACGCAGCCGCACCGCAGCCCAAGCGCAAACACTGTCAAAACCAAAAGTTGATACAATGCTACTTTTCTCGCACGTTTCTGAAACGTTTCTTGTTTTGGTGAGTTAAATTGTTGAAAATTTGAGGTAAAAATTACTTGAAAAAAAAAGTGTAAATAAGTAAGTAAAACAAAAGTATAAACGAGAGGCCGATCGTTTCAGTTAGAACTGACGTCAGTTCGGCCTGAACGGATTCGAGCACAAACACGGAAAAAATCGCATCTGACTGAACTGACGTCAGTTCGGCCCTTAGATTAATAACGCCTAGATAGTCTTCAAACAAACGCATCGTACAAAGTGAAGCAAGCAACAGATAGATGTAGGCGTAAGCATTACATGCTGCATGTCGGTATGTAATGTAATCGGTACAAACAAAACTTTAATGTCGTGTGTACAGTTTTAAGGGACAATTTCCCCGGAAAATGTTGCTCTTAAAATTGTAATTATCGTATTTGTTAACTTAATATCGTGAGATGTAAAAATATAACTTATATTTCATTTTAAACCATCTAAACATGATTTGTGAACATTATTTATATTAAACTGGTATTAAGGAATATATTAAGGATTACCTTAATACTGACAATATTTTAAATTGATAGTTAAAAAATCAGAAAATATTAAAAAACTTTGTCTTAGTTGCAACTATTAATTAGCCATAAAAATTTTGAAATAAATTTCTTATTACTATAACACTTTCACAATTCACATTAGGGCAGCAAGATGCCGACATAAAATGATTTTATTTTAAAATGTTATAAATATTAGACCTATGAAATTGCCGTTTTGTATGAAAAAATTTGAACGTTTTTTTTTTCATGTATGTTATTTGTATCAATCGAAGTAATCACCCATACAATCAATGTATCTTTGCCAACGCAGTGGTAGTTTATTGATGCCCTTCTTAAAGAAATCAGCTGGACGGGAGGCAACAAATTCTTCAAAGGCATTTTGTACTGCCTCTCGGGTATTGAAATTTTTTCCCGCCAAGAAGTTATCCAAATTCTGGAAAAAGTAGTAGTCTGTAGGCGCAAGGTCTGGTGAGTAGGGCGGATGACGGAGAGCTTCCAACCCCAGTTCTTGCAACTTGGAGACCGTCTGCTGTGCAGTATGAGGTCGCGCGTTGTCGTGCAGGAGCAGCGGAGACGAGCGATTGACAAATGCTGGTTGGAGATGTGCCAGCTTCTCCATCATTGTGTTCAGTTCTTCACAGTACACATCTGCAGTAATGCTCACCCCGTTTGGTAAGAAGCTGTGATGAATCACACCGGCGCTAGACCACCAAACAGTCACCATCACTTTTCTAGGGGTAAGTTTTCGTTTAGGGTATTGTTTAATTGCTGAACCAGGATCCAACCAACTTGCTGAGCGCTTGCGGTTATCAAACAGAATACATTTTTCATCGCAGGTAACAATGCGGTTCAAAATTCCTTCATTTGTGTGTCTGTTGAGCAGTGCAAGGCACGTCTCGACGCGTACTTAGCGCTAGCGATCAATGAGTTCGTGGGGCACCCCCTTGTCAAGCTTTTTTACCTTGCCAATTTGACGCAAATGGACCAATATTGTTTTGACGCTAACGTCGAAAGCTGCTGCTAATTCAGCCGTAGATTGTGTATCATCAGCTTCCACAATCGCCTTTAATTCGTCATTGTCGACCAGTCTTCGGACGACCGCGAGGTTCATTTTTCAAGTCGAAATTTCCAGAACGAAAGCGAGCAAACCAATAACAGTGTTGCGTTGGTTTGTAGTGTTAGCTCCGTAAACGTCGTTGATGTTGCGTGCCGCTTGTGCCGCGTTGCTGCCACGACGGTACTAATATTCCATAATTACTCGAATTTTTAACGTATCCATGATGACGAAGAAGATTGAAATGCGATGAAAATGTAACACTAATCAATAAACAAATGACTACTTTTGGAAAAAGAATTCCATGTTTTTAAAATAAAATTAATTTGAAATTAGAATTCTTAGCCAAACAAAAATTATTTTGATTTGAAATGGCCAGTACTGCAGAATGGCAATTTCATAGGTAAAGACCTATTATTTGCATTTTTTGTCAAATGTTGTCCGAAGCATTTTTATTATTTTCCGATGCATTGTAATACCCAATAACGACACAAACCGTCATAATGTATGCACAAACGGAGATGTATGCACTAGCGCTTGACAATGACAACTGACGAGTCGTTTGAACAAACTGAGTCGATATGGCTCAGGATAATTTTACTTCACTTTTCATGCGCGTACCCGGTTTCTAGGCGTTTTAATCCAAGGTTCGGCCTGAACGGATTCGAGCACATACACGGAGAATCGCATCTGGTTTGCCGCGAGCTTCGGTCGTGTTTTAGGGTTCCTCAATACTTAAGGAACCCTTATAGTTTCGCTCTGTCCGTCCGTCTGTCTGTCTGTCCGCTCTCCTAGCTTCTGTAATAACTTTATGACAATAAAATACTTTTGAAGTAATTCAATGAAAACCTATTGCGCGTTGATAGTTACGGAACCCTCCTTAGACATGTCGTGACATGCTCTTGGTTAGGTTAGGCTATTATTTTAATTATTAATTGTATTTTTATGCTACTGTAATTACGCAGTAATATGTTATAGAAATTATTTATCTTTGTTTTATAGTAATAGTCTTTAGATTTTAAAACCATAGTGGCTCTAAAGTTTTAAATACTTCAATGAACTCTAATAAATATTCTTTAGACAACGTTGCCATTTTTAGATTTCCGTACCCAAAGGGTAAAAACGGGACCCTATTACTGAGACTTTGCTGTCCGTCCGTCTGTCACCAGGCTGTATCTTAACCTTCTTATACCGTGATAGCTCGACAGTTGAAATTTTCACAAATGAATAATAATGTAGGTATTTCTATTAACGTTTAACGCCGTTATAACAACAAATACTAAAAACAGAATAAAATAAAAATTTGAGGCTCCCATACAACAAACGTGTTTTTTCCGTTTTTTACGGAACCCGACTCGCACTTCATTGGTTCTAATTTACACTCGAATTTTATTACCGTTCAGGTCAGAATAAATGTTGCCAACTTAGTTGTTTTACAAAGTTTTACTACTAAATTTAGTACTTCCTTAATTCCCTCTTTAGTAGGAATTTAGTTGTTAGTTTTGTAGAAAATAGCCAGACAGTAAATATGCAAAATGGCCTGCTTCTATGTACTATTGAGACAACTTATCATAATAGCACATAGTAACACGCGTAAGTCGCTTAAAACTACCGATTTAATTTCTAATATACGTAATATTTCCTACTATATTTTTTTATTTAACGGTAAAATTATCATATTTTCAATATATTAAAACTAAAAATGCAGAGGTTTTTTGTGTTTTTTTAGGAATTCCCAAGTTTAGTAGCTTTTTTTATAGTTTCGGTACTCTTTTAGTAGTTTTTAATACAAAACGACGCGTGTTTAGTAGTTTCGCAAAAACAGAGTTGGCAACACTGGAACGAATCGCTTCAGTCCATCCGGCCGACTGATGCGATCTCGAAATTACATACAGACGATACGATTTTGCATCCGTTCAGGCCGAACTGAAGGAAAATCGGACCGTGTATTGGGCCCCTAACGATTGGAAGAATAGTGCTATACTGAAATTTGTTCAGCCGCACCGGAATCGAACCTAAACTGAATCATAACCAAAGCAGAATTGATCATGAATTTAATTAAACAATAAACATTAGCGCGATTGGCCTGCAGCAGTTGGCTGTATCTAGCAGCAGTAGAAATGGGGGATCCTCTCTCATTGAGAAGAAACCTCTCATTGAGGAGAGACTTCTCCGGATGACGACCCGTGTACCAGAAGTGGGGATGTAAGCTGTTGATCATGGTGATAATTAATATGAAATTTTATAATAAACAACTACTAGATGTCGCCCTGTGGTCGAAATTCACCCATAATAATAATAATTAATATAATTTTTAAGTCTGAGCTTTTTTAGGGTTCTTGTGCGTCTTAGATAGAAAAAAAATGCAAATGTGACAGATTGACAAACGTCAACGTATAACAAAATTGTATCTAGGAGTTTTGGCCATTGATTTAAGAAACGTTTTGAAGGGCATCTTGAAGAGTGACGTTGTGATTTTGT
Organism: Phengaris alcon alcon; assembly: GCA_037179445.1. Lineage (NCBI taxonomy): Eukaryota > Metazoa > Arthropoda > Insecta > Lepidoptera > Lycaenidae > Phengaris > Phengaris alcon. Next base: position 1,497,539 of record JAYRCH010000471.1, on the reverse strand, counting down.
ATTTTTCCATAAATTTGTGTTATTTCGATTCTTAATGTGTAATATTGGTAGAATATTAACCATTAAATATTCGTTAACGTGCACAAGTGTGGGAAAGAGGTACAACCTCAAAAAGCCTACTATTTTGTGTTCTCTCCAAAACTCCCTAGGAAGTTTCTGTAAAGCGTCTACACTTTACTGAATTGACTGACTTCACTCATTGACTGCACTAAGATTTATTTGGACTTTGACTAGACTTTGGACTTGACGATTTAGAAAAACGGTGTTTAAAACATAAGAAAATTCTATTTCCCGCCTTATTAACTTGACACTGGCAATGGTTTTAACCCGATCGCCATATAAATAAATAAAAAAATAAAATAAAAATATCTATCAAACGGCACGGTAGTTAGTGTGTGTTAATAATCTGAGGCAGTGTGTGTTGTTGTTATTTTTATTAATTTTATGTATTTATTATATTAGCTTTCTGCACATCTTTCTCCACATAAACTTTAATTTACCGGCCAAGTTTCATACTCCTCCGGTTCCACAATTCCCACCAAACTGTACTGAAAGTAAAACTGTAATGCTGATGATGACTCACGAGTCAAGACTCAGGGGTTACAAAAAAACGATTGCTACACACACAAAAATAAAAATCTAAGGTACGGTAGGTAGGGTAACGGTAGGTTATTTAGCTTAGGTATATTACTTAAGTACTTACCTACCTTATAAGATACAACAGGTTTTTGTTTATATTTCGTTTTATGTCTGGGAAAAGCGATTTATTTGTAAATATTTTTTATTATTCTACTCAGAACAAGTCTAACCTGTGTTTTTCTTTGTTGTCTGGGATATTTTTTTTATCAATTACATTATTTTTATTATTCCATCCAAGACAGATAAAAAAACTGTTTACCATTTTCAATAGTAAATTACAGATTAATCAGTAATCACACATATATACATATTCAAAAGTTATAAAAACTATAACGGATAACAGGGCCGTGCCTGGGTATATGGCCGCCTGCGTGCCAGTCTGTATGGCCGCCCCCAGGATAACATTAAAAAAAACTACTTTAATTTTTAATGTTTATTATTATACACAGGGCATCAAACCGGGAAAAAAATCAGTTTTTGGTTAACCGAAATCGAGAACGAAAAAAAATATTAGTTTTGTTCCCAAAACCGGTTTCTGAAAAGAAAAACCGGCTAAAAACCGGTTTTATGAGATTTATATGTTTGGATGAAATTTAAGAAAAAAAAATGCACAAAATAAACATTTTTTTATTTAAAATTTAAACAAAAATAATAACATGAAAAAAATTATGGTATTGGTTTTATAATCACAGACAAAATTATCAAACATAAAGAACAAGGAATAACCCTTAAATCTATACTAACATATTAGGATAACAAAGCTCAGTGGCCAATGGCAGATCTGGGCTGACTTGCAACTTGGGAGGTATACAAAATAGAATTAATTTACTTACTTTAATAATAACATGAAAAAAAGTAATTATGGTATTGGTATTATAATCACAGACAAAATTATCAAACATAAAGAACATAGGAATACGATAATTTAAAATCCTAGGTGTCGCTCAGTGACAATTTAAAATTATTTGATTTTAAAAAATCAAATCTTACGTATTATTTATTGATATTGAAAATAGTAAAGGTTTTTGGTTAATTAACCGGTTTCATAAAATTATTTCGGTTAGGTTACCGGTTAATTAGGGAAATCTTTCAATCTTTCAATTATCGCGATTGAAAGTGAAATTGCTGAATCTTCACGAAGCAATTATTAAATAAAGTACATATTAAAAGTTAATCCTACGGGATTTTTTACTGACAAAATCGTCAATTGCTTCGTGAATATTTAAAGATTCAGCAATTTCACTTTCAATCGCGATAATTGAAAGATTGCTCATACGTTCTTGCGTCATGGAAGTACGTAGGTAATTTTTTATGATTTTCAATTTAGAAAAACTACGTTCTCCAGACGCAACTGATACAGGCATGGTCAATAATAGTTTTAAGCTTGTAGATACATTTGGAAATGAATTTTGTAAATTGTGTTTGTACAAATACTTTAGGAGTTCTTCGGGTTGTTTCCTATCTTTTATAATTATTTTCAATGAAATTAACTCTTCGTATAATTCTGCTCCGTTTATGTCGCACGATTCGCCATCCTTGAATTTATTATGAAAGTCGAAGCAACTTTTTTTTATGTCGTCCTCTCCTATTTCAACAAATTTATATAAAAATCCGAAAGACTGTTCGAAATTGGATAATGTTTCAAATCGGGTAGTAACAGATGAAATGGCTGTATCCAATATTACATAGAAAAAATTAATTTTGAAATTTTCTTTAGCAGTTAACTGAATATCCTCATCTCCTTCATAGTCAAATTGTTTTCGCTTATGGCGTCGACGTAGATTAATTTCAACAGGAAATTCCGGTTGTATTTCAAGTGATTCACATAATTCATCAGCAATTTTCAAATACTTTTCGAAATTTTCATCATTTCTAATACTTTGGAAAAAAATTAAAATATTATTAATAGATTCAGCACATGAAGTAAGATTCCAAGAAACGGTCTGCATCATTTTACTAATAATATTTACTTTTTCTAAGATTTCGTACCATATTACTGTGGAACAAATAAATTTGTACGATTTAATTTTCATTGCCAAACATTTAGCTTCATGTTGACCTATTGGTGTTGAACATTCTTCCGCTAGTTCTATTAGGCTGTCATAAATTTCACCTAATTCATGACGCAGTGGTCTAATCGCCTTAATCCTTGATTCCCACCGGGTTACGCTAACTTGTTTTACTGTTAACGATTTTACATGTTTTTTTAAAATTTGCCATCGAAAAGGTGATCCGGAAAAGTAATTGTATATTGCTGACACATTACTAAAAAAATCCACAGTTGAAAAAGAAACTTTCGCTGCATCATTGACGACCAAATTTAATGTATGCGCGTTGCATGGCATAAACAAAGCTCGTGGATAATTGTCCAAAATTCGTTTCTGCAATCCAATATGTTTTCCAGCCATATTTGATCCATTATCATACCCCTGGCCTCTCATATCGTTAACATTTAATTTAAGAGAGCTTAATTTTTCAATTAAAAAGTCGTAAAAAGCTTCTCCAGTACTTTTTTGAGCTGGAGAAAAACCAACGAAATTTTCTCTCACTTCTACTTCGTCATTTTGAATATGCACATATCTCAAAATTATTGTAATTTGCTCGACATGTCCCATGTCCGGCGTACAATCCAAAATTACTGAAAAATATTTGGCGTCTTTTATTGCTGACAAAATATATTTTTGAATTTGCGCTGCAAGGATACTAATTATTTCATTTTGGAAGCGATTTCCCGCATAATGTGGCATATGGTTCTTTAAAGCAACTGATTGTTGAATGCGATTTATGTGATCTGCCATAACATCATCAAATTTTCCTATCATTTCAATTGCTTTTAGAAAATTTCCATTATTGTTTTCATACAATCTGCTCGAGCTACCTCTAAACGCTAAACCCTGTACTGCCAGAAATTGTACCACAGATATCATGCGTACGACAATTTGATACCATCGTTTTTTCTCTGCGTCATAATACCGTTGCAAATTTTTATCAATTGTAGCTTTGTTTTTTAAATTTAATTCCAAATTTTTCCAATTGGTGCAATTTCCGATATGCAGCGATGTTTTTTCATGACGAGATAAATTATCAGATGTGTGTTGCCAATCATTGAAGCCTTCATTAACTAATTTTATTTCTTGTTTGCCAAATAATTTACAACAGAAGCAAAATATGGAATCCGTTTTTGGAGAATAGATTAACCACTCACGATTAAATTTTTCACCATTTGGCATTTTTCTATAGAAATAAGTTGATGAAAATGATCTTCCCAATTCATTAATTGGATATGTAGATTGTTTATTTTGTATGGGTCCTTTTTCGATTAATATATCCAATATTTTAGTGGTAATTGTTAAAGGCCAGCAAGCTGGATCATTTAAATCCATACACATAGCAAAATATGCTTTATCAATTTCAGCGGTATCGGTATTGTATAGATCGATATCCTTATTATCTTCTGTTTCCATTTCGTCGGTACTACTAGTATTGTCATTAGCCTTTTCATTTTCGACAGATAATTCATTTTCATTTTTATCGCAAAACAAATCATCAATTGGATTTAATTGGCTACTACAACTACTTTCCGGTTCTGGCGATTTTACTAAAAACTTTGTTAATGAGCCAAACATTTTTTTGGCTTCATTTTGCTTTTCCTCTCGCTTTCTTTTATATTGCGCTCCAGACAATCTTTTCGTTTTCCTTTCAGACATTCGTAGGCCTTTAAAAATGTTTAAAAAATAAAAAATTAAAAAAAAAATTAAATAATAATTAAAATAAATAATAAAATAGCGCAATTTAATATTAAATTACTTAAAATCTATAATTAATGTATATTTTAATGCGCATAGGATGACATAATAAGAAAATCATTTATAAGCTTTTTAAGTAAAACATATTTTTAAACATAAATATGTCAAGATTTATTTTGAAAATGAAAACGGAGAGGAAAATTCAACCACATATAACTGTTTTCTAGTTCAATGTCAGGTAAATTTCTTCCATTTAATAACAATAACATTGCTATTATAAAAAGGAATCATAAGCTTAATTTAAAGAGTTGCTTTCGGCTACACAAGTTCAAATGCTTGATTTTCCATCGGCGGGTTGTGAGCGATAGAGCGAACAGAGAATCTCGTATGCAAACAAACAACTTTTAATTATTATATAAATGCATTCAAAATGAGAAAGATATTCATTTTTTAGTATAAATTAAGGAAGATTTTAAGTAATTTAATATTAAATTGCACTATTTTATTATTTATTTTAATTATTATTTAATTTTTTTTTTAAATTTTTTTTAATATTATTAAATATTTTTTAATATTTATTTAAGAATTTCATATCAAAAGGCCTTTTCCCTCCAAAAAGACCCGCCAAAATTTCCCGGGCCCAAAATTGAAAGTCTACCCAAATTTTACATTTTTTGTGTATTACCTTTTTCAGTCTTTGTCGAGTAAATAAACTTTTTATTAAATTTCACCACACAAACACACAACTAAAAGTTTTCAGGAATAAAGCAATTTATTTTTATTCGTTAAATCAGGGGTCGGCGCGACCGTGCACGATCGAGCTGATTTTCTAAAAGCTCCGCCTCCCACCACCCCCTTACGTTCTCACTTCCGCGCGATACCTACAAGCCTCCAGAGCCTCAAGAGCGTAGTCTTAACGTAGTGTAATGCGGGGCCTTCATATTACGAAAATATTATCAAAATTACAAAAATATTATTCAGTTTTAAATTTTAAACTATTGATTTTTAAATTTTAGATTTTGCTTTAAAATAATTGAATGAAATTTTTGTAATTTTGATAATATTTTCGTAATATGAAGGCCCCGCGTTACTCTACGTTAAGAGTACACTCTTGAGGCTCTGGAGGCTTGTAGGTATCGCGCGGAAGTGAGAACGTAAGGGGGTGGTGGGAGGCGGAGCTTTTCGAAAATCAGCTCGATCGTGCACGGTCGCGCCGACCCCTGTGTTAAATTAAAGACTTTAATAATATCGGATCACACACAGGACACAAAAAACGATTTATCCTCGCTAGTCTATAGACTAATACGACTAATAAGACGAATAAGACCGCTTACGCGACGCCGGTCAATTGAAAAAACTATTTCGGCTCTTCGCTCGTGCAATGTTCGAAAAAATTCGGATTCGCTGCATGACTAGGTATATAAATACTACAACGACATAATCAGTTTTTATACATTTCTTATTTCTGAGAAACTCTTTTTAGATAGATTAGATTAGAGAAACTGTTTTTACTTCGTATCTTAATGAAAACAAACCGAATGTATTTTTGCCCAGTAAACAACTTGTAACGATTTGGCCGCCTCTTAATTTCGGCCGCCTGCGTGCGGTGCACGCAATGAACGCCCGTCAGGCACGGCCCTGACGGATAACCCGACTACGCAAAATATACAGCCTACAGGCCATTATAACGAATCTATGGACACCTCATTTATTAAAATCATATCAGTAGTTTAGCCGCTACAGTGGAACAAACATACATAGACTGCAGAAATCATCACCCTTCCTTTTGACTTCGCCGTAGTCTGGTAACATGTAAGAAGTAAGAATCCATTAACAATATTAATTATTATCATAACTTTAATTCCCTGCATATTAGAAATTAGCTGTAATTTACGTAAAACTCGTACACCTACCCAAAGTAAGCTGATACGTCATACGAGTATAAATACAGTACGACCGAGACCTCAATGTCTTTCGGCAATCGTCGTTTTTCATACACCGTCTTTCATTTCCACAAAAAAATGAAGATTGCCGATTAGCAATTTGGTTTACTTTAGACTTCTTTTGGGTCATTTTAAAAAATCCGTCTTGCACACAACGCGGCACTATGGAGGCTAGGGCGCGAGGCAGTAGGCGGCTAATTATTGCATGCTAGGCCGAAACGAGTCATCCCAGGTCACCAGTTTTTGTCAAATCAAAGCGAGGAAAAAGTTACTTACATAATTTATTCATAAGGGCTATACCATAGCATCAACCTGGCAACTGATATGCTTCACGAAGCGCAGATCCTGTGGAGTGCCGAGTGTGGCGTCTTGAGCACCGACCAGTGGGTATCATAAGGTTTTTATGAGTGTGTAGCTTAGATTATATTTTAAATTTAATATATCTATGGTTTATTAGTTTGTACATCTGCATATTGTTACGATTTATTATTAAATTACCATAGCATAGAGCAGGTATTTTAGGGAAATGTGGTAGAAAACGAAGTAATAGAAGAAAAGTGGTAGATTGAGATCCGAGGTCCGCCTGACAACCCTTATATTCTTTGTTTTAAACATTTACGGATTGTTTATTTTATTTTTCCCGACGTTTCGGCTACTTTCCAGCAGCCGTGGTCACGGGAGGACTGAGGTGTCAATTGTCCTATTTGTTGAAGTTGTTCAAACTACCCGAAGATTCTTCAATTATTATTTATGTTCCGATGCACGCAAAACATACTAACAGTATCTTGAAGCCGCGGTGATTTTAAATTACATTTTTTTTGTTAATTATTGTATCCCAACTAGATGGCAGCACCCAGCCATCTTCTCGGTTAAAATTAGGGTACTTTTTAATTTCTATAGCCTCGCGTATCATTCTTAGGCGATAACGGTGTTCCTTTGCCAGTACTTGTGGCTTATCAAATCTTATGTAATGGCGAGGTTGATCCAGTGTGTGTTTGCAAATTGCAGATTTATTGTTGCGACGGTGTTTAACATCTGCGATGTGTTCCTTTACGCGGGTGTTGATGGATCTTTTAGTTTGCCCTATATAGGGAGACCGCAATCACATTCGAGCTTGTAGACTCCTGCATCTTGAAGGCGAATGTTACATTTCACTGGTGGTAAAATTGAGTTATCTTTTTGAGCGGCTTGAAATATGTTTTATAGAAACTTTCCTTTGAATATAGCCAACTTTGTCAGTGACTCCTTTCATAAAAGGTAGAACTGCAGGTATTCATTCGACAGTAGCTGGTTTCACTGGGTCACTGGGATGTAGGCGTGGGACTCGAAGCTTATTGTCACGTAGAACTTGTGTGACATGATGAAGGTCGGTTTCCAAATGCTGCTGATAACAGATTCCTCGTGCTCTTTTAAACAAAGTTTTGCCAACGATAGAAGCATGGTGGTGGGACTCACCATTTAAATATCTATTAGTATGAGTAGGTTTGCGATACACAGGTGACCTAAGGTGCGATTGAGATTCCTCGTTACTAATACGTCCAAGAAAGCTAAAGAGTTATTGGTCTCTAACTCCATAGTGAATTGTATTTTGGGGTTGAGACTGTTCAAATGGGTTAGGAATATGGTTACTTTGTTAGATGGTAAAATTGTGAAAGTATCATCCACATGCCGCTTGTAGAACCTGGGTTGTATAGGTGAGGTCTCAAGAGCAGTCTCCTCGAAGTCTTCCATGAATATGTCAGCAACAACGGGAGAAACTGGGGAGCCCATCGCTACACCATCTACTTGCTTGTAGAAGTCATAATTCCACAACATATAGCCAGATGTAAGGCAGTGTTCTAATAATTCTGCATATTCAACAGGTAAGTTCTTTTCTCTAAACTTTCTTGTTACAATTTCATTACATTCCTATAATGGTAAGCAAGTGAATAAGGATTGTATATAAAAACTGACCAACTGTTCATTGTCTGTGAGACATAGGTGTTTAATCACATCAACAAAGTGGTAAGAATCCTTTACATGAGCTCTAGCGTGTCCACGTAGTGGTGAAAGTACATTAGCCACGAGCTGAGCCAATTTATAGGTTGGTGAGTCAATTTGGCTTACAATTGGGCGAAGTGGAGCGTTAGGTTTATGTTGTTTTGGCAAATCATACAACTTAGGGGGTTTAGGACACGATGGCAATAAAGACTTGGTGTCTAGATTCAGTGAGTCGAAGTATTTCTTTATGAGACTTTGGGTAGTCTTTAAAACGTTATTAGTCGGGTCGGTTCTGAATTTTTTATATGTGTTTAAAGAAAAGTGCACCGCGACACAATCCGTAAGTGTTTAAAACAATGAACAAAATTCGCGTAAACATAAGAAATCAATACCCTTATATTCTTACTGATAAAATGAAATATCATACCTAATGTAGTATTAGTTGAACAAAACTTATTAACGTATTTTTTTCAATGTAGTATGAACCTATAAAGGTTAGAAGTTTCATGATTTTTATTTCTACATGGATGATTTTCCATTTTTTTGTACACACTAATACTACAATATATATATATATATATATATATATATATATATATATATATATATATATACAACGGAAATATATTGAATACTTATTCTACTATACTTATATTTAAGATTTTTATTTTATTATACACATATTTAATGCACACTCATGACCCAGAAACACAGAAAACTTTTTTGTTCCCTAGCGGGATTTGAGCCCGCGACCTCCGGCTTGAGCGCCAATGCGCTAACCACTGAGCCACAGAGGTCGTCAAATGAAAATATATAATCATTTTATCAGTAAAAATATAAGGCTAATCAGGCGGGCCTGGGATCCCTGCCCATGAATGATATAGGACATAGGTAATAGGACGGTTTAAAATTTTAATACCTAACTGCTTATTGAAAATGATCTACATTACGAGTATCTGCATTATTAGGCTTTTTGGATCTGTATTAGATATACATGGAGCAAGTGACAGTAAGTTTAAGAAAATATAAATAAAGAATGATCTATCAATTAAGTGAAATATTTTAACTAAGTACCTACCTACATGCATGTAGTTATTTAACTACATGCATGTAGGTAATTGTGAAAATTAGGATTTGTCATTTGGGCATCAAAAACTTTTACGACTTGTAAATATTATATTTTTATATAGGAATTTATTTTATTTTATTTGAAAGTGGGAATCGCTGTGATTTACAATAGCTTAAATACCTACTTATTATCGGAATGGGTATTTCATTCAAGAAACCATTTTGGCGAGTTATTCTTTTAACAATATCCCACACGAAATCCTCAAATAACTATTCGCGTAGTTACGCATCGAGACCACCACGCATGCGTACACTTGTTACCCCAAATAATGAAAGAACCCCATGCAAAGTGCCGACAAAAATAAACGGGTACATCGGCCATGTTGGCCATAGATACATGACGTGCCGGCCGCACGTGTGATGTAAAAAGCGCGCGAAACGCGTTCGATTTAAGAACTTTTTATTTGTTTTTCATGATGGCGGATATGCAAAAACTTGTTTTTGTTTGTGAATAACTTATTTCGTAAATAACTTTGGTGGATAGTGTTTTTGGTACTTTAATGAATATTTGGTGTGGATTAAGGACCAAGGTAAGAAATTATAATATTTTAATTTACTGTATTATTTAATTAGCTTTTGCCCGCGGCTCTGCCCGCGTAAATACAATATCCCACGGGAATACTGTACTTTTTCAAGAAAGAAGCGCCCTATGTGTTAATCCAGAGCCTAAACTACGGTCGTCATAAAGTTGGTAACTTTAAACGAAATCCGTTCATTGGTTTTTGCGTGAAAGAGTAACAAACATCAGTCCATCCTCACAAACTTTCACATTTATAATAGTAGTAGGATTTGAAAGTTGTTTATGTAGAACATTTCGTAAGTTATTTTTAAGAAAAAAATATCGTCTTGTAATCCTGGCAAGGTTAAATAAAAGTGAAAGTCGTGTTGATGCAACATTCTGTTATTGATCACAATACGTAATATTATTATGATTAAACAACAATAGACAGTACATAAACTGTAAACAAAAGTCCAATTCTCGAAACTATTTGTGAATTGTGATACAATCCTATTTGGGTCGCCGCACTGTCTCATTCGCTCACGCGCTAATGACGCGTATGTGAATGCAACACCGCGCCGACCGAAACAGGATTATATCGCAAATACGAGAATTGGGCTTCAGAAGGCTAGGTTTAGGCCTATTTTGTATTGAGACGACCACCGTCTGTAGCTACTAGGTGTACTCAGTGGGCTTAGCACGAACAGTTGACAACAACGTATTCGTAACGTTATTCAATGAGACGGCCGACATGTACAATGTTAGTATAATTTATATACTCAGAAATAGTATTACTACTAATTGATAAACGAAAAAAACATAAAATTTTATGAAGTTTAGTAATTACCTACCTACATCTGTAAAATACAAAAAAACTTTCAAAATTTTTTGCTAAACTAGTAAAAAAAACCTACATCATTACACGGTAGGTAGGTACACCATATACAAAAACATTCATTAAAGTAAATATGAGACCTTAAACGCACAAATTTTGGAGATATTTACAAATATTTTGTTTCCTGTTGTGGCCATAACACACACTTTTACCATCTTTTACCTAATCGTGATGGCACAGTTAGGTACGGACTTTTGTATGGAGCATTTTAACGAGACTTGCGAAATTTTGTAAACAAATCGCTTCACCTATGAAAATATTGTTTTTTTTTTATATACTGTTTCTACTGAAAACATAATCATATTCAAGAGCACCATTCATTTATGCAATAAAAAATCATTCGTTTAGCCCAGTCTATTGTATGAAAATCATGACAGCGCCCATACAATTTTCATTTGATAACGTTGTTGTAAATTGTTCGTGCCAAACCCACTGTACGGGTATATTGTAAGTGACAGGTACTTGAGAGTCGAGTATTAAATGTAACAAAGTGGTTAAGATTAGTCTACGAGTTATGATTCATGACATGAGTTAAATTTAGATTTTAACATACAATAAATCTATAAATCTATGGATTTTAAAAGTATATACCGTCAACCTTAAACCTACTTTAAAAGGGAATATAATATACATATTAAGTAATACGTCTATGTTAAAAGTCGGTAACACACTGATGCTTCGGGGAACCTGTGGGTGACGTTAATCACTTCCCTGTGGAATTCATAGCGAACTATGAATTCCACAACTATTTACTGGCAGTAAGAAAATAGTGTGGTGTCAACTTAAAGGGGGAAAGTTACACTAACGACTTACTTTTTGTGCGCCTCGTATTTGCTTAATAAATTGCGTGGCGATAAAAGCTTTTCGGAATTGAATCTTGATCGATTTTTTCCCCTAACAACCCCACTACAACACCCTTTATTTAACACCCTAATGGGTGCAGTTAGGCTACCAACTGGGGTCGCAAGGCTAGGTTCCTTATTTTTTTTTATTCACACGCACACACACATAAAATATATACAAAAATATTATTAATAGATAATTAAATAATATTATACATCACGTCGATTTAATCCCTTGCTAAGTAGAACTTGTGCTACGGGTATCAGGCAACGGATATATATTTATACAAACACACATAATTTTATACTAATAACAATATAGGTACAAAATAATATTATATATAATTATATTAATACACACCACGTCTATCCAGTCCCGTGCTATGTTTAAGTTGTGTTACGAGTACCAGATATATCGGGTATATATTTTATATTATAACTACTACTATAAAATATACATAATATACTATTATATATATATATACTAAAACTATAATCTACACTCACACGCATTTTTGTCACGTATAGCTGGCGACGTGATGCGCGCTTCATTAGGGCCTCCCCCTAAACCTTCGGTAGACCACGTCCGTCGGCCAGAATTCCTCCACCTCGATGGTCGGTAGAAGATGCGTTGGTACTCTCAACTATTTGTTTTGTTAAACGTTAAAATAATATTATTACACCTATTAAATTGCTTATCGTGCCTATTACAATTTGACAGTATATTTTGTGCTACGAACTACGATTCAGTAGTTTCAACTTTTCTGATGGATGACTTCCCATTTTAAGGTACCGACAATAAAAAAGGATTACCCGGTGTCATTCGATAGCGGAGGCAAAAAATCCATTGTACTATCAATTTACTTTAAAAACAATAGATAAAGCTTATCGAATGGCTATTGTGCTATTGTCTGTGCTCTATAGTCTATGGTATATATGCCGCATCCGGTACAAAATGGCTCCCGAAAACGGTTAAAATGCTATCATGTTACCAAGCAGTTAAACTGCAGAATTGCGGTAACAGTTTGAAGGAATAACATAAAATCTTATTGTCAATCTATTGAATGTTTTATAGTTATTTAAATGATACATATTTTGCCATTACGTGTATCTTAGTCTTTTCGCGAGACAAAATTGAAAAGAAACCTATTTAATTAGCAGAAAGTCGATTCTTCTATTATGGTCCAAACTCCAAAAAATCAGTTTATGATATCAAAAGGATTTATTTATAATTCAATAAAAGTAAAATGAAAGTCTACCTAAGTTAATTACGAGAATCGGGGTTCTGTATTTTGGTACAACTATACATATTATATTATATGGACTAGATCATACATGTACCCCGCGACTTCTTGCGCGCAAAAGGAAATCTCGTAGAAACCGTACTTTTTACTGCGACAAAAAGTAGCGTATTTTCTTCCCAAATGGTCTGGCTTTATTTTTACCCAACTCCTCAAACATTAAACAAACACTATATCAAAATTTTATATTGCCTCAAACATATTTTTTGGGATAAAAAAAATTACTTTTCAAAAATTTGTATATTGACTTGGCCCCGCTTCTGACCATCTATTCCTGCAGTCTCGTGTTGGGGTACAAAAGGAGAAGAATATGACAAGGTTACAGCTTGCCTCAAGCGCCTGCTCTAAATTTCCTAGTAGCTCTTGGGCTATAGTTACTCCAGATTGATCCATCCGTGTTGCCGGGCAATTATTTCCCAAACAATTGCCCGTATTAACGCACAATTAGTGAAATCATTGCAGTATTTTGGTGGAAAAGTAGCCAGATCTGTGTGTCCATTAAAATCCTTATGTCTGTTTGTTTGGGTGGAAGAGTAACTTGAAAGTTAAAACATGAATCTTTGTAATATTAGTTGGACATATTGTGTTTATTGATCACAGTGTTTCTTTATTTTTCAGAAAACACAGCAAAATGGCTACTCTTCCAATCTACGTATCGCTCAGCAGGTAAGAATAACAACAGTATTGCAATTCAGCAAAAAACTCACTTAGTATGTAGGTAATGTAATACTACCCACCACTTTTAATTATTTTAAATTCAACCAACGAGGACACAATCTTTTTCACATTCCCAAAATACTATCCCCTAGTTGTTCTGTTATAATAACTAACGTTTAACGCGCCATAAACATATCTCTGGTAATTTCTGGGCCTTTTATACATAACTTTATGGGATTTTAACGGCTTCTGTCATTGACGTACAAGTCTAGGAACGTAGCAACTTCCTGTCATTCCAAAAATAAGGTTGGTTCGCTTCTGACACTCGAAACGTCCGCGGACGCGTCCCGCGACCCGTTCACACCGTCCACGGATGCAAAAATATCCAACCAGCCAAATTCTATTTGGATTTTGGGCGACCGTTTGCTCAAGGTTACGTCCACGACTTATGAGCTATGACTTATGACTGATAGTTTGCAAATTTTAATGTATTTTGTATTATCCAGATTAATAGCAAGCCGCGTCCGTCAGCATCGACACACGGCCGCGTCCTTTAGTTAGTTGCCAGTTTAAATATGCAACCAAATGCTAAGGACCCAGCCAGACAAAGCTGAGCACCTGTTTTCATTCACAGCAAATTGCTTTATTCACTAGGGCACAACGTACAACCTATTAATCAATCACTCAACGCGTTTAGGTAAATATTAAGAATCTGTACGTTGTGCCCCAGTCGAAAAGCTCAATTTTCGGCGGCCGCGTTGTGATTCTTGTGATCATATAAAAGCGCCCTAATTTTTCCATATAAACTGCATTATTCAGCATTGTTTATGTGCTTTGCGCTTAAAACTTCAAATCTCAGAAAATGATTTTGAGTGGAAAACAGAGTTAATATCTGCCTCGATCGTAACAAACCTCGGCCTTTTGCTGTTTTAAGTCAGCCCCTTTATTAGACAATATAATTAATGTGTAGAACCCCTAAGCAGGCGACATCTCTGTATGTGATATGTCAATGTCTCCAATTCTTCCATTACGCGACAAAGCGCTCCCTCAGGAGTCAGGAGCCGGGTCTTCGGTAAACAACACGTGTTGAATGAACCATAATGATGTTAATTGTGGAGTTTTATGGGATAACGTAAACATAAATGTCACAAATTGAATGAATCACTTTATTAATATGAAAAATTCTATTTTTTGCGAGATTTATCCATGTTTGGTATATTTTGGATGAAGCAGTAGCATTGTTAACTGTGGATTTTATAAGCTGCAGGTTTTATATTATGTTTTTGATTTTTATTAGCACTCCATGTCTTTGTTGTTACAAGCTGCATGCTGCATTTTTTTAAGCCCCGACGCAAAAAGAGGGGTGTTATAAGTTTGACGTGTCTGTCTGTCTGTGTGTCTGTCCATGGCTTTGTAGCTCCCAGAAATTTTATGTTTGAAAATTTACATGATGAAGAGTGTTCTTAGCTATAATTCATCATCTTCAGGTTGCCCACTGTTTAAAAATTCGGGGATTACATAATTTTTTAAATTTTGTTTATATTCGATGACCTATGGTCTAATTAAAAAAAATGTATAAGAATGGCGAGCTTTTGGCCAAGCTGTTTATTATAACTATTTATTGTTATGACGACTAGAGGTCGCCCCGCCCTGTGGTCAAAATTCGCCCTTAATAATTCAACAAATTTTTACTTTGAACGTTATAAGGGTTTTTTTACCTCATAGATAGAAAAAAAAATGTAAATGTTGCGACAGATTTACAGAGGTCAACGCTTCGTCAACGTGTAACACCATTGTAGTTATCTATCAAAAACACATTAGTGTGTGTTAATAATCTGAAGTAGTGTGTGTTGTTGTTGTTTTTTGTAAAATTGCTGTATTTCTAAGCATTATTTTTGAAAATATTAGCTATCTGCACGCCTTCCTCCATATAAACTTTACACTACACATAAACTGTGCCAAATATCATACTCCTCGTACTGAAAGTTTATGCTTCACGTATTAAAATAATAATGATGTAAGGTAATAATCAGCGGAAGCAATACGGATTCCGACGTGTAAAATTCGATAAATGCTTAGTACATACATAGTAGGTAACACATGCATACATGTTACATACACACACGCGCGGTAACTGTACTTATACTTGAGCTTTCGACTTCCGCCTCCGGTTAAGGAAGTCGAAAGGACGTGCTTCTTACTAGGGCTGGCAAATATTTTTTTTTAGTTTTTCATTGTAATTAGCGACTGCTAACGATTTTTAAGTCGTTTCGACATTTGTTATATTTTATGATAATTGAGCTTTCTATGTATGTCCTACGTACTTTAGAATAGTAAAACCCGAAAGGTAGAGCTAAAACTATCTTTGTTTTAACTCTACCTACTTCATGACATACATAGAAAGCTCAATTTTAACTCTACCATGTGCTTATAAAATATTTTTTTCAATATAGTGTGTTTATTGGTGTTCAATTTAAAATGATTTTGTCACTTACATATAATATATTCTCACTTACTAAAAGATTAAAAAATTAATATCAATAATAATTGAAAGCGACATCCCTAGAACACGAAGGCTCGATCGCCAAGCGATATTTGATACGCCGAACATCATTATGTGCCCTTTTTGGTTCGCACATTCAGCTTCTCACATACTAATTTGTAATTTCATACATTATACATACAAAGTTAGATTTTAACCCCATATTCAAAATGCAGCAATAACCCTATACGAGTTAATATACCGTTATCGTTCATTTGTACAATATCTTTTGTTTTGGCATATTATTTAATAATATTATAATATATTTATTATAATTTAAGATACCTACCTAAATAATTGCCTGTAGACGCTCGAAATTAATAATCTATGTTCAAACCAAGATTAAATTATATTTTTGATTGCTTCCTTTCGCTCAAACGTGACTGTCAAGTTATCCCCGAAAATGCATTTTTGTTCTTAAATAGCTAAAGATCCATTCATTATTTTGGGCGTTAATCGCACCAAAAAAATCAACTCGGCTGACGAGAACAATGGACGAATGTAGATCATAATATTTTTTTAAAATACTCACATTCTGTGAGTTTTTAGACAGAAATGCGTTTCTCATACGGAAACATTATAATTGCTAATACGACAGCATCCCGCTGCGCGCTAATTGCAGGCGAAGTCGCGTGATCGAGGAGATAAATCTCTTAAACACCGC
Source organism: Phengaris alcon alcon (assembly GCA_037179445.1). Taxonomy (NCBI): domain Eukaryota; kingdom Metazoa; phylum Arthropoda; class Insecta; order Lepidoptera; family Lycaenidae; genus Phengaris; species Phengaris alcon. The sequence goes on along the minus strand of JAYRCH010000471.1, from coordinate 1,480,703 downwards.
AGATAACTTCATTTGATTATAATGTACATACATTGATAATTTACATTATCTGTAGCCATCATTATCATCTGTTTGCTTGCAAAATTATTGCTTTTATCCCTCGTGAAACTGTAGAGTTACCCACACGCACGGCAAATGCCGTTGGCTCTTGAAGATTTTGAATGCCGTTGGCGCATTGCCACCGTAGCATTTAGCGATCATCCTAAACAAGATTAATCTCGCCATCTAAAACATATTAGGCCTTTTCATCCCTTGTTGGATGATTTATATAGTATTCTCCGAGCGAAGTCGCCACTCTTGAAATACTGTAGTGCCTGGGACAGGCGATTAAAATGTAGTATGGTTGCCCAGCCCACACGGAATTCTCCCAACACAGTCAGCCTAGTCCAGAGGAATGTGTGTGCTCAATACGTCTGGGGCCAACTATGTGCGGGTTTCCTCACGATGTTTTCCTTCACCGTTAGAGCGTGCCTATAAAATCTCGCCATACATATCATATAACTCATAGAGACAGACAGCAAACGGCAATTTTCGTAAATAATTTTCTTAATATTATTTACAATATTCGTAAAAATAATTTATTTTCTACATCAGCGCCATCTTAATTTTATCAGAGTTTCTATAAGGTAGATCATATTCAAAATGAACCACGTCATAAGATAACGTTACGAATTCGTTGCTGTCAATTGTTCGTGCTTACCCCACAGGAATGTTGTCTTCAGATAACATCACAAACCTATCTAGAGTTTTCGAATTTCTTTTGGTGTGTTGTAAATATGTTTTTGCAATATCATAACTATGAGTATTAAGTATTTGAGTGTATTGGCATAGTGATGATGATGATTTAATTAGGTAAAGAGCCATTTACACGGGTCGCTTTTCGCCCTGCGGCAATCCGTATGACAAGTCGCCTCACCTCACGGTATCGCAAGCCTATTAACGCGGGTGACTTAAATAGCATGCGGCTTTAGGGTCAACTCACACTGGCGCAGAGTCGATGTGACGTGACGTGATGATTTTCTCATAGAGGCTATAACGAATGATTTCAAAAATATACTGCAGAAAGCAAATGTCAAACCTCGACTGCCTCAAATAATCATAAAAGTAGGCCAGTTTAAGTGTGGACACTTTTTGTTTCGACATGCGTCATCTATACTAACGTAATAAAGAAAAAGGATTTGTTAGTTTGTATGTTGGCTTGTATTGAATAAGAAACTAGTGGATTGATTTTGATAAATTGGTTTGTGCAGATATGGAATAGAACACGGGGCTACTTTTTATCACGGGAAAATGTTCCTCGTGGGATTTCTTTTTGTGCGCACGAATGGCAACATATAGTATTTAGTATAAAAGTAAAGGTATAGGTCTACGCTTAAAGCATATTCATTTCTATTCTCGACGTTGTGCGTCGGCGTGCGTATCTGCACGTCTGCGTTTTTGTGGAGTAGTAGTCGACGCGCGTCGCCGCGTTTTACTCGGACGCAGTGACGCGTCTGACTTTGACTATAAAGCGTGTTAAATGTTTTAACAGAATAAATTTTTCAGAAGACATTTTTGAAAACCTTGAAATTCATAAATAATATCGATTTGTAAATAATCGTCACCCTATATATTAAGAAAGCGTAGATAGTTAAAGTTAAAACGCGTAGTACGATCGTGTTAGCAAGTCTCAAAAAATATTTCCTAAAATTAATAGTACGGTTCCCGCGAGATTTTGCGCCAGTGTGAGCTGAACCTTAGCCACCTTTCTTTAAAAATGTCAAATGATAAATTATTGTAAAAACTCCTTTATCGTTCTTTTGTTCGTTTCGTATAATGGCAAAGAATGTATATAACTAACGTATAATTTATAAAGGCAAGGATTAATTCAAAAGATTTGAATTGAAAACAAAATACGTTTACTAGTGTTACTCTGTTGTTTCATTGTAGATATATATCTTTGGGGATTCTGTTTGGATATTATATTGATTTTATATAAATAAATGATGATATTATTATCATAATTATTGTCATTTTCATATTTCGCCTGCATCTGTGCGTTTGACCAGTGTGGCCAGAATAAATTAAATCGACCATTCTGCAATTCACATAATAACCGAGTTCTGCTAAAATCGACCAAAAACTGCATGCCGAATATACATGAGGTTTGTTTTAAAATCATTTTTTTGAATTGTTTTCTAAATCTGGAGATTTTATAAGATTCTCCTAAAAACTGCTATTTTTTCAGATCTGCGATACAATCTACAAAACTCTAAAATTGTATTCTGATTCTGTTAAAATCGTAGGATTTTGCTACCCCTCGCCACACTGCCGGGCGCCGTGCTGCGAAAGTCGAATAATACCCAACTTTGGGGCTTGCTGCTTTAGTCACTCGCGGCCTCACCGCATTGCCATTTACACGGTGGATTTCCACCGTGCTGCGGAAATCGTGCGGCTAGTCACCCGTGTCAAGCTACAACAGTTGCATAGCGGCCTCGCCGAATTGGTCGATTCTCGCAGTGCGGCTGAAATGGTGCGGCTTTAGGCACCCGTGTAAATGCTACAAAAGTTGCATTGCAGCCTCGCCAAATTGGTCGATTATCGCAGTGCGGCTGAAATCGTGCGGCTTTAGGCACCCGTGTAAATGCTACAAAAGATGCATTGCGGCCTCGCCGAATTGGTCGATTATCGCAGTGCGGCTGAAATCGTGCGGCTTTAGGCACCCGTGTAAATGCTACAAAAGTTGCATTGCGGCCTCGCCGAATTGGTCGATTATCGCAGTGTGGCTGAAATCGTGCGGCTTTAGGCACCCGTGTAAATGATACAAAAGTTGCATTGCGGCCTCGCCGAATTGGTCGATTATCGCAGTGCGGCTGAAATCGTGCGGCTTTAGGCACCCGTGTAAATACCCAATAATGCTCTATTTTCATCCATCCATTCCATCTGGATTATATTTCGTAAATGACTAAGACACATTTTATGTCACTTTCTAGCAAAATCGACTTGTGTGTAGTGTTTAAAACATTGCTCTACATTAGTACCGGGCTCAGACTAAATAAAAAAGTGAAGACAGAACTAAGAACCGCATTGTGAGGCCGGTCTAAAATACGCCGCGCCGTGTAATTACAGTGTCACGCACACACATGTAATGAAACTACGCCTTACCTTATAAGGCGAACTGTCGCGGTGTGTGGTATTTTATGCATGTTGTGCGTGTAACTCGAGACTCGCGCACTACATACATAAAAAACCGGCCTCAGTTTTTGTTTGTCAAAGTTCTGCCGTCACTTTTTATTTGGTCTGAGCCGGGGCCAATGTCTTGTGACCCAGTATATGGTGTATGTCAGGATTGTCAGGGTACCTAGTGTGACAGTGACGGACCGTCCGCCAGATGGCGCGCAGCGGAGATGTATCAACCTATTTATTACTGTTTAGTACTCACCAGAGTACATCAGCGACCCTAGTGGCACAGAGTAGAAAATATTGAAACTTATGTACAGAGAAACAGCTTTCATAGAACGACCCTAATCGATCCAAATTTTGACGCCCCTTCAACGGCCCACGATTTTCCACACAATTGTGGACACACCGTATGCTTGTAGTAGTGCAATCAAATGGAAAGCTAACTATGTAGCTGTTTATCTGTTCATCTTTCATTAATCTGTGCTAGCTAGTAGTCCCAATTCCCATACTTCTTACAAAATTACTAACCGGCTAGCATTCGCGTCCAGAAGCCAGTGAATCATGTGTACGTATGTCAAAGTGACTCACTTTAATTGGTTAATGATTACACACAGCTTAAGTCATTGTTCAAATTTGACATTTGTACGCGTGGTTTACTAACCACGCGTACAAATGTCAAATTTGAACAAGGCAGTAGCCTTCTTAACACGAATAGGCTTCAGTTGGTAGTTGGTGCCTAGAGCGATAGCTCTACTTGCTGTACGTATGTCACAGCTCACAGACGCTAACCTTAGGTAGGTTAGTAACCCTATGTACGCCAGAGCTATTGATTTTAAAAATTCACAATACAAAACTACTATAAAATTACAAATTTTAAAACACCCGCATAATTTTCCAGGTAGAACTACCCAATTCATTCAATTACTGGGGGGTATGGGGTGTGATTTTTATATCGAGTCAAATCAATAAATTGCAGCTGAATTAAGAGTTTTAACCTATGGGAAAATCTTACCGATTAAACAAAACTGTTGAGTGAATACTTTTCATCATCGTATTTCATTATCTGGGTGTCTAAAATTGCCACTTTAGGTGTTTCATATTATGTGCGCCATTTTACGCATTTCTATTGAAAACTGTCAAAATTGATGTTTTCTAATATGATGAATCATGTAGCCATTTTACAATTTCATGATTTTTGTATGGAAAAAAATGTATAAAACACCTAAAGTGGCCTTTTTAGCCCCGGGTCAATTTACTTCTATAAGCTGCCTTAAAATTAAATCACCTAATGGCAAAGCCATCTGGCATAAGGAATGCGCTGCATGTGCCATAAATAATATATTTTAATAATTCGAAAATAGAACTAGGTAATTGGCGGGAAATGAAACGTGAAATGAACATGTAATTACGAGGAGAGCAGCAATCATGTGGTAATTTCACGATGTGCGCTCGTTAATATACGTATCATGGAAATATCTTGTAAATAATTACTGAATATATTGTGGAAATGTCTCGTGTAAACGAAAATAGATTGACGAAAAGCAAAAGTGTTTGTGTTGCTCAGGCGGGGACTATATTGTCCGGAATCCATAAGGCCGGGAAAAATTTAGAGCACTTAAAATAGAGCTCTGCGCTAATACATTAAGAGCTGAAAATCGATCACACACGTGTCGAGTCAAATGTCAATGTCATATATAATAGCTCGACACTTCGATTTTCAACTGTATTGTATTAGCGCAGAATTATATTTTCAGTGCTCTGATATCCCGGGTCCGCCGGATTCCGGATCATATTATAGTCCCAACTCCCAGCCATTATTGAGTTCGGAACGATGGTCATTACTCATTATATTTTAAAATCGAAATTTCAATTGGATTCTAAATATTATTATCTAGACAAAAATGAAATAACCTAACCTAAAATGACCAACTTACAAACCACTTTGGAGGCCGATTACTCGGAAATGGTCGACTTTGTGAAAAATGTCATGTTTGAAATCTTACCTTTATTTTAAAAGATCTATTGAACGGTACCGCACACAATACGGTGGAATGGAAAACAAACAGTATAACTTGATATGTGTTGTAAGTACCAATACCCGACAAGATAACTTCTTGTCGGATCATAATTACAATCGTATTCAGGTGTAGGCTTAAGCATCATCATCATCAGCCCACGTGAAGCAATAAGTCAAGAGTTTCTCACACCTACGGCACAGATTTTACTTGGAATCCATAAAATACATGTTATTAATTATATACTAAAGTTAATTTAATATTATGATATTAACATGCCGCTTCTTGGTAACATTAGTTTTTGGCTGTAATACAATCGGCCAAGTGCGAGTCGGACGCGCGCACGTAGGGTTCCGTACTATTATACCAATATTTTACGTGTTTACTAATATTATTTCGTTATTTTTTTACGACGTTCTCCAAGTAAGCGTATTTTACAAGTTATGTCTCCACAACTCCTGAACTAACAGAGTTATATAAGCAGCCTCTGTGGTCTAGTGGTTTAGAGCTTGGCTCTCGAATCGGAGGTCGTGGATTCGATTCCCGCGTTAGAACAACAAAAAATGTCGTTTCCTTTCATCTGTTATTTGTAAATAGTAGTAAATATCCAGGCGGATTTACCAGAAGGCTGAGTAGGCTGAAGCCTGCAGAAATATAAAAAAAACATTTGTATACAAAAATAACCCTCGAAATTTAACAAAAAAAATATAACGTAACTAACTAACGTCTGAATACAAAAAAAGACAACGCTCTGTAAACTATACTTTTGCTGTAATATACGATGATATATATTCTAAAAGCGTTTCAATATCACTACATAGTATAAAAGTTAAAACAAAGTCGCTTTTTCTGTCTGTCTCTATGTACGCTTAGATCTTTGATACTACGCAACGGATTGATTGATTGATTTGATGCGGGTTTTTTAAATAGATAGAGTGATTCAAGAGTAAGGCTTATATGTATATAACATGCTTAATTAAGAGAAACACAGATAATTTTAGAGGTTTCTAATGTCCTAAATAAACACATTTTTTGCGCTTACATTGCAAACGCTGGCTGAACCCTACGAGATAGCTCAAAATAATGTACTACAGTAGGATACACCTTAAAAAGTACACACTTTCAAATAGCTGTTTGGAACAAATTTCAACTAGGACAATTGTAAAAAACTAGAATTTACTATTGTATTAATATAAAATAATTTACTACTTAATACTCTTGATCAGTATAAGAAGAGTAATTTTGAGAAGGAAGTTTGGGGGGAAGAGTTGGGGGATTGGGGGGTCAAAAACTGAATAGCCTATGAGTGGCAAATGTGTAAATCCGGCACTGTAAATATCATAGACAAAAATTACACATTTGTATTGCGTATCTAAGAGGCGTATTCCGTGTGGGGACGGAGAAAGAATACAAATCCCCACCGCCGTCCGGAAAAGCGTGTCGTAAGAGGCGACAAACCCGGACCTCAGGCGAATGGGCAGCAGCGTCCGTCTGAGTAAGTAGGTATACACCACTGCGGTCACCAACCCGCCTGCCAAGCGTACCAAGGGTGACTACGGCAACCACCCCCCCCCCCCCCCCCCCCAAAATGAACATCACAAAACGGCCACGGCCCCTAGTCACCGGCAGCCCCGCTATCCCTGGCTACGGTAGCGGCTACGGGAACGGCGGGGCAGGGGGTGCGAAGAATCTCCGGCTCCGAAATTCCGGCTACCACCCCCGACGACTCGACCTGGCAACGTACAACGCACGCACTTTGAGGGAAGATTCGAAGATTGCTGAGCTGGAAGAAGCAGTGGACAAGTTGCGATGGCATATCATAGGGTTATCTGAAGTCCGAAGACAGGGCGAGGACACGATAATTCTCAAATCTGGCAACTTGTTCTACTACCGGGAAGGAGAACGTAAATCCGAAGGTGGTGTCGGGTTTATCGTCCACAAGTCTCTTGTCAACAACATAGTGAAGATCGAGAGTGTGTCGAATAGGGTGATATACCTGGAACTCAAAATTACCAGTCGGTATTCGATCAAGGTTATACAGGTATACGCACCTACTGCGACACACCCTGACGATGAAGTTGAGATTATGTATGAGGACATTTCTAATGTCATACATACCTCACCAACCCACTATACGGTTGTGATGGGAGACTTCAACGCGAAACTGGGCAAACGAAGCGATGAGTTGAGAATGGGACAATATGGAATTGGGCAGCGGAACCCAAGGGGGCAGCGACTGGCTGATTTCATGGAGAAGGAGGGACTCTTCATGATGAACTCCTTCTTCAAGAAGCAGCCTACCAGGAAGTGGACCTGGATCAGCCCGGACGGTTCCACAAAAAATGAGATCGACTTCATTATGACGACCAAGCGGCGTATATTTAATGATGTCTCTGTGATCAACAGGGTTAAGACTGGTAGCGATCACCGCATGGTAAGAGGCACATTAAATCTAAACGTTAAGCTGGAAAGGTCTAGTCTGATGAAGTCCACGATCAGACCCACCGCTGCCAATATCCAAAATCCCGAAAAATTCCAACTCGAGCTCCAAAATCGCTTTAAATGCCTAGGCGAGTGCGAATCTGTGGACGATATAAACAACAGGCTTGTGGAAGCTGTCCATGCGATTGGGTCGAAATTCTATAAAACCCGACGCCAAAGTAGAACTCAAAAGCTCTCCGATGGAACTCTGGAACTCATGGCGCAAAGGCGAGAAATGAGATTGCAGTCTTCAGCTGACATGTCACAATATAGACGGATTAATAGACAGATAACCAAGGCAACGCGACACGATATACGCTCCTTCAATACTAGATGTATTGAGGAAACGATTGAGCGAAACAAGGGCTCTAAAGTGTTCGCAAAAAAACTGTCTATCGGACAAAGCCAGATGACGAAGCTGAAGACCGATCAAGGCAAGATCATCTCGTCAAAGCCAGAGATTTTGGAGGAGATAGAAGAGTTCTACAGACAGTTGTACATATCGACACGGACACCTGTTAACAGCACGGCTAAAGATCCAAGAGCCAAGCTAACTCGACACTATACCGAGGATATCCCGGACGTCGGCCTGTACGAGATTAGGATGGCCCTAAAACAGCTTAAGAACAACAAGGCGCCAGTTGAAGACGGAATTACGACAGAACTTCTGAGAGCAGGTGGAAAACCGGTACTCAAAGTCCTCCAGAAACTGTTCAATTCCGTCATACATGAAGGCGCCACACCTGAGGCATGGTGCAGGGGCGTTGTGGTGCTGTTCTTCAAAAAAGGAGACAATACCTTGTTGAAGAACTACAGACCGATCTCGCTCTTGAGCCATATCTACAAATTGTTCTCGAGGGTTATCACGAACCGTCTCGCGCGCAGGCTCGACGACTTCCAGCCACCCGAACAAGCCGGTTTCCGAAAAGGCTATAGTACCATAGACCACATCCTCACACTCCGCCAGATTATAGAGAAATCGGAGGAATATAATCGTCCGCTCTGTATGGCGTATGTGGATTATGAGAAAGCCTTCGATTCGATCGAAACCTGGGCGGTGCTTCAGTCTCTTCAGCGGTGCCAAATTGACTATCGCTATATAGAAGTGTTGAAGTGTTTGTACAACAATGCCACCATGTCGGTCCGAGTACAGAATGGAAGTACGAAACCTATCCAATTGCAGAGAGGTGTAAGGCAGGGAGATGTCATCTCTCCTCAACTCTTCACCACAGCATTGGAAGATGTTTTTAAACTCCTAGACTGGGAAGGATACGGCATCAACATGAATGGCGAATACATCACTCACCTTCGGTTTGCTGACGATATAGTCATAATGGCAGAATCGCTGGAAGACCTTAGCGCCATGCTCGGTGACCTCGATAGAGCTTCCCAGCGAGTGGGTCTAAAAATGAACATGGACAAGACGAAAATTATGTCTAATGCCCATGTTGTACCCGCTCCAGTATTTGTTGGGAACTCTAAAATCGAAGTTGTTGACGAATACGTCTACCTGGGACAGACAGTCCGATTAGGCAAGTCCAACTTCGATAGTGAGGTCCAACGACGAATCCAACTCGGATGGGCAGCGTTCGGAAAACTACGCAGCGTCTTCGAGTCCGAAATACCTCAGTGCCTAAAGACAAAGGTCTTTGAACAGTGCGTGTTGCCAGTGATGTCTTATGGATGTGAAACGTGGTCCCTCACTGTTGGCCTCTTAAATAAGCTCAAAGTCACTCAAAGAGCGATGGAGAGAGCTATGCTCGGGGTTTCTCTGCGTGACAGAATCCGCAACGAGGAGATTCGCAGACGAACTGGAGTAACCGACATAGCTCGCAGAATCAGCAAGTTGAAGTGGCAATGGGCAGGCCACATCGCTCGTAGAACTGATAACCGCTGGGGAGTAAAGGTTCTAGAGTGGAGACCACGAACTGGAAAGCGCAGCGTTGGACGGCCTCCCTCTAGGTGGACCGATGACCTTATGAAGGTCGCGGGCCGCCGTTGGTTGCGGGTGGCCCAGGACCGTCCGTTGTGGAAATCTTTGGGGGAGGCCTATGTCCAGCAGTGGACGTCCTATGGCTGTTAATGATGATGATGATCTAAGAGGCAAAAGAACCCTAAAAAATAAAACAAATTTTTAAAAATATGAATTATGGTCGAATTTCGACCACGCGGCGATCTCTAGATGTTGAAATCAGTGTTCGAAACTTAGAACAATAATCGCAGTTCGATGTTAAAGTGGCATGTTACAGCATTATAAAATTTCAATTTATATTAATTTTCCGGCAATAAATATGGCCTAAGTGTTATAGAGATATCCATCTATATTTTCCAGTGACTGCACTCATGCAAAAAGCGTTACTCATGAGATGCATATCGTCTACCGCGTTACTCCATTGAGTAAAACCTATAATTATTGAGAATTTATTGCGTAATTGTTCATTTAATAGCTTATTATACTAACTATCGCTTGAAAAATACTGTCGCAGATTACTTTATCTCTGAATTTATGTTAAAACTTAAATATTTATTCAAAAATAGCTAATGCCCGCGACGTTTGCGTAGAAATAACGGAAACTTTTATGTTTAGCAGCGATCGCACGCGTTTGTCGGAGCTCTCTAGCGAGGAAAATAAATTTGAAAGTTTGTGAGTATGGATGGATGGATGTTTGTTACTCTTTCACGCAAAAACTACTGAACGGATTTCGATGAAATTTGGGATGGTGGTAGTTTAAGCTCTGGATTAAAACATAGGACACTTTTTATCTGGAAAAATTACAGTGTTACCGTGGGATACTGTATTTAAGCGGGCGGAGCCGCGGGCAACAGCTAGTGCCTATTACGGCGATTTTTTTTTTATTATTCTCGGGTAAAGAAACAACAATACAATTTATGAAATTACTCATAATTAATGATTGAAGACCGAAGTTCGATAACATTTTATTCCTCCGACCAAATGCTGCGCCCACGCAGCTTCGCCTGGTTTAATAGTTAGCCTTATACAGAACCTAACGGGTTGCATTTGTTATGATGTACGGTGCAAATATTCCATAACGGCTAATATTTTTAATAGATAGCCATTAGTTATTAGCTTATTCTTAGCTAGCTGTTGTCCGCGTCCTTGTTGACGAAGATCGCACATGTTTGCAATATTACCAGCCATCGACCATTTCCGAGCTACAAAAACTATACTCGTATGTTTAAGGAATCAGGTGCATTAATACTTATAAAGTATTGTATTTACGTATGTAATGCAGCCGTTACGTATTCTAAAAGTACCTAGGTCCCGAGACCGAATACGGGTGGCGCGACCCACTGCTTAGTATGAGTTTACATGGAGCACTAAACAAACCCCGCGACAGCGTCGCGCGACTGGTAGATCTGGCCAGAGAAGTCGGAGGCAGTGCCGCCACGCGACCAGGGGGGAAATACTGTCTAGAAACGTGCCGAGGCACAATCGAATCAAAACCGGAAGCTTACAATTTAATAAGTCAATTATATAAAAAAATTAAGCCCGGTCTCCTGCAGACTAAATTCGACATCTTTAAATTAAGATTCCTTAAAAAGAAACGCCAGGGTGTGGTCTCCTGGTCACAGTTTTTCTTCTTTTTTTAATTTTGTTTTTTTTTTCTTTATTTAAGGAGTTTTAGTTCTTGCGAACTACGCCACTCCGTCAGACCATCCATATAATAAACGAAGACAAACTAAATAATTATATAACATACAAGTAAATTAGAGCGTCGGCGAAAACAATTTAACAATTGTATACAGTGCTTTAGCAGTGTCAGAAAGAGGATATGCCAGAATTCTATTACACTGTCCAAGATAAGATTCAAGTCTCCAGTAATTGCCGACATTTCGCTTCTTATATCCTCGTTCCGAACACACTCCGCCATAATATGTAACGCATCATCTAAGATGCCACACTCATGCACGATCTTGCTGACATTGTTGCTTGTGGTGGTGGTGTTTGCACGATCTTGTTTCTGAGCCTACGCATAAGCAGAGGAGGGAAGGTGCTTTACGCATGCTTAAGCGTGCATCTGCTTGCAGGTTGTGGGTATTTTCGCGGGATATTGTATATATCTAGATATAATATTAATTAAATTGTATTTTTTATTTTTCTCTATATTATATGCCCAAAATATCCGTACCTAATTGATTCTGAACAACCGTGTATAATATTAACTAGCTGAGACTTTTTTAAAGCCTGTTACTATGAGATAGAGACAATGACTATGATGTGTGTGACGAGTATTTCTCAGCCTTCAGGCATGTGGAGCCCTATAATATTTCCTAACCGCGAAGATATTATGTAGACCCTCGTGGTCCTCCAGGCCGGATGGTGTACTAAGGACTTAATTGCATATCTTCGCCACAAAAAGGGTATCACTCAAGTTGATTTCCTGCTGGCTGTACTTTAAATTTAAGTCAGGCAATTTTATTACTACCTTTTTCAAATTTTAAGATAATGAAGCCTCCTTAGTTGGTCTGGCAAATAATGTTTAGGGTCTTCGATGTGTTTTGTTTTTGTTGTACAAACCGTGAGAACTCACAATGTAGATGTTTTTCTTTAAATATTTTTCTTTATTCTTTTATCTATCGTACCTGTGATGACGGCCTGCGTGGCTCAGTGGTTAGTGCGTCAGCGTTCGAGCCGGATGTCGCAAGTTCGAATGCCGCCGAGGGAACAAAAAGTTTTCAATGTTCCTGGGTCATGGATGTATGTGATGATGCTTAGAATTTAATTAAAATCTTAAATATATGTATAGTATAAAATAATTAAATACTCTTCCCGTTGCCTGGTCCCCCTAACACAGGTTCTTCGGATACTTACTACGGGGCCAGATTGAAGCGTTGTGCCGTGTGAAGCGTCCATAGATATTACTATTATATTATTATTACCTATAGCCAAATGGCTAGGTACTTGAAAGCAACTATCGGTGTATCTCTTAAAAAATCAGTCCTTTCTGTGTATCGACAATGGTTGCCATGGTCGAAAAAAATACGATAAATAAACAAAGTTCAAATTAGGTATTAGCTACCGACGAAAAAGGAGGACATCAAGAACAAGCATAGGACTATTGTAGATCGCTAGGGAGTTAGGGGCACAAAAGTTTGATATACACTACGCACGGTACTAGCTATTAAGGAGCAAGAAAACTGAAGCCCAATTCTCGTTATTTTACACTTTCGTTTTACTTTGATTGAATTATAAATGAATCGTCTATCATATGCTGATTATCATAAACTGATTTTTGGAGTTTGGACCGTTCGACGTTGGTTTGACATTTATGAGAGAGACATTTCGCAGTTTTTAACATATCGGGACTGGATGGTAATTGTATTTGCAAATTTAATTAGCATAATAGACCTTCTCTTTTGGTAAACGGCCGATTCATGACCTCCCTTTTCAACGGTGAACGCTAGCTCTATAGGTATAAATCGTTTAAAAAAGAGAGGGTTTGGGATTAATGACAATTATACATTTTCCAGTATTTGAACAACGAATTTACACATAGTCATATTGTTTTTATGATTATCTGAGAGTTTCGATATTGAACATAACCTTATCATTGCATTACTTCTAGTCAGGTCTAAGGTCTAACGTGGCCGAGCGGCATGCCTGGCCCGCAGCGGAGCGCGACGTGACGCATGCGGCATGGCTGCCCTCAAAATATACGTCTTCTTACCTGACATTAGCATACTTGTATGTTTGTGCATGAGCAGTCATACTCATAAGATTTCCAGAAACATGTAGTTCCTTAACTACAAGAATATTGCGATGTAGACATCATTACAAAAATATCGCTTAAAAGGAAATGTAGGCCTATGAAAATAGATCTATATTTCCTTTTAATATAAAAGTTGAGTTAGCATATGCTAACTCAACTTTATGCTAAAGCTATATAGCTTTAACTATACAGAGTTTATAGCTTAAGTACATGTTTATCCTTTAAGCGGTTTTAGATGCATTTAAAAATGTATAAGAGTAGATAAAAAAATCGCCATTTTATGAAAATGATCAAAAAATTTATTTCCGTATATGGGTTTCATAGACGAAAATATCAGAAATGATGGGAACTACCTCTAAGGCCCACTTGCGTAGCTCTGGGTTTTATCTCCCTTGTTTTTCGTATTTATGGATGAGAAGGCATGACATTTTAACCCAGGGTTAACTTTAACCCAGATCTGCGCAAGTGGGCCTTAAAGGATAAACATCGACTCAACCTACAACCCTGTATATACTAAACAACTTAGTAAAATTATCGTTAACAACCGCAAAAAGAGCTGTTCCTATTATCATTCTTCAAGCTTCAAGTTTTGTAAATTCCTATTCTTGTGTAAGACGTAAGGTAGTGTAGTCTGTAGTAACTATAGATAGTAAGTTTCTAATCTATGTTCAGTCAGCCTTGAGTCTATTAGTGTGTTATCAAAACAATGCACTTAGCTCGAAAACAAGCGTTTTTTTGCGCTGATGGTAAGTGCGCCATTGTTATTTTATGGGAAAACTGTTTGAGAGTTAATGTATAATGTAGAAATCGCGTAGAAGTTGACATTGTTAATGTGAAACCATGGGATAGAAGAACCTGATAGATTGACGAGTTATTTGATGAGTACACGAAATATAAGTATGGAGTTTTGTGCACATTATTATAAATATGTGGCATACAAAAGACGGTGGGAGTTTTTTTTACTCGCTGTTTAAAAAAGTGGCGACTACAATCCAAAGCACTATTAGATTGTGCAATTTTCATTCACACGTCATTTCCCGTCATTATTTTAATTCAGATCCGAGGAGAATTGGAGATAATCAATACATTGTTAATTATAATTAAAAATATCCCAGTATTTATCCCACCACCTGCTGATATGCGACCTATGCCGTTGCAATTACACTAACATCTAACCTAATGTTTTCTTCGCCGGGGTAATTGTTCCATATTAAAATTCCCAATCTCCTATTAATATTCGTTACTCATTTTTAACCCAAAATGCAAGCACAGGGGTGTAATAATAAGTTTGACACGTCTGTCTGTGTGTGTTTGTCCGTGGCATTGTAGCACTCAAACGAGATGAACCGATTTTGATCTAGTATTAATTATGTTTGAAAACTAATATGGTCGAGACTGGTCTTAGCTATAATTCATCATCATCAGCTGAAATCGCTCCATGATAAACTGTTTTATGTTTACGGTCGGAGAGATACGATGGCGTCACAGAAAACTTGCGGGGAACAAGGCTCATTGCCCATGACTCATTAGTCCCAGGATGGCGGTAATTGCTTACTATCAATCAGTTTAATTATTTTCAGTTATATTCCATAAACAGATCCATTGTTATGTCAGTAGTAGTTTTGTTTACTACATAATATGTAGTCAACAAAACTATCTGTTTTCTTCACGCTTTTTCAATTTTCAGACTTGTCTCAGTATTTTGTACGATAAGCGCAGGTAAAATACCTGTTGATTTTCGCCATCTTTTTGTAATGTTGCCGAGCATTTGAACATAAATCCGCACAAAATGCGCTCATTACCGCCATAATTAAACCGCGAGATTTACGATCGAGCCATAGATGTGTAATTCTAGATACAAACAGAGGGATAATTCTGCTAAATATAAAACCTGCAATAATACAATTACAATCAAGTCCCGACACGCTCAAACAGTCATACCGGTATTCTCGTAAACGTTAAACCAGCGTCTAACGCCTCCTGGTTGGTCCAAACGTCACAAAATCAGTTAATGACAACAAGTCGCTTCAGTTACAATACAATCAAAGTAAAATGAAAGTCTACTTTAAATACGAGAATTGACGTTCTAATTAAGAGAACATGTAAAGTTGCATGAGTAGGTATACAATTGCTGGCTTGTGTCCATCCCCTGTAATCCATAGTAACCTATACTTCGTATCGATTCAAAGTAATGTAATCTGTAGTCTATCGCGTTAAGTAGGCAGTGATATGTCAATTATAATGCGTACAATGGTACATATTATGTCAAAGTGGCTTACGTTAATTGGTTAATGTAAACACGGCTCATGCGTCATTGGTCAATTTGATTTTTTTTTCCTATTTAAATGAAACTAATTATTCACCGCCGAAATAAACAAATACAATGACACATTAATTTTGTCGAATTAATTTTTTTTGTTTACATTGTATCGGAATGTAATATGAGTAGATGTCTTCCTAATATGCTTAAGGACTGTTACAAGATAGAAGACACGCAGGTTGCCTTATAAGATAAGTGAAATAAAAAACTTTACTTGAACTTATATTCCTAAATAATGAATCTATAGACTACTGCAAAAGACATGCACAAACCAAACTCAGATTATAAAACAATAGGTGCACAAATATATAGGTTTACAACCCGTTTATTATGGTCTTAACATGTAGATTTTGTGGTACAAAAATGAATTTCCACAATCATCGATGGAATATTTTAAATCTATTTATCTCATATCAACGCCATGTTTTTCTCAGCGTCCAATCAGATATACTCAGGATATCCTCTTATTATGCGTTACAAGAGCTTTATTTTATATTTTAACACAACCTTATAAAAACAAATAAATCTGCTGACCGCTACATACATTCATTCCTATCTATTTATAAACAATCTTAGGAATACAGGTCTTATTCTGGAATAGAAGAAGCTTAAGAGGTTTAATTTATCTTATTTAGATATAAAATAGTAGTGGTAGTAGATAGCGTCACAGACGGCGAAGATACTATAATATTTTATCTTAAGATGCCTGGATATATTTCATATAAAAGTACGTAATATGAAAATATATAGTATTTTATCCGTCTGTGATAGTTCATACAAACTGTATAGCAAGCTATATTTTATCTTAACATAAAATATTACAGTATCTTCGTCGTCTGGTATACAATTTAGACTTTACCCAGTAGAAATATAAAGATGTAAGCTACGACGCCACCGTCTACCTACACTAGACCTGTATTTACCTGCGCAAGTAAAGAGCATCAGTGTGCTGAGTGTGAGATTTTGTCACTACTCGCCGTGAAGAAGTTACCTATAATTTGTATGACATCGAATTAGTTGCCATTGTTTGCCACTAGGGGCGTTGTTTTAATGCCATACAAATTGTAGTTAACTTCTTCACGGCGAGTAGGGACAAAACCTCACACTCAGCACACTGTAAAAATAAATCTTACTTCTTGAACAAGTCCTAAAGTCTACCTGTATAGGCATAGACCGTTAGGCAAGTGAGTCTAGATGGTTTTATCTAGAAATCGCACCAGGCATTTCTGTCACCTGACAAACAATGCTTTTCTCACGTAGGCTCGTGACGGTACATGATGGTATAATTACCACTTACCACGTGGTAGCTGGTTACCGTTTGCTACCGTTACTGGGAGTTAAGAGTATGTATAGTATGCAAATGGGAGGAAGTGCTTATTAGAAATGCCGACAATTGTGGATTATGGCAGTTCTGAATAAATATGTCAAGTATACAACGACGTGATCCCTTCACCGTTTCTAAGTTCCTAGTTGTAACGGTGAATGAAAACCCGCAGTTGTTTAAGAAGACTTACAATCATTTAAGATTTAAGTCTGCCAACCATCACATTGACAGGAGAGCCCCAGCCCAGAAGGTCGATTCTGCTATGTAAATCCTGCAATAATATAGTTACGATCCAGTCTCGATATGTTAAAACTGCAAAATGGTATTCTCATAATCGTCAAGTTATCAAGACGACTCATTTTAAATAATTAAAAGAAAGTAAAATGAAAATAAGTAACTAGCTACTATAGGGATATCTTGTCATGATTGTCATCCAAAATAACTAAATATAAATAATATATACCATTACGCAGTTACCCCCTTACTAATATATATATATATATATATATATATATATATATATATATATATATATATATATATATATATATGCTGTGATTTTTTTAATTTCGAGATCTTCATTAACGATGCTATTAATCGCAACTACGAATTAATGCATAAAACATTGTTAATTTGATAAAATAAGTTAAGTTTTAGTGAGTCATGGTTCACAAAAATATTGTTAGTTAACTTTGACACTTCATTTTGAAAAAAAAAATGTACTACACTACCTTTGGCAAGTTATTTCAAAAGATGGCGAATTTAATCAAGATTTAAAAATGGTGCAACACTAGCCACTTTTCTTGCCATTAAAATTTTTATTTCTCATTTTTTTCAAATTGAGCTCATTTTAAAAATAATAATTGATACTTTTTTGTATTAACAGATCGGGGTCTCGAGTGTGTGTAATGAACAAAAGTGATAGAATGAGATAGATAGTGACGCTGACAGTCTGTCTCACTCTAGAGCGAGACAGATTGATATTCAACTTTTAGAATGAGCGAGACGGATAGTGACGCTTGAGGGGTCGTCCGTTCACAACATTTAGTACGCATCGTTTCTTCGTCTACTACGCATCTCTCGTATTCGTGTAACCATCGTACTAACGACTTTGGCTTGTGTTAAATGCATGTTTTTTGCATTAATTCATAGTTGCGATTAAAAGCATCGTTAATGAAGATCTCGAAATTAAAAAAATCACAGCGAAATTGTGACATTGGTGATCACAGGACTTGAAAATGCGAGCAAGGGTGTCGAATTTCGACTTTTTTACAAAATTGTCTATTATCGCTGAACTGAGTGATATGGAATTTTAATTTTTTTTCCCGGAACTGGTGTAACTTGGCCATTCATCCGGTCCCAGATTATCGTTGAGTTTTGGGACATCCTGCATATAAAAGAAAGTCGTGTTAGTTACACTATTTATAACTCAAGAACGGCTGAACCGATTTTGCTGAAATTTGGTGGGGAGGTAGCTTAGAACCAGGAGACGGACATAGGATACTTTTTATCCCGATCCGTGGGACGTGACATAAAGTTTATAAAATGTGTGATTTGATATGGAAAATTACAAAGTAATGTAAAGTCTTATCTTATAAATGTATAATAAAAAATGGATTGCAATTCCAATGTCTCGCTAAAACTTGAGACCGGCTGGACCGATTTGGCTAATTTTGGTCTTGAAATTTAAATCGTGAGAAATACGAACGAATAACGTATATGGGTGTTTAAAATCAAATGAGCATATTTTGCATGCTTATAAGACGTTTAGGCAGAAAATTAATTAAATATTTCGAAAAATATACTTATATTCAAAATAAAATGACATTACTCTCTTTAAAGCGCTGTTAAGGCCATTAACCTCACACAGCTGATTGTATTGATGTTATTCAGACATAGTCTTTGCTTCCTCTTTTAATCACCTGTTTCTGTGAGGTTAATAACCTCAGTTCCTTTGAGAGCGCAATGTAATTTTATTTAGTATTTATTATAATTTTTTTTTTCGAAATTTTAAATTACTTTTCTCCCCAAACGGTCTCCCCGTTTGGGGAGAAAAGTAATTTAAAATTTCCAAACGACTTGACACAAAAGCAGTAGATCATATGCCCAAAATATTCGCAATTGATTTCAAACAACCTTATTTAACGTAGGATGTCTGATGCGTTGGAAAATTCACTTGACAGTTGACAGACACAGACAGCAACATTGTATAAGTTATATGTTGTGTAAATATTTTTATTAGTAAAGGGGCTAAAATATATTAAAAGAGCCATTTTTAGTCGGATACAACCGGGCCGGAGCCGCGGGTTGTCGATTACTAGGAGGACAGTAGTAGGACATGATGATGATGTTGAAAATGCTAATATTCTTAGAATATAACTTCCATCAGCTGTAGAACTACCTGCAGGCTTAGCACGCGCACCCTAGAAACACCGAAGAATCGACAAAACGACAGATTGAAGCATGGAGGAATTATTACTCCATGGATTGAAGAAACAATAATATCATTCGGAGCAAAATAGGTCTTATTGTAAGGAAACAAGGTTGACGCATCGTCGTTATGAGAAACAACATTTCTTTTCTTCCCGAGCATGAGCTCACAAAATGGCCTCTTTTGACAGTCTCTTTTAAAGTAGAAACGTTTTCTTAATTCAATGTCAAATAGTCTTACAATAATGTCACATCATGGCGCTCCAAGACGAATAGTTTCTTTACGTTCAGTCATTTACTTGAATATTTGTTTGTTTATGACAGAAGATTTCCCGGCAGCCATTTAAAAAAAATGGCTGTTTAGAAATGTGACTTCTATTAACGACCTTGTGACCATGGATTAAGAACTATTTTGCAATTAACTATTTGGATAGAATATATTTTCTTCTTTAAATTATTTCTTCGGATCGCCATGCTAAGCCCGCTGGAGTATAAACGTGGAGGTAAACAGGAAGCGTCGGTGACCCGCGTCGTATTGTTGGCGGTTTACGAGCGAATCGGAATGCGGAGGAAATAGGTATCGAACCCTCACTCGATTACACTTGTTGGTATACCAGTGATGAAGGCTGGTAATAGCCCACCTGTGTGTAAGGGATAAGTAGGGTAGGGATATATAGTATAGGGGTATGATATTTATCAGTGGAGAAGGCTTGTTTTCCTTCATAGAGAAGCCCTAGCATGTATAACAGGTAGGGATTTGGATGAGGGCCTTCAAAAGGTAAGTGGTAAGTGAAGCCGATAGGAATGGAGTTATAGGAACCCCAATGTTTGCCGTATACTGTACAGCGGCTTAGCATGGCGATCCGAAGAAATAATTTTAAAGAAGAAATATTCTATCCAAAATAGTTCGTTGCAAAATATGTAGTTCTTAATCCATGGTATCAAGGCCGTCAATAGAAGTCGACGTTTCTAAATAGCCATATTTTTAAAATGGCTGACGGGAAATCTTCTGTCAAAAATATGATCAAATTTTCAAGTAAATGACTGAACTTAAAGAAACTATTTGTCTTGGACCGTCATGATGCGGAGTAGTTGACATTATTGTAAGACTATTGGACATTGAAATAAGAAAACGTTTCTACTTTAGCTGTCAAAAGAGGCCATTTTGTGAACTCATGCTCGGGAACAAAAAAAATGTTGTTTCTCATAACGACGATGCATCAACCTTGCTGCCATACAATAAGAACTATTTTGCTCCGAATGGTATTAATGTTTCTTCAATCTATCATTTTGTCGATTCTTCGGTATTTCTTGGGTGCGCATGCTAAGCCTGCAGGCGAATTCTGTAGGTAGATCCTGCTAATAAGTGATCCACTAAGTGTCAGTTCTCACTGAGACGCGACGCGAGAGATTTGAACTCTTGCAATGAAACGTGTACCTTCTTGTGTAGTGAATAAGGTTCAATTTTGAATCGCTATCTTAAAAATGCAGTGCCGCGTCGCGTCGCGTCTCGTTTTGGGTGGACCCTAAGGCATGAAATGTTAACAAACAATGCACGCTAAAGCATTTATCTTACTCAGGAACATAGACTTCATATTGTAACGACAAGACATGTCAAACATTAGCTGAATAAATCTTCATACAGGAAAAAGCTACTGCCGTCTGTTGAAAACAGATCGAACTACGATGTCTACAATGAAACTACGAGTCGTACGCGTATTATCGATGGCCTCCAGGCTTTAATTTTAAGATAATTTTAAAATACCCTTATGTACTTTAATTGCAACATATAATATTGTGCTTCTTTTGCCTATAAATTATAATATTATATCTCGTTCATATTTTTTACTCGTTTGTCGTAATTTGGCAGGCTTTTACAGCGCAACACCGACCTCTTTGGTTCAAGTTTCAAGTCAATTAGCCTAATAGGGATGTTGCCTAGTGTGGAATAATCACATTTATTAAATTAAATTTTAAAATTGTTGATAAAATATACATATATCTAAAAGAAATAGGTATTTAGATTGACGCGATTAAAAATTATAAGCAAATAAAAAATATTGCCCATCTCTTTCTCGCAAAGCGATTTGTTACAACACAAGTTGCAACCGCCACACATTATGTAATGACAAAATATGTATGGCGGATGCAACTCGTGACGTCACACGGCGATATATCGCTCTCTTTCATATTGTAAATTTAAATTGTTTGTATATTCGTTATTTTTTAAGATATACGAAAATGGGTTCTAGATTGTTTATTAACATGTTATCTGACATCGAGTAGACGAACAAAAAACTTTTAGGCAACATGCCCGCAACTTCGTTTGCGTACAACAAACGGAAGTCGGAATCTTATTTTTTACGTAACCCTAAGATAAAAGTAGCCTAAGTTGCTACTTCAGGTACCTTACCGTACCGATTATACTTTCACATGCATTTAGTGAAAAGCTGCACAAACAGACACTTCAATCATATACTTTAAACGAGGCAATCTTGTATATATACATATAATCGGTTTCTCAAAAACACCTGCAAGTATTACCATGAAATTTACGATGCAGGGGGTTTTGGGGGAGAAAAATCGTTCTAGCTAGATCTTATCCCTGAGAAACTGCGCATTTTCTTTCTTTGGTCCTGCAACAATACTTCCATAATTTCGACTCTACTATGTCAGTCCGATTGGCAGTTTGGTATGCGTATGTATATTTTCGCTTTGTTCGAAAATGCGGAATGTGGTAGGTTCGAATCCCGGTCAGATAAATGTTTTTTGTGGTTCTTTTTATTATTTAAAATTCATCAGAACTAAGAGCAAAGCTCGGTTACCCTTCTTTTATTTATTTGTAATAGACGTAAAAACGTTTTAGCCTCGACATGCCCCTGTCCCTGAGTCCCTATAGTCTAGACCACGTTTCTCAAGCAGGGGATCGCGGCCCTTGGTCGAGTTTGTTTTTAAAGGAGGTCGCAGTCTGTTGAAAAATAATAAATACATACTGCTTATATTGTATGTATTTATTCTTTTTCAATAAACTGCGTCTATTTGTTTTTCGAACTAATCTTTTGTATCGAACGTCGAAAAAATCGTTCGAACCAGTGAAGTCTAATGTAACGTATAGCTGATAAAAATAGCGCGTTATGTAATTTAATATATTAATATATTGTAATAGATTCATAGTGACGGGGTCGCAAGACTTTTTACTTAACTTTTTGGCTTTTCGTGGGTCGCGACATAAAAATGGTTGACAAACGATGCTCTAAGAGTCTAGACAATACCCCCAAACGACAAACACTAGCTACAGCCAGTAATGATGTATGCAACGGCAATACACAAATAGATCTCGTCAGACGGGACTCACATCTGCTGCAGTTCCCATAGATCGGGTTACTGGTGCCACTTCAAGTATCTCAAACACGCACTTTTTATGCCCAAATCACCTATGATACCGCAAATAATTCGGCCAAGTGCGAGTCGGGCTCGCGCACAAAGGGTTCCATACAAAAGGGCAAAAAAAAACACGTATAATATTATATCAGTCTATAAAAACACATAGTAGTATCGTAGTAAATTATGAGCACACACTCGCACCCATACAAACACGCACGCTCACACTCATAAACACACACACACACACACACAAGCAAGGTTACACTCCTAAGTTAAAATGTATTTTCTATAGTTAAAAAACTTACAATTTATAAAAATAATAATTAAAATATAATATATGTACCTGTTAATAAAAATACTAATAATTGTCGGATGGAAGGAGCGGGATTCCCCTAACACAAGTATTTGACTTAAAAGGAGGTCCCCACACTATGTAATACTATATATATTGTAAAGAAAATAAAGAATTTTTGATTTTTGATTTTGATCTGTGATTTTAACTGTCTAGCTATCACGGTTCACGAGATACAGACTTATGACAGACAGAAACCCTCATTGAATTATTGATGCGAAAGTTTGCCAGGATAAATGTGTAACTGTTTAATGCCTAATCCACTGGACCGATATGGCGTATAGATAGTTTAAAATAATCAGATATATATAGATAATATAGATTATTATTATGCCACTTTTCCGTACTCAAAGGGTAAAAACGAGACCCTATTACTGGGACTTTGCTGACCGTCTGTCCGTCTGTCTGTGAACAGGCTGTATCTCATGAACCGTGATAGCTAGGCTGTTGTAACTTTCACCGATGACGTAAAAACAGAGTAACATAAATATTTCACGTGGGCTCTCGTACAACAATTAATGTGTTTTGTACGGAATACTTCGTGCGCGAGTCCGACTCGTTCTTGGCCGGTTTTTATTTACTTATTAGCAAAGTAAACATACGGTTCTCATGATTTAGTTGCTGCAAATAATTTTTCATGTTACTAACCGTTTTTATTACCAGAATTTGTAGGAGAAAATATTACCAAACCTTTTGTAGTTTATTTTTCCATTTAGCTATTTTTAGAAGCCTGTGCCATAATCTAGCTATTTTAGTAATCTGTGCATTAATTTTCGGTACATTGCTCTTAAATTACTACCTACTTAAGTATTATTTAAGTACGTTTCTTCAAAGCTGATTATTTATTACGCTTAATCGACTAATAACGATGAAAAACAGTCGTATAACACCACTGTTATTGTAATATCCCTTATATGTAAAACAATACATAGCAGGCGACAGACAGGCGACAGACATTAAAATAGTCCTTATGTCTCGGAAATAAGAATTATCAAATGTATTAGGGGGTTTCCTTACAAAATTAACTATATAGGAATCTCAGCGATATGCAACCATACCGCTCTAGTATTAAGGGTGTTTATTTTGGTAAAACAGTGTGTGGTTTTGAAGCATCCTGTGTAATGCGCGTGCGCGGATGTGGCGTACGTACTAAAACCATAAATGGAATGTAGTGGTTCGTTACCACCTCGTGGCCAAGAATTTTTGGACTTATTCGCAGCAAAGGCAACGCACATGTGATACCTCTGGTGGTGCGGAGGCCTGTGCCAGATATCGCTTATTATCAATGATTCGTGTGCTCCTTGTCTTTCTGATGTCATTTTGTTCCATTCCTAAACATACATTTGCTATTTGAATTGAAAACTTCCTCGAGTATAAGATAAGTGGCAAATTTTTGAAGGTTTCACTTCTATCACGAGTGAACTTCACACGTTATAGTTTTAAGCTAAGTACATCTTTATTTTCGAAAATGGCATATTTATCCTATAAACGAATTTAATCGATAAAGATAATCATTTGGTTACGCTCATAACATTATGTTTTATACAGTGTGTGTCGTCTCGAGGCTAGGAGATTTTAACAGCAGATAATAGGTTTAGTTTTTTTGAAAAAAAACCCACCTTTCGGGGGTCGCAACCCTTAACCCCGAGTTACAGGCAATTGAATAAATAATTGATGTTTTGGTTACTATCATAAATTGAATAAAACTAAATAAACGATTTTGTTAGGCCATAAACACATCAAAAGAGTCTTATTTTATACCTAATCATAATATTTTTTGCATTCATTAATCATTT
Organism: Phengaris alcon alcon; assembly: GCA_037179445.1. NCBI lineage: Eukaryota > Metazoa > Arthropoda > Insecta > Lepidoptera > Lycaenidae > Phengaris > Phengaris alcon. The sequence goes on along the minus strand of JAYRCH010000471.1, from coordinate 1,455,707 downwards.
ATTTTATAACACCCTTAGAACCAAAAAAGTGAATCTCAAAAAAATTTTTTTGTTCGTAATTTTTTTTATCTAGCCCATTAACCCCGTATTTATTATCAGAATACCATATGATAATGCCAACAATTTGACGTAAAATACAACACCGAAAGTTTATTCCTTCTATAGACAATCAGCTGTTGCTTTAGGGTTTGCGACCGGTGGTCTACTCCCAAAAGGGGGGGTGATTTGTCGATTAAAATTAAACCTTCTATCTGCTGTTAAAATCTCTTTTCCTCGAGAGGACACACTGTATATATTTTTATATTCACAAATAAAAATTCACACATTTTAATAAATGCGTGGAAAAATATTATTGTTATTTCGACAATTAACCGTGGCCTTTAGAGGTTCAAAGCACGTTGAACTCAGGATGTATGTATGTTTTTGTTTATATTATGATAAACTTATTTTCTAAAATGTAGACTAACAAGTATTTGTTTCAATAAAGGTATAAAACCTTTATTTTTTATGGCATTTTAAAATGGATCAATGTATGATAACGTTAATTAAATAAGTGATTAATAATATTGTTATTGATGATATTTTTTGTGCTTGCGCAGGTTAATAACAATAATTATTGAATATAGGTTTGCTTGTATTTAATAACACCCTTACAATACTTTAATTATTGGACCAAAATCCTGAGATTAACTTTATTAGCTCTTTATTTGTAGACTGTGGATTTTTGCAAAGATAACTTGTTAAGATTCCAGTTAATCTTTTAATCAGTTTTTGACCAACGTTCAGACAACAAAGGTTCCCAACATAAGGCCAATAACAAAAAGCTATGTAGGTGTAAGATTCTAACCCACCTGTTGCAACTGAATAATTACTCGCCATTGTTTGTCACCGTTCAGAAGTCCCGCGACCGTCGCACGACTACCACGCGCCGTCCATCTTAGATTCCATTTTCAAATTTGACGTTTGTGATTTTTCATTTTAAAATTTTATAGGTTTTGGATTTTTGTGTACTGTGATTTTTTGAGATGACCCCCGTTGGACTCCTGTTTAAAGTGAACAGGTGAGTGCATTAGTATGCGGCTGTCGTAGGGATGATGTCCTTATTCATAAGAAGTTGTTAGCCCTTGCCTATTATATACCTAGCTGTAGCTCAGCGTAAAGCCCGTATGCCATAAATCATAATATAGTGTACGAGTAACATAAATATTAATGTTGTGAAAAAAAATAAAATAAGTGAACTATAGAATACAGAGAAAAACTGAAACATAAAAAATAATTTTTACTAACCCCCGACCCCAAAAACGGTGTCGGCCCTTTAGGCTTCAGCCATGTCGGGGGACAGCTATAGAGAAGTAAATAGGGAATACCAAAAGGTCTCCAACATGGGTAGACTGGAAAGAAGTTTCTTTGTTTTTTTCTGGTACTGCGTTACTTAACATTTTTTATTATTTTTACGGTTCCTTACCAAAAGGGTAAGAACCCTATTACTGAGACTCCGCCGCGCTGTCCGTCTGTCTGCCACGAGGGTGTATTTCATAAACCGTGATAGCTAGACAGTTGATATTTTCACAGATGATGTATTTCTAATGCCGCTATAGCAACAACGACTAAAAACATAGTAAAATAAATATTTACTTATCCCTTAAAAAAAACGTGATATTTTTGCTGTTTTGTACGGAACCCTTCGGAATCATCTGACTCGCACTTGACGGTTTTTTTTTTTTAATAATTCCTACCGTATAATATTGAAAGCTAGATTTACAAATTAAAGACTACATTTTCTACCATTACCGATCAGTGGCCAGTGACCACACCTCATGGGAACATCAATATACATCGTTCCCAGCGACGGATAGTAAATTTTGCATGTATTTAAATGAGCTTAGAACACAGCCGATACTACGTTACATTAGCTCACTTGTTGCGATTTACATAACACCGAAGAAGCGATTCGCAATATTTAATTACTAGCTTTTGCCCGTGGCTTCGCCCGCGTGCTATAGTGTTCTTGGAGAAAAAACTTCTTCAGCAAATAACTCTACTCACTGCAATATACTTCTGTATACAATATTGAAAATGTTTTTTAGGGTTTCGTACCCAGTGGGTAAAAACGGGACCCTATCACCTCGACTAGACTCCGGCCGGTCCAACCGCTATGTCCCTGCATTTTAAATCTGTAATATCTTCGAAAATATTAATTTAAAGTACATGCTGTAAAGGGCCATATTTATCTATATTAAATGCACAATGTATATTTTAAGGTACTGAATTGGATAAGGATGAATGCTGTATTGCTTAAAATCGCTTCGAAAATAAGCCATTATTTCTCGTAAAAAGTAAAGGATAAAAAATGGTTATTGTGAGTTATCCCTAACAGACAGACATATACCATCGCGAACTTTTTAGTAGACCATTTTAAGGTGTACAATACTGTAGTACATTATTTTGATCTACCTCGTAGGGTTCAGCCAGCGTTTGCAATGTGTTTATTTACGACATTAGAAAACTCTAAAATTATCAGTGTTTCTCTACTATATTATGCATGTTATATACATATAAACCTTTCGTTGTCATATAAAAATCCGTTGCGTAGTTTTAAAGATCTAAACATACTTAGGGACAGACAAAAAAGGTACTTTGTAGGTATGTAATAGAAAAACTATTTTAATATGATGACATGATATTGTTTTCAGTGGAAAAAATTCAGTGGAAAATACATTATAACAAATTAAGTAACGCCCGAAATTTCGAGAGTTGTCTAAGCTCATTATCAGTTGATAGTGAGCTAAGAACACTCGGTCATGTTAGCTTTCAAACAAAAAACCTTCATCAAAATCGCTTCATCCGTTTTGGCGCTTCGATGCCACAGACACATACACACAAAGACTTATCATTTAATTCTTTATTAACATTATACATAACTAGCTTTCTGACCACAAACAAAAAAGTTACATGCAAACATTGATACCACTTTATCCCCTTTATGAGGTGAATTTCGCAAAATATCTTCTTAGTGTCTACACAAAAGTCACAAAAGGAAGCCACGGTCCAAATATTACGTTTCTAGCTTCAGAACTTTTGCCTCGGCAAATGTTACTTTATATTATACCTAATATGTCCAAATCCTACAACTATGATAAATGTGAAAATTTGTGAGGATGGATGGATGGATGAATGTACGGATGGATGTTTGTTACTCTTTCACGCAAAAACTACTGAACGGATTTTGATGAAATTTGGTATGGCAGTAGACAGTAGTTTATACTATGGATTAACACATAACCTACTATTTATACTGAAAAAGTGCGGTTTTACCGTAGGATACTGTAATTTCGAGGGCGGAGCCGCGGGCAAAGCTAGTAATATGAAAAATCCTCCAGTTATACATTTAATCACGACTATACTATCATAATTGTGAAAGTTTGTGAGGATGGATGGATATTTGTGACTTTCACGCAAAAACGACTGTATGGATTTGGATGACATTAGGTATGGCAGTAGTTCACCCCCAAACCAGTCTTCACTGCCCTTGTCGGATATGTACCTATTTACGCGGGCGGAGCCTAGCCTGACTTTAAACTTTGCATCGTTTATTACTGTATAATCTATGGTTTATTAAAACGTCCACATATTAACTCTCCTCCAATACATATAATTTGACTACATAATATGTACAGTACAGTATGGTACTATATAATATGGTAATTTATGTAGACGACTGTGAGAATCGATACTATGTGGGAAGTGTAAACTGGTTCGGCGGGGGATCCGATTTCCGACGATCTAACGGTCACCGGTGTGCCCGGGCCTTAATGATCTGTAAGGCTGGGACTATATTGTCCGGAATCCGTAAGGCCGAGGAAAAAAACAGAGCACTGAAAATAGAACTCTGCGCCAATACAATAGAGCTGAAAATCGAACACACGAGTGTCAAGTCGAATGTCAACGTCAAATCTGACAACCCGACACTCATTCCTATTTCCTATTTAGAGTCCTATTTACAGTGCTTTGAATTTTCCCAAGCCTTCTGGATTCCGGATCATATTATTGTGCCGGCCCAAGATCTTCTCGATGATTGTAAAAACTATTAGAGTTATCGAATTAAAATAAAATATTACAAATATATTGACACCTCATTTAGTAACATCGGACCGGTAGTTTAGGCGCTAAGGTGGAACAAACATACATATACATACATATATAGACTGCCAAAATCACATCCCTTCCTTTTGGCTTCGCCGCAGACGGGTAAAAAGGAGTCTAGTGTTAATTTACTCCTCAAAAATATGAATACCATAGGGTGATTCCTCAACTCGTTGTCTCCTGCACCATAAAAATTCCTCGTGCTAAATTTCGTCCAAATGCAAGACTCTTGAACCGTTTCGCGTTCGTTCACCTAAAGTATAAAGAGTAAAGTGTCCGACTTCTTTGCATTAGATGATATTAAAATTCATGGTAAAATAAAGTCATCAGATGAAGATGTGATATGAGATATGATGTTATGTATTGAGGATTTTATTGCTATTAAATTGATCAAATCATTGATGTCGGTGAATATATCATATTGCTTAAAAGTATATTTTTCATACATTAGATTTAAACGCGCTACATCGTATAACAAAATTACATAGAATAGAATAGAATAGAATAGAATAGAATAGAATAGAATAGAATAGAATAGAATAGAATAGAATAGAATAGAATAGAATAGAATAGAATAGAATAGAATAGAATAGAATAGAATAGAATAGAATAGAATAGAATAGAATAGAATAGAATAGAATAGAATAGAATAGAATAGAATAGAATAGAATAGAATAGAATAGAATAGAATAGAATAGAATAGAATAGAATAGAATAGAATAGAATAGAATAGAATAGAATAGAATAGAATAGAATAGAATAGAATAGAATAGAATAGAATAGAATAGAATAGAATAGAATAGAACAGAACAGAACAGAACAGAACAGAACAGAACAGAACAGAACAGAACAGAACAGAACAGAACAGAACAGAATAGAATAGAATAGAATAGAATAGAATAGAATAGAATAGAATTATTTATTTTCCAAGAAATTGGTAATACAAGGATGTTATACAATATAGGTCACAATTTCTGCCTCTAGGGCGTGGAAATATTTACAATATAAATAAAGATCACGCAAATTAAAAACTTTTAAACAATAATTATAATAATAATATCATATCACCAAAACCTTTCATAAGCCAAAAGTTAAATCTGTCGTAATCACCATAAAATCATGTCAAAATCATCATATTTATTAAGTTATATTAATTAAGTAATAATTATTAAAGCAATGTCAAATCAATTATTAGAATTTATGTCATTTTATTTGTAATAAGTAGATATAGAAAATAAAATAAAAGAATGTCAAACAGAATAAAATAATTATTTAAAACATATTTTTGAATTTTCTGGTAACTATAACATCATTAAAGAACTCTTGTGTTGTGTAGTAGCATATATCTAATAACCAGGTGAATAGTTCGTTTTTAAATTTATTGCATGTAATGTTATTACCCAACGTCATAAAATACTAATATAAATAATATAAATAGTCATAGTAGATACAAGTATTTAATAGAAATTTAAACTGGATTATATATTTATGATTTATTAGGTTTAAGACATAGATAGAAAACAGGCGTGAAAATTGAAATAACTTTGTTATATTTACCGTGAGTTTCAAACCAGCAATACACTTGTAAGTTCTCTCGTGTTGCGGGCGCTCATGGTTATGTGACTACTGACTATGAATACACCACGAAATATTCAACAGATGTTGAATCTCGTAGAAAATGTATTCAATAATTCGCGAAAAAACGAGAAAAGTCTTGTTACTACAATGTAGTGTATTTTCATGCGCTCCACATTTTCACAGGAATGTTGCGTTTTGCCAAGATTGTTCTTGCTAATTGTCCGATTCTATGGTTTTCTTTGAAAAAAATAGCTTATGTGGAATGTAAGTTTAATTCGTTAGCGGGAAACAATTGTTGTGACGTTCTGGAGAATCTAAAATGGTATGCTTAACTAATATTAGTGTGTATATCTAGGTATAATTAGATAATTATGTATCGACGCTAGCACTTAATTACTATGGCATAGACCATAGACAATTTCAAGGATCACTTTTAAAACTATAACACCTTGTTGAATTCTGTACTGGGTCACTTTTTATTCCGTCCGAGTATAAATAAATGCTAATTAACTAGCTGCGGTAGATTTATAATTAATTAATCCTACTAATATTATAAATGTGAAAGTTTGTGAGGACGGATATTGGATGGATGGATGTTTGTTACTCTTTCACGCGAAAACTACTGAAAGGATTTCATTGAAATTTGGTATGGTAGTAGTTTAGGCTCTGGATTAAAACATATACTACTTTTAATCCCGAAAAAGGACAGTATTCCCGTGGGATACGGTATTTACGCGGGCGGAACCGCGGGCAACAGTTAGTTGATTAATATAGGCACATTATATTTTTCTTCACTGCTTAAGACATATGAATTAGATTCATAATTATTAGATTCCCTGATAGTAAATTTTTTCTAATGAAATGACCGAGCAGACAGATCGCCTGATGATAAGCGATTACCATCGCCCATGGACACTCTCAACTTGCGTTCCTGGTCAAGCACCCCTTGGGCTTCCGGTAACCTCACTCACACGGCGAAACACAACGCGAGCGTTATTCCACGTCGGTTTTCTGTGTCACCGTATTTATGCGACCGAGCCGGCCCGTTTGTGCCAAAGCATGGCTATCCCACGTCTATTTTGGCGCGTATATGTGTTGGTTCTGGAGACTGCATTCGCTTATCACTTATCACTAGTAATGTATCTATCTACACAAGAGATGCGCTCGGCTCCGTTCGTGCCGTATGTGTGTCAATAACATGCGCGCGCGCACGCCTGTCTGTTTGCTACTTATGTCAATTATTCATTATTGACATTGTAGCGATAATCGCGAAAAAAGAAGAAAGCCGATGTTGCGGTTGAAATGAAGTGGATGGTTCGAGAAATGTTTGGCATAATGATTTAAATGTTTTACTTATGCAGTTATGGTAGCCTAGGCAATAGCTCGTTGTTTTTTTTTACAAATAAAAATATTTACTAGTTATAAAATACATAGACGCAAAAACCTAGAGTTCAAAGATAACCATTATTTTTCCAGTAATTTTCGCGTTGAATCTAGATATATACTAAAAATTCCTTGACTGTTTAAGATGTACGATATAAAGAATGTATTTTTACCCGAGTACGGCGAAGCCAGAAGGAAAGGTAATGATTTTTGCAGTCTATGTTTGTGTCTATGTTTGTTTGTTCCATCGTAGCGCCTTAACTACTGAACCGATTTTAATAAAAGAGGGGTCAATAGATTCGTAATAATAGCCCGGGTAACATAGGCTGTATAATTTGCATTGCGGGTTATGTTCATGTTCATGTTTATATCAAAAGTTAAATACCCCGCTATTTAACTTTTGATTATTGTAGAATGGAACAACAATATTTTGAGGCCAAACTGGACAACACTGTGAGTGCCAGTTGTTCACCGCACCACTGCAGCAACACGCGATCTGCAATAATTCATTTCCAAAGATCAATTAAACAAAAGTAGGCGATACTCTTAACTTGACGATTTGATTTAGTTACGCTTTTGCTCGCGACTTTGTAGTTCGCGTAGAACGTTTTATATCTGCTGGAGGTAGCCTAGCGGGGCAGTGGTTGTGTGTGTGTGTGCTTTTTATTGATTTTATGTATTTTTAAGCATTATTTAAAAAAATCTTTTTTACACACCTCCTTTTCTCCTCATATTTTTAACCCCCGACGAAAGAGGGGTGTTATAGTTTGACGTGTCTGTCTGTCTGTGTGTGTCCGTGACATCGTAGCGCCCAAACGGATGAACCGATTTTCATCTAGTTTTTTTCCGTTTGTAAGCTGACTTGATCGAGAGTGTTCTAAGCTATAATTCATCATCATCTCGCTCGCTGCTCGACATTTCGGGGGTTACTTCAAATTTTTTATTTTGTTTTTGTATTGGCATAGTTTTCGTAAAAACCCTTTTTACGAAACTTACAAACTCACATTCACATTTAGAATATTAAGTAAGAACTAATGTATCGCTCTGTCACCTCCAGACTCCAGTACTCTGACATAGTATCTGTTTGTCTGTGGTTTCGCGGTTGATCGAATTACAAGTATAATACTTCGATACTAGCCGTTACACCCGACTTAGCCCGTTCTCAAACAGTTCATAAATATTTATCACTAACAAAAGATATTTAATTAACATTTTCCTCTACAACTTATCTCACTAATCATCTTATACTATAAACGACAAATCTTCTATATTATATATAATCGGAATCTCGGAAACGGCTGCAAGTTCCATGAAATTCGATATGCAGGGAGTTTTGGGGGAGAAAAATCGATCTAGCTAGGTCTTATTCCTAAGAAACGACGCATTTTCAAGGTACATATGTTTCTTCTTTCGTCGTGAAACAATATTATATCAATACTTTTGACTCTATTGATGTCAATCCGAATGGCAGTTGGTATGAGTAATAATTTTTTCGTTGTTGGCTCATTGATGTCTCAGGTTCGAATCCCGGTCAGACGTAGAGTAGATTTTTATAAAATCTACTAGAACTCCGAGCAGAGCTCGGTTACCAACTTACCCACTTACTTATTATAAGTAACCTGGGTAACCCAGTACTTGTGGCGGAAAATAATGTTTAGTAGATAGATCGTCTTCATTATTTGTTCGTATTTTAGTCCAATCGTCTTTATATCTACTGTCGAAAACTGTAATATGTCATGAAAATCAGAACATATTCATAGTTGGTTGTTTTAAATTCATATCTTTTTATATCTTATTTTTATATCTTTTTATTATATCTTTTTCGTCTTATTATTATATCTTTTTAAACTTCAAAATCAGCGTTCACCTTAAAGATGTTACAGAATTCAGACATTTCCGTTTCCACGAAAATGTTTGGCTTAAAAGAGTACGATTTACTTTTTACAACACTTTCACTGTTTTACAAAATAGTGTAATTTTATTTTTCTGTAACTTAAATGAACAGCGTGCAAAATAGTCCTGTAGGGTATTCCGTATTCATGAATAAAATCACTCGAGGTCGCCCTGTGGTCGAGATTAGCCCATAATAATTCATAATATAATTTTTAAGTTTCAACTTTATAATGATACTTTTGCATCTTAAATAGAAAAAAAAATATGTTGTTTGTTGTTGTTATTTTTATTAATTTTATGTATTCCTAAGCATTATTTAAAATATATTAGCTTTCTGCACACCTTCCTCCACATAACCTTTAATTTACCTGCCAAATTTCATACTTCTGTACATTGTACAATGTTAAAGGTGCTATTCGCATTTTCCTAATTAATATAGATATTTTTTCTATTATTCATGCTATGGACATTATTACTAGTGACCACGTAACGTTCTATAATATTACATTACTATGGTAATATTATTGTGTGTGCTTAACCGATTAATGTGCTAATATTAAAACACGGAACACACACGGTTGATGATTTATTATTACATGTTCAACACACAGGACTTCTTGCACTATTTCCACTTTAATAAGTATTATACATTAATTTTAATATATTACACGACCGGCTTCGACAAAGTCATCATCAGGTGTAGGTAGATTAAAATTTTTTAAAATTTTGTAAACATGTGCAAAGGGTTGCCAGCATCATGAAATTTTTATAATTTTGTGCAACGTAATTTAAATTTTTATACCAACTTATTCTATTTTCTACTGTATATTACAAGTACAAATTAATATTAGTATAATATTATAATATTAATTTGTGACATATTTTCATTCACCAACGTATTGAAGCGACGTTTATCGCTGAGCTGCGGTTTAAGATCTGTGTATCCCACTCTAAAATTGAATGAGAGACAGTGACAGGGATCAAATCCAAGATTAACGATAAGCGCGTTTAAAAAAATTTGGTGAAATCGGGGCTAAGTATATAACGTTTTGTAAAATCAATTACTTTGTGCACATGATTTACTGCTTATATATATTGATGAAACCAATATTCGCCGCTGAGGCCATTGACCTCGCACTATCGTCTGATTCGCCTTATTCAAACCTAACGTTTGTAAATCAGTTGTGTGCAGTGTGCAGTATTGGAATTTGAAAAACATATAATAATATTTTTTAAGTTTTATTTGACTTTTATACGTCATATTATGTATTGAAAATTACTTTCTTTATCATTAAGTATTATATAAGACCTACAGTGAATTGTCCATTTTCAATTTTTCCGTTCCATTTATTATATTATTCAATTACAATATATTATACGGAAAGCCATAAATCTATCGTTTACGCTGCAAAACGCTCGAGTGGACATAGAGCAAAAACAGTCTATCTCCAACTTTCCGCATTACACGCTAATTACTACTGTAAGATAATATTAATCGCAGTTTTGTTAAGATGATCTTGTCATTTATTAATTATGAAAATATTAACTACATAGGTAACAATTAGTTTTGAATTATATTACTGGCACGATAGAGTATTGCTATCTTTGAGATGATAGTATATAAATAGTTTAAAAGTTCTTATAAAATCTACCATTGCACCCCTATTTAGAAAAACCTTTTTTTAACGGATTTCCATGTCATTGTAACTATCTGCGTGACAAAATTCAACGCAGTCCCACCAGCTGTTGATATTTCACAAATTACTAAATATTAGGTCTTTACCTATGAAATTGCCGTTTTGTATGAAAAAATTTAAACGAATTTTTTTCATGTATTTTTTATTTTTATTAATCGAAGTAATGCAATCAAAGCAGTGGCAGTTTATTGATGCCCTTCTTAAAGAAATCAGCTTGACGGGAGGCAACAAATTCTTCAAAGGCATTTTGCACTGCCTCTCGGGTATTGAATTTTTTTCCCGCCAAGAAGTTATCCAAATTCTAGAAAAAGTAGTAGTCTGTAGGCCCAAGGTCTGGTGAGTAAGGCGGATGACGGAGAGCTTCCATCCCCAGTTCTTGCAACTTGGAGACCGTCTGCTGTGCAGTATGAGGTCGCGCGTTGTCGTGCAGGAGCAGCGGAGACGAGCGATTGACCAATGCTGGTTGGAGATGTGCCAGCTTCACCATCATTGTGTTCAGTTCTTCACAGTACACATCTGCAGTAATGCTCACCCCGTTTTGTAAGAAGCTGTGATGAATCACACCCGCGGCGCTAGACCACCAAACAGTGACCATCACTTTTCTAGGGGTAAGTTTTCGTTTAGGGCATTGCTTAGGTGCTCAACCAAGATCCAACCAACTTGCTGAGCGCTTGCGGTTATCAAACAGAATCCATTTTTCATCGCAGGTAACAATGCGGTTCAAAATTCCTTCATTTGTGTGTCTGTTGAGCACTGCAAGGCACGTCTCGACGCGTACTTCGCGCTGGCGATCATTGAGTTCGTGGGGCACCCATTTGTCAAGCTTTTTTACCTTGCCAATTGGACGCAAATGGACCAATATTGTTTTGACGCTAACGTCGAAAGCTGCTGCTAATTCAGCCGTATATTGTGTATCATCAGCTTCCACAATCGCCTTTAATTCGTAATTGTCGACCAAAGTCTTCGGACGACCGCGAGGTTCATTTTTCAGGTCGTAATTTCCAGAACGGAAGCGAGCAAACCAATAACAGGTGGTGCGTTGGTTTTTAGTGTTAGCTCCGTAAACGTCGTTGATGTTGCGTGCCGCTTGTGCCGCGTTGCTGCCACGACGGTACTCATATTCCATAATTACTCGAATTTTTAACGTATCCATGATGACGAAAAAGGTTGAATGCGATGAAATGCGATAAAAATGCAACACTAATCAATAAACAAATGAATACTTTTGGAAAAAGAATTCCATGTTTTTAAAATAAAATTAATTTGAAATTAGAATTCTTAGCCAAACAAAAATTATTTTGATTTGAAATGGCCAGTACTGCAGAACGGCAATTTCATAGGTAAAGAGTTACAAGACCTATTAGTTATTGACTATACTAATTTTCACCCATTTAGGATTCAATTTTTTTTATACAAACTTTCAACCCTTATTTTACACCCTCGGAGGGTGAATTCTAATAAACCCTGAAACACGTATTTAGTGAAATTTATTTAAGATCATGAATCTCAATTAAAGGTTTTCCATACAATTATTCAACCCCTATTTCACTCCTGTAAGGGTGGAATTTTGAAAAATTAGAACTACTGTCCAAGCTTCTCATTTCTACCATTAGCGGTTACGGATGTGCGAGGGTCTATAATATGTCAGTCAGTCAGTGAGGGAAAAGGGAAAAAATCGCCCAGTATAGTATAGCCCAGTAGTAATACCTATATTTATGATGAGCCTTGAAATTTCTTAGAAACAACTAAGGCCTCGTGAAAACGCTCCGTACAAAAGTGTATGAAATATAAGGCCGCAGGAACATATTTGTAAATATCTCTATTTGTGCGTTTAAGTTCATCCTTATAATTATTCATAATGAATGTTTTTGTATACGATGTAAGTAAACTAATGATGTTTTCTATCTACCTTCTGGGAAATTCGTACTAATATGAATAATAGCAAAACGACATACTCGTATTCTCAAAAAGACGTATTCTCAAAAGGACAACTACAGTCGTCAAAATATTAGATTTACTAGCTTTTGCACGCGACTTTGCCCACGTTAAATTGAGTTTCTTTGGACCCATTACCAGGACCGGTAATGGGAATTACCGGTCCTGGTAATGGGTAAATAAACTTGGGAGACTTCGTATTATAAACTTGGGAGAGCCCTGTTGAGCCCTGAGCCCTGTCACAGTTGATAAAAGTAGCCTATGTGTTTGTTTAGAGCTTAAACTACTACCATACCAAATTTTATCAAAATCCATTCAGTAGTTTTTGCGTGAAAGAGTAACATCCATCCATCTATCCGTCCATCCATCCATCGATTAGCTGATACTACTGACACAGCAACTATATTATATTGCCTATACAGTCTTTGTAAATCCCATGTACGAAGTCACCCGCAAGGATCAAGTATCTTTCCTCAGATATATAAACATCTGAACATTTAAAACCATGTTCGAAATTTATACACTTTATTTATATCATGTACTGCACAATTTCTGTTCTTTTGAGAATACGTCGTTTTGAGAATACGTCCTTTAGAGAGTATGTCGTTTTGCTACTATGGCGTTTTGCGCCAGAGCCGATTAATATTATAACTAACAATTAGTTCTCTAATACTACTTACAAAAATTTTTGCTTACTGCTAACTTTACCATACACGAGTAAAAAAGTTTAGCTGCTTTGTGCATCATATCGTTATCTATTTATTTTTGCTATGTTTATTATGTATTCGCCTGGAAAACTGATATGCCCGTATAGTATATACTTATAGTAGCTGTTAGCCCGCTATACATATTACATAGTACCTATTATAGTCAGCTGCCTATATAGTCAGGCCATGTTAGCTTATCAAAATTCAAAAGCATTCCTTTGCTGTTTACAGCTTATCGCTAATACGATTGTAATGAATATGTAATTACTAATATTATTATTACATTAAAACTGTTGCATAACATTATTTAATATGGACAACCGTGTAAATGTGTAGAATTTGTAATGTGGTAACGTAAACAAAATTTAAAATTTAAGTAACCCCCGAAATGTCAAGCAGTGGGCGAGCTGATGATTATGAATTATAGCTAAGAACACTCTCGATCATATCAGAAAAAAAAACTAGATCAAAATCGGTTCATCCGTTTGGGCGCTACGATGCCACGGACAGACACACATACGGCACGTCAAACTTACAACACCTCTGTTTTCGTCGTGGACGAAATATATGAAATGTTGAGAATATTGAATTAAAATAAATTATACAGATTGCAGATATTAGAGGCAATAACGTCATCATTTTGGAAGTTCGTCCTCCGGTTAAAACGTAGGCAACCCTTTAGCGGCTTACAGTAGGCCGCATTTTGTAAACTGGAGTTGTGCGCTCGATAGAACTGAAAATTGAAGTTTTTGAAACCTTTTTTTCTCAGTCATGGTCGTATTAAAAAATCCCAAAAAAATATGTTATGTTAATCTGCATTATAGTCTTTTTATAAATTGAAATTTTTATTTAAATATTGATTAAAAATACGCTAAGTCCACCCTTTTTTTTAAAGCTAAAACCTTTTTTCTCTTCTTCCATTAAGTCACACGAGTATAGCAATTATTTCAGTATTTTAAGTAAGACAAGACTCAGGGGAACGCCATTACAGTTTTTAGGCAAATTTTGTCTGAAATATTTATAGCGATTTTTTACCCGATTACAATACTCTCCGATCGACGCGATGCGCCCTTGTCGCCTACAAAACCAGTATGGGACTTGACTCGGGCTTAATGGCTCGGCCCTTATCGGCTAGGTTGGCAACGTACAAACACCATCGGTGCTCCTGCGGCACCGCACTCGTCTGCCTCGTTCCCAAGTCCGGTGCGCCTGCGGCGTGGTGTCGGAGCGGAGCCGCGCGCGCCGTGTGGCATAACATACATTTTTATATCTAGGAAACCGTTGCGGCACCGCTGAGGCGCCGCGCCGCAGCCGCACCGCGCCGCCGCGCCGCAGCCGCACCGCGCCGCCGCGCCGCAGCCGCACCGCGCCGCCGCGCCGCAGCCGCACCGCGCCGCTGCGCCGTGTGGTTAGGCTAAGATAGGCATCATACTGTCGGTCGGTCATGTCATATTATATAGATAGAGAAAATTTGAACCCTGCTATAATACTAAGTATATCATCTAATCTAGTCTAAACGTAATTCCAAAGAAACAGTAGCGTCCTATAACGCTACCAATTTAAATGTCACTTATTAACAGTGCAATACAGAAATACATATTATTATTACACATTAAATTGGTCGAATTTAATATTTTTGCTTACTTTTAGATGAAATTGATTCTGAACATAATATAACGTTTATCTTTAATTCAACCCTACCATGAACCATGAAGGTCATAGTAACGAATATAAAATGTTAATTATTATATTAGTTTAGAGGACTTTAATTTTACATAATGATAATAACATAACAAGTGAATTCAAATCTCACAACAATGGAGGGAATATAATGTGAGATTAAATAATTGCAAGGTGCAGCACCCATGGTGTAATTATTTTGATATTTTTAACTTTGCATTAAATAATTATATTCCTCATCGTACCTAAGTATATACCTACCACGTGCATTAGTAATATAATATTATACTCTTTGCCTTAGGCCCTAGGCTAAAGATCCAATTAAATATAAACCTAAACAGAGACATAGCTCACTATAATGCTACAAATATAAATGTCACTTATTTACCGTACAGTAATAAATATTATTATGTACAAACACATCAATCTGAGCTAATTAAATCTTATTGTTTACGTTTAGATTAATTTGCATCGGAACAGAGTATCTATATTATATTATGTGTATTGATTATAATATAGGTTTTGCGAGGTGTTTTTATTTACCTCCTAAGTGCTAGGCATTATTAGCCGACTACGGCGAAACCAAAAGGAAGGGTAATGATTTTGGCAGTCTATGTATGTATATACATGCATGTATGTATGTTCCACCGTAGTGCCTAAACTACTGGTCCGATTTAAATGAATGAAGTATCAATAGACTCGTAATAATAGCCCGGGTAACATAGGCTATATAGTTAACGTAGTTATAGTGGTTTTAGTTTATGTTTAAAAATATGTTAACCACTACATAGGCATGACTATACTTAAAGTAATTTTCTTTGTTACAGCGAGGGTTTGTTCACGAGTCCCGTCAACTCCGCTCCGCTCGACTACGCTAAGGTGAGTTCACCTTTTTGTCGTTTATTTAAAAATAATAAGATTTTCAGCAATATATAATTATTGAAAAATATTAGGTACAGTGACCTCTAGCGGTGGCGCTGGTAAGACTCGCTTGCGTGTGGTTTCGTCGTTAAAGTGGTTTTTGCAGCTGCCGCTAGATGGCGCTTTTACGTTTGCCTCGTAAACTATTGATATTGTGGCTTCAGTAGTTATATTGTTTTTAAAGGTTTTACGAGCAGTAATTAACGTTTTAAAACGCATCTTAAAACTACAACGATGCTTCGATTATATGTTTACATACGTAGCACAGGAAACAAGTAGTTTACTTAGATCGGTCGTTACTCTTTGCCACAGAGTTTATTGCAGTGGATGATAGATTTAGGTGGCCCGACCACGATGCTCATTACTGAAAATAGTTTATTGGCCCATAATACATTCACTTTGAGAAATGATTTCTTGTTACAACTTTCAAATAGTTATGGCAGCCCCACACGCTATGCAAGCAGCATGGTAAGCACATTATTGGAGGCTTTAGTCTATCCATAAAAAAATCCGTAAATTGGTAAAATAGCTACATGATTCATCTGATTTAGAAAACATCAATTTTGACAGTTTTCAATAGAATTGGCGTGAAATGGCGCATGATATGAAACACCTAAAGTGGCCTTTTTAGACATTTAGGGCTCCGGAGATCAAAATGAAACACATTCTAACATAATTGCCTGTAGTTTTTGTGTATAAAAGTTAATATTGTTTGTAGTAGGTACTTGAATATGATTAGGTTTCCAATGATGCTGGTTTCCTTTAATAAAGTTCAGCTTGTATACTTAAGTTAAATAATGTTGAAAACTACGTAAAAACAGTTAGTCGGCAACTATATTTATAATTACAAATCATTAACCGATTACATACCGAAGTATTTGCAAATTGCAGTCCAGTTATAGTTGACTTAAGCGGCGAGATAATTCTCGATAATATGCAGAGGGCGGAAATATAAACATTCCTTTTCTAAAATCGTTCTTGATTTTTTTGTTTAAATAATTTTAAATTGGACGAGATATTGGTGTTGCGCTGGAGTTACAGGAAATTCTTTTTGATAGTCAAAACTCATAAACATCGTCAAAATCATGGAATATGGTCATATCTTACATAGCAATTTGCAAACAAGTTGTGCTATCTCAGGGAATCTAATTCATAAGCATGTTGACGGTTGTCATAGTTTACTCGTATTGTAGTAAATAAATCAAACTAACTAACTAATAAAAAAATTGAAATCAAACTGACGTGTCACTGACACTTGTATTGTGATTTGTGACTGTATATAGATCGTATTATAATACATAAATTAATATTACAAATAAATTAAGAGAACACTTTACCTGCTTATGATTTTGATTCCCTGATAGTACAATAAGTTATTGTATTTTGCTACGTTCACCGTAGAATATTGTCAATAACCTTTCTAGCCTATCAAGTCGCCGCGATAAGCGTAAAAGTCGCGAAGATGTGAAAAAGCGACACTCTTATAAACACCCTTCAACCCTTGACACCTTATCGACTCTCTCGAGCTTACCTCGGCAAACCTAGGTCTGCCTTCTTCAGTAAGAATATTTGGGCATGTCTTTACAAGACCTGCTGACTACAGAGAGTTGATATTTACGACGTTGGAATTACATTATGACATTCATAATAAGTCTTAGCATGTGAGATAAGGAACGATATAATATTATGTTTCTTCTCTTTCTAATAGCCGGGCCTCTATGCTATGTAGTTAATTTGATGTAGTCACCATCACCACCACCTATTCCGTCAATGTTCACACACGCCGAGAGCGCAACTATTTGTCTTAAGGTCACGTTACACGTAATTATGACCATGTTACACTCGTGCGTATCTCGCTCGTGACTAGCCTACAGTTTGATAGCGTTTAATACGAAAATGATTCACATACTTCTAAAGGTCGCTAGAATATTGCCCGTTCACACGCAGTGGCGAATTGCTTGGAGATGAAACATTGAAAACAATCAATTACTTACCTACTTGGTAACATTTTTTAAGGCCAGCATTAGACAGTAGTAGAATTGCAAAAGGTAGATGAAAGTAAAAGAAAACTTCTAGATTTTTACGGGTATCTAGCCGTAAGATATCAAGAAGTTAAAAAACTCAAAACCTAGCTTGGCAAAAAAGCAAGGGGACTACCAGGAACTGACAGCGGCGTAAAAGTAACGCTAACGAATAAAATTTTTGGAGTTTTGCCGGGGAATTCAATGGGTGACAACGTCACCCATTGAATTCCCGTCACGTTTTTGTATTTCCTTCAAAAAATTGTGTTATTCCGGTTCATAATGTGTAATATAATAGAATATTAACCACATATAAAAAAATAGGTAGAATATTAACCATTAAATATTCGTTAACGTGCACAAGTGTGAGAAAGTGGTACAGCTTCAAAAACGTGCTATTTTGTGTTTCCTCCAAAACTCACTAGGAACTTTCAGTAGAGCTTCTACCACTTTACTGAATTGACTGACTTGACTTGTTGACTGCACTGACTATTTATTTGGACTTTGACTAGACATAATGTTTCGTTTACGCCGCTTTCAAATTATCCTGCAAGGCCCACAGAAGAAATTCAAAAGTGAAAGTATTCATCTGATTAAATTCCAGAAGAATAATAATTACAAAAACTTTTCCCTATCAAAATTCATAGGTAGTTCACTAAATACTTAAATATTCATTTATAAACAGACTTGAATACATGGTTTCTTTACTTGAATTAAAGATAAAACGTAACGTAAGAAGTAGATGATGAAGAAGAGGTTTGTACGAAACTGTCAACATCTGTAACGCAACTCAAAACTGAAAATAATAATTTGGTAGTGATTTGATGTTTCACGATCGCCTCATAAGTGTCGAATAGCTTATTCGGAAGTTTTGTCGCTGCTTACTTTATATCGATAGAGCGACTGAGGCCAAAATATGCAAATTAGATGTCTGCCACTTATCAGTAGATTGTAAAACAGGCCCTAAGTCGTAGTAAGCAGGTTCTCATTACAGCACATACTTGTTATCCACATAACCTCGACATTCGACAGTTGTTCCAACATTTGGCCAGGTCCTCCTTGCCGATAATCGGTTTCGGTTGCGGCAAGGTCGGGATTATCGGATAGTTAACCGATAATCGCGATTGTTTTGGCGCGCAGCGACGCTGGTCACTCACCTTACGACCTTGCAATGTCGCGCGCTCTCGCTCTCGCAAACCGGTTGTTGGTGCTTTCTCGTTCTACGTCTCGTGTGATGCTGGGTTGTTTGCAAATAGACGCGCCGAGTGGTTCCGCGCGGCGTCACTAGGTGGCGCGCTATACGTTTAGCTTTGAGTTAGGTCTTAGAACAATGAATGACAATAAACTACCGGCTAACACTCAAACGCTTCTTATATTTAGAGACCCTCGTGGCTCCTGCGCTCCTTATCATTCTGTCAAACAGTGACAGCCCCAATTACATTAGGTCTATAACTAATAAGTTATACAAAATTAACAATAAAATAATAATTATTCGATTCGATCGATATTAGCATTCGGTTTGGGAGCCTCTTAACTTTGAGTGTTTGGTCGTGAATAAATGAGTTATTCATTCGTATGACAGACAATTCAATTTGTTCTCTGTATGAGTAAAGAAAACACGTGTGTCTAACGCTCTTTAATTATCCACTCGTGAGAAACTACACTGAACATAGAATAAATTAGTTCCACTTTAACGTCGAACATCGAAAACAACATAATATTGTAGTTGTTTAAATTTTTATGGCATTAAATACCGGCAAACGGGCAGACGGATCCCCCCATGCGATTAACACGCGCAACATCAGCTGATCTAAACTGGCCACATTCAGTGAATCGTGCTTCATTGCATTACAGTGCTTCATGAAACAGAAACATTTGAAGAAGTTACTCTTACAGCAACATTCAATGATTCTCATTAATTGACAAATATGCAAATCTTAGTGTATCATTTTACGCATTTGTATTGAAAACTGTTAAAGTAGAATTGTTGTGAAAAGCTGATGTTACATATCAGGTGCGATTCACTTAATGTGGCCATTTTAGACTTGCAGGAGCTAACGAACCCAAAGAAAACTTAGCAGATTTGTGTGAGTTGTGACACAAGTTTCACTTTTGAGATCTAGAGGGGGCGTCCATAAATTACGTGAGGTATTTAGGGGGTTCAACCGAATCGCACCAAATCTGACTTGGGGGAGAGCGGAGGGGGAGGGGTCGAGGTGAATCTCATGATATCCCACCAACTACCAAGGGATGGGTAAAAAATCCTCAAAAACGTCTCACGCAATTTATGGACGCCCCTAGAGGGATTAGCTCAAGTGTGTTAATTCCACTTAGAGTTCCAGTTCGTGTGTGCCTCGTACAAAATAATGGCTTTCACAAACTGAAATTTAAATACCCAAAGATAAAACTATAAACATGTTGCCCGCGTTACGACTTGGCCGCGGTAAAAAGTACCTATGTCCTTCCTCGTGGCCAACTCGAAACTCTGTGCGGTGTGTGCCCAATTTCATTAAAATCGGTGCAGTAGTTTTGGAGAATTTTAATTGCAAAGAAACATACAAACAAAACATTCCTCGTAGTATATATTTGTAAAGGATATAATACTTTTTAAATATTTTTGATAAAAGATCCGCGCGAGCGTTTTACTTCGGTTCTTTTAAAAGGGTTAGGTTAGTATTAAAATGTGGTAGGTACTTGTAATTTTCAAATATTCAGAAGCACGTTTAGCTGGCTTTGAATGCGACCTAGAACAACCTCGTTGTCAGCAGGCAGGCTCTAGGCATAAGGCAGAACACAATGACATTTTCCACTATGTAGCGCATGTGTTATTTCATCGCTGACTATGTTACATAGTCGATACACGTCATAATAATATTATGATATAGCTTTGGTTACTCGAGCAGACGCAATAATTTACGATTTGTGATAAAAAATAGCCTAAGGGCACGTTGAAAAATTCGACATGAATTGTATGTTTATCGGTCTATTTTCCGACCTGAAGAAAACAAATCCTACAAAACTAACAACTGCAACAAATAGAGGGCTACTTTATCTAAAATTGGTTTAAAATTTCATAGTAAATTATGGTTTTTATTAGTACAGTACAAACAATTTTCCAGAACATCTTCACACACAATTTACAAAAAGAGGTCGACTTTAGACTTTCTTCTATACCGGATACAATCACCTTAAAACTTGCTTAAAAATAATCCAATAATATTCAAAATTGATTTGGAAAAAGCATAAGAGTCGCCATAAATTTGCACGTGTTATGATATTATTCATGAATCTGAAATGCGTGGCAAATGGAAATAAGACTTATTTTATTGCACTGTCTGGATTTATTTCACAAAACATTTCTAAATAAATCTCAGTCCATACTAGGCCGCTGTCAAACAACACATTTTGTATATTAGTTTTGTACACATAGGTTTTCTTTAAATCTTACATGTACACAAAAACAATACATGGTATAACGACATTATATTCTCACAGGACACTTTTTATCTATATACTTATTGTAAAAAATTTGATGAAAACGCATCGGATCGCATGCATTGTACTTATAGAAACTTGATATGAGCTCATAGAATTCGACCTTACCCAGTGGTAACCATACTCCATAGAATACTTCAATAAGTATTCTATTAAAAACTGGTCGGCTTGGATCTGTCATGAACCCTTTTCAAGTTAAATTGTTAGAAAAGGGTCTTTTAAAATGGTAATTACGACGTAATAAAATGCTTCTTATTCATAAACGAATAGATAAAAGAAATAGGACGTAGTGGTAACTGTAGGTGGCTTTATGAAGGGAAGATTAGCAAGAAAAAGGGACTGTGAATGAAAGCGGTATTCATGATTCACTATTTAAACCAACTGATGCAAAAACTTTGAACTTTCGTTAACAAAGTTCCTGCTCGTCCAGTTTGTAAACATTTTCCTTTGCACTAGGACGCCTAGAAATATTTCAACACAAAGGAAGTGACCGCAAGGACTGCAGATGATTTCGATTAATACGATTCAACGCTGTTAAGCGTTTATCTTATGCCTGGTCGAGCGGCAACTTGTTCGATACCGATGGCTACGTTACAGCTACGGGTGAGGCGGGAGGCCTCATATTTTGTGCGTTGCGTTGCGTCGCACGATTTCCAATGCAAGACGGTGATAGCGCAGCCCACCCTTCGTCTCCTGTCCGTCGTTCCGTTGAAACGTCGCGCTCGAACTTCGACGACGCAACGCATTAATGTGCATGTCAAAAAAAAACTCTATTGATTTATAAAGACTTATCTCGATTATAATTATAGAATAAGCTCTATAAATCAATAGTTAGGCTATTAATATGCTGTTTATAAAGTTAAAATAAAGGGAAAAGGGATCACGAGGAATATTCCTTGTGATTTTGGGTTGCCAATATAAAGTTATTGTTACTCAAGAGAAAGATAAGCAACCCTTTAAATATAAGTGATAAAAAAGAAGAGATAGGTATCTTAAATATCATTATGTTAGTAATCTTAACTGAATCATAAACTGAATATCACAAGTAAAGCTGTGATATCATCAAAGTACAGTCCGTTCAGAGTTACTTCTGACAGGACTTTTATGTCGACGGCATAATAATCACTCTCATAGGAGCTCCTAGCTAAAATTACTGTAACTGACTGTATTGCCACGAGCCCACGACGTGACATCGTGGGAATAGTGACAAATGCAGTAACAAACTGACCGCCACTGTCACATTGATAAGCTTATCACTTATCAGAGCTTAGGGTGGGTACGTGATGAGTATCGGAGCTACAGGTCCTAGGATTGAATTGATTGATACTTGATAATAATAATTCGACGACCTCTGTGGTTAGCGCATTTGGGCTCAAGCTGGTCGCGGGTTCGAATGCCGCTAAAGAACGAATAATTCGAACCCGCGGCATGTGCGGTAACGCGCTAACGATTGAGCCACGAAATTTAGATATGACTATGAGCGACGTCACAATACTTGCCGTGCGATGACGCATCTCCAAAAACGACATCGCGATCAACAAAAGCAGCGACAAAACTTCCGAATAAGCTATCCGACACTTGTTAGGCAATTGTGAAACAGGCTATTAGAAAAGGAAATGTTTCTATTTATAAGTTATAGTTATAGTAATATTTATAAGTTATTCCGGAAAATATCAGATGTTGTAACACTTTTCAAAATTTAAAACGACATTATTTCGGTCCCCGATGTTCTGAGTCAACTATCTTTAAGGATACCAAGTACAATACCTAGATTTCCCATAACTGGGGTATTCTGTACAGATGCTGCGCGCACAAATGTAGGTTTTCTCCCATGAACCGCATGATCTATTGCTATCACTCACTCCAGGCTGGCATTGAGTTGGACATTTTTAATGACAAACTAATTACATTCAAAAGAAAATTAATAAAGTCATGTGAGGACGATGGTACAGATAGCTCCTAATATTTTTATAACTATTTAATAAGAATCTACATTTAATCACACCTATGAATTTGTTTTAACTATTTTAATTTTAATTTCAATTATATAACTCAATTCTATTGTATCTTTGTTATGTTATTATAATTGTATTTGTAATGTAATTCCAACTTTTCTTTTTTTAGAAATTGACTAACATAAAATGATGTGAATACCTGTAATTGGCATGCAAATGTAAAATAGAGTAAGACTATATTAAGTCAAATCCGCTGTATATTTTTGTATTGCTGTTGGTGTTTCTAAATAAATAAATAAATAAGATATAATACTTACGTTGACTACTTACGAGCATTTTGATGGAACTAAAATTGAATAATGTTGCAAAGTTCCAATTCAATAGTTGGCTACTAACGTCTTTACTATTGGGACCCATATACTTTCATTTTGGGATGAGACACCCCCATATATTGGGTGTCTCATCAACGGCAACACAATACAATAGGAAAGTGGATCAATGTTGGTTATTAATTTTTATAAAGGCTTCATAAATGTTTTATACCGTCTGTTTACAAAAGAGATCGTAGTAAATTCTGGATTGTATACAACAAAAGATCTAATAACGTATCTCCCATCAGCCCGCGACCCGCGTTCCCTCACGTGTGACTGTTGTCTAAAACGGATTTACATTAAAATAGAAACCCATATCGTTTAATATTAAACACTGAACGAGCACACTATGGACCAAAATACAAAATTATTTCAATTCTGAACATAAATAGATACTAGACAGTAATAATTGTTATATTTTAGCTTCAAGAAATTTGGAATGTCATTTATTGATCTCAGAAATTAATCATGCAATGTATTCGTAGATTAAATTTTGCATATATACTGTTTAAAAATTGGTTAGGAAAT
Organism: Phengaris alcon alcon; assembly: GCA_037179445.1. Taxonomy (NCBI): domain Eukaryota; kingdom Metazoa; phylum Arthropoda; class Insecta; order Lepidoptera; family Lycaenidae; genus Phengaris; species Phengaris alcon. The sequence goes on along the minus strand of JAYRCH010000471.1, from coordinate 1,431,400 downwards.
TGTAACAAGTGTAATTGGAAAAGAAAGACGATACATATATTGAAATTAACTCGCACATTACACAGTTTTTTTTATTGCTGCGATTAAAACATTCGCAAAAGTCTACATAAAACTGTCTCTTATATGGAAGTGTGCTAGAATTATAGTTTTTCACTCGCTGAATCTAAATATAGAACTCAAAACTGAAAGCTAGCTCGTAGTTATTTCATATTTTTTAAAAAGATAAAATGACCCAAAAATGTGATACCATATTAGTATGAAATTTTGCATTAAATCAAAAGGCATGAAAAAACCCAAATTTTTTTTTAAACAGTTATGTAATAGGATAAGGTGTTACTTTGCGGAAATCCATATCATACAAAATAAATAATATTATTTCTAGTAATATCCTGCGAAAAAAAAATAGATATTGTAATATTGATTAAATTGTAAACATTTTTTTGTGGCAGTGATACATATTTAAATGAACTGAACTGTAGACTATAGTGTGCGCCGTATTTCATTTTCAAATTAGGTCCTTTAAATAGAGGCCAACGACCTCGGGGTCTTAATCCCCGATCTAAATGCCCACAATACAAAGCACCAAGTCAGAGACGCGGAGCTTTGTAAGGTTTTTATTATCAATCGAGGGCCAGATCCCATAGATCTCAGGTACATAATAAATTATCTTCCCGGGTGAACCTCCGTATAATTTTGTTTGAGTTGACGATCTGTTAAGTTGTTGGAATCAGATTCTTGAAATTTTTCATGGGATTTTTGATTCGAATGTACCTATGTAATAAGACACAGAGGTTTGGTTAAAATAACATTACTAAGTCAGTTCGAGTAGTATTTTAACTTGTATGCATTAGTATGCATATGACAGCGGAGAGGAAAAGTATCTATAGTGAATTATCGCGGTAGATTTTCTTCTGAAAATACGATACAGTGACAGTCAGTAACGGATAGACAATACACATTCCGCTGTCGGCTTAGCTGACTCACCTAACTTACCTATAGACCACTATTAGGGAACGTACCCGATACTACGTGACCAATTATTACCCATTTTGAAGATACTATATGTATATAAACCCCAATAGTCTAAACGGTTCATTGATTCCCTTTTCCGACTCTGCCAAAAACCTGGGAGTTATCGTTGACTCTCACCTGTCTTGGAATGCCAATACCAAAAATGTTAGCCGCAAAGTTTACCACAGCCTCCATTCGCTCATGTTACTCCAAAACTTCCATCCAGCTCCTACTAAATTTTTTTTGGCACAAACTCTTATTCAACCTATAATTGATTATGCTGACGTCTGTTACCTGGATGCAAATAAAGAAATCCTAAACATGTTAGAACGTTTGCAGAATCTCTCCATACGTTTCATTTTTGTGTTAAAGAAACGAGACAACGTATCCCAATACAGAAAGCAGCTCCAATGGCTTTTTATTCGACTTCGCAGAAATTATGGCATACTATGTTTTCTTTTCAATACTTTATTAAGTCCCTCATCTCCTTCTAACTAAAACGAGTGCTTCTCGTTTCCTAATTTTCACAAATTATCTTGTAGACCCCTTAGACGCACCCTTCTAGATATCCCCCCTCATCGTACTGACTTTTTTGCCTACTCCTTCACGGTACACGCTGCTAAGCTCTGGAACTCCTTACCAGCTCAGATACGTGAGTGTAAGAGCACTTGGGCTATATAAGAAAAGGCTGCGTGAGCACTATCTCAGCTTAGCCTGACATCAAACCCACTTTAATTAAAGTGTCATATAATATGATTGATTATTATTTATAAGTATGTAATTTTTATCCAATATTTTATTGCAATTGTAATGATTATTATAGTTTATTATTTTAGTTAGATTATTTAGTATATAATTTATTCTAGCGATTTAGCCTAGCGAGTTTTCTCCCCCGAAACTCCCTGCATACAAAATTTCATAGTAATACATGCAGCCGTTTTCGAGAAAGCAATTATATACATACAAGATTGTCTGGTTTAAAGTATAAGATATAATTTTTAAGTTCGAACTTTATAATCGTTATCGTTTGCCTCTTGGATAGTAAATATTTAAAAAAAATGCAAATGTTGTGACTACTCGTAATTGACAAACTTCAACGTGTACATTATTAATTTGATGTATTTCTAGGCATTAATTAAATATATATTAGCTTTCTGCACGCCTTTCTCCAAATAAACTTTAACTGTGCCAAATATCATACTCCTCCGTTCGCAAAATTCTTATAAAATGTTTTTGTTTCACGTATTAATATAATAGGAGCGTTTACACAACCTAAGAATCACACTACCAAATCCACTAAAATATAATCATCATCATCAATTAATCACTACTATTTAGTCGTGATTAGTTCGGAGTAACGACATCGGTAATTTGTGGTCTCTTTATAGTGTAGCACCAGACCAGACCCATTATATGTGATGTATTAGACGCATATCTGATGGTAGAGTGACCAAAAGATTATGAATATAATGGACAAAGTCCTTAAAATATTTTAATTGTGTCTGATCTGACCCAGAGACGCCAGATTTTAATTTCGTTTGCAAACATTAATATATGTTTGACATTGGGTTAAAATTAAACGAATAATAATAATGAATTGCCGTCACGACACGCAACGTTGCTTCATTGCCATGTTAATTAGACTGCTGTGGCTGTGACGGTATTTGGAGATTTACATAAAAGTTCCAAATTTGTAAGGCTAGTTTGTAAGTTGGTTATCGTGTCGCGCTGATCGTCAGCGCCGACACCGAAATGTATGAAATGTCCGCGCTGACCGCTACGCTAAGAATTCACGGAGCGTTTATTTGCCGTGCCCGCCGCGATCTTCGAACCGCGGTTTTATTTCTATACTCACGAGACGCAGCCGCCGCGGTTGAGATTATCGCCAGCTAACGTGGCGGCGAAAATCGCAGTACGCGCGGTTGCAAAAAGGCATATACATATTTACAATAGAATCTCTGAATTTCGCCCGCAATCCGAACGCAGAGCATGCGAGCGCTACCCGCAGGTGCAGCGGGACCCGCGAACAACCGCACACACCGCGGGTGTAAAACGCGCCGTGAGTTGTGCTTTAATTTTTTACATATATATCTGCATTCTAAAGAAGTTGCGGGCCCGCCGCGGGCGTGCGTTTTAAACCGCTCCGTGAGTTCGTAGCCTTATTCGAAAACGCTTCCTAGAATTGCATAAATTTCGACCTGTCAGCGCTGACGTTCAGCACGAGACTAAACCCCGCCTAATGGGTGTAATACCCGTCTATATTATTTAGACGTAACTCTATCAGCTTTAGAAAACTATTAAAAATATTATAAGCATTTGAATAGTTATACTTAAATGTCACTGACCTTCCATCGAGACAATGTCCTCAATATCTCCTACACGATAGTTCACCTAGTATTTATGAAACATTATGTGACAATGTGACCTGTGGAGTACAAGGCGTGATGTCTGATGGTAATATTGATGAGAGCACTTTGTTATGGGTAATTTATGGTGCTAGCCCCTATGAACTATGGCCAAATAGGATTAATCATCGTTATAGTTAGTGAAGTACGATGCTCAGGTTCAATAAACCAGGTTGTTTTTGAGAGGTTATTTCACATTTGTTTCGAGAACGGTCAAATGTTGTGCTAAAGGTGGTTTAAGCTTTACAAAGCTTATATTATAATGTGTCTAAATCATAATATTGATTATGATCTAGACATGTTCTAGAATCTCTAAATATTAAAAACAAATAATGAACCAGACATATAATTTAACAAGTACATGTACTGTATAGTGTTAATTCCATAGGTCCATACACGACACAGCTCGGAGCAAAAGACATCAACGCGACGGCAGCTTACAAATATTGTTGTAACGTAATAATATAAAACTATTTTAATCAGTAAAGGTAAAAAACAATCAGCCATCATGATGTCTTTATCAAAAGAATATATTTTTTGAGATTACAAAGGGTGCAACTTCACACAGGACATAATACTTTTCGATATTGCAACAACATTGCATAACCTAATCTTTCAATCTTCGACACTTTTTCCACACCAACTGTCAGTCGTATTAAAATTCGTTTGAATAATTCAACGCGTACACTGCGCAGGCGCACCCGGGTGCCCTGAGGTCAGACGAACCTTTTATTGATTTGTGTATTGTATTTTGTATTATATTATGTAATAAAGCATTTTTTCAATACTTGAATTGATGAATTGAATTAAATCAAGAAATTGAAATGTTTAGAAATAAAAATCACACAAACAAGAACCAATGTCCTCTATATTGTACAAATAGTCTACTATAATACTCTTATTCTCTCTCATATATATAAAATGATGTGACTGTTAGTAATGTTCAAATTAATAGCTTTGCACTTAATGCGTATGATATGTAAGTACTATATATACAGTACAACAAAAGGAAAGACTTAAAATTGACAAAATTAACATTTTTATTTTCAAAATTAAAATATCAAATATTAGAATTTTTGTCTGTCTGTCCGTTTGTCTATCTTTCTGTCTGTCGGTTTGTTCCCGCTAATCTCTGAAACGGCTGAACCAATTTTGACCGGTCTTTCACTGGCAGTTGATCAGTTAATCAGTGTGCTCGTTTCAAAAATGTCTGACAAAGACAGGAACATACATTTTTTATGAATACTTTATTGTAATTATCATTTTATTTTATGATACATAAGAAATTAATTTTCGTCACATAACATCAATAGTATTCACAAGCTGAGCTTTACAAATAGCCGACAAAAAGTACATAACTCTACATCAATACGATTTTAAACAAGCTTTATTTATTGACTATCTCGAATAGAGTTAATGTTTTATCACATTTTATACAATTTTACACCATATGTTTCGAGTGCAAAAAGGTAATATTCCCATGCATGATTTCTCATATTCACATTTTAACAGAACTCTTGGAATTTTACACTCAATACCCTTCAAAATAAAGGCTATGTTCGCCTCCGCAAGCCTGCACGTGCGACGACCACCTTGCGCCAGCTGCACGGCAGCTGTGGTCATCACGCTCAATCGCAGCACCTTTTGGACCAACCTTTTATTTTTACCCACAATAAGATCCCAATTTGGAGCACCTTTTCAACATGATTTCTGTATTGACGGCGCGTGTGCGTGAAATCAAAAATAAGAAGTCAAAGATAGGTATTATCGAACAAGTTGCCGCTCGACCAAAATCAAATTAAATCGATCAAAATCGTTTAACATCCCCGATGATGTGCGCACACATATTCAGGTGTAAATACGCAGTTCAACCACGTTTGCAGTCGATGCGGTCACTTCCTTTGTGTTTAAATATTTTGAGGCGGTTAGGCGTTGTTTAGAAACTATATTCTTGCTAATCGTTCTATGTAAAAATTCTGTATTAATTTCTGTATAATATCGCATATTAGGAAATTTCTCAAATCGAAAATACATCGATACTATTCTGAACTTACTTTTCGGTATCGCAATTAGCTTAGATATAGTATAAGCTGTTTGAAGTAAAACGGGATTGACATCGTCGAATGAACGCGTTTAGTGAAAACGAAGTTGTAAATGTGAATAGTGAAATTGCCAGATAAAGTTTAGTTGAACTTTGCATTGTTTTAAAAAAAATATATTGTACCCTTTTTATACGCTCTAACTATAATGATCTGAGGTTCTACCTCCGAGGCTCTAGCACAATTCGCTGCGACAAACGCTAGAGCTAGGCGTCAAAAAGATAAGAAAGTGTCAAAGCGCAACACAGACCTTGTCACATGTGTTACTTTTTGACACCTCCACTGCCTCGCGCTTTGTCCTGGGGGAGCAAAATTTAGCACGCAAATTACTTCCACAAGAATACTTAAATATGCTATTCACGGAATGCCAAAGATCTATATCTCCCGTGTCACCTGTCTCGATAAGGTCGGCCGTTACCGAAACTGGTCACCGACAGGTTGAGACTTGTAGCGACCTCGCGGTAACAGCTTGTATTTTGTTCTTCATTGATGTCTCCTCGTATCCTTTTACCTTATTAAAATAATAACTTTTTCCCACGGATCCGCCCGCGTAAATATAGTATCGGATATTCCACGGGAATACTGTACTTTTTCGGGATAAAAAGTAGTTTAATCCAGACCGTAAACTACTATCATGCCAAATTTAATTGAAATCCGTTCAGTAGCTTCCGCGTGAAAGAGTAACAAACAGCCATCCATCCATCCTCATAAACTTTCACATTAATAATAGTAGTAGAACATGTAAAACTAGAAAACATAGACCTATATATTATCATAGAGGAGGAATGACGAGGCAAAAGTATCTACACTTAACTGCCCAACTTTTGGAGCCGTTTGGGGTAGTCGAGGTTTGACATTTGTCATCTTAACATTTTGCTTTCCGCAGTATAATCAATCAGTCCGCATTTATTTGACCAAATCTTCTGAAATCAAGATCGCATAACTTTTTCTTGTATGAAGATTTTTTCTGTCGAATGTAGCTCATCCCTAGTTTTGAAAACATTGCTAGAAAATATTTACTAAAATTCTTGAAAACTTAAGGATTTTTTTGTTATCTGATATTGATCATACCTAGCAATCTCTGCAAAAGCTTAATTTCATAAAAACTATACCAATAACAAAAGCATTTACGTTCTGACATGATTGAAATATTGAATCATCTTGAAACCTTAAGTCTAGCCTAGACTCATGGCTGGTGAGGCTAGTGGGGCAGAGCGGGCGAGAGCGGCGAAGAGCGCAGGGGGGCAGGGCGGTGGGGCGAACGGACGGCCTTGCGGGTCGGAAACGGTGTGTGTTAGAATGCGGATCACTATTAGGCCAATTTGAACTGAGAAGCTCAAATATGTGCCTACCACGTATCTTACATTTTTAATTTCGTGTGAAAGGGGTCACCACCTTTTTTGTATACCAACTCCCTTTTCTGGTTTTCACTCTCTAATAAATAGCTCCCTACACCGATTTAGATGACGGTGGCTGGTTTAATTGAAACCAGGCCAGCTACGCAGTAGTTATTTTATATTGCCCATGTGTGTGCGTAGTACAAAAGAGCACTATATCTTCCTTTTATATCTTTTTTTACTCAAAGCACAGTGGATGGATGACCGACACGACTGGCGAGAGATCATCCACAAGACCGCCTTTTTACATGCTCATCCGAAGCATGGATCTATCTTTCTTGTCAGACAATCAAGTGACCAGCCTGCATTGTCCTAACCAAACTTCAAAACCAAAAAGTTTTTTCTTATCACAAACGGTTGTTCAGTAAAGTATAAATAAATAATTTAAAATAGGTACCATAACAATATTCAAGTTTCAAAATTGGTACGAAATAATTTGTAACCCTAATTGGGTTACAAATTATCTATTATCTATATATATATATATTATACACAAGTTCAAATAAGATAAGTTCAGGTAAAAAAGAATTAACCATCACATCACACGTACAAATTGCAACCTAAGAAGCTATTATTAACTCAGATCGTAAGATAAAGACTCAACTTTTTAAAGGGTAACAAAAGGTAACAGTGTTTTTGCACCAGAATTAACAATAACGAGACAAATCAGCTATACAATTTCGCTGTCAACGACGCAACAGAGGTGCAACAATATGTGATTGTTGGCAAACACACAAAAAAATAAAAATAAAAAATCTAACGCGATCATTGTGATAAATTCCACAGAATAACATTGCAGGTGGCCTAACCAACCGTTACGGCGTTCGTCACTGACAAGTGACAACTGACAACTGATTAAACCTTAAACAGAGGTTAACTTGTCAAGAGTAATTGTAAATTATTTGTATTCATTTCGACTTGCTTTCTTTGACTATTAAGATTTGACGGCCTCTGTGGCTCAGTGGTTAGCGTGTTGGCGCTGAAGCCGGAGGTCGCGGGTTCGAATCCCGCCAAGGAACAAAAAAGTTTTCCGTGTTCCAGGGTCATGAATGTGTATTAAATATGTGCATTATATAATAAAAATCTTAAATATATGTATAGTATAAAAGTATTAAATATGTTTCCGTTGTCTGGCAACGGCAACACAAGTTCTTCGAGAACTTACCACGGGACCAGATTGACGTGGTGTGAAAGCGTCCATACATATTATTATTATTAATAAACAATGTTTTCTTATTGAGTTATGGTTTTTGTTGTGATTTTAAATCTTTTAACGATGGAAAACCTTCAAATGTCTCAAAAGTAATAATTATTATTTTGGTATAATATTATTTTTTAAGTTCGTCCATATCTGTAATTTCATATATTATTTGTAACGTAATACCTAACTTATTCTTCTAAAAATGCTTTGGCATTAATTTTCACACAAATATTACTATTATGATTTATTGCTATGGCCTATGGCCAGCCGCCAGATACAGGACGAAGAAAGGTAGAAAATTTTATCAAATCGATTGTATTATTATTTACAAACAATTAGACGATAAAACTTAAAAGAACAATACAAAAAGATAAAGTAAAGTGACTACTGGGGTAGGTAGGTATACAGCGCTTATAACTCATAGTAAGGTTGCAAAATTGCGTAATTTTACCTAAAACGCAGGTAAAATTTTACCGTAAAGAATTGTTTTTACCGTATTTCACACTGGTATTTTACGGCATACATCCCTACTCATGAGTCATAATAGAGTTGTATATGCCTTAACCTACCTCTAAAGGTTTAAACTAAGTTTTGAAATATGGATTTTTTTCTCTTTAAAGATGGGCTTCTTCATCTATGGGCTTAAGGATTTTGTTATAATTTTGTATATCTATTACCTCGTTACTTTCTGTTCCTGCTTTTGAAACAGGCTCTTACAAAATCTGTACGGTTTAAACACGTAGGTACAGTCGCCGACAGATTCTGTATACTACTTTTTTTCTATGTACTACTTTTTGGCCTATTGCCAAGTAATAAGGTCGAAAAGGATCTGTCGGCAACCATAAATATTTTAATAACATTACATATGGATTATAAACTCGACAGGTCACCGGAAATTGTTAACAATTAACTTTTAATAAATTTAAAAGTCAACGGACTCATTAATCAACTGTTATAATTTAAAGATTAATAATTTCTAGTGGTTCACTTGAAATTATTATTAGACAAGTGTTATTGAATCAACTGTCAAATTGAAATTAGTATCTTCAAATAAAACGCCCAATTCAACGGTCCGGTCAATTCAATGATGAGTCATGCTCAAACAAGGCGGTACCTTTACAATTATATTATTGACTTTAGATGTGCTCGGTCCAGATAAAATCGATACCCCGAAGACCACCGGTGGGCTAAAGTGGGCAAAGTACCGCCCGAACACCCTGTAGGGGCGGCGTGATTGTTCGCAAAAAGTACCACACAGCATCTAATTTGTGACAGCTAAAAGTCAACCATATCACTGGATAAGAAGGCTGTAAGTTGCTTGTAACAATAAAAATAATGTGACGGTCAAGATATAAGCTAATAGAATTGAAGATGGAAGCGTATCTTTTGATTGTTATCCCAAAGAAATAGAGTCTATATTAGCTTAATTGAAAGAGTGATCGTTGACAATTTAAAATATGGCTGCCGATGGTGTTAAGTTTTTTACGGTTAAGTTGTAAAGCGCTATCTCTTGAGCGATAAAGTTATTAGGCAATATAGAGCCTTTATACAAATTATCGAATTTATAGCCAATAATAAGGATCAGAAAAGCCGCCTTTGAAAATACACAAAATATAGAGACTTCCCGAAGCTTATTTCACATGTAAAAATTACTTTTCAACGATATCTCCTCTGATTGTATCAAACTAAACTTGTTTCAGGCTTCAACTAAGACTGTAAATAACCTAACCAAGAGCATGTCGAGACATATCTGAGGAGGGTTCCGTAATTTTCAACGCACAATAGTTTATTTTTTTCAAATTACTTCAAATTCTTGTCCGATATCGTTTAAAATAAGTTTCCTAAAGAGTAGGTATTTAGCAGAACCTATCCACATGGACAATTACTATAGGTGTTACTATTACTATAAGTGGAAATCAATTACTCGAAAATAGTTTTAACTATAAAAAATCTAAGTATAAACTTTGGCTTTATTTTGACAATACCTATTCGACGACACACACAATGGGGTAGAATGAAAAAAAACATCTCCGCTAATAATAATACTACTAATAATAATACCCCTAATACTTTTTATTTATTTTATGATGCCAAAAGTAAAGTCTTGATATGCAATCTATAACTGTACCAAATTTCATCTATTTATATTAATAATTACCGGAGTAAGCAAGGGAGGATCGACTATTGTCAATTTCCTCAAATCTACACATAAATCAATAACATTTTATTACTTAACATAGTTCTTTGTAAATGATGAATTTATATTTGACTGTTTGTCGGTTTTATGGGACAATACATCAGCGTTTGTCCAATGTCCGCACATTCCTATGACTCACAAAGTAAGACCGAAGATGGGCGGTCTCGACTATGTAGAGATTGTAGACCCAAGACTCGAGAGTGTCAACATTTGGTGCTATAATTAATTATAAGTTATGGAAATTCTCTGTAGCAGCAAAATGTACGGCTTCCGCGGGTCTTATTACAAAATAATCTGTAAAATTAAAATCAACACAGCCTATGGAACATATAGACAATTCATACCAGCTGTTGTCGGTTACATTTGACCTATGATCTCATATGGCGGTTGGACGGTGGACCGTTGATCGACGAACTAGTCTTATGGGTGTGTCAGCTGATCTGACGACTGGTTGGCCGACTGGTTTGTCTAGTTGACATTTGCATACTAGTTAGGAAAGATGAGGCCCGATGAAAGGATACAAAAGGAGAGATTCTGTTCTGTTATCATCAACTATTATAATCTTGCACACCTTGACCGTAGAACATATTTAAATATACAGGTTACCGTGGGATAGAAATGCATTTTTACGCAAAGCGACAGCCAGATAAATGATTTCGTGTGATTAAATTAATGTAGTCCACTTCGGTAAATCATCGTCAATATTAATATTAAGTTAAGCGGCTTAACTAGTTTTAAAATATCCATCAACAGACAAAGAAGCGACGGAATGTACGACGTACAGTATGACAAAAGTTCTAAAATGTGGAGTTCCGTTAACGTTAGTGATTTGGATACTATTTTAGACATATGTAATATGGACATAATATCTTTAAAGAGAGTTCCGTAAGCGTAAATGTCAACGCGCGATAGGCTTTTTTCAAATTACATTAAAAGTTATTTACTATGATCTATTAGCTTAATTTAAAATTTTCATTCCCTAAATATTTTTAATGCTGTCAAAACAAATGTGTACTAAGTTTCGTCTCTTTATATACCAACATAATTACAGAAGTCAGCATATACAGCAGACAGACAGACGGACGGGCGGACATTGGATGGACAGAGCGAAACTATAAGAGTTCCTTGTAGTAGGTAGGTAATAAGATTATAAACCTGATATTATGTAAAATTATATAAGTGCAAATATATTTAATTTTTTAAAGTTACCAATATTTATTGCAAACCATGCTTAACAAACAAGCGTTGAAAAAAATTTAAAAAATAATTATAGGGGCTTACTAATAAATATTAGCAACTTTCAAAATTTCAATATATTTGCACTTATATCATTTTAAAAATTCCTAGCCTAGTTAGAAATAAGTCTAAAGAAAAAATCTTAAAATATAGGAATTAGGATCTTCTGTACTTTAAGTACATAACTCAAAAAGTTAACTGCCCATATTATAAAAGATCAAACTTTAATGTTATAATCGCCTTTATAGAATTGAAACTCTATTAGAATATTAAAGTAGTAAACATAACCACCGTACCTCGAACACCGACCACGACACACAGTAACTGACATATAATTGACGGGGGTCAGAATATTTTGTTCCCCATATCCCATCTATGCCCCCCGGACCACCCGGCGCTAAACAAATAGCCCATAATTGGACCACAGATTATCCGATAACGTCAAAAAGAGAGTTAAATATTACGAGAAAATGTCATGATTTTTTTTGTTGCATCACGTTGTTGAAATACGTTGACAAAGTAGCCTTAAATGAGAAATGAATCATATAATGTAGAGATTAAATAACATAAAATAATTGTTAATGTATTTCAATGCAGCAGCAGCGTGCAATAGGCTAATAACGACTGCATTTCAATAATGCGTAATATATGAATAGTACTCTTAAATAATACGAGTAAGTTCTCAGAAGAAACTGTGTATTAAAAATCAATATTTTTAAAGACAGCGATTTGTTTACAAAATTTCGCAAGGCTCGTTAAAACGCTCCATACAAATAGCAAAAAGAATTAAAACTTTTTTTGTATTTTTAGATGTATCTAATTACCTACTATAAGCTACACAAAACATTTTATATCGTTTTACACTTATCCAGCATTAATACCTTAATAATTCTGAATACATATTATATAAATTTAACAGAATAATTTACACACTGAAATAGTAACAAACATCTATTCATCCATCCGTCCATCCATCCTTACAAACTTTCACATTTATAATACTAGTAGGATGGCACTATTTTGGTCACAGCAGTTACCATGGCCCCGCCAAAAGCGTGAAGAAGGACATCGGGGGGTTTTAGTTGGTCACTGTAGAGTCGAACATGACCCTGCGGCCCTCCCCTCCCTCGAGTTGTTACGCTTTTGCATCCCCTCGTGGGGTGTGCATAACGCATTTCCCCTCGAAAAAAAAGGACGGTACTATTTACAGATAACTCCAAATCACTCAGTTGTAACACTTGACCGGCTGAACATAATAGTTCGCCTCACCAACAAGGGAAATTTTGTAACACCACCATAGAAAGGCACCATAAGGTTATGTAATGCAATAATTACCTATGGGTTATCTCTGCGAGATCCATTGTCTGTAAGATTAGATCAGACGGCGTAATATAGTTCTGAATCTCATTTCGGTGCGAAATGCTAATGTTGTTTGTTTCAGAAGCAAAATAGGTACATAGAAAGTTACGTTGTTTTAAGTGCAAATTTGATAGTTACGATATGTGCTAGAATATTTTTAAGATAGCTATTCAAAATTTAACTTTATTCACTACGCAATATGATGCACGTTACATATGACACCAGTCGTGCACTCAACATGCGCTGTGCAGCGCTGTGCAGCTTGACATTTAATAGCTATCTTAAAAATGCATCGCCGCGTCGCGAATGTTTCGTTGCGGTGTGAATTGACCCTTACTCATTTAGCAATGATGATGTCACATAGGCAGTCAGGCGTGTCTAAATTATTACTTTTCTTCGCGTCGAGGTTTAGAAACAATGACTTCAAAACTAAAGGTGGGGTTTGACGTACACTTGACGGAAAAAAATCTTCATACAAAATATGCGGTCTGATTATACTGCTGAAAGCAAATGTCAAAACTCGATTGGCGCAATCAAGCCCAAAAGAAGGGCAGTTTAAGTGTGGACACTTTTTGCCTCGACATACCTCGTCTTCATTTTAAAGCTCCATGGTTAAAAACCAAAGTAGAAAATTGAATCACTTCACAAGTAACGTACAAAAAAAGCAAAGCCACCAAGCAATTCAAATAAAAATGCGATTAGTAATTACCCATGTTAAAGTACAAAAAAAAAACACAGCTTGTCAATGGCTAGCTAGGGACGCGCCTGTCAAACGAATTAGTTACTAATGCCCTGCCGTACTGTCAGCGAACGTAATTAGTGCACTCATGGCTGAGATTATTACAACATGCCTGTCATTCTGGGGACCTGTTACTGTTCTAGTGCACAGGCATGAGTCCACTACAAAATATAATGTTTCGCACAAAATGAGTACCAGTAACGAAGGCTGGTTCTCCATCAAATGGAAGGTTTTTGTCACGTAGTCAGCATCTTCTAGAAAAATAACGCGCGGCGACCATTAGTACTACGTGAAAAGGAGGAGGGGGGCCTCGGCATATACCGCGAATGGTCACCGTGGTATGGGGGTAACAAAATGGGTAAAAAGTGGCCACGTAGTATGGGTACCTACTACCAGCTTACCAAATAATATTTTGAATATCTAAATATAATATATCCATGATATCCAGAAAATGCGAGTAATTTATATTTTTAAGTCGATAGATGTCTTTAACCTCTCTGCACCTCGCGTTCATACATGAGATATGATACACATCACACACGCTAAGTGCAGCGTTTATTACATAATACCTAACTTCAGATAACAGCGAGGTGTAAAGAGAAACGATTGTGAAATTTCTCAATAATTGTTATGGTAATGGGGAGATAAATGAAAGCCGTTCCCCTTGTCCCTAATGCACTGTTTAAAGGTCATTTTGAAATGTGAAAGCTAAAATCCAGTAGCATCCACATAATGATGAATTAAACTTTTGAACGTACGAGCCGTAAGTGACAGCTACTGACTTTTGACGTAAAGGTAGGCCCTGTCCACGCCTTGAAATGTCTCCAGCGTGTGTCGCATTGGGGCGGAATCCGCAGAAGTAATTTGTCATCTACTTGTACATCTACATCTTCTTGTGTTGAATTCTGACGTAAAGATAAGCCTTGTCCATGCTTTAAAATGTCTCCAGCATGTGTCCCATTGGGGCGGAAGTGGCTTGTCATCTATAGTCCGCGTAGTTCGAGAACGCTACGCGCGTTATAACAAGACGAAAGAAATATCAGTTTACTTGTACGAAGAAAGTTTTGTGCAAAATGTTCCTAGGGGCACAGCCTTACTATCCAAATCATCGGTGACAGCACTAATAACTGTCACTCTTGTCAGTTTTGTCTATGGTTTACGCGTCATCAACGTCACTATAATTCAAAGTTCCATGCCCTTTCTGCCCTTTCTTTGTTCGAAAAATCGGGTGACTTTGTGTTGTGTAAATTCTAAAATAGAAAAAGGAGGGTGGGTGGTTCGACAAATCATCATAACACTAACGCGACAGTTGACTTATGAATTGGCTGTTGTGGGTTTTTGTGCAGCTGAGGAATCCCACTTATTTATAAACATTAATCCATGACGATAAAATTAATGTCCCTAATGAAAACATCAAAGTTGGTAACTTCTTTTAAATTGTGATAATATTTTAAACGTAGCGTATCTGTTAACTATCAGTCTTTAATCCGTGTTTACTAAAATTAGAAGACCAAATGGCCGTTACACTTTTACGGCCCGTTTCAATAACCTATCTAGTATCTACCAATGACTATTTGTTTAAAAACGTCACATTTGTATCGCAAAAAAACCAAATGATTGAATGACGACGTTTTTAACAAATAATTATTGGTGGATAGATTATTGAAACCGGCCCTTAGTCTACCGTCAGAGATGTCAATCAATATATCGGCTAG
This sequence comes from Phengaris alcon alcon, assembly GCA_037179445.1. Taxonomy (NCBI): domain Eukaryota; kingdom Metazoa; phylum Arthropoda; class Insecta; order Lepidoptera; family Lycaenidae; genus Phengaris; species Phengaris alcon. Next base: position 1,416,041 of record JAYRCH010000471.1, on the reverse strand, counting down.
CCTAATAGGCATGATGACAAAAAAAAATCGCATAAATGAATTTTACCCTTAAATATGTGTAACTTCTCATAAGAAACAGTATATCAAAAGTCAATATATTCAAAAGTACAGACAGCACTTTGTTTACAAAATTTCGCAAGTCTCGTGAAAACGCTTCATACTAAAGTCGTACCTAGCTGTGACGTCACGCCTAGGTTAATAGAGTATGAAGTATACTGTATACGGCCGCAGGAACATATATGTATATAATATCTCTGATATTTGTGCGTTTAAGTTCACACTTACCATAATGAATGTTTTTGTATATGATGTAAGTAAACTAATGATGTAGGTTTTGTTTACTAATTTAGCAAAAAAAAATTAAAACTTTTTTGTACTTTTTAGATGTCTCTAATTGCTAAACTACACGTAAAATATATATTTTTTTACATTTACCAAGTAGTATTGCCTCAATATATCTGAGTATATTAATGAAACTAAATAGTTTATATGTAGTCATCATCCCTATTCTAGCAGTCAGATTTGGAATCTATTATATAGGCAGCAAATACCAAAAAATAACATCATAATTTGCAACCCTTATTTAGAAACTTAGAACTTTCGGTTAGCATTCATTACTTTTGCCTACAAATAGTCATTATCGTTTTAGCCTGGTGACATCCACTGCAGGACAATAGGCCTCCGCCATAGATATCCAGTGCGACCGGTCGCTCGCGGCCTGTACCAACTATCCACCGACTCCCTGCGGCTTTTCTCAGGTCCGTCTGTCCACCTGATGAGAACTGGTAGTACGACCACAATTTATCGGTCCCTCCCATGTCGTCATAATCGGTTTTCACTGTACTAAAATCGTGTTAATTACGCGTTAACATAAAACGGTAAACGGTCTAAGATTAATTGGTTGCATGGGCTCATTGATTTCATATTGTCCCTTAAAACTCAGCGAATCAAGTTGGTCACGCATCGCGCGCGTGACAGAGGACAATCAAAAAAGGCGCCAACTCAATTAAATAATAAGCGATTCCTGGAGGCGTGCCGCGTGCACACGAGCGCCCATTCACCTAGGTGCACGTGGTTTCGTTCTCCTGCGCATATTAATTGTCATTTGGCGGGCATTCATAGTTTGTGTGCGACACTGCTTCATCGTCTGTTCCTCTATAAATATCTCTATTCCTGACTCCTGAGCCCCAATTCTCGTATTTAACTAAGTCTTTCAATTTACTTTCAATAAAATAAAAATATATCGCCTTGATATCTTCAGCAGATTTTTGGAGTAGCGTCTAAATTTACCGCACATCCATTAGAATTGGAACAGTACTCAGTTGGTTCTGATTTTGATGGATGTGCGGTCAATATTTTCGGATTAGCCCGAGTAACATAGGCTATATAATTTACGTCGTCGACTAGTCGGGTTATAATTTTTCATATAAACTGTAGTTGTTTCTTATACTAAATTAAATCTTTGCGCAAAGTACGCCGGAAGTACTCCTGATGAAACAAAAAGTACATTCTAAAACATATAGCTGATAATAAATTTGTTTTTTCACGTTGTAAAAAAGCGTGTTCAGCCATATTTATCCACATGTTCTTAAACTTCTAACCCAAGATTGATGTTAGGGCGGGTGGGTCATTCGCAACTATTATTTTTTCAGTCCGTGTCACATATGGCCATTGCCACATGGGCCATTCGCAGCTGCAATAAAACAAAGCATTATGACCCATTTGGCCAAGTATTGTGGGAAACTTTTATTAGCACAGTATGAAGTGCTGTGTAAAAGTGTTCGATTGAAGAAGAGGGTGCATTATTTTGAGACGTCTAAAATGTAAAATTGAAATTAACGGCCTAAGAGTCAGTTCACACTGCAACGATACGCGTCGCTGCATTTTTGAGATATCTATTCAAAATTGAACTTAATTCACAACACTGTTAGTCATACACTCTTACTATGACATTCGAACTCTTGCAACGAAACGTATATCTTCTTTTGTAATTAATAAAGTTCAACTTTGAATACAAGCTATCTTAAAAATTCAACGCCGCATCCCGTATCGTTTCGTCTCAGTGTAAATTGACCCTAAGAACATTCTTAGGGTGAATTTACATACATCAACTATTTAAACTCAAGGTAGAGTGAAATGTTTTGTACCTGCATGTAGGGGTAACATGATAAAAAAATCAAAATTGTTATTATTACCTTTTTAATTAATATCATGGTTACAAATATGAAATATGAATACAGTGATTAAAGTAATAAACTTACTAAGAGTAAAATATATACTAATATAATAAAGAGGAAAGATTTGTTTGTATGTTTGCATTGAATAGGCTCCGAAACCACTGGATTGGATTTTGATCAAATTTGGCGCAGATATAAAATAGAGCACGGAGAAGGACCTAGTAGCCTATCTACTATTTATTGCGGAAAATGTACGGTTCCAACGAAGTCGCGGGCATCATCTAGTATTTAATAATTTAAGTGTAAGTTTCCGCTACAAAATCCGTAATCGATGGATTCAGCCCCCATTTCAATGATCTTAATTGATGTTGTGATTGATTGTTTGATGAATTTAAGTATTTGTCTGACAAATACTTAAATTAGCCCACATAAAGTAATTTATCTAAATAACATCTTTACCGGTGCTTCCCCACGCTGTCCAATATTAAATTTATCAACACTAATACATATAAAAACAATTGGGGTGCTTTATATCCCAAAATGCACGTGGGACATCCAACAAGATTCTGTTCCTTGTGTATTTGGTTATAAAGACAATATTCTGTTGCAGTTTTTAAATGAATATGACCATGAATTTTTTATTTCTGGTTCTAATTGATATAGGAACGGTTGTGGATATAATATGTCTAATTTATATGAGAACTGTAAATATAGTTGGGGTTGACTAGGGCGTGTCCTGTGAAATATTTCATACCTTATAGTGAAGTATAAAAATATAAAGGGACTAGAGCTTTTAGGTAATTATATAAACGACACCTGAATGTGCTTAAAAAACTTTCGACATAATGTTTGGATATTACTCATATGAAGTTTTCAGACTGTAGGTCGATTCTGCTAATTAAATCGTACAATAATTTACTTTCGATGCAGTCTCGATATGTGAAAATTGCAAAATGGTATTCTTATAAATGTCAAACCAACGCTTAGCGCATTTTTATTAATCCAAACTCCAAAAACCAGTTTATGATATCAAGGCGATTTATTTATTTTTAAAGTTAATTTAAAGTCACAATCGCCAAATAAGTTCACAATCGCCCAATAAGTGCCAAATAGCTTAATCGGAAGTTTTGTCGCTATTTGCTTTATATCGAATGATAGAGACAAAAGTTGTAGACCAGTACCTTACTCATATAACAATTAAAAAGTATATTGAAATAAATCTTTTTCAAAATTATTTTATTGATAATTAATCTGAAAATTTACATTACGTACCTCACACCTACTCTCATTATAAAATATTTTAGTCGCCAACAAGCACATGTTAGTTTCACGGTAATGAAAATAATTAATATGCGTGTTAAAATAACGGCAGCGGTGCTAAGATTGACGAATGACTAATTTGGTGCGTTTAAACTCAACAATAACACGTGTGCGCGTGCGCATCAGGAGTCAACAGTCAAGACAGTGTACTGCTAGTATAATAATGATATTAATATCTATGGACGCTTCCACACCACGTCAATCAGGTCCCGTGCTAAGTTCTCGACGAACTTGTGTTACGGGTACCAGACAACGGAAATATATTTAATGATTTTATATTATACAAATATTCAAGATTTTTTTTATTATAGTTTACTATATACACATATTTAATACACATCCATGACCCAGGAAGTCCAGGAACATAGAAAACTTTTTTGTTGCATTGGCGGGATTCGAACCCGCGACCTCCAGCTTGAGGTCAACCACTGAGCCACAGAGGTCGTCATAACCTTAACTTTATTTAAAAATACCTATTCGACGATACGCCACGATGAGGTAGAATGAAAAAATATTTCTTATCTCAACTTCACATGTCAGCCCTAAAATATAAAAATTTTATAATATCATGAAGCCAAAAGGAAGCCAAAACTCCTTTTGGCTTGACGACCAGTGACTAAACGCTTTTATTTCTGGATGAACGCGTATAAGAACACTCATGGAGATGAATATTAAATAAATGCAATACTCTACAATGATTTACTAGGTGCCTAGAAAAGTGAAAAATTCTTTAGGGTTCCCTTATAGTGTTTGGTTTTCTTTCAGTTCGGCCTGAACGGATGCAAAATCGTGTCGTCAGTGTACAATTTCGAGATCGCATCAGTCGGCCGGATGGACTAAAGCGATTCGTTCCAGTGTTGCCAGCTCTAGTTTTGCGAAACTACTATACTCGCGTCGATTTCTACTAAAAACTACGAAAAGAATACTGTATACTATCAAAAAAGCTACTCTTAGGAATCCCTAAAGCCCCCAAATAACCACTGCATTTTAGGTTTTGTTATATTAAATTTTTATTATTTATTGAATTATATTATAAATTTTATCGTTAAATTAACATTCCTAGTATAGGAAATATTACGTATATAGTAATTAAACGCGTTAAAAAATTAAAATTACGAACGAATGCTACGATGATAACGAATTATGATACGAGTAAGGAGTCATTTTTTTTTGTGCCTAACCTAGGCCATTTTGCATATGATTACTGTCTGGCTCTTTCCTACTAAAATACTACTAATAACTTAATTCCTACTAAGGAACATACTTAATTTAGTAGTAAAACTTTGTAAAATAACTTGTTGGCAACATTATTTCTGGACTGAACGGATGGACTGAACGGACCATGTGTGACAAATCGCTTTAGTTCTCGGCAGAGCCGCGGCCGTGGGGGCGTGTATCGTGTTTGTACACGCGTTGTGAGTTTACAATTAATAAACACGACCATAACTCGCGGCAAACCAGACCGAACCGATGTAATTTTTCCGTGTGTGTGCTCGAATCCGTTCAGGCCGAACTGACGTCAGTTCTAACTGAAACGATCTGTCTGTGGGGGCTATTAGGCGCGTTGGGCATTTTTACCGACACTGGTGCGGTAGGTAAGGCGGGGCGTGCGGCTCGCGCGCCGCATACTCTGTCTGTGCGTTATTGTTTTCACTTCTGTCGGCACTTCCGGTGTGATCGCAATGTATTTAACAGGCTGCAAGTAGCAAAAAGTTAAAATTAACCAACAACCACTCAACCAGGAAATAATGACATTTGAAATGGTTGCAACTAACTACTAACTATAAGTTTTTGTGCCGTTAAAATATATCATTACGGTGATATTTTAAAACAATTTTATAACTCGTAGCCATCAATCTGTATGACAGTTTAACGTCGCGCTTACAATTTTATGACAATAGTTTTTCGGACAGAAATAGATTATTTATGATCTATAAATATGTAACAAGGGATAGACAAGTTAACTTGAAAAAAATTACTTCTTACATGTAAGTACTTAAAACTGATATTTCTATCCACCCACAATTCAGAATTTATAATCGTTGACTATACAATAATATCATGTTATCTTTAATAACAGCCTCCGTGGTCCAGTGGTTAAGATCTTGGCTCTCAACTCGGAGGTCGTGGGTTCTATTCCCGCGTTGGAACAACAAAAATTATTCTTTCCATATTTGGTTAGGACAATGCAGGCTGATCAGCCTGATTGTCAGACAAGAAAGATGATTCATGCGTCGGATGGGCATGTAAAAAGTCGGTCCTGCGCCTGATCTCTCGCCAGTCGTGTCGGTCATCCTTCCCACTGGGTTTCGACAGTAAAGAAAGAGAGAGTGCTCTTGTGTACTGCGCACACACTTGGGCACTATAAAATAACTCCTGCGTAGCTGGCCTGGTTACAATGAAACCGGCCACCGTCACCGAAATCGGTGTGGAGAGCTATTATTATTATGTTTTCTCCCTCGTCCTTCGTATTAACGAAGGAGAAGACATGATATTATGCCAAACAATTAACATGCCTTGGCAAACTTTGAAATTGGCACTAAACTTGAATAATTATGTACCCAATGTAATTATGTACCTACTTTAAAAATAGTTGATCACTATAATCCATACTTCTATACTTATCTTATAAAGAGGAAAGGTTTGTTTGTTTGCATCGAATAGGCTCCGAATTTACTCGACTGATTTTGATGAAATTTGGCACAGATATAGAGTAGACCACGGGGAAGGACATAGGCTACTTTTATCGCGGAAAAATGCACGGTTCCCGTGTGGGTTTCTTTTGTGCTCACGGAGTCACGGGAAACATCTAGTATGATAATAAGCTGGCGTGTCAGGTATGTTTTGCTGCGGCGAGTAGCGACGGATTCCAAGCGATAATAGGTACCCAAAAAATAAACAGCTACACTGTTTCAACGTCTGCGAAAAATGAGCAACAGCAACATCCAAAGACATTGGGTGTGCGTAATAAAGGGAATAATTTAAGTTTTTATGAATATACTTTCTAAAATTATTATTGGAGTTTACTCCTTTATGAAACGATTTTCTCAAATAATCCCGGGGTATGAAAATCTATGAGAGTAAAATCAAATTCACGATGTCACACGATCACACGGTACGGTCTCACACGATGTTAGCCGAAGATGCGTCTGTCGCTTTGTATTGCACACCAAAATTTACTTTTTAGAGTAAACTCCAGTCGTGCGTCGGAGCTGACACGCATACTTTTTAATTTTTTTGTTACTTTCACACTGACAATACTATGGGCATATACGTTGCCTGAAATACATGTTCTCTGTTCTATTCTATAAATGTGAAAGTTTGTGAAAATGTATGGATGGATGTTTGTTACTCTTTCACGGGTTTCGATGAAATTTGGTATGGTAGTAGTTTAGGCTCTGGATAGGCTATCGTTTATCCCAAAAAACGACAGTATTCCTGTAGGATACTGTAGTTACGCGGGCAGAGCCGCGGGCAAAATCTAGTGATTTTATAAATATGTATGTATAGTAGTAACTGTAGTAAATAGGAAATGTATAAATATCAACAACAACCAACTCTTAGTTCCACGAGTTCAGGTTACTCGTTAGTTAATGACTGTGTCCAATGTTTCTGTTCCTTTACAAACACCAATTAACTAATGGTATATTAGTAATCTCACTAATTAGTAACAATAACAAAGGCTTCTTAAACTCTAAAAATTAATTTGCTAAAGTTAAGGGAATTACACTTAATCCTAATTTAAATTCTGTACAGTTCTTGAATTTTAAAATGTCTGAACAAAAACAAACTTTATCTGAATTTAAATCCGCTTTATGCTAAACTATGTTGTCCGCGTGTATTAGTTTGTGCAAAAGGAAATCTGGCGGAAACCGTGTATTTTTCAGGGACAAAAAGTAGCCTATGTCTTTCCCTGCGGTCTACTCTATATCTGTGCCAAAAATTAAAATCGGCCACGTAGTTAGTATTCAATGCCATTAAACAAATAAACAAATCTCTCCTCTTTAATAGTAACTAGACGTAGATCCAGTAGTTTCTCTTTATTATAAGAAATCTTTCCTCTTTATTATATGAATATAGCTAATAATTAATTAATAAATCGTTTATTTTCAAAGTATTTTACAAAAATTAACTATTATTTTGTTCTGTCCCCCAAACTAGGCGCAGCCTGTCCTAAGCCTGTCCTATGGGGGAAGTTTTCGAAGTGAAGGAAGAGGATTAAAAATATAGCAAACTATTACAGTAGTTCTCATTACTCTTACTATAAAAATAAACTTATAATATTAGTATCATCTATACTAATATTATAAGTTCGTGTCCTAATTTCTCTTATTCTTAAACTTTGCAAGCTTTTCTTGTCTCTAAATACGAAAAAAGTGCGACCGGATGTAATAAAAGCTGATCTGTGCATCTCAAAATTTTAAAAATATTACAGTTAATCACTTTAAAAGATAATATCACTAATTAATACAATTTTCAAACTTGGCAGACCATATCCAGACCGGTTAGGTTACGAGGCCAGCTTGTAACTTGGAGTATACTTGTCTTAACATGTTACTGGCGGTCTCTGCAGGATGATAGAAAGGCCCATACACGACTATAGTTTATTTTTTGCAGTTATTGAGTTCATCCCATGGTTTTTTGTAGTATGAGTTCAATTGTGTTCTGATAGAGTTGAAAATTAAAGTCACAGAAAAAAATATATTTGTTCTGTGGTTTTTTAAGTCAACTTTCGAAACTTGTTACCGAAATTATCGTTGGTGGTGTAAAATTTAATTCTACTTAATTTTTTTCTAGTAGAATATATATTTAAGCTTTGTTTTATAATCTATAATATTTTAATAATCGTAGATAAATATTTCAACAGGCTAATATTTACGAGCGACTAATCTTGTTGCTGTCAATATCATCAATTATTAGTAAGGTTGCAAAACTACGTAATTTTACCGACAACGTTGGTAAAATACGCGTATTTTACGTTAATTTATATAAATTTAATACATATTTAATACACATCTATGACCCAGGAACACAGAAAAACTTTTTGTCCGTTCGGTGGGATTCAAACCCCCGCTTGAGCATCAACGCGCTCATCCACTGAGCCACAAAGGTCGCCATTTCCTAAAGAATATAAATTTACGCATTATACAATTCATAATAACAATCCACGCAGCGCGCAGGGGCAACAATGTTCGCGGATCCTGTTGCGACTTCCGCGGGCACGTGCGCGCGCAGCTGCCGCCCGCCCGCGGCGTGCCCTAAGACTTAAGAGTTTAGACAATGCTCCAAAAAAGGGCACTTCGAGATGATGTCGAGTTAGACGATGCACTCAACGGGGCTCAAAAATGATGCCAGAGTACGTTATACATTCAAGCTGTTACCTTAACAGGACGGAGGACGGCCGGCAGAAATCTTAAACGACCCAATTAAGGGCACTTTTGAGATGATGCGAAGGTATGGTCTGTATGTTGTGTAGAGTTTACGCAAATGTACTCTACTGAAACAGTAAACTTATAGGTGTCTTTAGCTAGTACCGCTTCTTAGCACTTGCTGTATCAGCTTCAGAAAACCTATATTACTAGAAATAGAACTAAAACCAATGATTTTTAGAATTTTTGTCTGTCTGTACATTTGTTCGCGCTAATCTTCACGGATTTTGATGAAATTTGGTATAGTAGTAGTTTACGTTGTAGATAAATTTGCGGGATTTCCTTTTGCACGAGTGAAATCGCGGGAAACATCTAGTAGTTTACTACATATATTGTAAAATGTAGAGATCGCCCTCTAATCCAAAATAAACGTTAAAGCATATTTTTTTTGAGAGAATATAATGCAGCGGGTCCGATTATGAGTCTAACTAGTTATAAATTGGGCGAAAAACCACGTTATTACACCAATGTCAATGTACAAATTAATTTTAATGTTTTACTCAATAGAAATATTTAATCTTATTTTATTATCAATTTTCACACTTAATTTTTATATCTAAGTACCTATACACAATATACGTATGCTCATTCTAATAAGCCTAAGGTAGATAGATATCTTTACTTGATATCTATCTACCTTAGGCTTTACTGTGGGCGTAGCAGGAAAATTTAACAGCGGCCTAAACGTAACGTTATCGAATGATAACTGTAATAAAAATCTGTCAAAATTATGACAGCGCCCATACAAATTTCATACGATAACGTTACGTTTACGCCGCTGTCAAATATTCCTGCTAGGCCCCCTGACAGTTTATAATACTATCGATAGAGAACATTCCTAACATCCGGCCCTTGTTCTCTACATTTTGAATCCCTTTGTCCCTGTACCATGTTGTACCCCATGCATGCCCTATCGGACGCGAAACAATCGGGAGCACTTGCACTAATTGTAGAACCCAATTTCATTAAAAGTAAATTGAACTGTTTTAGATGAGTATTATCAGAAGCTTAGTAAGATGTTAAGGGTATTTTAATGTAAGAATAAAATATGTGAATAATATTATACAAAATACCGAAAACCTCTCGGCTTGAGATAGTTTTAAATAATTTGTGTATGTGTAAATGTAGAGTATTTTAGAGTTTTTTAATCTAATCGTTTCAAAACTGCTTGTTTATTATTTAAAACTTAAAAGCTCTATGATTTTATAACTGAGTTCTGAACAACAATACAAAAATATTATTACAATAACTAAAACAATATGTTTGAGTATGAAATCCATAGCATATTGATATGATTGCGCTGAATACTTTGACAAATAATAAAAGTAAGATTGAATTGAATTGAAGTGAATTAGTGAAAAACAAAAGAAAAATATTACGTTTTAGTATATCTAGTTTGTATTAAATTAAATTAACTAACAAATCCTTGTCAACGGATTTTTAGTTAGAGATTAGATTGCATGGTTTTCTGAAGTGTTACCACTAAACAACTATATTTTTTTACAAAACATTAACCCGACTATGTAAATTAAATAGCTTATGTTACCAGGCCTATTCTCATGAACCTATCGACACCTCATTTATTAAATTTGGATCAGTAGTTTAGGCGCTACGGTGGAACATATACATATTGGAATAAAAATATATACATAATGGAACATATAATATACATACATACATTGCCAAAATCATTACCCTTCGCTTCGCCGTAGTCGGGTAAAAAATACCATGTCATTGGATTTTAATACGTCGGGAAACTACGCGATTTAAGAAAATGTCGCTATAACTATTTTCCACCCAAAGGTCTCAACATTTTGAACGTGAGTCATCCGACATCTCCCTTCACAGATGTGGAGGGTGCGACCCTCTGCAGTTTCCAATACATGTACCTACTAATCCATCATTGATTATTTATTTATGCGCTAGTCGCCCACTGATGTATAGAACTGTAGTATTAAATTTTGTTGCATAATAAAGTAGTAATGAAAAGTAGAAATGTCAATGTCTAATTGACAGATGTCACAAGCACTAGATAGGCTCTAGTTAGTTTATTTCAGTTAGCCAAAAGGCTATATTATATAGTGTAGACGTATCTGTGTTAAGTGTCTCTCTTATGTAATACGTATCTGTGTTAAGCATATCTCTCATACATATGAGAGATACCAATAAAATATAGTACATACCAATAAAGAAGAATATCAAAATTGTTGCTGCATTATTATTATCACCACTCAAGCGTAAGAAGGATCTGTAAGAACCAAGGCGTCGCAGCCCACAACAAATTTATGACTTTGAAGCCTATAAAATTAGTTAAAAATTGTTTTTAATATCTACCAGTATACGAGTATGTATTTCAGTTTGTGTACTGACTAATTATAGTACAAAGATATTAATAATAATAATATCTGTTAGACATACCAAAAGTTGTTTTCTTTTGTTATCTAAGTACTTATTTAAAAAAAAAACCATAGCAAAATACGCCTAAGTTCGCTAAAGTAGAATTGTGATAAGAACACTGAGCAATATCTAATATTTCATACTCTACCACATTTTATTAATTGTAAATATGTTACGTAATTGTGCAATAATAATAATATGAATAGAGGTTTTAAGTAATAAATACGTCTCGTAAGTCGTAACTCTAAATACAGTAGTAACTAATTCGAATAGTTATAAAAAGCGAGACGCAAATGATGCTTTTACAAAATATAAAAAAGCTCAAATTAGATGCAGTAAGGTTGCCGCCCCTTCGATAAACAAAAGATCGGACCCACAGCTCCAAAGCCAGTCCAGGCGAAAACGCACACATGCATATCTCAACAAGTCGCGACTTGCATAGGCCACAGGCTGTATAGTGTATTTCAAGTCATTCGTCTGTCGGCCGCCGGACCGAGCGCACGTCGCGCGTGAGTTCTGTGATCGTGTTGTGCTTATGAACAGTCAAGATGGTGCGTAGCCTGTCGCAGTGGACGAAGACCCTCAGCTTCCCCTCGAGGCTGTCCCCTAACCGCACTTCGAAGGAGAGCGTGGTCAATGTGCAGCCCGGCTCCCCGGGGGTCTCCCCTACCCCCAGTGCCTCGTCTCTCCCGCAAGGGTCAGACAAAACAATCTCGCCGATACCCATCACAGAAATCAGCCAAATCGTAAGTTAAATGATTATGTAAAGTCTATGCGTTGCATTAAAATGCATCTGAATTCTTCGAATAGTGTGAAGTGTTTAGGTTCGCATATCACGTTTTAGAATTCTTAAAGTGTTTTGACACTCATGAGTCTATTATTGAGCTTTACCGTAGCTATTTGCAGTTTATTTTAATGCGTATTTATTGACATTTCAAAAATATAGAGCTTTTAAAATACCTCTGTTTCAATGGGCTTTTACTTGTTTGAAAAATTAAACTTCCTGAAGGTAAACTGTAGCAATTCTTGGATGACACAAATAAAATAAACAGGTTCTCTATAGTTAAAATACGTATTCAAAATGCGAATCGCCTATATTAACGAGCCATTAAGCTGTGTTTTTGAAAGGAAATGAACGATACGTGTCTCGGTTCCCACATTGAAAGCTGCCTATACTTATTGCGGTGGATTGTCCATCGCTGGGTTTGTTCGGGTGACACGCATTGCCGACGCTCTGTGCCGTCAATAGTTACGTAGCTGTTGTAATGTGATTTAGTTTGGTGCGGGGACCGTGCGCTGCGCCCGCGGCGCGCCGGCACCGTTATGTCCCTCATGCACTTACCTTGACAAGGCCGCGTCGAGATGCGAGTTTTTGCGAAAGATAGCAAGCAACTTTCACCTTTTCAGATGCCTTTCTAAATGCTAAATCTGAGGCACTAATATAGTCGACATATCGATATGACAAGTACTACTTATTAAAACAAATCCTATTACACGGCATTTGCGTGACCTTGTTCTGGGCCTATTGCTTACACAAAATTGAATTTGCAACAACACAAAATATGTTGGGTAAACAATAAAGTAGGCTTAACATACTATCCAATTTCATTTATGATAATACTCAATGGAGAGTAATTAAATATGAATTAAGTATAAAATATTGTTTTATTATAATACTATTAATGTAGAATCGGCAAATGTGAGCCCTAGAGAGCCGTGAACATTTTAAATTTAGATTATATTAAATGTCTTTTATAAGGCAAACAAGCTGTAAATAAAAATAATTTTAAAAAGAATATCTGTATGAAATTCTTATTGGACGTTGTAAGTTGTAACAGCTGATTTAGAGAAAATATGGCTACCCAATCTGTGAAACAATTTATAGGCATTAACTTATGAATTATATTTTATAGAAAATTTGCTTCGAAATAATGACCCTTTGTTCGATTTTATGACACAGTGTCAAAGCGTCATAAAATAAGCACTAAATTAAGAAACGAGTAATAAATATAATTCGTTATCGTAAAAGCGAGTACGCGAAGAATCTTTATGGGGCGGTTTTATTTTGTGACTTATTTTAAGCGCAAAAGTGACGAGGATGTTATTTTGTGACTTATTTTAAGCACAAAAGTGACGAATATGTTATTTTGTGACTTATTCAAAGCGTAAGAGTGACGAAGATATTATTTTGTGACATATTTTAGTGCAAAAAAGATGAAGATCCTGCTTTTGTTTATTGGTGATAAATAAATTTACAAAATTCATGACAATAATATAATTTCGAAGAAGGAATGTACTGATTTTTGTCGTTACAATGTCTGAAGTGAAGACATTATTTTGCACATAAATATTTTATCGTATTAATATTATAACTATGAAAGTTTGTGAGGATGGATGGATGCTTGTTACTCTTTCACGCCAAAACCACTGAACGGATTTCGATTAAATTTGGCATGGTAGTAGTTTAGGCTCTGGATTAAAACATAGGCTACTTTTTATCCCAAAGAAGTACAGTGTTACCGTAGGATACTGTATTTACGCAGGTGGAGCCGCGGGTAAATACTATGCTTTTTTATTTAATGTTCAAAATGTTCAAATGCCAATTCTATTTTTACTTTCATGTACACTTGCAGTCATGAAAACTAGTAAATTTTCATGACTCTCCAAATATTTAGATTATGTCAACATTTGCAACGGATGTAACTCTCTCATTCGCATTTTAATTGCCCTCTTTTCAATTTACGAACACATTATTGCAACTGGTAGAATTTATATTTCTCCATATTTTAGTTAAGCTCTTAATGTTTATGCAAAAATTGTGTATATTTTTAAAGTTTCCTTTAAAGTAGAGTTTACTCCACAGTTTTTTTTCATATGAAGTTTTGTTCATTTATTGATTTAACCCTGGATTGGCTTGATAAATGACGTTTGCTGATGCAACAACTAATGTGGTTCTAACTAGCTGGTGCCCGCTTCGTTCGCATAGGACTAACGGAAAGGAAATCCTTTATTTAACGGAACCCTTAGATAAAAGTAGCCTCAGTTACACCTTACATCCTCAGCTATCTGCCAGTGAAAGTCCTGTACATATCGGTCCCGCCATTTTAGAGTAGAGCTGGAACAAACAGACAGACAGATGGACAGACAAAAATGTTTTTTAATTAAAAATGTTTTTTTTTATCGGAAGTACCGTATATACTTTCATATTCATTTAGTGAAAACCTGTTAATTTAAAAACACAAACAGACACTTCAATTTTATTTGTTTGTAATTTGACAACTAGCTCGAAGGTTTATTGATTTCTACTCGATTTCTATCTCTAGACCAAGGAAGTTTTACTGATATTATTGAATAAATGTTATGGTGGAGTCACACAGTTTTATTGTGTCGGTATAACATCTGCGTGTCAAATTCCTGAGTGCCATGTGCGAGCTACTGGTGGGAAGCGAACCGTGCACATGACTTGAAATATACTAAATAACATTAACCGGGCTCTCACATAGCGTAAAGTTACATACGTACGCATAATAGACGTAAAGCATGAATATGTAGAGAACTATGCTTAGCCCTGCATGAGGAGAACATTTTGAATATTTTTTCAAAATGTTACAATAATACATAATTAATTTGTATTTTTAAAGGAGCTTATAGGAATATCACAAATATTCTAAGACTCAGAAATAAGTATAAATATTATGTAGAGTACGGCTATGTTAGCACTGATGTTAAAAAAATTTTGAATAATTTAATTTCAAAATTGTATATTGAACTTACATATATATAAAAAAAGCTTTAAGAACTACAAGATATAAAAAACTAAATTAGGCATGGGTGGATACAAAAAAATAATCATTACATGTAACTCAGACATATAAATCACATATATTTATTGGTCTACTCTACATCGATCAGTTTGCTCGACATCTTTGGTTGTTTTCACTTTTATGGTTGTTTCAAGTTATAACATTACGACTATTATGCGAATTGTAATTAAGAATATAATATGTTACTACACAATAATAAGATACATATTTTTAAACTAAAAAGTTATTAATAATTTCCTTTTGTAATCATGCCCTATAATTCATATTTCAATTAAGGTTACTTACTTTTTTTTCTTTTTTTAGACAGTAACTTATATATAGTTAAGATAATAATTTATGTATTTTAGCTAGTTATTAAATCTGTATTTTTTAAATATTGTAATATGTACCTTTTATATCTTTACCAGTAATTTAAATAGGTAATTTAAAATAATTTAACTAGATATAAGTAAATCAAATTTCGTTAATATAATTGTGAAACTTTTGAATAGAGAACATGCACAGTTTTTTTATTGGCTTTTCAAAAAGTACCCAGGAAATATTGTCTTTGCAGTGGCATATCTACGATCAACCGCTGACGAAATACAGTCATCACTCATCACAAAAGTGAGATCGTTGAAGAACATTTAAAACGCTCTATACAGAAATTATGCACGAGTGACGTCACAGCAATTGAAGATGTATGAAGATAAATACAAAATTGATTTTATTGACTTAAATACTGCGTTTATGTTTGTTGACAAGTAACATACATTGAATAGTAATTTTCGTTTTTCAATCATAGCAAAACAAAATCGTCTTTTTTAGTCCAGTAACTTTTTAATTTAGCAAGTGATTACTGTACGTTTTGCATTTTCGGATTATATTTATTTTGCCTTTCGGAAATTACAAAAAAAATTCTGATTTAAAACAATTACATGTTCCCTATTTTATGTCTCTGATAGTAATTGTAGAGTCGAACAACTTATACAGGGCGAGTGTTACATACTTGAATAAAGGAAGAGGGACGTTTTTTGTGGCGTCAGCTGTTGTCACGGGGAGCCCATTCAAAACTGCAATACAACAGATCGCTTTACGTAGAGTTGTCATAGACATTTTATCAAGTTAAAGGATTGATACATGAATGTGGAGTTGAAATTATTGTAGTCTTCGGAATAAAGACTTAAATATTGTGATATTAAACGAGAGTTATAATTATCGTCTTTGAAGTGTGTAAAAATCTAGATATTTTTTATATTCGTATTACGTTTGTCGTATTGAAATTCGTGGCAAGACTATATAGAGCTTCGTCAAATTCGTATAATAAAAGACATAGATTTGATACTTTGTATTTAGTAGAAAATAGAAATGTAAATAATTGTCTTATTATTAATTCTAAAAATAAACATTGTTTAAAGCGGTAAGACTAGTTATTCTGCGCCTTGTATTAGGTCTTGAATCTAGTGGATATATAATATATAAAGTACTTAATTCATGAAATCCTTATAACCAAAATTATAGTTTTTTTGACATAGTTTTGTTAGTAAAGACAAGTTTTGTTAGTTAAGACAAGTAGTTAGTAAAGGTGAGGGTAATAAAGGGATTAATTTAAGTTTTTATGGAGTGTAATCTGAATACCAAATACTTACTAACATAACTAACATAATTTTAAGTATAATAATAATAATTATTATTTTTGTTACTGACGCACCGACAACTCTATTCTATTATTTGTAAGAACTGTAAATTGTTTTGTTCGAGAAGTCACAACGTCTCTAATTTTTAAACAACAGTTAACTATCATCAACTCTGGTATTTATTGGCGAATTTACCGCCATGTTTACTGTGATGGCTACAGCGGCCTTGTCGACGATGTCAAGGTGCTAAAGTTGATTAATCACCTATAACGCAAATAACAATTAATTTAGCGTAGATTTTACTATTTTTTGCCTAATTTATCAAATAGTAAATACTGAGTAGATTATACTTTAAATTACTTTTAAGGTTTAATTTATTTAATGCAATTAAGCATTAAATTGATCTATTACACTAAACAAAAGTTAAAGTCGATACATACGACATAGGCGTCACTAAACGATTCTTCATTCATAGTATTTTTAAAACAATGATGTTGATATTTTTTTTATATTTTATTTATTATATATATATATGATTGGGTGTTTGATATTTTTTCTGCCGCTAGGGGGCCGACCTAACGCACACAAAACGTTATCTGGTGGCGTAAGTGGTATCAAAAACGGTCAATAAGAATTTGCGATTCTTTTTCTGTCACCAGGCGGCGCTTGGTAGCCCGACGGTCCTTGTCGTGTCAAAAAGCTGTCAGATGTCACGAATTTAAAAACCCTCACTACGAACTCTTACCTACCTCTTACAATATACAACGTAGCGAACATCAATAGTATTTTTATAAATGAACTGATAATGAATTACACTTTTAAAATCGCGTAATATTCGTCAGAAATTAATATTTGTAAGCTAAGCTCTTCATGATTGATTTAACCAAAGGGCGTGCTCGTGTCATATCGAATTTCACAACGGATATCCAGCACGATATTTCTACTTCAACGGGTGCGGACTGCGGATGCGAAAAAAAAACCAGAGATTTCATACTGATAGCAAGTTTCCGGATACATTTAGTAAATATCATAAAAAGTATTTTATCAATACAAATAAATGATAAACTCGAAACGTCCTTGTATAACGGATCTAGAAAAAATAACTGGATACACTGATACAGGTTTCGCGGGAAAATGAAGGTTGAGTGTCCGTAATGATGTCTCTGATTTCATCTTTTAATAGATTAAAGTAAACTATAAACTGAAGCAGACTGCGCCATTTTTAAGCAAATTATATTAACTCTGAGTTTAAATCGTACTTAGAGGTCGCCCTGTGGTCGAAATTCGCCCATATATTTTTTAAGTTTGAACTTTATAAGAATCCTTTTGTCTCTTAAATAGAAAAAAAGTAATAATTTGATGTATTTCTAAGCATCATTTTAAAAAACATTAGCCTTCAGCAAACCTTATTCCACATAAACTTTAACTGTGCCGAATATCACACTCGTCCGTTCGTAGAATTTCCGTAAAACTGCACCATAAGTTTTTGCTTCACGTATAAATATAATAATAATTACGTACCTATTATACTCGTGCTCCGTTCTAACATTACTAACAATACAACTATGAAACCTGCTTATAATAATATTATGTTCTCTCCACCTTAATTAAATGACTTTAAATTAACGTTTTCTGTTACGAATATTTTGGGCCTAGTATTTTTCGTCGCAATATCGTAATCATGTTTAAGCCGCAACTTATGTTATAGGAAGCAGATGTGACGTTAATCTTGCAGGAATTTCAATCGGCAATTGTAGCAGCTGGCTGTCAAGGTCGAAACCTTTAAATTTTGATAAAAAAATGACATTCCATTGGGCAGGTGCCAAGGCAGATGTTTGGGCCCAACTTGCACCCGAAATGTTTTGGAGATTGAACACCACAGCTGACACACAAAAAATATAATGGCACCTCAGCTGATAACAGATGTCTTTGAATTTTTTTTGAACGCGGATTTTGGGGTTTTGGTGCAAAAGCTTTAGGTGTGTTATGTGTAAAGCCTTACACAATGCGCACCTATGTGATGAAATAATATCAGATATTTTTGTAGTACCCACAATATATTACGAATGGCCACGTTCATTAATATAATTTTAATAATAGTAGTTTCTACTAAGAGCTCCTTAATCCATAACAGTAATAAAATATTACATAGACCTTCTTAATATGAAATAAAGTTTAAAATACCGTAAACTTTTTTATCAAACAAAAAATGTAGTGGACTGAGAACAGTACTTTAGTTTATTTATAAAAGTCCCCTGGCGTCTGGTTTGTATCGACCCGCGTCTGTTTATTGATTCTTGTCTATGGCCCTACGCCCTTTGATATTCCGGGCCCCTTTATTGCATCTCTTGATCTTGTTGGAAAAACAAATAATTTGAGTGATGTAATATAGCCTTATGAACATTATGTCGTAGTAGGTCGATGGGCTGCAGCTTTGTAAAAACTGTCTAATTAGCCATTTTCCTCTGGATCTTCTCAAAATTTAGTGCTAGCGCTATGGGGGTACAAATATTTTAATGCACAAAAAGTAAGTATGTAGTCAAGACGAATATTTAATTGAAGTGAATAAGATTCTTATGAAACAACGTGTCATATTATGCCACAAAACACTTACTTTTTATCCGTCTGCGGCGACTTTTTACCCAATTTTAATTATATAAAATTGTATTTAAATTTTAAACTATGAAAATTTGCACGCTTTAAGCTGACAATTTCTGCAAAAATACTTAACTAAGATAAGACTAATTTTCTTACCATATTCTAGCAAATAAAAGTTTTGATTATGATTATTATGATTATGAACGAGGTGTCAATAAATTCCGACTTTAAAATTATAAATATTGAGAAGTAGTTAAAATTTTAGCCGAATTTAAAAGGGGAAATATTTAGAAAATAAGATATTGCAAAACTAATACTGTTTTGTGAATATTTACTTTGAAAGTCGGGTTTCAATTTTTGTTGCAAATAATTAACTTTTTTGAGTTAAGAATTTAAGAGGAAAATAGCTAATTGTGCTTGTAAATTTTTAGTACCTAACTGAAAAAGAATTGTGAAATATTTTCAATCAATATAGCAAACAACGTTTAGGATCTGTTTCACAATCTACTGATAAGTATCAGATAGAGCTTATTTGCATGTTATGTCTCTGCCGCTCGATATACAGTAAGCAGCGACAAAACTATCCGATAACAAGCCCGTTCTATTTTACTTCAGAAAATAATTATAACTACGTCCATTAGTTCTAACGACCTAAAGTTGGAATAAAAGTGATTATAGCAATAAAGAGCGTAGGCGAGACGAGAGGTTTAAAATAAAACATTGACACGGCTACTTTATGATCTAAAAATGATGGGTCCATATCCTAAGCCCTTCCATATTACCTTCCATATAACCTGTAATTATGGATTTGTGATGGATCCGAAGATACAATGGCCAAGTTAAATCGACGTTGAATGCTAACATTCCATTTTATTATTGGTTATATCAATTTTTTGTATTTGTAACGGAAAGCAAATTTAGTCAGTAATAGGTATGTTTACACATACCTATTACCGACTAAATTGTGGATTTTACTATATTCCATTAAAATATCGTTTTAATGTAAATAAAAGAGTGAAACGACTGATACATTTAAATGTATATGTTATCTGAGTAAGACTGACTCTCAAACGTTCTTTAAAGTTAAGAATTCCTTAAATCACTGGCTATCGCTGTTTTTACTTGGTAGAATGACGTGTACAAAGGGACTTGAGAGCTACTTAACGTCGAGAAGCGTTCGAAAATTAGAGCGTGATATAAAATATATATCTATGTATAATAATCTATACTAATGATAAAGAGTAAAGATTTGTTTCTTTGCATTAATAGGCTCCGAAGCTATCGGGACGATAGTTATGAAATTTGGCACATCTAATAGCTATATATAGTAGACTAGGGGAAGTAGGTGAAGGAGTCAAATTTATGTTGCGGCAAAATCTAGGGTTTCTATTTTACATGATATATTACGTGAATACACTACACTTATCATGACAACTTGATCTCTTATCAATTACCTTAGCAAGCTAATTTATCCAGAATCACATTCATCTACCAAAATTGATTATAATTGTGTGTATTGTTGGCGACTAAATGATTGACGCTAATAGCCTCGTTTCTCACGTAGATCATGATCTATCGGGATCTATAGATCTGATGCGTCACGTAATGCGGCTCATACATCATAATCGATTTTATAACAATGTTATAACTCATGATTAGGCTAAGTGATCTTATTGTCTTCATATAAAAGGATAACGAACTTTTACAAAGATTACGCCGTGTAATAACGTATTTAGTATCAATTGTGTGATTTAATAAGGATCATAAGATAATAGTTAACGCATATAAAGAGTGACAGAATATAATATGTGCTAATGAATTTTTAACGACTCTACATTGGAAGAATAATGAAATTTGTTATACACCTACCTAGTAGTTACCCGCGACTTCATACGCGCTTTGGCTTTTTGGCAATCCCGGTCTAACACAGGCTTACTTACTTTATCTAAGGGTTCCGTTAAAAGAAATGGAGCGCCGGTAGTTCTGTGCAAACAAAGTTGCACCAGCTAGTTTAATATTGATTGAGGTATTTTGCTGCAACTTTAGTTCGTAGATAGCAAGTAGGCACACTCTGTTCATATCAAATATAATCCTTTGCAAACAAAATTTTGCAAACAAAAATACAGTAGGGATGTTGCCTAGTGTGAAATATCAAATTTTTACAAATTAAATTTTAAAATTGTTTAATAGAGATTGGAGATACATAAATCTAAAAGAAATAGGTATTTAGGTTGACGCGATTGAAAATTATAAGCAAATCACAAATATTTCCCATTTGCTTCTCGCAAAACGATTTGTTACGTCACAAGCTGCTACCGTCATAAATTTTTTAATGACAACTATATGGCGGGAGCACCTCGTGACGTCACTGGCCGATACTATCGCTCTCTTGCTCACTGTAAATTTAAATAGTTTGTATCTTTGTTATTTTTCTAAGATATACGAAAATGGGTTCTAGATTGTTTATAAACATGTTGTCTAACATCGAATGGACGAAAAATTTTTTTTAGGGAACACGCCTATTGAACACTATAATGCTACCGATGTCACTTAAAGTGCAATAAAGAAATACAATATCACATTAATTTCGGTCGAATTTAATTTTGTTTAGTTTATAGATATATTTAGAGATATTTGTAGATAAGTCTTCTTTTTATAGTATTAATTTTTAGTTTATTTGAGTTTATTTATGGCTATAATTTATTGTATTTTAATAATTGAAATAAATACCATGATTTTGTTTAGTTAAAGATTATAATATTTGATTTAAAGTCTGAACAGAGTGTAACAACAATAACTATGATACTAAAGTTTTAATGTTTTTTACTGTCCCTTTGTTTTAACAATGTTTTTAATGGGCTTACTCGCATGTTAAACCTTAGTTAGTGAATGCAGGTCAAGTAACATTTGTGTGGGGACTGCGCCTTCCTGAACATCATGATTCTTATCTCCAAAGTAATTACATTTACCATGTGGAAGTTTTAGTTAATTGTGTTCAAGCTTATTAGTTAAATTGAATTTTTTACGCATTACGAGCACTATATGGTACCTACATTTACTACACGTGAAATTGTGAATCCACTTCAAAAAAGAGGTTATCCATTCTTCAATATTTTAATTTTTATGTGGCTAAAACATGTTTCGTTTGTGTTATGTACTAGATTTTTCCCGCGGCTCCGCTCGCTTATAGTGTCCCACGGGAACACTGTACTTTTTCGAGATAAATAGTAGCCGATGTTTTAATCCAGAGCATAAACTACTACCATACCAAATTTCATCTAAAACTGTCCGGTAGGTTTTCCCTGAAAGAGTTACATACATCCAACCATCCATTCTACCAAACTTTCACATTTATAATATTAGGAGGATGTAAGTGCATAGAATTTAAGTGATGTATAGTGTATATCTATAAAAAAGTAATTTTGTCAACTTTCCTTGAAGCGTTTCTCTCAAGACAGACATACACATTAAAATGAATGAATGAAAATTCAATAAGTACTTTAGTTCTATTAATCAGTCTATCAATTAACGTATATTGGTTCTCCATTGACCGGAAAAGCATCAATTTAATACCAATGATCAAATTAATTCCATGGAATTCGACATCCGGTGTCCTTACTTAAACCGCAAACCGAAAAATACTTTATCACCTTTACATTAAGCAATAATTTTGATTGTCACAATAGTATGCGCCTTCGATAAATGATTATAGTGTTTATTTATAAGGGAATAACGACGAAAATTGGATGCAATAGGAATTAGAAGTACGTAACTACCTAACATACAAATCTGTGAGAAAAATCACTTGACCAGAACGACTTGCGTTTGTCTAATGATTGTAGTGGCCATAGCATTGACAATGGATCTTAAATATAGGCCTGTACTACCTACTCTCCTAGCAGTTACTAGTTAATCCACAATTTAGTATTGCGACAAACTTAACTGCTGCCTGCTGGTCAGTAAAGTGTACGAAATTTAGTTAAGTATCAAACAAAACTGGTATAAATTATTATTACTTAAACAACACAACAGTAGCACAGATTAAAGAAAGACGAACAGTTAAACAGCTACATAGTTAGCGATTTGCGATTTTTCGATTTGATTGCACTATTACAAGCGTACGGTGTGTATACGATTGTGTGGCAAAATTGTGGGCCGTTGAAGGCGACGTCGAAATTTTCAATTTTGGATCGATTTGATTGTTCTACGAAAGCTGTTTCTCTGTACGTAAGTGTAAATTCATAATGCTATATATCTTTTGCGAAATATACAACTTTAGGTTCTAATATTTTAAGGTTCGGGTTTATAACGTAAAGTCCAGTGTTGAAATCCAAGTCATAAATCTGGTGAGCCGATGTGCTGTGCATACTGATGGGTTCGCAAAATATTTCGTGGTACAATATCAGCTTGTGGGAGAGTGGTTAGTGGTTACTGGTTACTCATCGCCAAGTGATGTGCACGCGCATGTTAAAAAGAGCTGGTGGGTAGTTTATAACCGACTTCCGAAGAGGAGGAGATTATCGCATAACTTTTTGATAACTATACTATTTGTCTGTTTTTGATAAGGATAATATTTTGTGACGACAATAGAGAAACATCTGCATAATATCCGGTTTGAGTTTTTGCTTCAATTCTTGTTAGACGAACAATAATTTTATATAATGTAAGTACTAAAAAAATATACGTGACTTAATAGTCAATTCTATTATTATTATTTAGCAGTAGTAATAGTAGAAGTAGGTATGAATGCAAAAGTGTGTGTCTGTCTGTTCCCTCTTCACGCTCTAACCGCAGAACTGATTTAGATGAGATTTTGTATAAAGATACTTTGACCCCCAGGAAGGACATAGGATAGTTTTAGTTTAGAACGAAGCTAGGAACATCTAGAAGTTAGTACCTATGTAATAAATATGTTACAACTTACAATATCGTCAAATTATGTTGATTACGAAATAATAACAAAATTGTTGCAATCACACGATTACAGTTTTGGCGGCAAAAAGCTGTCACATTATCGCCTCGGATTTCAAACCGAGCATGTTTCTCTGATCACTGGCAGTTCGAACAATCGTTTTCTTTTCCTTTTTTGTGCCAGTATTCCCACGGAGGACGACCTTAACGGGTTCAAAAAACAATATCCGCGCCTCGGGCTGCACAGGTTTAAATCTTTGCCTGATAGCAGGATTCCATAATTTATTTCCAAGACTAAATTTTGTAAAAGCAATTTCATTTTAAGCGAATTCATTGGTAATTGCATTGTTATGCGTATTATCTCTTAGGCGAAAATATGCCCGGTTCATGCAATGACGAACTTTACCAAGAATTTGTCCAGTAGCTTACATGCCTACAAAACTCTTGTCGTCATAACAATGAGACATACTTTTCCACTTCACCAGTCAATTGTCATATCTTGTAAGTGACCTCTTATATATATATATATATATATATATACGTACATTAGAAGACCAATAAGTTTAAAGAAGTGGTTTTTGGGGTTTCGTACCCAAAGGATAAAAACGTTATCCTATTACTGAGACTTCGCTGTCTGTCTGTCTATCACCAGGCTGTGTCTCGTGAACCGTGGGCTGGATAATTGAAATTTTCTCAGATTATTTATTTCTTTTGCCGTTATAACAGAATAAAACAAAAATACTACAAAATACTAACTAAACCCATACACCACAAACGTGATTTTTGCCGTTTGTTGCTCGATATTAATAACGACAACAGGAACACTGGAAATATTCACTGAATATTAATTTGTATAATATTCTCTTTAAAAATAAATATCAATAAATACATATTTAATAAAATATTTTTTCCCTTACAAAAATGTTAATTTTTTCGCTGTTTTTTGTTTGATGTAATAGTGCCTACTAATAGTTGTATAGATAATGTTACGGAACCCATCGTGCGCGAGTCCGACTCTCACTTGGCCGTCTTTTATTTATGTAAATGACAGTTTACTGTCCAGAAGTATTGTCTATTTATTATTTATTATATTGCAATGTTTACATTATTGCTCGTATCGATTAAGGGCAAGCGCGATTAAATGTTATGCAATTTGTCATAATCGTTGAAATCATCTGTCATCTGTCAAAGTGACATCTTTTTGTGGCGATTGCAGTTAATCTCATAATCCATGTTCTAGTGAGATGTGTAATCCTTTATGTCTGAATATTGTAAACAAGCTTGAAGTAATATGCAACACGATAGCTAAGGCTGTAGGAAGTATTGCGAGCCTACATAAGACCGGTTCGAAGGAGATTCGACTCACAACGCAAAGTTTATTAAAACTTCTATTTTTACAAAAAGCATTTGCAACAGAACTTATTATCTTAATGAATGTCGCGATTAAAGGTCGTTGAAAAAAAGAATATAACAGTACAGACTACTCTATTTCTTTTTTCATTAAGGTCGTAGACACATCGTTAAATGGCATTGGAGTCTAAAAGCGGTAAAAATATACATCATAGTTAGATGACCATATAGAGAGACCCGGGTCACGAAGGCTCGTGTGGGTGGCACAGGTGTGGTTCAACTCGGTTGGGTAATACCGCTGTCTATAGCCGCTACTGGCAGTGTCTATCGTTACACGCCTTTTGGCGGGTTTTGTTTTTGTGGTCATCGTAACATGTCAACACAATGAGCTACATGGACTTCTTGTACGATCTGCTGGAGGTATTTTTTATTTGTCTTTATTTTTCCTAACCTAAACAAAAAAAATACACTTTTTAATCTTTTTTTATTATTAAAAAGATATCTCAAGTTAAGAAGAGTAGATTGAAGAAAATATTGTTAATTCATTCAAGCACATCATAACTTTTAATATTTTATCTCTTGCCATTAATCTTTTTCGTATTCCATAGTTCAGTGTAGAATGAACTCTATACATCTCTACGGTACCGCAGGCTTATCTAGTGAAAAGCACTTACCACAAGTTAAACAATTCCAAGAAGTTACTGTCGACTAACTCTCGTGGGAACGCCCGTTTAATTATGTAAAACTAAAACATTATTAAATTAAAGTATCACAGGATTTAAGTTTCTATGGCATAATGTTAGTGTTTTTAATAGCTTCCCCTTAATTCTTTTGTTGTTACTACTTTGTTGTTGAAGAGTTCTGTCTATTAAACATATTTTATGTATCTCTTATCCCATCAAGATAATATTCAATAATAATCTTAAAAGTTTCTCTATAGTAAGTAATTTTAATGCATATTCGTCAATGAGATGGATGCATGAAAAAAGTGCTATGTGCTAAAACATAAACCACCGAATACTGAAATGAAAATCAAAATTAGGAGCTATTCATAGGCTGTCGCTGTCTCTGCTAGCCGAAATGACAAGGACAGTATGCGACTCGAGCGTCACCTAATTTAACTATCGCTCCAGTATTTGGCCTAAAGACAATTAAGTCCCACTTATTGTTCTGTTTTACCACTAATCAAAGGACGTGGGCAAAGCACTTTTAATCGAAGCGGAGATTAAACACTTGCAATATGTAAAGCTATCATAAATGTTTATCCTTTCACAACCAGTGTTGCCTCTTGAAATATTTTATGGCAATATTAAATCGATTAGATAAGTAGACATAGTAAATATTGTATGTGGGCCGCAGACTCAGTGTTGAACTCTTGCGCAAACTCGATAGTCAGGTACCTAACTATGTTGTATGTTATGAATTACTAGATAGTTAGATTATCAAATTCAGATATTGCCTATATATATGCCGGCAACTATTTTTGTAAGGTAAAAACTCGTACTGTGTGTAATACGCTATTTGCCTGTAATTTTTCTATTACACTAATGAATAGTTCTCTGACAAATAAGGAAGCTTAAGAAAAGGAATAGTATGCTAAAACAAATATTTTCAAAGAAACTGCGGATTGTTTGAAAAGCAGTTTTGTGACTCTTGTGAAAACACCCCATACCAAATGTCGTAGAGGCAGGTGACATCACGCGCCTGTAAGTTGATACAAAATGTATGATCACATGCACAAAATTTCTGATATCTCCGAAGTCTGCTTTCATGAAATTTGGCACAGATATGGAGTAGACCACGGGGAAGGAAATAGGCTACTTTTTATTGCGGCAAAATGCACGGTTTCTGTACAACTTTCTTTTGCCCGTCCAAAGTCGCGACATTAATAAAATAAAACTTTCTTGAAATAACTCTACGTGCCGGGTGTTGTGATTCACTCTCCGCTGTTACACATACACACATAAATAAACCGCGCAACGGTAAACTGTGGTAAACTACAATTCACCGGCTCTATTACTCACCAACGCACTTCAATGAGCATACTATTGTTTTTGTTGTAAAACCTCAATAATTTAACTAGAAGTTCAATAAAGGTCAATACATAATGCTGCCTGCATTCTGATCATTTCTGATCAAAGTTTTTGCATTTATGTTGATGAACTAATCTTTAGAAATATGCAACATAAACATTCTGATGTTTGTGATGAAGGTGTTTCGCCTTTTTTGGAGTAAGTTAAAAATTAACTAGGTATTAAGTAACGCCTAACATATCTGATGACATTGTCATAGAAAAATCATCATTTCGCAAGCTAACATTTTCGATAACAATAGCAATAACAAACATCTATTTCCTAACAGACTGCGTAACTCTATGTGTAAATAAAATCTTCTGGTTTGCCTCGGATATTCGGAGTTATTGAATTTATTGCTTTCTCTAATTGGTTTATTATTCTGATAGATGTTGCCAGCGACTTCGCGCGCAAATGGAAAACCCCTTGGAAACCGTACATTTTGCCACAATAAAAAGTAGCCCCGTAATCTACTCTATATCTGTGCCAAATATCATCAAAATCGGTTCAGTAGTTTCGGGGCCTGTTCAATGCAAACAAAAAAAAAAAATCTTTCCTCTTTATAATATTACGAGTAGTATAGATAATTGAAATGAAATAAAGTTTAGAAATATACATGAACGTATCTTATATACTCTGTTCAAAAATAGATCGATATGAATCGTAAACGTAAACGTAAACGAAAATATTAAATTCAATCAAATTAATCATATTTCTGTATTTGTTATTAAATAAGTGTCATTTGAATTTGGTAGCATTACCTTTGGGCTTTGTGTTCTATTGTTCTCGCTGTTCACGTATAGAATAAATTGGATGCGAACGGAGGATAAACAGCCATTTAATTATCCGTAACTTTGATGACCCTCTTCTCTTGATAGTTGATTTGCAAATGGTAGTTAACGTCTAAACATTGTTACATTCCTCAGCTGTATCCAGTACCTACATACACGCACGTCCATGCATGTGAGCTGCATATTACCAGCATGTGGACACCATAATTAACACTCATAGAGTATTCTAATCTCTGGGTACAATCTATGGGTACATGTTATTTTCAGAATCTTTTAAAAAGTGTCGCATAGCTTATTTGGACGTTTTGTTGGTGCTTCCTTTATGTCGAGCGACAGATAAAACATCAGTAGATTGTGAAACAGGCCCTAAGTATTTCCAGATATCCGTTGGGCTGCCCAAACTTTGTGGTCTAAGAGTGTACTTTGTGGTAGGTGTGTAATGGAAAATATTATAAGCACGTCTTACTAAATTAGGAGTGCTTTTACCACGCCGCGGTATTGTAATTTTGTTAATACTAATAAGTAGAACAAAAAGCTGTTAAATATAGATAAAATACATTCTTCTTGGTAGTTTTTCCGCAATTGGAATCTGGAGATTCAATTATAATGTCTGTCAATGAAAGTAGTAAACAGCTGGAAATGACTTAACAACTATTTCAGCAGTTATCAGCTCATAAATCAATGGGCGGAAGTTACCCATATCAGTTACTTATGCGTCTGTTATGTGTTTTAACAATAATTAATATTATCATATTTATAATTGTCTACTTGAATCGCAGGAACAATATTATATATATCATCTGTCTCTTTTACTCGCTCTTTCACTCCCATGCAATTAAGCTAACTTGGGTCCACAACGGGTAGTTATTTCTAAAGCGAAACTGTGTATTTTTAAAATAATAATACATGTGCTCCACCGCGGATTTGTCCGATAAACCGCTCAATCACTTAACAAGTGTGACCTCTCAAACAAGTCACTAACCAATTCAATTCAATAGGATAATTTGATCTACGGGTTAAACTTTTGATTCCGCCAATCGATTATGAACCGTATCTTAACGCTATAAGGTGCGAAATCCAACAAAGCGAAGTCATGGGTACTGTCGCGTAATTTTATATCTTCTGCTGCGGTTTTAAGGTTCAGATTTGATTCTGTATGGTTGGAAGTGTTTATGTATGGGAGCCGCGCAGATTGATCGATCGCCGGAAGCCGCCATTGCGCCGGATCGCGGTTCCTGTGGGTTATGCGACATTGTTTCATTGTAATTTGTCTATGACCAAGCTAATTTGACAGGGTCTCTAGAAAAATAATCGTAGAAGCGTACTTTAGAATAAGGGGCAATTTACATAGAAACAAAACGTTACGCGACATGGCCCTGCATTTTTTTAAGATAGCTATTCCAAATTGAACATTATTCATTAGCTAAGGAGATACACGTCTCATTGTAAGAGTTCGAATGTCAGGTTGCACCGCGCTGCAGAGCGCATGTGCAATGTATATTATGACGTTATATGACATCCGTCATTATATGAAACGTGTATCTTTTTGTGTTGTGAATAAAGTTCATTTTTGAATAGCTACCTTAAAACTGCAGCGCCGTGTAAAGATAAAGTTGAATTGCTGTTAAGGTTTGTTTGTTTGCTTACATTGAGTAGGCTCCGAAACTACTGGGCCAATTTTAATGAAATTTAGCACAGATTTAGATTGGGCCGCGGGGAAGCATATTGGCCACTTTTAAAATGTTAGGTTCCGGCGGCATTACCTTTTGCGCGCACGAAGTTGCGGGCTACATCTCCTTAGTCTTTAATATTTTGTAACAGTACTGTGATTATTATGCAAAACTTAATTTGCAGCCAAATGATCAAGCAAACAGAACGTATCTCCGCTCTTTAACCGTTATTAGAAAAGTTATTATTAAACCTTATAGCTCCGTGGCCTAGTGGATAGACCGTTTGATTCGCACTCGAGAGAGTGCAGGTTCGATTCCCAGGTTGTGGCGTGTACCAATGAGACTTTTTCAGATCTCGAGTGCATTATACGGACGCTCTAACGGTGTAAGAAAACACCGTGAGGAAACCCGCACATGGTTGGCCCCAGCTGTATTGACCAGTCATTCCTCTGGACTAGGCTGACTGTGTTGTGAGAATGCCGTATGTGCTTGGGCAACCATAAGACATTTAAAAACCAACTGTTCTAGGCACTACAGTATTTCAAGAGTGGTAACTTCGCTCTGAGAATGCTACTAATATTATAAATGTAATGTAATTATAAACTGATTTTGATGAAATTTGGTATGGTAGTAGTTTAGGCTCTGAATTAAAACATAGGCTACTTTTTATCCCGAATATGTACAGTGTGCCTTTGGGATACTGTATTTACGCGGGCGGAGCCGTGGGCAACAGCTAGTACAGTATAAATCATCTAATAACTGATGAAAAGGCCCAAGTTTATTTCTATTAAACCTTATGAAGTCATGATGTTGGTTATGATCTTGAATAAATTGTTTTGTTGAATCATTTTTTTCATCTTCATTTACTTATGTGTCGGCATCTAAACTCCATTTCATCATATTAATTATTGTCTTCTTTATAATTTAGGTTATCTTCTCTAAATTCTTAAGATCGCGATTCCTGCTCACATAACATAGGAAACTTCACGAGAATAGAATCCTTGATGGACACAGGACAACCTTTTTAATCCATGTTTACGCAGTCTAGCTTCTGTTTACAGAGTGTCTGCTCGATTACGGACATCGAGAATTTGGAGTCAAATATGTTTGTAAAAGGAGATATTTATTTAAAGATAGTGTCAAGCCTGAGCATTTCTGAGGGTTTTGTACCCAAAGGTTAAAAACAGAACCTTATTACTGCAACCTCGCTGTCTGTTTGTCCGTCCGTCTGTCACCAGCCTGTATTTCGTTAACCGTTATACTTAGTGGAAAATTTCATAGATGATCCATTTCGGTTTGCTGCTACAACAAATACTAAAAACAGAATAAAATATAATAAATATTTAAAATATAATAAATTTAATAATTTAAATATATAATTAAATTAAAAATAATATAATAATTAATTTTTTTTTCTAAAATATAATAAATTATAAAATAAATATTTACATGTCCCATACAACAAACGTGATTTTTTCTGCCGTTTGTACGAAACCCTTCGTTCGCGAGTCCGACTCGCACTTGGCCTGTTTTATTTTCTTTTATCATCTTATCATCAAACTCATCGTTTAGATTATTTCGCATTTGTCAAATTATCACATTCAGTACCTATTGTATTGATGAATGGCTTAATTAAATCATAATGAATGAGAAAAGTTTGTATGCCACAGATCTAGTTTGAGATTTGTCTCCATTAAAAACGTGTTTTCTTTTCGAAAATAGACCACTCCCGTTCGAATAAAAAGGAACTCGATATCAATTAGGTTGCATGTTAGGTTGTCTGTTTGCCTGTCATCACGCTGAGAGGGTGTCGAATTACGTTCAAAAACTCCAGAACATCCAACTTTTGTAGAAACAGATTTTGTTTCATGTAACCTCAACAACATACTGGTACAAAAGAGCGTTTAATGTAAATTTAAAAAAGATAATCATCTGCCAGTATATGAAAAAAATAAATGAATAGTACCTACCTACCTAATACCTAATTATTATTCTTACGGGGGATCTATTGTAACAAGAATTTAAAACGTTAAATGAAATTTCTCCCGCAATATTTGGCGGTTATAGGATTTCCTGTTCTGCCCCATATCTATGAAACCTGTTCAACATTTGAATAACTGCCTATAATTACAACAATATATATAATACAAATAAATAAAATTGTAGCGTCTGTTTGTAATTTTAAATTAACAACTTTTCACTAAATGCATATGAAAGTAAACTTATACACGGTACTTACAATAAAAAAATATAAAAAAATTTTGTCTGTCCGTCTGTCTGTTTGTTCCGATTAATCTCTGAAACGGTTGTGCCGATTTTCGCGTAACTTTCACTGCTTTAAGGAGTAACTTACGCCCGAAATTGAGAACGTAACAACGTACCTAAAATCTTAGATTGACTTCAATCTTAGATTCTCAAACAAAATTTAAAGTAAGTGAAGTGAAGTTAATCCTAGGATCGTTGAAATGTATTGAAATCTTGATCTCAGATAGCTAAAATGAGATTTAGATTGATTATTAATTTCGGGCGTTCGACTGCTTTGATATTAGGGTTGATTAATTATATTCCGTTAAAAATGTAGGCATCCGTTTTCGTTAGTACTACGCAAACGAAGTTGCGGGCACCAGTTAGTGTTATAATAAAATATAAAAAATAGGTCTGAATTGAGAATCTCTAGACACATTTAGGAACTGACTCTTTTTAAATCTCACTCTTAGGTTACAGCAGTTTGAGCATGACTACGTTCTGTTTTATGCCAATGAAATGAGTTAATGAACGAAACAGAATTTCAAAGATACTTTTGGCCACATTACTAAGCATTGCTTACGTTCATTAGTTAATCTAAACTACTCTCCACGGAGGAAGATCCTCCGAACTATACTCCAACATCTAAAATAGAAATGGATAGTTCATATTTTAGAATGGCCAATCAAACGACCACAAATATTTCATGGTAAGTCTCCGGACAGCAAACCCGCAACTGCGCGATATGTTTATAAGCGATAGCATCTATATAGACCATAACTGTTGCCATAACGTTATGCCACGGTGGTTGAACAGGCCCTAGTAATTAATAAAAAAGGTTAGGAAATACATTATCGCTTGACTACAATGTTAAAGGCGATCAGAGATTTCGTTTCAGAAAGTAATTTCTAATTTCTCACCAATGTGTACATAAAGATGTTTGAATGAGATGCGAAATAAAAAAAAAAATATCTATGGACGCCTTCCATACCACGTCGAACTGGTCCCGTGGTAAGTTCTCGAAGAACTAGTGTTACGGGTACCAGACAACGGAAATACTATACACATGTTTAAGATTTTTATTATACTATTCAGTATACACAATATTATATTTAATACATATCCATCAACCCAGGAACATGGAAAACTTTTTGTTCCTTCGGCGGGATTCGAACCCGCGACCTCCGCCCTTGAGCGCCGACGCGCCAACCACTGAGCCATAGAGGTCTTCAAAATACATACGATAACTCATTTGTCAATTAAGCAGTTACAAATACTACAATGTGGAGAATACCTGAACTTCAATTAGTATTAACTTCCTCCTTGCTTACACATTACAAAAATACTTCAGTACCTACAGATAACCTTATAAAAAATTCACCTCACCAAATAACAAAACAGTTTACCTCAAAGCCCTTGCCCTTCAATTGGATTCAACATGATCTGTTACACTTTTATCACAGTTAAAGTTTATTTTCTCACGTTGATACTGTTATCTAAAGTTGTATCCTATAAATAAAGTCTATTTTTGATGGAAAATATGTTGCGGGCGGGTAGAGAAGCAACGCCACATCGATGCTTCACTAATCACATCTGCAAAACGTAACGTGAGAAGTCTACTTATTAAGGTTAATCGGTTAGTGAGAAAACTTAGCTGACAAACTTTGTTGACACGTTATAAATTCTTAAATTATTCTGCGAGGTTAAAGGTAATATAACAACAGAAGTAATTGTATCTTCAGTTTAAATCCGCTTTCCCCTTCATTGTACCAATCAATCGTTTTGTGACGTCACAGCACATCATTGAGCTGTCTAGGAGTCTGAATGAATGAACGATAACACCCACATTCATTCATTAACTCACCCACACCCGACCTTCGTGTGTTTTGAACCTTGGCTTTTAATTTCGTGTTAATTACGACATCTAAATAAAACAACAGGTGAATGGTTTCAACGGTATTGATAACGTATAGAATTACTTCTTGCAGGTGTCCGTTCAACTTTCTGTTATTTTGCTGTCCACGAATTAGGAAAAAAATACTAACTTAAATAGTATAAATAAATGTGGACCTACAATGAGACCTTGTGGGGCTCCTGGTTCTTTACCTATGTAAAGAAACAATACACTTTTCTTTTTTTATATTCTCTTCTGAAAGCAGACTTTTAAAAACGGAAAGTGTTTAAGTTTTTATTAAGCGCTGGACATTTTTCTAAGACCGTTTCGAAATTTATGCTGTGATGGTCATTGGCCAAATGTTTAATCTGTTCCTAATCTCGTAGTTTCCAAAACATGTCACTGAATACGAACATCCGACAGATCTTTATAATTAAATTAGAAAACAAGCGACGTATTCATCTTGGCGATCGTGTTTCGTGTTCAAACGTCGCGATGTCATGTAGCGTAACATTTCGAATTTCGAACTGGTTGACGATAGTGAAGCACAAGAATCGACTCCAAAATCGATATTAGGTGCATCAATTTTATCGGGGTTCGATACCTACAATCTACATGTGCTTATTTAATTTGATGATATAAGAATCAGGAGGTTAATCTAAATCGTTGCTCTTAAAACAGAGCCACATTTAAGGATTAATGCAGTTTCAGCAAGTGATAATAATTAAGCAGACCATCGAAATCTATCTTGATTGTTGACTAAAACTGTTCTGGTTGATTTATATCTTGTTCTTCATTATTCAAATGTTTTTGAAGAGAATAAAAGATTTTGTTGGCCAAAAAGACATGCATCCTCCAAATCGATGTAGCATTTAAACTTTCAGACGAATTGATGCATTCGATTTTGAAAACCACTTGTTTGATATTCGAATACGTCACTCGCAAGTATTTCTGTTCTGTTTACGCGTGCTATAAACGAACGATGCGGGAGAGTTCAACATAGAGCGCCATCTTTTTAGAATACGACACAAATAACGTTCTATATTTGTAAAGTATACTGCTAAATACGAGAGCATCAATCCGTCTGTTCATCCACGGCATAATAGCTCATGTTACCTGTCCCGTAAGGAAGAAATTAGGTGCTATCGAGCAATATATTTCAGTTTATAGCGTAAGATCTTAAGGTGGTTATGCAGCATCGTGCCGATGACCACATGCGTCAATGTTTGTAAATAGAAAGCACCGTACCATTTTATTATATCAACGCAAACAGCTACATCACTGCGTTTGTTGGAGCTTTTCTTCCTATTACAGGCTGTTGTTCTTCATTATCAGCATTAGTTTTTTTTCGTAAAATGTCTCTGAACAGAAAATACATTAGACTGTTTAAACAAACATTAGGAGCGTTTTTGTAACAGTCAAGTAGAAACAAATGCACTATAGTTTGTTTACTGAGGGGAGCGATGCGAACCATCTTGGGTTCAGAGAAAAATTAACTTGGTGCTGTGAAGCGCTTTAAAGTATCTAACAAGTTTATTTGCTCGGCACATTACCCAGCTGGTTTGGGAAGTAAAAAACTCACGTTTATCTCGTCACAAATAAGGAACAGTGGTCTTGGGCCATGATATTGTGCCATAGATTCACGAGGTATTATGCAATCTGCAGAAAGCCTTTCAATCATAATTTCAAGAATCCAATAAATTCCAAATTATTTAATAAACGGCATTTGTTATTATTTGTCTATAATCAGGCTCTCTTGTATAAAACATTTTTCTTAGAAGTTCCAAATCAATTCCTTTTAACGCCACACCTTGTAAAAACCTTTTTAGTAACAAATTAATAACTGACAAACAAAGAAGTGAGTCATATTATTACTTAGACAGGGTTGATTCATATTTAATCGAATTATAGAAAAGTAAATAATAATAATTTAAGTTACTTAAGATGGAGACTTGATGTAGAAAGTTTTATTGGAATGCAAAATACGTATTGAAAGTGAAAGCTGAAAATCAAGGTTATGAAGCTTTGCAGACTTTAGTTCACATCCTGAAAGTCTCTTAAAAATGTGAAACTATGTAACTATGTAAGTCTATGACATAGTAAACATTTTATTAACGATAGCGAACATTGGCAAAAAATGTAAAGTAGAGAATATTTCTAGAAAATAATCCATATAGGGCCTGGAAATAAATAAATGCACTCAATACATAATTGTGATGTGTCTAGGCTTTATCTAATATGAAGGAACGGCCATCTGTTCATTGCACTCGGAGATAACGAAAATGTTGGAGCGCATTAAGTATCTGTCTTTTGTTGTGAACAGTTGGTGCGCGCGAAAATCCACCATTTTGAATATCCACGATGTGTTCCATATTCGAACGAACGGTGCGCACGCGCTTTATACTAGTTTTTTGGTTTATTTTTGATCGCGATGTCCTATTTAATCCGTAATGCGCGGGGTTCCATCAGTCTTTACTACACCCGTTCCATTTTACGTTGTGTTTGAAGATTTGTACAATGTTTAAATTCATAGTTAATAAGTTAAAAGTGTCAACCAATCGTATTTTCAACAAAAATGTTACCGTGCGTGTTTTGTTTTTTTACACATTTTGGTCATTAATCATCATCATTGGCTTTCGTCTTTTGAATTCTAAATATAGTTTTATTTGTGTTAAACATTTTTTCTCGTGAGCATGTTTGTTTATATAAAAATATTTTTGGAGGTAGTTATCATTATTTTTTCATTATTTACAGATATATCCGGATCCAGAGTCGGAGAAGACGATTATGGGTTCCGTGGTCTACTGCATCCACCGCAAACAAGGATGCCAGTGGTCAGATGAACTAAGGAAACTGAAGGTAGGCAAATATTTTTTCCGTTAAGTATTTCTTGTTATTTTATAACTTCATTTTATAATTAGGTTAAATTCTATACTTCTACGTAATTTAACAATTTGAAAAGGCATATTATTTAAATATACCATTACATAATTTTAAGTAGCATATTACGATCTGCATAATCGAATATTAACCTACCAGTTAACTGCTAACTAGGTACTAACAAAGTTAAAAATACAATCGCGTCGCGTCCACAGCGCCCTCTGTAAACAATCAGTAGAATGCGCTCGCCGTGACACATTTATCTCAAAACTATCACAGATATGGCGCTCTCGATATTTGTAGTTCAAACAGTGTCAATAATGTTGAATTATTATGATTTAGATATCGAGCTCCGACTACTTTGATTTAGGTTTGTTCCTGCTGATATATTTAGAGAAATGGTTTAGAATACGCTAAAGCTGTCGGTCCGTTAGAAATATTTTAGTGCCGCAGCAACAAAAATATTTACCACCTTCCTCTTGAACAGTCAGTGAATCAGTTGTAACTAGGCCAAATAGCCTGAAGGATGAATACAATGCTGTTGCTACAGCGGTGACTGAAATGTCGGTTGTTACAAGTCACGCCACTTCATGCTTTAACAAAACATTTCGTTATTTCCAGGCGCATCTGAACACGTGCAAGCATGACGCAGTGCTGTGCTCCGCGCAGTGCGGCGCCATGATCCCCAGGGTGCTGATGCAGGACCACCTCCGTTACACGTGCCCGCTGCGGAGAGCCAACTGCGAGCACTGCGGGAAGGAGTTCTCCGGAAGCGCCTTAGAGGTAAATATCTAATAACTTCTCCGACCATCATACTTTTAATTATTTTCAAGTCCCAAAACAACTTTAGAAAATTCCATAAATTATGTCAAAGGACATTTCGGTGGTTATTACTCTCTTATCTTAGCTTTTCTGTGTAGTTCCACTGATTGAAATGAATACATTTATGGAAATACCAAAGGACCAATACCTGAAGGATCTTGTCTCTAGCAGATAACAAACATAATTTCTTCAGATCTACATCCAATATGGCTAGGTATCATGCTAATTTGTTGCTTTATTTTTCAGGAACACTCAGGCAACTGCGGTCACGAGCCAGTGTACTGCGAGAACAAATGCGGCGCGAAGGTGCAGAGACGTCACACGCAGCAACACCTGCAGCAGCACTGCAGCAAGCGCCTGGTGCCGTGCAGACATTGCGGACAGAGGTATACACAGGTAAGAACTACGAACTCATTCCTATTTATATAGTAAGAAATGTTTGGATAATTTCCATTCGGAATTAAATTGTTAATTTTGGATGTGTCGCCGACTATCCGAACAAAGCTAAATAATTTCACTAAACTTTAGAAAAATGTGCGTCTTCCGATCCGGAACCTTTAGGTTTCTTGTTACCGATGGTAGAAATATCTCTAGAACCTACTAAATGATTTAAGAACTTGATTATGTTTTGTTAATTCCGTTATTCCAGACATTTCACTAAGTTTACACTTCTCTCTTTCTCAACAGGACACAGTATCAGCTCACGGTGCGCTGTGCTCCCGCGCCCCCGTGCCGTGCCCGCAGCGCTGTGCGGCCGCGCCCGCGCGCGACGAACTCGAGTCCCACCTGCGAGACTGCTCCAACGGCCTGCAGCACTGCACGTACAGAGACGCGGGATGCAGGTTTAAGGTAAGAGAAGTTATTTTTTAACAGCGAATTGGAATCAAATTAATTTAATAAAAACAGGAATGTAAGGTAACAGTAATAAAACACAAGGCAGCTAAATCTAAAAAACTATAAGTTGTTCACCTTAACTTTCAATCCAAGGGTTTTCAAAAATAAATTAGTAGTAAAATTCGCAACGGAAATTCCGATAAGTATTCAGTTCTTTGTAGCGTTCGTAATAGCTAACAACTTAAAAAAACTTTCAAATTAAATTATATACCTAATCTAAACCAATTTTAGGGAACACGGCAACAACTAGAACGCCACGCTGAGGAAAGTTGCGCGCAGCACGTCGCAGCACTTGCCGCGCTAGCACGAGCACAGGCGAGACAGCTCGAGGCGCTCCGAGGCGCGCTGGCTCGGCTCGCCGTGACGTGCTCGGGCGCGCTCGTGTGGCGTGTGACAGACTTTGCCGCCAAGATGGCGGATGCGCGCGGGCGGGAAGGCGTGGAACTTGTGTCCCCTGCGTTCTACACAAGCCAATATGGATATAAGTTGC
Source organism: Phengaris alcon alcon (assembly GCA_037179445.1). Taxonomy (NCBI): domain Eukaryota; kingdom Metazoa; phylum Arthropoda; class Insecta; order Lepidoptera; family Lycaenidae; genus Phengaris; species Phengaris alcon. Next base: position 1,376,662 of record JAYRCH010000471.1, on the reverse strand, counting down.
AGGTGCGTGTCAATTCAATATAAATATATGGTTTCCGCCAACTTTAATTCTAGTCCATCCGAGAGAGTTCTCAGTTACTCGTCTCTTCTCAAAACTTTTAAGCCTCCAAAAGCAGTAGCAAGTTCTCACATTTTTTTAGTTTGTCATGATTCTTCTTATACGTAGGTAGATTCTGCTAATGAAATATTACAATAATAGAGATTCGATCTAGTCTCAATGTGTCAAAACAGCAAAATGGTATTCTCATGAACGTCAAACCAACATCAAATTTGTTTTGATTGGTCCAAACTACAAAATCAGTTTATGATATAAAGACGATCCATTGAAAGTCGAAGTTAAATTCGAAAATTGGGGATCTGATGTTACTACTTACAAGCTTCTTACCTTAAATTGTTTATTCCAGGCGTCGCTGTTCCTGAACGGCAACGGAGCTGGCGAGGGCACGCACGTCTCTGTGTACATCAAACTTTTGCCTGGCGAATACGACGCCCTACTCCGGTGGCCCTTCGCTCACTCCGTATCCTTCACGCTATTCGAGCAGAGCGCCAGCCCGGAGCGAGCCTGCAACATCGTCGAAAGCTTCGTTCCTGACCCCACTTGGAAGAACTTCCAACGTCCCTCGAAGGAACCTGATGCGCTGGGCTTCGGCTTCCCCCGCTTCGTCTCCCATGAGATGCTCAAGAAAAGGAACTTCGTGAAAGACGACGTTTTATTCCTCCGAGTCAAAGTAGATCCAAGCAAAATTGTCGCCGTCTGAGTCACTCGATAATTGAAAGTCATAGGTTAAGTTGTACATACGGGGTAGCCCATAGCATAGTTGTAAATAGCTAGTCGTAGAGCGCAAACGCTGATTGTTGTCCTTTCACTGAAGATCTCTGGAGTTTCGTTGCCGTCGCGAGACAGTAACGCAACCATCATGTTTCGAAGTACCAAAACGTCATTTTCGAAGATGGCCTCGCCGTGCCATATTACACACATTTTTATAGGACACTGCAAAAACTGTGTGTTGTAAGACTTGCAATAGGTAATTAAATCGCGTTTTTATCGGCCTTACAATGTGAAAAGGCTCTAACAAGAGCGCGAATTTCGAGACATGTTTGGTTTCGTTATATCGACGGACCTTTGTATATATCTACTGAATTATTTATCTCTTCTTGTATATAACTTAAAGTACTAGATTTAATGTAAATAGTCGATCCCGTGTGTAATAAGCTGGAGCTAGACCAAAGTGGCTTGATTACTCCATTTGCGATTTGTAACGAAAATGAGCGCTGGAGTACGTCAAAGCACGTAACGCGGCTAAAGCCTGCCTAATTATATTTATTTGTAAGCATATTTGATATCCAACGTTTAAAAAGTTGATGTGTTTAAAATAAGATTTTTCTTGTATTGGATCTCTCGAAAACTCAATCGGTAAATCTCAACGCAAAGTAACATTCCAGAATTAGATCTAGTTCTGTATAAGTCTTATATTTTTTAAACTTGTAACCAAATATTTAATTAAACCATTTTACTCCTAATTTAGTTTCTCAATTAACATATTGTTATTTTGATTACCAAAACAATCTTAATATAATTACTAACCAATTGTTATAATGATTCAATAGGAGCAAATTTATTCCTTGCAATATGTGTATTAAATAGTTTATGTAAGAAAATACTCTATCGTGATTTCTTTTATCGGATATATTTTAACTTTTCTTGACTTACTGACTATTCATTAAAATTCCTGTTTTAAAACAAAAATACCCGAAAGAAACGAACACTAAAATCGAGCAAAAGAGAAAATTTGAATGCTAGTTTGTGATTGGTGAAATGCTTTTTTATTAGCCAACCACATTTTGCGACTAGAACGCCATTTATGAACTTAGGTAAAAATGCGTGTTATCAAAAAAGTATTTATTTTTATTAATATGGTGCAATTTGTGTTTATTTTCTAGGGGCCTAGTCAAGATACAGTTAAAGGACTATTTAATTTTCATGTATAAATATAATGGATTTATTATAAGATACTTCTCGAGATTTTGATGTTTGAGCACCTTAGTTATCTTCTTAGGTCCATACATTTTATGCTCTTTATAATAAGATAGCAGATGCATCTTGACTATGCTAACATAAATTCAGTTTATAATAGGTACATTATTATTACGGAAATGAGACTAACTAATTAGAATAAGGTTTTCATTTATGCGTGTACGCATCTAGTTGTAAGGAATTATGTACATGGTTGTCATAAGATTGAAAAATATATTTTTTCTCCTGGAACTTGTCGTTTTATTACCAAATGTAGAAATCCAGATACTTACTCAATATAACTATGTTATTCATAATATAAAATATAAGATTTGCTTAAACCTGACCCTTTTTTACTGACTTAACCCGACGGAAATAAAATACGGAATCCTAAAAAGGAGGTTGTCAGTTTGACCTCTGAAGTTAAGCGAGTCTTAATATACATAATTATTATGGATATATTGTTAGTAAAAACTGTTTCTGCAATGGAAGTAGGGAAATAAGTGAGATAGGAGAAAATACGGAAGAGAATAATAGCCCGTTTCAATAACTTATCTACCAATAACTATTTGTTTGAAACGTCAAATTTGTATCGCAAAAAACCGGCAAATGATTGCATGACGACGTTTTTAACAAATATTTATAGATATATAGGTTATTGAAACGGGTCGTAAGTTGATAAATTATTTATGAAAAAATTAAAACTTTTTTTAAAAATATAATATTTACATGGTATAATTAATAATACAATGCACTTATCAAAAAGAAGATTAAAATATAAAGAAATCTAGGACGAAACCAGTATTAGAGATCCATACCGTCTCCATTATCTATATTATATATTATATATGTATAATATAATATATCCATTACGTCTTTTAATTTAATTATAATACAGGAAATAAAATATTTGCAAACTATAAAAGTAAGTAAGTACTAAAAAAAAATAACTACTCCAAAACTTAAAATGCTACAAAACAAAGAAATCTCCCAGGTCGTCCCCACCAGGCAGAGTACCTAGAAGGCTCAAAGAGTTTCCTCGCTGGATTGCGATACTTATTCTCTAGGCCAGGTAGGTGCCGGCTCTGGGGTCTCGGCGAATGATTGAATGATAACGATGTTAACAAATAGTTATTGGTAGATAGGTTATTGAAACCGGCCGTTAGTCTGCTACAGCGACTTTTGTACAAAAGATTATGAGCAAGGTCATTGGGGTAGATATCCAAGCGACTCTTGTACCTGGAACAGGATTTTGAAATTTCTTCCTTGATGGTTGGAATTCTCAAAACTTCGTGGAGCTCGCTATTTCGTACAAACCAGTTTACGTTGGAGATCGTCCTCAGTATTATGTTTTCATATTTTTGCAATATCTATGTTAGAATTGGAAGCACTTATACCCCAGAGCTGAAGGCCATAAGTCCAGAGGGGATGGGATGCAGAGAATTGTTTTGTAAACTAATAGTTTGTTATTTATACACAATTTTGAATTTTTACCAAGAAGCCAATTTAGGTGTTTATATCTAATGTTTAATTCGTCTCTTTTTGATTTAATATGTTGTTTCCATGTCAAGCGACGGTCCATATGGATGGCCAGATATTTGACAGAATCAGCATGGGGAAGTGGTTCGCCAGTTAAGGACACTGGGGGACAGTCTTAAGGTGAATGTCACGTGGATGGACTTGGCTGCACTTGTTCTTATGCGCCACATACTCATCCAATTGTCGATTTGATCTAGTGCCGCTTGAAGCAGGGTTGAAGCAGTGTTTTGTTCAAGTGGTTAACCAAAATTGCAGTGTCATTGCTGTAGTAGTAGTGTAAGTAGTCACTGTAATTTGGTCTGGTACCGGGATATCCAAGGTATAGATGGAGTTGAGATCCGGGCCAAGGACTGAGCCAAATCTGTCGATCCGGGCAAAGTGCTAAACTAAAATCACGAAATTTTGACGTAAAGTGGGGATGATTTTTTTCTCGTGTCTACTCCATAGTGTGGGGTAACATAAGATAGGTCTTTTAAAAACATTGTGAGGTCACTAAGACAACTTTTTAATTTAGGTATCCGTTTGCGAGATGTTAAAATTTAAAACGCATTTTTTTGTTAAAATAGGGCGCCATGACATGCCTACTGTGAATTTTTTACTTTGCTTTAACATGATAGGACATCACAGAATTTCATATGAAAACTTGTTACTTGCTTTATTTCACTATCGGCCCGTTACCATTTGACGGTTTTTTGCGATACAAATTTGACGTTTCTAACAAATAGTTATTGGTTATTATAGGTTATTGAAACGGGCCTTATGCAAATGAAGTTAACAGAGGTACAAGGGGGGTATAAATGATCAGCTTTTGACCTGTCTCATGTTGTTAGTGTAATTGGGCAAATTGCTATGAGGCTGTCTGCTAGTTAGGTCCATACAAATTATATGAAAACTTCATACATTTTGTGAGCTTGATGATTGTATTAATGTAGATGTATTCAAACTGCTTGGCACTTGTTTCTTTGTAATCTAAAAAAAAATATATATGAGTAAGCACTGAAAGTTAGAATCACAATTCAGTACAAAATGAACCAAGATCTAATAACAATAAAAGTTTTTAAAAACATATTATTTAATTAAAAAAGAAATTAATTTATTTAGATATGAGAATACATACAACTGTTTAAGATAGTTTTAGATTAAAAGACATTAAAAACTTTTATTCCTCTGTTCAGATCCAATGTACAGTGTCATATTAATTCGACACTGTACATTGGATTATTATTTACTATAATTCGGTCGATATTTTTTTTTATCTATGTCAATCTGGTCCCGTGGTAAGTTCAGAAGAACTTGTGTTACAGGTACCAGACAACCGAAATATATTTAATTTTTTATACTATACTTATGTTTAATATTTTTATTATATTATAATACACATATTTAATAGACCAGGAACACAGAAAACGTTTTGTTCCCAGGCAAGATTCAAACCCGCAATCTCCGGCTTGAGCGCCAATGCGCCAACCACTGAGCCACAGGTCATAATTTTCATCTTTTGATTACATTTCATCTTTTAGATTTAATGAATCTGAACAGAGTAGTAAAATGTAGTGTCATCATTTTCAACCATCCTTTTTTTTGTCATATGAAAATAATTATTACCATTTTGATTTTATACAGCTCGTCCATAGCAGACGGTAGCAATGGTTTGACAGAGTTAATTTCTAGCATGGTCAGGTGGTCCAATCTACCATACGACCCTCCAGATTTCATCATGGCATCCATAGAAGTCCGTAACTTAGACATACGGATGTCCCATATGTCTTTTATGATGGTTTTGATCTCCGTAGCTGATGGTATGTCCTCAGCAGCTGCTCCTAATATCAGCTTTGCTTCGACCATATAATGCTCATTGGGCATTTTTGTAAAGAACCTGAAATATTAATTAAGACTTTTTAAATAGGTTTCTATACTCCGTTCCGATTCAATGAAATGGAAATGTTAACAAAATAATGAAATTCGACCAAATTAATGTGTCATTGTATTTCTTCATAGAGCAGTGATTAAGTGATGTTTCAATTCAATTCAATTTATTGAGACACACGTAAAAATATATAAAGAACAATAATAATAGATAATTATATTTATTTCATTACATATTAATTATTTTTGGTAGCATTACAGCCGCTCATATTGAGCTTTGTTTACATATAGATTACATTGAATTGGAACGGAATATAGAGTAATGACTGTGTTCAGTTGCCATAACATTAGTAAATAAAATATAACAAGTCAAAAATCAAATCACAATAAAAAAAATATATTTAAAAGAACAATTTGTGTATTACGATGATTTATATAAAATACCTAAAGACTATCTTATGGAGTAACAAGACATATGTATCTGCCTGAAACAGGTTGACCTGTGCTGCAGGCAATAGGGGGCTATAGGATAATAAATAGGTTAACATAATCACTGATTAGAGTAAAGCTAACATATACTTACTACATTATAACATTAAACAACTCGAAATAAACAGTATTAACTTAGGAAGAGCGAGCAATTTAAGTAACAGCTGACTTACATAATACTATGTATTATATCGAATATTATATATTATTATGTTTGATAAGCTGTAATGGGACTGGCATAGTAAAAGTCACTAAAAGTACCGAATTAAAAATATAATTTAAAAAAAGACAATCTGTTTTACTGATTGTGATTATTATCTTTTATTTTATGTAAATCACCTGGTTTGAACTTTGTAGTCCACCAAAGTACTTTACAAGGTACAACAACATTGCCTCATTTTAATGAGACGGTTTTATTATTTCTGGTTAATTGTAATTTACGTTTCAATAAGTCATTACCTAGATTTCTTCTCTTCTTCTTTGATTCCTTCTAAAACCTCTATGTCCATCCATTCTGGGGGCACGATGCGGCACTTCTGTTTCTGTTTTAACATAACCGCCAACCATAATGGCACATTTAACGGCAATCCAGCTCGAAACGGCCCGAATTCGCCACAAATTAGATAAAGTTTGTCGTAACTGAAGTTTGGAATAACACTCACTATACGATTTTCACCAATGAACTCAATTTCATAAGGGTCCATTGTGCTGCACCATAGTTTGATTTATATAGAAACTTAAAGTAATTATCAACTTGTGTTATATTTAACTTTTTTGCAACTGAAGTAAAACAAAACTTTACAATTGTTTTTGGACGTCAAATAAACGCGGGAATTGTGACACTTGTTAAGTTGACATTTGCAAATGGGTGCTTGTAGCGTTATCTCTGTAATCAATATTGAAACACAATCTTACTTTGTTTTTCCAAGGTGCGAAGCAAAAGTTTCCATTCAACACCGATAGATGTCAGTTACTCATTTTTAAATACATAGCTTGGAAAGAATGGATAATTAAAAAGTTGTCTGAAATATGTTATTTTAATTTTTTTAAAATGTTAGTTACATCTTAAATCATTTTTCAATTATATAACTGAGTTTCCAGCAATGATCATCATTAATAACCGGCAATCAAAAGTGCGGGGTAAGACCTACATTTTATTATTTTATGGTACTGATGGATATTTTATAAGTATTATATTTTAATACCTAATAAGCTAAGTAAAAATACAAAAATATTAATCCATCCAGAACTTTCCCAAATTAACAATAATCTACAAAACATCTTACGTACTTAATAAAAAAAAAAGATTTGTTACAAAACAAAAGGACAAAGCGCAAGGGTTAAACTTGTTAGTCATCGTAATTGAAGTAAGTGCGATCGATGCAAATCGCTTTGGCAAAGTGCAAACTCCTAATTACTGGCAGTAAATTAGGGTGGCCGGTGACACCTCCGGGTGACACGGTCTCAAACGGAGGATATTTATTGAGGTCCACGGCGTCCGACTCCGACACTGTTTTATGAACGTCAAACGTATATTAAATTCCGTAATTAGACTATGATTGGAAATTTAATTCAGTTTCATATTTTTAACACTAAGTGTTTCATTATAAATGGAAGTATCCAATAGTATTGAAATATTGCTGTAAGAAAAAAAAAACGCGTTATATATATGATTTTGTTTTACTTTAATTATAAAAAGCGAGTACATAAAGCGCCATCTGTTGCCAATCTACACAGCTATAGGACAAAACATTTTATTATTATTCTCACAGATGGCGCTGCTTCATCAAAATATAAAAAATAGTAATTTAAATTAAATAAGTAACGTTATTTAAAACCGTTTTTTTTCAATTAAATCGCATTAGGTATGTATTATTTTTTACAACCTACAGTTATATTTAAGGTATTCCCTAGCATTCAAAGAACAATCACATCTTTAATAGACTTGTACTTAATTTATTGTAGTGTAAGTACTTACCAAGGTAGGTGAATGGAAATGAAAATATTTAAATGAAATTACGTCATATTGTATCTGGACTACTCCGTCCATGATTGGTAACGCCTGTCATATTTTTACTATGCCATTAAGTGCCCTGATTGACGACAATCATGCTAGGTAAATTGCATTAATTGGCGCTAAATCTGACATCGGGTGTTGTCGGGTCGGGTGTTTACGAGGAGCTTACGAACACTTTACGATGTGGGGTGCGTCAGCGGCACCTGATGAGCGCTGCTTATTTACTGGTAAGTCTCGTAACTACCTATCTACATACCTAATGGCGAATAGGTATCATATAGGAAGATCGACGCTCGACGATTGAAAACTAATGTAATTTGCTCCATTCGAAATTATTATTTAATATTATAATATTATTCGGGATTCGGCTCCGCCGGCGTAAATACAGTATCCCACCGGAACTCTGTACTTTTTCGGGATAAAATGTAGGCTATGTTTTAATCCAGAGCATTTTTTCTACCTTACCAAATTTCATTAAAATCCGTTCAGCAGTTTTTGCGTGAAAGAGTCACAAACATCCATCCATCCATCCATCCATCCATCCATCCATTTATCCATCCATTCATGCATCCATCCTTACAAACTTTCACATTTATAATAGTAGAATGATTATGTTACTATAATTTAAACGCGCAATTTTCTAAGAACAAAATATTACCTATTGGAAACCTATTACGTTCACAGCAACAGCAGTGATTTTTATTATAAAATAGCTTTTCCCCGCGGCTCCGCCCGCGTAATAGTATCTGGTACCCCACGGAAATATTGTACTTTTTCGGGATAAAAAGTAGCCTATGTTTTAATCCAGAACCTACTACTAGGTACCATTCCAAATTTCATCTAAATCAGAACCCCAATTCTCGTATTTAAAGTGGACTTTCATTTTCCTGTGATTGTATTGTAAGTGAAGCGACTTGTTATCATTAACTGATTTTGTGGCGTTTGGACCAATCAGAACGCGTTTTAGGCTTGTTTAACGTTAGACGAGAATACAGGTTTGGCAGTTTTAGCGTGTCGGGACTTGATTGTAATTGTATTATTGCAGGTTTTATTTAGCAGAATTGACCCTCTGTTCAGTAGTTTTTGCGTGCCAGCAATAATTCCATCTATCCATCCATCCTGATAAACTTTCACATTTATTATAGTAGTAAGATTCCGTTACTATAATTCAAACGTATAATACTAAAAATGTATAATATTATTATTTATTATCTAAAGTTACAACGCTAAGTGGCCGCTGTATGATATAATTTGGTTCATTACCGAATGAGTTATGCAGATCGCGGCGACCTCTGATTACTTTAACTACTTATAATAATTCAGAACTCCACAACATTTGGCACACGCAATAGGGGTAAATAATTCACCATTTTTGACGTGCAAACATCAGAGGGTCAATTCTGCTGTGCACTATAAAACCTGCAATAATACAATTTCAATCAAGTCCCGACACGCTAAAACCGTCAAACCGGTATTCTCGTAAACGTTAAAGCAGCGTCTAACGCCTCCTGATTGGTCCAAACGTCACAAAATCAGTTAATGATAACAAGTTGCTTCACTTACAATACAACCAAAGTAAAATGAAAGTCCACTTTAAATATGAGAATTGATGTTCTGGGGTTCTAAAAAGCCCACTTTAGGTGCTTAATAAATTCATATTATGTTTCATATATTTTTTCCATACAAAAATCGTGAAATGGTAAAATGGCTACATGTTTTCATCATATTATTAGGAAATATCAAGTTTGACTGTTTTCAATATAAATGCGTAAAGTGGCGCACATAATATGAGTTGAAAAAAATATATGAATCATAACATGAACCACGTAAAGTGGCCTTTTCAGACCCCATGGTACACGGCAAGTCCATCTGACCAAGCTAACCTCGACGGTATATAGAATATTTCAAAGGTTGATTAGTGCATTAATTTCTGTCAATATTAATTGTGTCATTCTATAAATTCACACAATATAGTAAGTAAAGTATTTAGAGGCACAATTTCTAAAACAATTGAGAACGACATCATGCTCATGCATGACAGGTTTGTTTCTTCAGCGTTTTTGTTTTTAAATTCGCACTAGAACCAAAGGTTCCAAGCCACTGCGAAAGGAGTCAGAAGTAGCCAACCAGTTATCGTCTCAGCCGAAGCCTTCGCTAATTACACCAGCGGGGCTGATAGCAACTTACTCCCGCTTATTTGCCTAATTACTTATATCTGGCTACTTAAGTTAATGAAACTAAAAAAACAAAGAAAAATCAAGATAAATGTAATAGATAAAAGCTGGACCTGGATACCCTGAGGTAGATAGTCTACAACAGAGGCCTACTGCGGGTTACTGTACCAAATTGATGTGGTATTGTATTTCTTTGTTGTAAGTAAGTGACACTATAATTGATAGCATTATATACACTGTTGTCTCTTTGTTTACGTTGTCTCTTAGGGTTGTCTCTTAAGATTGTCTCCTCCTGATGATTTTATTTTTATATTTTTAGATATTCGATTTAATATCTTGATAAAGTTAAGCACACAGACAGTTTATATTAAATTTAAATATTATATATTAATATTATTATGGAAGAATATAGGTAATAATACCTTATAATCAATTATGTACTAAAATGTTAAAAGCTAAAATTAACTAAAATCTATTTAAAATATTTACAAACTATAAAAGTAAGTAAGTACTAAAAAAAATAATAACTACTCCAAAACTTAAAATGCTACAAAACAAAGAAATCTCCCAGGTCGTCCCCACCAGGCAGAGTACCTAGAAGGCTCAAAGAGTTTCCTCGCTGGATTGCGATACTTATTCTCTGGGCCAGGTAGGTGCCGGCTCTGGGGTGCCGGATATTGCAATATTATTATATATATTAATCTAATATTATTATATTATAATATCATAATATTATAATATTATTATATTATCATTATAATATTATTATTATTAGATATTTATATTAAATTTGGCTTGAATTTAAAGTGTTCATCATCAGTGTGGACATTTTTTTTTGGAGACGATTTCCTTGTGATAGATATTAAATCGTTTCACAAGTCGCGGGTAAGACATAAATACTTCCCGAATAACACGGCTTATATTATAATAATAATTAAAGTCCTTGACTCAAAATTATCCCCGGAGCCCCATCAAACTCGCAATGTCTGGCTCAAACTGGTAATATCTGGTTGAAACTGGTAATATCTGGTTCAATTGTTATATAAATCATCTCCGGCTGGTGTAACACTTGAATTTATTGTAATCGTGCAAGTTGGCCGCGGGGGAGGAGGGTGGAGGGTGCTGGATGAGGGGGGGGGGCTGATATAATGCGTGTCGAATATTATCGCTCAAGTTATGAGATCAATGAGTAATCGAGTAATCGTACGCCAGTGATTGGGGTGTCCAACAACACGGAGATATCGAGGACACGTCTTGAATATGGTGTGGTGTAGCAAGCTCAGAAAATGCCAGACTGACATATTGTTGGATGATAAAACTATATTCGACGCGGCGAACCTTGATCCCTATGACACTAACAGTTAATCTCACGACATAACATTGTAGTGGCGTCACCATTAAATTAGGATCATATTGGAGGCGTCTAAAAATGCCATTTATAAAATTTACGTAGCTTTATGCCATTACAATGATATTCCGTTGGAATTTTTAACAATTCTTAACATTTACAAGAAATTATCTCAATCTGAATTTACGTTTACGTCCTGCAAAACTTACGTCGTGTGACATTTCGTGTGACATCTAAGTTTTGCAGGACGTAAACGTAAATTCAGATTGAGATAATTTCTTGTAAATGTTAAGAATTGTTAAAAATTCCAACGGAATATCATTGTAATGGCATAAAGCTACGTAAAATTTATAAATGGCATTTTTAGACGCCTCCAATATGATCCTAATTTAATGGTGACGCCACTACAATGTTATGTCGTGAGATTAACTGTCAGTGTCATCTCAAGGTTCGCCGCGCCGAGTATAGACAATAATTAAAAATATTTTTGATAAGTACAATTTCTTTCAACAAGAGATTATCGTTTTTAGGTAGCTGATTATCATTATTACGTAGAAATCTTTAGGATAATAATATTGAGTGACTCATCTATTATTATTAGGACCATTCGCTGTGGGGTACTTTCGTACAGTAGCTTTTTCTTATACCTAATTTATAATCTACTAGCTTTTGCCCGCATTTACAGTATCCCACGGGAACACTGTACTTTTTCGGGGTGAAAAGTATCCCATGTGTTAATCCAGAGTTTAAACTAGTACCATACCAATTTTATCAAAATCTGTTCAGTAGGTAGTTTCTGCGTGAAAGAGTAACAAATATCCCTCTATCCATCTATCCATCCTCACAAACTTTCATATTTATAATAGTAGTAGGATAATAACATTATAAGGAGGAAAGATTTGTGTTTGCATTGTATACGACCTGTAACAACTGTAATAAATGGAGTATGGATATTATTCAGGACTTGTTGACTTATGAGCTGGTCACCCTACGGTAATGGCGAATTGGCCTCATTTGATGTGCTCTGTTAGTTTTTAATGGTTTTATGAATTTATCGCCCGTCGTTCTCTATTGAAATATAGACTCGAGTCAACCCTTTCTCGGTTCGAACTTCGCCAAGTTATTGAGGAAGAAAGCTGAATAGTATTGAGTTATTTAATCACGTTTAGGTAAAATAGGCATTCTAGGTTAATAGCATTCAAAATATAATGAAAAATAAGACTAACGGAAACACTATGGGTACTTTTTCTCCTACTACCGTACAAAATCCGTTCAGTAGTTTCTGACTGAAAGAGTAACAAACATCCCTATATCCATCCACCTATCCATCCTCACAATTTTTCACATTTATAATAGTATAAGTAGGATGTAGTTTCTGTCGCATTCAAACCTTTTATGGAAGAACTAATAGGGATGATGACTACATCTAAAATATTTAGTTTCATTAATATACTTAGATATATTGAAGCATTACTACTTGGTAAATGAAAAAAAATAAAAATATTATGTGTAGTTCAGTAAATACATCTAAAAAGTACAAAATAGTTAATTTTTTTTTGCTAAATTAGTAAACCTACATCAAAAGTAAACACTTACATAATAGACAAAAACATTCATTATGGTAAGCATCAACTTAAACGCACAAATATCGGAGATATTTACAAATGTGTTCCTGCGGCCGTATACAGTATACTTCATAAACTTTTACCTAGGCGTGACGTCACAGCTAGGTACGTCACAGCTGCAACTTTAGTATGGAGCGTTTTCACAAGACTTGCGAATTTTTTTATACACATCGCTGTACCTTTGAAAATATTAACTTTTGATATACTGTTTCTTCTGATATACTCATATTTAGGACTGTTCATTTATGCAATATTTTTTTGTAATCTAGCCTATTATTGACAATAAATGAAAAAACTCTCGTTCGATATTCGATCGCCGCTCGGACCGTCGCGCGTCGATCAGTCGGGCGTTAGAACGATCGAAAGGTCGGACTGACGGGCGCACGTGACCAGACAACCGATCCTAATGCCGACTATAAATCGGAATACTTATCGTCGCACCCGGACGTACTGACCCAGCGGGTGATGATCATACGAGACAATTATATTTTGTACGCAAAAAGGTAGCTCACACAAAAATGTAGTAATATTTTGACGATCTCTGTAGTTCAGTGGTTAGCGGGTTGGCGCTCAAGCCGGAGGTCGCGGGATCGATTCCCGCCAAGGGAACAAAAAGTTTTTAGTGTTCCTGAGCCTGAGGGATGTGTATGGAATATAATCAAAACCTTTAATTGTATAATATATATACTATAAAAGTGTTAAGTATACTTCCCGTTGTCTGGTCCCTGTAACACAAGTTCTTCGATGCGAAGCGTCTATATAATATTGGTAGCTGTTGCCCGCGGCTCCCCCCGCTATTATATACCTTTGAGTATCCCGTGGAAAAACTGTACTTTTCCGGAATATAAGTTTTAATCCAGTGCCTATAATGCTACCATACCAAATTTCATCAAAATCCGTTCAGTAGTTTTTGCGTGAAATAAATAAATAAACATTTATTCGACAGTTTTGACATCACACTATACACAACGAGAAAAACAAATTACACAGATAGAGAGAAAGAAAAAAAACATAGAGAGGACATAAGTAGACAAAAATCAAAACAAGTCAAATTAAATAATAAAAAAAAAACAACACAAAGCGAATAAAAAAAAGAGAAAACAAACGAGGGTAAGAATAAAGATATGTAGGTAGTGTAATGCACAAACCATCGAAATGGAATCCACTCAGGATAGTGACCGTGGATACTTTGGACCCATATTGTTAGGAGAAAGAAAGAGTAACAAACATCCATCCATCCATCCATCTATCCTCACAAACTTTCACATTTATAATATTAGTAGTATTAGTTTATCTACAAAGGTCGCTGTGAACACTTCTGATAATTTCATATAATTATCTATAAATCGTTGGTCCATAATAATCTGTCGGGCACTTTTTAATTTGCCTCCCTTTTGTTTGACAGATCTCATTTTCACAATAATAACATTATGAATAGAATAAGAACGCGACTTAAAAAGACTTGAATTAATGATTTTATTTCTCTATCTCATGGGTGTACACATGTAACAGTGGACGTGTGTCCGCGGTTCAAGTTACGCTGGTGACGTCATTACTGGCTATGACGTCATAAACAAGGGCCTGGGATATTGAACCGATATTAAAATGATTTTGTATCGTATTGCGTCTCCGAAATTGGATTGTGATGTAGCACGGCTACGTGGCAACGGCGCTACGGTGCTACGACGCTACAACAAGGCTGTATATCAGGATACCTTTTTTATTTTATTTTTTATTCATTTATTTAGAACGCATATAGAATTTTTATATAAATTAGTTTAGATGAAAACGTCTTGCGAATATTTCTAAGTATAGTAGTAATTAAAAATAGGACATTAAAAACAGTTTCTCAGTTACGCTAATGAAAGTTAGGAACATTGGTAAAATTGATTAAAAGTTTAAATAATACTATGAATTTTTCATCAAGGTTAACAATATGAAGTTAATAAAAACTTAAGTGAAATCATATTATGAAATCATATCGGTTTTGTGGAAGACTTTTCTGGCTCTCTAATTATATAACAATCATATCATGTATCGGTTTTGTGGAAGACATTTCTGGCTCTCTAGTTATATAACAATCTTAATATGTATCGGTTTTGTGGAAGACATTTCTGGCTCTCTAGTCAAATAACAATAAACGAAATTTTATAGAACTAACTATCGAGGCAAATAATATTAAAGAGAAAAAAAACTCACTAAGTTCTCGAAGTCAAACTATTGTTACTATTTATTCGGATATTTTAACTTCCTTTTTTTATGTTTTTCAGAATGCAGAGACACTGAAGATTTAGAGTTACAATTTAGAAAGTTCTAAAATTCGTAGTTCAAAATGCAGTGCAAAATCTATTTTGGCGAGATGAAAATGATACATGGGAGCGAACAATAGCGCACATAAATTAGTTAAAAACTCAAATACGTTAAGGACAAACTTGAAAGAAAAACTAAACAAACGTTTCGACGGATGTCGCGGGGGAGGGTGGGCCGCTTCGGGCGAAACTATAAATTGTCCTTTAATTACCCCCGGGCAGCGTCACATCATGGATCCAGACAGTTTTATGACGATTTACGGCACATTTCGACGCGGGGCCCGGCCCGCTCGGGGACTGCACGCCCGTCTACCGTGGCATCTTCCCTCCCGCCAGACCCTCCGCTAGTAGACGGCGAAGGGGTTGCGCGCTGAAGCTCCGGAGGTCTTCCCAAACTGGTCGCCGGCCGTCACCTTACTGCTGGGGGGTTTTAAGGCCTCCAGTTCTTTATGGTAATGAAATCTGAGCAGGGTGACGCGAGGTGATGCTTCTGAGAGTTTTTGTTGTACCCCCCTTATTTATCGCACATTTGAGGCCGGGGTAACGTGGTGACGCCACAGAGACTCCGTTTGCATACGACTGTATTTGAAACTTTAAAAGTCTTTTCATTAGACCATCCTTTTAGCAAGCGTATTTTCGTTCCTGAATATTTTATAATTCGGCTTGAGTATGGTGGTATATTTTTCTCACAAAGTCTTTGGTTAGTACGGTGCTGCGTGAAATTAGGTATGTTTCGTTTGATATTCATTAAATTTTTGTTATAACTTACAGTTAACTAAAAAATTGTTCCTATAACAGAAATATTTTAGAAGCTTAATACAACACAAATGTATACAAAGTTAGAACTGGCTTAAATAATTTATTATCTTCTACTTAAAGGCTATCCCTTCAACTAAATTTATTTAATATATGGCTTTTTTTACTATAGTCAAATACAATTTAAAACAATACAACGCACAAAATCTAATATTCAAAACATCTAAACTGTGGCTATGAAAACGATCAACAAAATCATAATCGTTAACAGCCAATACCGTCGGTACAGTTCGAACGAGAGTTTATAAGCTATAAACGCGCAAACAGACGTTTGGGCGTAACATAAAATCAAATCAACAGTTATCCTGTGAGCCTACATCACAATCAGGCTTAATCGCGTATGTGACAAGTCGGCTCGTTCAAATCGGCGCCCAGGGCTGTTGAGCCCCACCATTTGGCGCGCTCTCCTGTCTCGGTACAGCGCGAGGAGTCAGCTTACGCTGGTCGGGGTATAAGCGCTCTTCACCTCTCGATATCGGTGACGGACAAGTATGCATTCAAATTGGTTATTTTACTAAGTTCCCTGCCGAAATAAACATTGCGTCAGCCAATATGCCCCGCGCAAGAATGAAAACGAAATTTTGCTACATTTTGTCGGTCAAAATTCTTTTTCGTTGGTGAACTTATCGGGATTTCGATTAACATTCTGTTGATAAGTTTTCCGAGAAAATACTATGCCTATTGTTTTTAAATTATGTTGTCTATTTTAGGTTAGGTCGGTATAACACATTTTGCCTACATACTCGTGATTTTAAGCACAAAGCAAAGCACCTTTCTGATAGATATAACGATTCATTTCGAAAGTACTAACCTCTCTGTAATGAGCGTATAAAGTGTATATTTTTATCAAAGTTAACGTTTGTTGCCCGTTTTACTAGAATACACTGAAAATTAGTTACGAACAACTGATATACATAATATAAGTTTAATCTTTTGATCTATGCCACTGTTTTGATTGCACTGTAAGTCATAACCCCTCGATATTATCATACAAATGGACGATTACAGAAGTTCTATGGCTGGTGATGCGACGTCACGAATTTATTATATTTATTTGTTTTTATTGACGCACTTAAGGTCGGTAGTCACGATCGCATTGTATATTGTACTAGATGTTGGCCGCCTCACGAACTCACTCACTCACTTCACTTCACGAAAAGAACTATCGCCAGAGCCGTACATTTTGCCACAATAAAAATTCAATTTTGACAAACAAGGTATTATGCAAGGTAAAAGAAAAATACATTTATGACAATAGCACTCTGCGAATCGGATATAAGCGTACACTGTAGAGCGTAACGCCTTCGATATCGCACCTCCCAGAGCTCCATTATTATAAAATAATGGTGTTTTTAAAACTATAAACATGCTCTCCCCCAGTATAAATCAAATTAGCCCAGCCACCCCCCACCCCCCACCATAACTGTCACCGTGCCGATCATAAACAACGAAATGCGCCAACTTGGTGCATATGCATAGCTTAGATATTATGGAGAATAACCAAGAGGAAAGATTTGTTTGTTTGTATGTTTGCATTGAATAGGCCCCGAAACTACTGGACCGATTTGAATAAATTTGGCACAGGCATAGAGTAGGCCACGGACAAGTATATATTTCAGGGGGCTCCAATACGACAGACGTGATATTTCGCCGTTTTGTACGGAACCCTTCGTGCGCGAGTGCGACTCGCATTGGGCGTTTATTTTTACATTGCGCTCACTCAGGTTATCAACCTCATAGAAACAGCTGAAGGGGAAGCAAAGACTTTGCCTAAACAACTTCAATACTGTGATGTCAATGACCCTAACAGCGCCGTAAAGAGCGCACTGTAATTTATTTTCAACAACCTTATACTATATTCGTATCTTAGAATAAGAATTACTAGAATTACTCCTTTTGTAGCTCACTAAGGATAAGCTAAGCGTCTATAGTTGTTGTACTGATAATTATAATAACAACATTTGGCGCCATTTTGAACCTCCCCTTATTTAAGTTTATTCTGTTTTGCCGCCAGAATTTAAATGCTGTATAATTAGTAGAAGATGGCAGGACGCTTTTTGGAAATGTTTAACACATTTGATTGCCAATCAGCTGTGTAACATTTTTGTTCGACGTTTTTTGGAACACAAAATTCGTGTAAGTATATCGTGAGGGAGAGCATATTTTGTTTAAAAAATTCAGGCCTTAGTAAAGTTCGTTTAAGTAAAAGAGGCATTATTTGTTTCCTGTGTTTAGATACCATCTTGTCCTATCTGACAATATTTAAAAACATCAATACGTATGCTGTTCATGGAAACTAAGTTTAAAGGCTCCGCCTGCGTAAATACAGCATCCCACGGAAACACTGTACTTTTTACAAATAAAAAGTAGCCTACCTGTTATTCTAGAGCTTAAACTAGTACCATACCAAATTTCATCAAAATCCATTCAGTAGCTTTTGCGTGAAAGAGTAACAAACATCATCATCACAAACTTTTACATTTGAAATAGTAGTATTAAGTTAAGTGACTTTACACGATACGCATATTAAAAATTTTGTAATCTGTGGTAAGTAACATCGCAAGTTTTCGTCAAACTTACTGAAACTTTTCTCTGCGTTTTAACATTAATCCGATAGATGGCGCTACATGTATTGTAATCTGTATCAAGTCTTCTAAATAAATATTTTTTAAAACTCATTTCATAGTTACTAGATTTTTTAAATTGTTGTTTGAAGATAAATAAATAAGTCTTGGATTAGTATTAAACCATTATATAAATTAACAATCGTTCTAAATTAGTCTCGTTAACTACATATATTTAGGCAACCAAAAAAGTAAAAAAAATACATTTTTTAATAATAGGGGTTGACTGACCCAGTCATTCTTTATTCCTACGTACATTCTTTATTTTGACTTGTAAGTCCGTAATCATTTAAGTAATTTATTTTTAAGTTAACATCGATACTAAAACAAAGAGGCTTACTTTATTTACTTACCTAATTGTAACTAAGAAAGTACGTCATATAGAAGAAGGATATAAACAAAAACATAATGCCGATTTTATATCTTCCAAGTCAATCTAAATAGATATTATAACACAATCAACTAATTAGTAATTTATTTCGCACAAAAGCGTGTTGTTTCAAGCATTTTAGTGTAATATTCCATATTACGTGCAGGAATACTCATATTACGGAACGATAAATAAATTCACCAACAGATGGCGCTAATGCCAGCCTCGCTAACTGTTTACATGTTTAATTCTAATGTTTACTGTGCAGTGTGCTGTGTTATATTATTGCGTTATTATTTACATATAATGCTCTTGAGGATATCATGATGGGGATGATTATCCTAAATTACTAAAGTAATTACTTGTAGTTAGTTTTTAAGAGCAATGTGTGTAAAGACTCGCGTTACGCAAGCGATACTCGAAAGGGTTAAACATTAAACATTGTTGTCCATGAAATTGGGGCCAATTCAAATCTTGTCTTTGTACTGAATATCCTATTACTATTATAAACTTGAAAGTTTGTGAAGATGGATGTATGGATGGTTTTTGTTACTCCTTTACGCAAAAACTACTGAACGGATTTCGACGAAATTTAATATGGTAGTAGTTTAGGCTCTGGGTTAAAACATAGGCTACTTTTTATCTCGAAAAAGTACAGTATTCCCGTAGGATACCCGTTGCTATATTTATGCGGGCGGAGCCGCGGGAAAAAGCTAGTTTAAAATATCTCATGATAAATAGGTTCTTAATTTACATAAGGTAGTTTTAATCTGAAATTATCTTCCTTTATCGAATTAAAACTTTGTCATCACTATATATAGAAAATAAATTTACGATCATTAAAAATTTCCATTTATAGGTTTACAGAGGGCTAAGACAACATTCCATCGTTATATGGGGTTGACATAACATTCGCTAAGTGACATAGCGCGCGATAATTCAATACCATACATTTTTGATTTCAAATTTCGTCATCGTAATTAGCGATTGCATTTTGGCCAAAGTAAGGCCAATTTGCGTACTCGTTCTGTAAAATATAATAATCTAAAACAAAATATTCTGTTTATTATATAAATATTGAAAACTCCTATTTGATTATCTTTATGTTTCTGTCTTCTGTTAAAAACAAAAAGCTAATATTTGTTTTCCTAATCGTGTGTTCCGTAACGGAATGTGTTTCGTTAATTGCGAGAGACGAACGAATGTATAAATCGAAGCAATAACAGTTCGAGCAGACATTAGACCCTTCACATTATGCCTCTAATTTCCAATTAGCAAGCAGGTAGCGTAAAAAGACGCCATTACGCCATTACCGTTAGATTCCCGCCAAAAGGCCGCGGCCATCTTGCCGCGCGTGCGGATTATTGTCTATTCCTGCATATGTGATCTTGTTTATGGAATTAATTTCGGTCATCCTGCTTTTGTATTTTCAGTTATTTATGACGATATTTCCTTTTGTATTCCGGAGCGCGCTTTAATTTGATAGTCGTAAATTATTGACGATCACGTTGAAATGAGTTATTTTACGGGGATAGATGTAGATTAGGCTAATGCCTAATCCTGCAGTGTCCGAAAAATAGGGTAATAATTGTTAATGATAGTTTAGAAAGATTGTCTGTTTGCGGATTGCCTTTAAATTTTTCCACTATAAAAAGTAAAACGCATGATACTTTTGCTAAATATACAGGGTATATTTTTATCCGAATACAAAATTTTACTCCACGTTGGGCTACAATTTAACGTATGTAATGACATTATGCATACAAAAAAAAGCACGTAATTTACAGAAAAATAACATGACTAACATTTCCTGACAACTCTCATAAGTAGAGACACCCTCACACTGCCGTATGACGTGACCTTTAAGGTCACGCCACTGCCGCTAAGAATCGCACGCGCGGTTAAGAATAGACATTAATTATAAATTATATTTTTAGTATAACCTGGTCAAAATTTAAGGTCCGTGTTGTATATATTCTAAGAACGAGAATCGAATACTGATTACGCACGATGTTTATTTATTTTTGTGTTGAACACAACCTGTATATCTATTTTCCATTGCTAAAATATAAATTTAATGTTTTAATAGGAAAACGTGGGCGACAAAATAATGTGCATAGCTATGATACGAGTACATAATAATAATTACCCTTATCCTAGTAACATTTCCAAAACTTTATAATTAAAGATGAAATTATAAATGTAAATCTCAAGTCCAGTAAGACGAGACGTTGGCGGGCCGTCACGTTGTAATTGGGGAAGTTGGGCGCATTTGGTGCGGGAATTATTATTGCATCGCGTGAGCTGTAATCCTGCGGCTAACGTCTTTAGCGCCCGCTTTCTGAGGTTTTTGACGGCAGTTTATCCATTCAATAGCGCTTTTGATTGGTTATCGTTTTGTGAGATTCGCGGAATAGTAAGCCGCGTAAGCAAAATATATATTATAAAAAAGAACAACGATGCCTATTTTTTGTGCTTAGCGCCTTATGATCCTTGCCCTCCTTGAAATAATGCAAATCTAATATTTCGTAATTTTCAATTTGTTTTTATTTCTATCAATATAAGGTTCATTTTTATCCATACAAGCCGGAAAATTACTAGCGACTTTTTATTTATTAATCCCGGTGCATCTCGTGTTCATCATGTGTCGCATTGTTTTGTTTTAGTGATGTATTTTAAAAATAAATATGTATTTTAAATAAGTAATATTCATGAAGGAAGTCGGCTTGTATGGACCCCTCGCCTGTGCTGTACAGATTACAGACACGTGGTCTAAATTCTAATAAACGCTATTATTTTTATTATTTATTGCTTTTCATAATACATAGTGTAGGTGAAACATATTTAAGGAGCATGATCATTCCAAAAATAAACATCACGTGATTTTAAATTTTTGAACTGATTATTCTATGAAACAGTTAAAGTCAATTCATAATCACGCGGCCGATACTGCGCGGCGATCGCGTGACCTTTAACGCCGCCGCGGCGTACAGCAGTCTCACACTGCTGTACGCCGCGGCGTCCATGCGTAGTGAGAGTTGTCAGGTCTGTAATCTATAAATTACAAAAATTTTAGCTATCTATGCATACATTCATTATTTACCTAGACATAATACTGTGGCATAATGTTGGATAAATCATAATATTATATAATTGGCATAAAAATATACCCGATAATTAATTTTATCATCATTACTCAGTAGTAATGATGATACATATTTTTGTCTATATATTTGTGACCCAGTAGTCACATATACGCACGCTAGTTCCTGCAGAGTAAATAAAATAAATTCTGAACACATTAAGAAAGTTTTACCACAGTCTACGCTAAACAGAAGTCTATCGTTCGTCGCGGCTGTGTCCGCTAAATCCGAATGTTATTCTTTATGGCCCAGTCTCCTCTAATTGCATAAACCCTCGTCTATCCCTGGCCTCTCTAAATGACAATTTATATGAAACATTACCCAACTAAATCATATACAGGCTGATCCTAATTACTAATAACACAAAATGGTTTACTATTGACATAAATCACATTTTTAATGGAACATTTACTCTTATTATTTATTGAATAATATATTTTTACAATCAAAATTGTAATAGGTAGTAAAATGTTGATTAATTTTAAATCTGTATTAACATAGGTAACTTGGTAACTAATAATATGTCTGATCTAGGTATCTTTACGCATACTCAACACACCTAATTTTATTTTATTTGCAAAAACATTGAAAATATTTTACTTTATTTTAATATTTATTGCATACTTCATCATTTATATAAATATCCTTAAGTGTATAACATAGTAAGTAGTAGACCTAATAAATATACAACTTATCTTGGGTCACTCTGTGTAAAGCTTACAGACATAAATTAAATTTATACGACAAACTATTGTTTAAAATTCAGATTGTACGTGTAATCTTATTCGGCTTAATTTTATTGACCTGGCCTGGGGAGACAGGGGACAGTTCGTGTGAGGAAACAATAACGCGGTCCAAGAGCCCGGGTCTACCCTCCTAATGGCTTTAATAAAGGTACATCGCTCTGTATTTATGATTTTATTTCGATGTATGTAATTAAGTTTCCGATAGATACACGGGTAGGGATCAGGTTTGTAGTAAGCTTAAAGGGATGTTGAACTTTTGTTTTATAGTTAAGTATATATATAATCATAATTATAGCAGAAAGTTTGTATCACAATTTTCACTGAAATATCCATTTAATATGTTGGAGCTAAATGGTCAGTTCATACCGCATACATTACGCGGCGTTGAATTTTAAGATAATTATCTATTCAATATTGAACTTTTTACACTCCACAAAAAAAGAAAAAGAAAGCGCGGTGCAACTTGAAGTTGCGATTGAATAGCTATCTTAAGAATGTAGCGCCATTTCGCGTATCGTTTTGTTTCGGTGTGAATTAATCCTTAATGCTTCATAATTTAAGATTCCTCCATATTTGATAACACTTAGAACTTTTATTTTATCCTACATAAAAAAAAAAATCACTAATAAACATTACTTTCAAGTGTATCAATTTTGTCGAGTGTGTCAAAGTGTTAAAAAAAATTCAACAATAAACAGTTAACGTTTTATTTATAACTTTTAAGGAACATCATGTATACAACACTGTACCATGTACGCGCATCATTTCAACATTACTGAAAAATATGAATACAGGATGTAACACGTTTAGCCGATAAATAACAGTAGTGGACAAAACCGATGCACCGTTCTTGAGTTACGGCGACACACACACACACACACAGCGGCCGTTCCCCGCACCTGCTCGTTATCGATGGCCGACATTAACATGGGACGATGTCAACATATTTACTGCGTCTTTAGGGCGAGGAACCATCAACCGTTCATCATCAATTTACCGTGAGATTCGATCGGAGAGATATTCTGGTCTCGCGGAAAAACAGCGAAAAGTTGTGTTTCTCCTACTCGTTTGCCATTCTTATTGTGTAAAAAAATCGTATTTTTATCTATCGATTTATATTAACCTGTGCATTGTGGCACTTATACGCACTCCCCTAATGCGTTGGATGTTTCGTATTAAAATTACATATTTTTATTTCTACATAGTTTTGATATGTACTAACGATAGTCGTATCGAGACTATTAATTCGTTTTTCTTATAGTTGTAAAATTAGTTTGTTCCTTTGTCATCAAATTATAAACATTCTCGTATTCACATATCGCATAATGTCGCTAGATATTTTTGTCAACGTAAAATTTACATTCCTGTATCTTTACATCCACATAAAGGACAATGGCTGAACCCAAACAAAAAGGGACCAAAACTTGTGATACACATCAGCGATTATATGTCATAAAGCGAAAAAGGTTTTAATGAAACGTGCTAATTGATACAAACACGGCCCGACCTCCCCCAGATCAAACATATTTTCAATTCTCATCAAAAAAGTGGGCAGCATTACGACGGCTAATAAAAACAGGGCAATATTCATACAGCAGCAATACCGTAATGAACACCCTGTGTACATGGGGGCCATTTAATCTCACACCTGTATCAACCTGTGTACATCGAGGCCCGAGGCACAAGCTACAGCGGGCTATCGATCTCATAGCAATATCTGCTGAGGTGACGTAATGATTATAAAAAGTATGCAAATTGCATGTCAGTTTTTTTAAGTCTGTGACAACAATAAACCTTTTATTTGGTTAACGCGTTTGCGTCATCCAATCAATAGCGCTATTGAATGGATAAACTGCCGTCAACAAACTTCAGACACCGCGCATAAGCCGGTTCAATAGTTGTCGAGTGTTACGAGCATGTACAGACTCACAGACTAATGATTTATCTACCCAGTCAGGTCTTAAACTTTTCGTAAATATAATATTCTAATTACATTTACAAAAAGTTTAAGGTTTATTTTATTTCTGACGCTCGTAAAAGCTCGATTATTATTATCGGTTCGGTTTTTTGTTTTCATTTATTAAGTAACTCGTTAAGCTGTAGTTGTAAGGCCTGTTTTATAATCTGATTGTCACTCTCCTGCTTTATGTCAAGAGACAGAGGCAAAACTTGCGAGTATTCAACATATATCTTGTGGCTTGTGAAAAGTGCCCATAAAATATAAATATTTGCTTTACAACCCGCTACCGCTTACGCCTTGCGCGTTAACCAGTCGCTAAACGGGCGCCCGTTAGGCCTAAACAAATACTGGCGATCTGCGTAAGGGATCGCTAACCGTTGTTTAGGTGTCTACGCGCCGTTACCGCCGTTACGCCGTTAGCGTCGTTACTGCCGTTGCGATGTTTTACAACTACCCCCGCATTCAACTAATACTATTACACAATATAGTGGAGGTAGATAGTTATTTATTTGTGTTATGTACAGGCCTTTTGACCGACTATCTTCTTCGGGATTTCTTAATAAAAAAAAGTTCAAATGATATATATATATATATATATATATATATATATATATATATATATATATATATATATATATATATACCTTGTCGTGTCATTGACCGCTAATCGCGGCCATTTTCTGTGCAATAAGTTGCGCTTGCGCACGCAAATTGCAACGTCATTGCATTAAACATTTAGTTCTTGCAACTTTATTTATTTCTGTTGCCGTTCTATCATATTTAAATAAAAAAAAAAATCATATTTGTTTTTCCATTTTAACATTTTAAGCACTTACAGAAACTTCTTATAAATTTGGTTTTTCCAATCATGGATCGCTTAGTCAGAAAACGCAGCTCAATGAAAGCAAAGCCTACTTCATTCTCTAATTATTTAGAAATTCTACAGAGCTGTTCATCCTTATCAGATTTGCAAGTAGCCGAATTACAAGGTCGTCTTAGTAAGATTGAAAGCTTATACGATGATTTTGATCAGTTGCAGATGGAGATTGAGATATTGTGGGAAGATGCTGACGAGGCCTATACCGCCCGGGAGGCTTTTGAGACATCATACCATAGCCTCGTAGCTTTAGCTCGCTGCTTGCTTGCTCGTCATGAGCGTAAGCGCCGTGACTCTGGTGGCTTTGGGTCGGGCTCTGAAGACACAGTACAACAACAAACATATAAGAATAACTTTGTTCGCTTGCCTAAAATTGATTTACCTCATTTCAATGGTAGCTATGAGTGCTGGCTCGAATTTCGCGATACATTCATTTCATTGATTCATTCTAACAATAGCATAGATAACATAAATAAATTCCATTATTTACGCGCGTGTGTTAAAGGCAGTGCAGTCGAAGTAATTAAAAATATGGATTTTAAAGCAGATAATTATCTTATCGCGTGGGAATTACTCTGTGAGCGCTATAACAATAGCCGTTTACTTACAAATAATCATATTCAGGCGTTATTTAATGTCGAACCTATTTTACAAGAATCGCACGTTGAGTTACGTCAGCTGATTGACGTAATTAAAAAAAACATTAGGGCATTAAACTCTCTCAATGAACCAGTTCAATACTGGGACACTCTTCTAATTTATATGATGTCAAACAAATTGGATATTGTCACGGGTAAAAAATGGGAGGAATTTCGTAACACCTTATCTGTTTCACCTACTTTATCCCAATTTTGCTTTTTTCTAAGCGATAATGCAGATTTATTAGAAACTTTGGAAGATAATTTAAATAAAAACACAAATAAAATTAACACTAATACTATATTAACAAATAAACAAACACAAAATTACAAATCAAAAAATTTTTTAATCACATCAACTAACAAAACTAACACTAATACTAATTATTCTAATTTACAATCACATCAATGTCCATTATGTTCTAAAAATCATCTTTTATATAATTGCGAATCATTTAAAAGCTTATCAGTTGAATCTAGAATAAAAAAGGCTAAAGAATTAAGGGTTTGCACAAATTGTTTACGTAAAGGCCACTTTGAAAAAAAATGCAAATTGTCGAATTGCAAGTATTGTGCCAGCAGATACAACACTCTTTTGCACACAGACAAACCTGATAGGCCCTTTTGTGATCCGATGCCTAAATCGTCAGAAAATATCACGCTATCAACCAACGCTTCATTTATACAGCCTACTACTGATATAAATGTTTTGCTTTCCACAGCTAAGGTGAAGGTGATTAACGAAAAAGGCAAGAAGTACGACGCGCGCCTACTTCTAGACAACGGCAGTACAGCCAACTTCGTTAGTTCGAGTTTTTGCAACAAATTGGGTTTGACCCGACACGGTACGTACTCCACAGTCACGGGTGTTAACAACCAAACCAGTTTTAGTTCACAATCTTGTAACTTACATATTGAATCTTATTACGGTGGTTATACACTTAACATCAGCTGTCTTATTTTACCGCAAATCACACAAATGTTACCGTCTACGCCAATCGATATTAGCAAGTCAGTCATAGACATACTTGTAGGTGCAGAAGTATTTTGGGACGTAATACTAAATAATCGTATTGATTTAGGCAAGAATAAACCAAAATTATGTGAAAGCAGGCTAGGGTGGCTTATGTCTGGCAGTGTTAGCTCACACAAATCCCTTTCACACAAGTCTTGCAATAACATAATCTGTAATTTTTTAACACAGCCAGAAATCAACACAGATTTGGCCAAATTTTGGGAACTAGATTCAATATCTTCTACGCACACGCTCTCGACAGAAGAACGAGCATGCGAAAATAGTTTTTACAAAAATACACGTCGCTCTCCTGAAGGTCATTTTATAGTTAAAATGCCGCTTAAGCTCGATCCCAGTGTCTTGGGTAATTCTTATGAAATGGCAAAACATAAATTCCTATCTTTAGAAAAACGATTTCAACGCGATCCATTATTTATATCGATGTATTTAGATTTTATGAGGGAATGTCTAGATTTGGGTCATATGGCGCTCGACACTGATAACGAGCATAACGGAAACATTAGGTATTTTTTCCCACATCACGGGGTCATACGCGAGTCTAGCACTACCACAAAGTTACGGGTGGTGTTCGACGGGTCAGCTAAAACGTCGTCAGGCGTATCACTTAATGATTTGCAGATGGTTGGCCCCACTGTGCAGGATGATCTTTTTTCAATTTTAATTCGTTTCCGGCAGCACAAATTCGTAGTGTCCTGTGACGTTCAGAAAATGTATAGATCTATTAAATTGGATGAATCTCAGCGATCCTTACAAAAAATTGTTTTTCGTTTCGATCAAAACGCCCCTCTCCGTACATATACATTAAACACTCTTACCTACGGAACAGCGTCGGCGCCGTACTTAGCAACTAAGTGTTTAGTGAGTCTCGCTGATAAAGCCAGTAACGATCAAGTTAAATCTTCAATGCAACGGAATTGTTATATTGACGATTACATAATTGGCAGAGACATAATAACAGATACAATAGACTTATGTAAACAGGTAGTAGATATTTTATCGTCAGCAAAATTCAATCTACGTAAATTCCAATCAAATAGTCCTGAAATATTGAAAGCAATCGTTCAGAATCAAGAAAACGTAACTAATACATTAGATCTTTCGCGTAACAATTTAAATTTAGGTACTAAAACATTAGGTGTAAACTGGTTATGCGACATCGATTGTCTTTCGTTTCGCATTAGTATAAACACCAAAGGATAACGAAGCGACATATTTTATCGGTCATAAGCCAAGTTTTTGACCCTTTAGGTTTAGTTGGCCCTTGTATTTTAGAAGCAAAAATTATAATGCAAAAACTTTGGATAAGTAAGTCCGAGTGGGACGATAACGTAGCCGACGATATTGCACATCTATGGCAATCGTTCGTTAATACCTTAACTTCACTTAATAGGTTAAACATATCTCGGTGGGTTTTTTGCAACGATGCGGTAACGCGTGAAGTGCATGTCTTTAGTGACGCTTCGGAGCGCGCCTACGGTGCTTGTCTATATATTCGCTCGGTCAAGCGGTTAGACGGAATCAAAGTTTCGATACTCGCTTCGAAAAATCGCATAGCACCTATTAAACCAACGACTATTCCGCGTTTGGAATTGTGTGGTGCATTGTTAGGTACAAGATTGTGCACTAAAGTTAGAAACGCATTAACTATAAACATAAATAGGTACATATTTTGGTGTGATTCATCAATAGTGCTGGGATGGTTGTCAACACCTGTGAACCAACTCAAGCCATTTATAAAAAATCGTGTTTGTGAAATACAGGAAAGCACGGTGGGTTGTGAGTGGCGTTACGTGCCGTCGAAGGCTAATCCAGGTGACCTTGTTTCGCGCGGAATGTCAGCTGATCTTATTGTGGATTCATCTTTGTGGTGGGCAGGTCCCGCATTTCTTTCACAAAACGAAAACCATTGGCCTAAATTGCCTACTCACCCTGCGAAACAAGATTTACCAGATACTTTAAAACAAATTTCATTAAATATTTCAACTGATCAACGTAATCAGCTACATAATAATAGTGATTCTATAACTTCGATACATAAATACACATTAATTCAAAACTTAATAGGAAAATATTCAAAATTAAATTATTTACAAAGAATAGTTGCATATTTACAAAGATTTATTTACAATTTAAAACATAAAGATAAAAAAATAAAATGTGCGCTTACACATAATGAAATTCAAAATTCTTTAACATGTATTATTCTTGCAGGATAACAACAAATGTTTACTGAAGAATACAATCTTTTAAAGGCAGGAAAGCTTTTGCCACGAAAAAGCAGACTTAATTGTTTATCTCCATTTGTGGATACTAGCGACGTCATTCGTGTAGGCGGAAGGATTAAAAATTCACCTTATGATTATAATGTGAAACATCCAATATTATTATGTAGAAAACACAAACTAACCAAATTAATATTTGAATCGCAGCATATAAGCCTATTACATGCTGGTCCACAATTACTTTTGTCAAATATCTATCAAAATTATTGGCCTGTGGGAGGCAGAAACTTAGCAAAATCTGTAGTTCATAAATGTTTGAAATGTTTTAGGTATAAAACCGAAAATCTGCAACCTGTAATGGGACAACTTCCTGCCGTTCGTAGTAAACTTGAATTTCCCTTTCTTCATTGTTCAGTAGATTATGGGGGCCCAGTACTTATAGCTGACCGGAAAGGTCGAGGGTGCAAGCTAACAAAGTCTTACCTATGTATAATTGTCTGTCTCGCTACAAAGGCCGTGCATTTGGAGCTCGTCACTGAGCTCACCAAACAGGCTTATATGGCTGCGTTACATCGATTTGTCGCACTCCGCGGTAAGCCGCGCAGTATACTGTCCGACAATGCCACAAACTTTATCGGCACTGCTAACGAGCTTTCTTTTTTCTTACAGGAACCTGATATTCCGTCTGAGTTCGCCAACGAAGGTATAGAATTTTCTTTTGTACCTCCTTATTCTCCGCACTTTAATGGCATCGCCGAAGCGGCTGTTAAATCGACAAAGCACCATTTAAAACGGTTACTACAACAAAAGCACTTCACTTATGAAGAGTTAGCCACTTGCTTAACTCAAATAGAGGCAGTCTTGAATTCACGTCCTCTTACTCCTCTCTCGTCCGATCCTCTTGATTTTTCCGCCCTTACTCCCGCTCATTTCCTGATCGGACGCTCGCTCACATCTGTACCTCAACCACGGGTTCCAGATGGCAACGAGCCTCGAACGTTATCAGCGAGTAGCCTCCATCAAGGAACATTTTTGGTCTCGTTTTCACCTAGAGTATATCTCTACATTACAGAAAAGGACCAAGTGGCACGCTCCTTACGGTGCCATATCAGTGGGCACGCTTGTGCTCATCAGGGACAAGGCCATCCCACCTCTCTGCTGGTTGCTGGGTAGAGTTGTCCACCTGCATCTCGGCGACGACGGTAGTAGTAGTAGACGACAAGAGTAGCCGACATCAAAACAAAGAAGGGCGTCATCCGTCGGGCGTTCAACAATATCTGCCCTCTTCCTATTGAAGACATCTCTTCAACGGGGGGAGCATGTTCGCGCCTATAGCGCGGCAACACTTCACGTACCACCGCAGCGCTCGCGGGGCACGCTGGGCGCGCGGGGCGTGCGGGGACTGGACGGCGGCGACCAGCATGCGGTCAACCGCAGACACTACACATACGGACTCCTCGGCAGCTGGACGATTACACTAGGCTTAATAAACGTATAATTACAGTCCGCTTTTCATTGAAGGATCCACAGGAGTTTACTTTGCCTCCTCAACAATTATTATGCGTAATAAGAACGTTTCTCGAAGTATTTTAGATATTTTGTAATAGCGATAAGGTAATATATTTTTATTTTATTTCTACTTTTTTATTTTTACTACTTATAGTAAGCCTAACAACGTTAACAAACGTAGGAAAATATTAAACTTTATATTAAATACACAATTTTCACACAGAACATTTATACCAAATGAAATTTGCCTCAGTTATCTAGACGAGCTCCCTGGCAACTATTTTATTCCAATTTCAAAATCTCGTCTTTATCTGTCGAAGTTTCCCGCCAATCGTGACGTCACCGTCTGGGAAATTAAAAGTTCGTCAGACCGCCCGCAGCGATCGAGCGCGACGGTCGCCTCCGAGAATATTCGCTTAATATTTGTTGAATATTTTAATAGTTCTAGGAATATTATGAGTTATATCAAATGCTAGTAGATTTAGAATAGCCTAGCTCTTGCCCGCGTAAATACAGTATCCCCAGGGAACATTGTACTTTTTAGGGATAAAAGTTGTTACGGGTAATATTAAATAAAAGATGTGTTACCAACGTGACAAATTTATTCAAATTAAGAGGTCGTGGGCAGAAGGCCGTATGTATCTGGTTTAGCCTCTAGTGTCTTTAGAGATTGGTGGGGCTTTTAAACCACACGGCACTTAGCTGGATCTGTCGACGGTAAGGTATGACAACACGTGGCGCTTTCGGGTCCTGTGTTCGGGTCAGGAACTCGTCACGACGTGGTCGCCTAGGAGCGGACAGTCCGTGGCACAGGCCAGATAGTCATCCGTCTATAGCGTAGGACTCAAAGGGCGAAGAGTAAGCCAAGCAGTGCTGTACCGAGGATGTAGATAGCGGTGCTTGTACCCGTACCGTAGTTCCCATGAACACGGGGTTAAAATATTATAATTATTATAAACTTGTATCTAGAAGAAGTTGAACAACCAAAATTCGGCAGGGAAAAAGGGCGTTGTCCTGTCGCGACAACCCTAAATAAAGAAATATTAGAGATGAAGCTCTAGTTAGAAACATTTGCCAATAGATGGCGTTGTATAGCACAAATTAGCTATTATTAATATCGACAACTGCTAATAGATGACGCTATACGCATCGTTATTAGTTATAACGATACGTTAAAAAATGTAGCTATGCTACAAAGTAACCTATGTGTTAAATACAGGCTTAAACTACTACCATACTTTCATCGAAATCCATTCAGTTGTTTTTGTGTGAAAGAGTAACAAACATTCAACCTTCCATCCATCCATCGTCAGAATTTTTCACGTTTGTAATAGTTTAGAATTACAATATGTTTTTGACTAAAAGCCGAATACAGAAACACGACTTGAATTGAGTTTCACTCAAGTCTCATGCTGTCATTTTCATTCTGCCAACCTCCACTTACAGGGTCCTTAATTTGAAGAAATAGTTTAAGTATTCACCTGTAAGTCTGATTACAATCAAAAGTGTAAAAATTATGTAACTCGGGCCATCATAACGAATATATTGACACCTCATTCATTAAAATCGGTTCAGTAGCTTAGGCGATATGATGGAACAAACGTACATATACATAGACTGACAAAATCATGTCCCTTCCAGTTGACTTCGCCGAAGTTGCGTAAAAATAGGAAGCAAAGAAAATGAGTTTAGATGTCACTAAAATTTATTAAACAAATCAATAAAAAAACTCGATTAAATTCCTAATTAATTCATGTCAAAACTTCGCTTATAGAGTAATAATTTGCAGGAGTAATTTGACGACTTCCAACGGGTTCTGCCAAAGTTTTTACGTTGTATGAATATATAATGGGTGATGTTTGGCTCCCAAGCGGGGGCCCACTGGGGTATTATTTTTTCTACTTATTTTCCCTCGCCAGTTACGCCACTGATTTGAAGAGATAAAAGTGTAATTTAATCAATGCTGCCGAGAATTTTGTCTCTTCTTTTTGGAAGACTTTAATCGATTTCGAAAAATGGGATGGAAAAGGATATTAAATGGGCTTTTTATAGAATGGACTGGAGAAACAACAATGGAATATCCCTATGGAAATATTGACGCCGGTTTTCCGTGAGCCCCTTATATTTCTCAAATCGAGCTCGCTCATGCGTCCCGAAGCATGGTACCTACGATATATATTATATATATATATCGTAGGCACCATGCTTCGGTATAGATTTACTCTTCTGTTTTTGGTTGTATTCTTTTTAATTAATTTTAAATTAAAATAGTGTACCGTTTAATACGTAATATTACGTTTAATAAGTAATTAATACGTAATTAAAATAATAAAGTTCAAATAAATAAAATTTTCATGCAATTATTGATGTAAATAATAAAGTTACTAAAAGTTACATGTAAATGAAATGGAAGAAGAGAGGCGTGGAGTTAAATGTGTAGGTTTTAGCGTTTCTCTGGCACTGTCTTGTCTCGGCAGGCGGGCCATGAAATAAACGATTTTGATAGCGCATAAACGTTTTTGGTTTTTTATTTATGAAAACTGATATTTATTTCAGATTTAATTTATTGAAGAAATGGTATGTTAAATTTATTACATAAAATTAATGATTTTTATTGTGATGAACTGAATGGTTTATCCGAGGTGATATGTAGAGTTCAAACTACAGCTTATGGAAATGTTCAAACAGCAAGTGAAAAATATATTTAAATGCGCAGTTTACCGGCAGTGTGATCATGTGATCAAGGATGTTCCAGCGGCACCTTATGCTCCTTAAAATATATTAGCGGCTGATAATGATCGCTAATTTCTAATGGGAAACTGACATAATCCGACTACTATTATAATTCTGAAAGTTTCCGAGAACTTCTACGCAATATTGATGTTGTTCTTTTACGCAAAAACTACTGAATGGATTTTGATGAAATTTGGTTTGACAGTAGTTTAAATGTCATCATTAACATATGGTCTCCTTTTACCCGAAAAGTACAGGTTTGTGGTGTGGGTGTGTGGGTTTCTGTATTGAAACGGGTGGAGCCGCGGACAAAAGTTAGTACAACATAATGATGTTGGTTATAAGATGTCTTCCACAAATGAGTAGCGCCGCGCATTTCATGGCCTCGTCTTAATAAAAGTGCCCGTATTGGGCTCCATCAAAGTGTAGCGGGGCCCTGGAGAAATCAGGCGCGTCGATATGTGCCGGTGCCCACCCCGCGCCCCAGCAGCGGCTAATGAGCCCGCTCCTGGTTGTGTACTTATAATTGCTTTTTACATTACCTTGATAATGGAATTTCAAGGATCATCTTAGAATTTATCTCAGATTTGGATCAGAGGTAATTTATTTCGCCTTTTTGTATATATATGACTAAATAACATGACAAAATTAGTTATTTTTTTTGGTCTATTTTACAAAATACATTTTTTTTTCATATAATTATTATTTCAAAGCTTAATATATTATTTAAACTACAAAACATCACACATAGGTAAATAGTAACACACATAGGTAAATAGTTTCATCACAGCTACCGTGACCCAATGGCAGTGACGTCATGACGAAGCTACACGATAAGACGCTACGATAGTGCTACGAGATGCTACGTCGACTACGATAGGTGCTACGAAATACTACGGGCCTACGCATTTTTCCTAATCCAGATGTTTATTTTATTCTGAAGGATAATTCTGACATAATTAAAATCTTCAATTCGCAGTATGGTTCCAGTCTCAGTATGTTTTGTCTCACTCGTGTTGTGATGCTTGTGCGAATGCAACTGCTTATTTTAATCTGAATCCATACTGCGAATTAATCATTTTTTACTACGGTGATAATTGAAAACTTGTGATCTTTATATAGACCTCCATATTGTACACACATCTTAATCTCCAACAAGTAAAGTATCCAGTAAAATAGTCCCGATAGTAGTGAGTAGTCACTAAAAGAAACAAAGTTAAAAAGAAACAACGTCAATTTCAGCTGTCCTGATTGTCGCACACACAGACACACACACACACACACATTAACACGCACACACAGCAGATAGAGGAAGAGGGTGCATTTGCACAAGGTACAGAAATATGTGGCCGGTGCTAAACATTAACGATTATAGTCGCCAAGTCACGTCTAATTGCAAGAGCAGCTCGTGGCATGCGGGAGAGAACCAACTTCTTGTACAAATTGCTAGAATAAACACGTATTTAGCCATAGATATAAGACACAGGCCACGACGGCGTGTGCGCAGACAGAAGATGACGTCATGATCGGAAATTCGAAGGAACCGTACCGCGATAGAAAGTATCCTCTATCGTTCCCGTGTAGACCACACTATATCTGTGGCAAATTTCATCAAATCAGTCTAGTACTTTCGGAGCCTTTTCAATGCAGCCGAACAAATAAAATATTGCATCTTTATTATATTATTGAACATAGCAATATTATTTATGTACATTTTACATATTACATACTTTTAAAACTTAGCGTCAATTCACAACGAGACGCGATGTGGCATGTTGCTGCCTTAAAAATGGCTCGTCACGTCGCTTGTCAGTGTGAGCTGACCCTTAGACGTAGTAATAGCTAATGATTTCAATCTAATAACTATATTGTATACTAATAAAAGCAACCATTTATATTTTTTACAATACCTGATTTGGCTTTTGTACTTAATAATTTACTTAAAAATTATTTCGTTCACATTCTCAAGTAATATTTTCGTCTGTGTGTAATATTAACATACAAGATTCCGTTTACGAACTAAAAGTAAAGTTAAATATATAAAGCTTTGAATTTTTATTTCTGAAAAGTATAAAATAAAAAAAAAGGAAAATATTTTTTGATTCACATCAGCAAACGATACTAACTTCAGAAGTAAAACTCCAATTCTGTTCTTTAAAATATCTTTTAGCCTCCGGCATGAAGCCGTCCCGACTAATTGTAAGCGAACGTTATCGCGAGACAAACGCGTTGGTGCTGCGTCGCATAACCATTACCACTTTTTGGTTTCGAGAAATTAGCGCCTTTTTGCATTGTCTCGTCCAAGGGAGGGTGGCCGCTCTGTATCAGACTTTTGTTCTTTAATACTTTTTACGCCACACGATTGATTGAAACTTTTATTGCTGATTAATTAAAATCTGGAGAAAATAGATAAGAAAAAAATGTTTAGCTTAATTTAACTAACATCTTAATAATAATTAAATTTTAAAGGTGCATATCATAACATGATATAATTAATACCTCATTTTTAATATTCTGAGTTAATCAGATATGTCATTTATTAAATGGAAGTGCACTAAATAGGGGTTATTCTCACGAGACTCGTCAATAAAGTGTCACTATCCAAATCGTCAAAAACCAATTAAC
This sequence comes from Phengaris alcon alcon, assembly GCA_037179445.1. Lineage (NCBI taxonomy): Eukaryota > Metazoa > Arthropoda > Insecta > Lepidoptera > Lycaenidae > Phengaris > Phengaris alcon. The sequence goes on along the minus strand of JAYRCH010000471.1, from coordinate 1,339,983 downwards.
GGCGATTTATAGAAGTAAGTTTTTAAGTTTTGACGGCGCGGGTCGGCCGTCCGTCTGTCTTCGTCTGCCGTTTAATTAACATTCCAACACACCTCCTCCGCCCTCCGACCTCCGTCCTCCCATCAGACAACGATTAAATTGATATCAGCTTTATTGACAGTGTTAGGGTTTAGAACCACTGGGTTCTAAAAACAGTTGAGAATCTATGAAACTTTCAAGATTTTAAAACCGGCCAAGTGCGAGTCGGACTCGCACACGAAGGGTTCCACAAGAAGACAAATCATGTTTGTTTTATGGAATACTAATATATATTTTATTCTGTTTTTAGTATTTGGTAATTATAGCGGCAACAGCAATACAATCATTTGTGAAAATTTCAAGTGTGTAGTTATAACGGTTAAGGAGATGCAGCCTGGTGACAGGTGGACATACAGACAGCGAAGTCTCAGTAATAGGGCCCCGTTTTTACCCTTTGGGTACGGAACCCTAAAATAGGGTGAAAATATCTGTTACCGTTAGAGTTGACAATAGCATTACCTACACCATACTGCAGCCTATCGTCCAATCGGCGTGACGCAGCGGGCATGATCCAATCTGCAGTTATCCATATACACCACAAACGTATCACAACTCTCATGCCAATCCGCGCACATACGGTCAGTTGTGATGCAATCGGTAGCGTCATGCAGATTGGACGATATGCAGTATAGTGTATGGCTACCCATAGGGAAATTCGATTTAATTGAGGTGATTAATTTTTTTATAATCATAATATAGATATTAAAATTGCCAAATAGCTGCTAGAATGTTCAAAAAAACCTCTGGCATGTAGTGTCTCAGATTTGACTACGCCTCTGAACGTTTGTGTGCTAAAGCCTATTAGAAAGTCAATGATTTCATTAACGACTGCACACTTCTTCTTAAGCCGGTTCTTCTCGCCGGGCTGGTGCCCCAACCGGTGATAAGCATCATGTAGGATGCTTCTATAAGTGTTATTTAATAACCTATATGGAAATATATGTTTTTGAGTTTGAGTTATAGTGGGTTTCAGGAATAACAGAAAGAGTAACTCGTGGTCTACTATATATTTGTGCTAAGTTTCATCAAAGTCAGTCCAGTACTTTCGGCGCCTATTCAATGCAAGCAAAGAAATAAACAAATCTCTCCGCTTTATAATAATAGTTCAGCTGTAAAGTAGAAAACGTAAAACTAATGCAATTATCAAAATAATAATTAAAAAGTATTTTGATAATTATTACTTATCAAAATATAGGTACAGTAAAACCATGTTGCTAATGGCTCTCGGCGATCTTCGTTTCTCTATGAAAAAGACAGATGATGTATGAGAAACGATGATCGCCGAAAGGCATTGAGATCGCGGTCGTACTGTATTTAAAAAAAATATAATTAAAACGTCTGTACTCGGTGCACCACCAGCCTGCGAAGACGAACCTTCGACAGCCTTCGACTGGCGATAGACGGAATTCACTCCTACAGTACATACGACCACTTGGAGTGCGATCTTTTAAAATAAAATTTTAAGTAATATTATTATTATATTACTTATTTATGAAAACTATTGGTCCGCCGAGTGGTCGAAATTTGACCATAATTCATTTAATTTTTACGTTTGAACTTTATGAGGGTTCTTTTGACTTTTAAATACGAAATAAATAATGTAAATGTTGTCCATTGAATGTAAAAGACATATTTATAAACGTCAACGTTGTATAATACGCATTGTAGTGTGAGCAATTCAGATAGATAGTGTGTTTCGTTATTTTTGGTAATTAAATGTATTTTGAAGCATTATTTAAAAAAATAATTTAGTAAATCTGGCTTTATTAACTGTACCAAATTACATTATACCCCGTGCTCATGATTTTCGTAAAACGGAATACAAAGTTTTTTCTTCACGTATTACTAATACATATTATACATATTATAATAATAATAGTTCCCTACACTGATTTCGGTAACGATGGCCGGCTTCATTGAAACCAGGCCAGCTACTACGCAGGAGTTATTTTATAGTGCCCGAGTGTGTGAGCAGTACACAAGACCACTCTCTCTTCCTTCCCTTTTTCCTTTTTAAATACCCGTCCGACGAGTGGATCATCTTTCTTGTCAGACAATTAGGTGCTCAGCATGAATTGTCCCAACCAAACTTGGAAACAACATTTATTGTTGTTCCAACGCAGGAATCGAACCCACGACCTCCGAGTCGAGAGCCAAGCTCTTAACCACTGGACCACGGAGGCTACTACTAACTAAATGCCTTAACATCATAATACATAAATAATATGATGATATGGCATCTATTTATCTAGTTAGTAAGTACTTATTCCTACATGTTTCAAGATGTGTCTGAAACAATAGTGCATTTGATTAAAAGGTAGACTTTTTGGCCCCTATCTTCTGCCTACTCCTGATCCTTCAGCCAATATATGTGTACTCTTGTCACATAAAACAACATATGCAATATCGCATCAACATTCCATATCGCACACCTATTAAGCTAACATCCAATCGTTCTTAGTATTAATGTAGCCAGTTTGTAAGAGAGATCGTCTAGTTTATCTGCCACGACTTCACCCTTACACCCCTGGCAATAAGGGTGAGTGTACGCGTCGTTAATTATCACTAATTCCTGTTTAATTAAACAAACGAACGGCTAAATAATGCGCCTAAAGAATTCGGGTGCCGATAATGAAAAAACGGTTGGAGAAAATTGCGTTAAAGAAAATTTTAGTGAATAAATGTAAGCTGTAGTTAAATAAATATATACTATATTTTCTTATATATAAAATTCTCTTGTGTGTTGCTTACAGTAGCCTAAGCAGAAACAATTGACAACAACGTATTCGGAACGTTATCGAATATCAATTGTATAGGCGAATTCTCTTTCGATAACGTTACGAATACGTAGTTGTTGTTGTTCCTGCTAACCCCAGTGATCTCCTCCAAAATGGCTCAATCGATTTTTATTAAATTTTTTCGCAGACAGTATGAGAATAGGTCGAAAACTATTTTTTATCCCCGTAAGTGATAAGGGTGGCCCACCAGTTTTATTTTTATTTTTTTTGTAGTTTTGTTACTATTTTTTGATTTGGAATTAAAAATACATTATTGAACCCTCAATTTGAAACCCTTCTAATACTAACCTCCGTTGTTTAATAGTGGTCGATAACTCCTTCACACATCAGCTGTAGGTTGGAGGGGTAGCTAGTAGGTGTAGGTTGCAGATGTAGATAGTAGGTTGGTGTAGGTAGTAGTAGCCTGTGTAGGAGTAGGTAATAGGTTTAGGTGTAGTTGTTGGTGTAGAAACTTTAAGTAAAGAAAGAACAACGTCTGTTGGGTACAGCTACTTTTAGTATGTAAGTTGTAGTAAAAAATGCACGGTTCATTTAAGCTGCAGATGTCAAACAAGACAGATTTGTTAAGGTCTACGAGACGAATGGTAGATAAGGGTTATAGAACAAGTTTTCAGCTTGCCTCAAACACCTATCCTGAAATTGGTACCAGCTCTCCTGCTATTTCTATTTCTTTATAGTTTTTAATAGCTAAATGATTTTTTCAAGTAAGGGTGCCTTTACATCATGGTGGCATAGCTGTCACGAGACTGCTGTCAACAACAAGGGGCCATAAAATTTAATACGAAACCTTTAAAACACTTGAAGTTCAAATGCTATTAAAAGTCAATAGATACAGATCTATTGAACAAGCTAATGACGTCATTACGTCTTAACGAGAGGTGTTGTCATCAGATACCGTTGTTGAAATGAGACAACAACAACAGTAACAACAGCGACAACGGCAAACTCATTTATCCACCTCTGTACAAGTAGATAGAATCTAAATGCCATCAGCGTGCTCATAATGAAACGTCCGAAATGTCGATAAAACGCGGAGCTTGGTTTCATAGATGAGACATGAAGCCCAATAGGGGAGACGACTAAATGTAAATATTTAGTTTAATTCACAAATATTGAGGTATTACTACTCAATAAACTTGAACAAATTAGAAAAGTTATGTGCAGTTTAGTAATTAGATACAACCAAAAAAATACAAAATGATTTAACAAAGGTTAGTAAAAGAATCTACTTACATCGTTAGTTTACTTACATTATATACAAAAACATTAATTGAAGTAAGTATGAACGTAAAGACACAAATATCGGAGATAACAAATATGTTACTGCGGCTCTATATTTCATACACGTTTTTGTACCTAGCTAATGTTTTTAAATTATTTAATTATATTATAATAATTTTTAGTTAAAAAAATTTTTGTAAACAAATCATAATTACAAAATATTGATTTTTAATATACTATTTCTTCTGAGCACTACCGCAATATTTTCATTTACGCAATAAAAAAATCATCATCTAGCCAGAAAATCGACAACGAATGCCCCATTTCTGAGGCCTTTGTCGGAAGTTTATCTATGCAATAGCGCCTTTGATTGGATTACACGTTTGCGTCATCCAATCAAAAGCGCTATTGAATAGATAAACTACCGACAAAACCTCAGAAACCGGACACAGGTACTTTTTTTTGCTATAATGTAGCCTATCCAGTATCCAGTTAACCATTCGTCGGTGTGGGCATTATTTTATCAGGTACAGAGCAGTCGTTAATGCGCGCGATATGAGAACCAACAAAGAGATCCGCGATATCCGGTGACAGCCATGAGCGAGTATTGTATGTGGCATTTTCATTATGCCGGCATTACACGATATATCAATGACTGAGCGACGACGTCCTAAAGGTCAATTCATACTAGCGCGGAGTCGAAGCGCAGCGAAGCGTCAATATGAAAACATAATAGAAAACTCACTCGTGTGTCCACAACTTAATGCACATATTCCTTCTGACTCATGAGATTAATAACCAAGAGCATGAGAAGGACATGTCTAAGGCGGGTTCCGTAGGTATCAAGGCGCAATAAGTTTTCTTTGAATTACTTCAAAAGCGATTGTCCGATTTCGCTCAAAATAATCTTTATGATTTTTTGCATCTACCAGCATTCAGCATGGAGACTTACAAGTTTCTATCCCTCTTTAGAAATGACAGGAGCGGCCCAACTCACATATCAGTTTGGGGGCCGATTACTCGAGAATAGTTGACTTTATACAAAGGTAGACTTTATACATAGACCTATTTTTCCCTTCCTATTTCACCCTTTATACATATACATATTTATACTTCAAAAGACCCATTCGACGATACCTCACGCGTTGGGGTAGAATGAAAAAATATTTTTCATCCCCACATACATGTGAGTATGGACACACGGACAGTTAAATAGACAGACGGACGGACGGACAGAGCGAAACTATAAGAGTACTACGGAACCCTAACAATAGAAGCATTGGTCGTGCACAGACGCCCAAATTCGTACGTATCCTTGTTATCCCAGAAGGAGTATGTACGTTGTGGACATAAGGGTGAATTTGCTAAATTAAATTACACATTCAAGATTTCACACTACGCTAGCATGAACTGGCCCCTTAACTGAGTATCGTGAGTCAAAATAATTACGCTCAGTCCCATCTGGATCTTGTAACGAATTTTCTGACTTCGTCAAAAGAATGCGAGTATTGTTGATGGCATATTAATCATTGCTACGTATTTCGTTCGATCAAAAATATAAGCCCAATGAAAACAGCTATAAAAACAATCATCAATGACTGTTTACCTCGGTTATAGCAACTTCAATTACCCTACGAACATTTTATAAGATGTATTTTTATTTTTGTAGTTTATTTATACATTTATAGTTTATTACAGTTTTAATCCAATCTCCAATTGAAGTACTTAGCTTAAGTCTGTTTAAGCTTTATTTTACAAAAATATATTTTATTTTTATTTTATTTTATTATTTTAGAAAACCAACAGCTTATAAATATTACAAATATAGTCTAGGCATAGAAAAAGCGAAGCCAATTATAGGTTTTCATAATTAGTGACTAAAGAAAAGTATAAAAAAGCAAACACTTAGGTATTAGCAACAACATTTGAAATCAAAGATACTTATATACTTAAATCTAAATTTAACAAACTTTATTGTTCAAAGAAGTTATGGTTTAACTTATCTCTTGCATTTTTGCTATTCAATGTGTATGGATCAAAGGAGAATTTTTTACAAGTAATGTTAAATTCAATGCTAGCTCGCACCAGGCAGGAGTTACGCCTGTAGTTGGAGTTGTAACGTGGAATAACCAGTGGCGGATTGAATCGGCGTTGCCTAGTAGGTACATAAAAGTTTATTTTACTGAGAAGATCTGGACAGTCAATTTCATTGTTAATTATTTTTAGTATAAATATAAAATCTGCAATATGTCGGCGAATAAACAAAGGTTGAATGTGGAATTTCTTGCACAGAGACAGATAATCATTAGAACTGTAGGGTATTTTTAGGCGGTAGCATAGAAATCGTATAAAACCCTTTTGAATGCTTTCAATCTGAGTTATGTATTTATCATAACAGAGATTCCAAATCTGACAGGCGTATTCTAAGTGACTTCTTACGTACGTGCAGTATATTGTAGTTATTGCAATAACTTGAACCTTGTCATACATCTCACGCTTAAATAATACTCAGTTCAGTTTCTATTCAATTTAAACGTAAACAAAATATTGAATTAGATAAAATGAATGTGTCATTCCGTTTAGTATTTCGTTATTACATGGTAAATAAATGAGATTTAAATAGTTATTTATTATAATGTACTTTATATGTCCTATTCTTTACAAACAGATTAAGAGTATAAAGATATTCCGTTCAGATCTAATGTAATCTTATAAAAAATATGGAGGAGGTAACCTTATATTATCTCCTCCACATTTCTTAATCCTTAATCATCAGTTAACAAGCCATTAACTCCGGTTTAGAACAAATTCGCGGATTCGCCTTCCTATTACGACTATCTGATCCAATACCTACTTACTGTTATGGTGTTGTTTACTTGTATATCATAATATTAATATTATGATGGGATCTCTAGGAAGGAATACGTTTAATATTGACTTGTACATTATAATACTTCCTGTATAATACTGTGATAGGATTTCTAGTGAAAATATGTTTAATTCTAGATAATCTTTCTGTAATCTAGTTTCCCAGCGACCAGCGTTAACTGTTAATAATAAATGTTTTAAATATTAAATGTAAATTTTAATAAAAAACAAAATGACTTGAGGATGTCTAAAGTAGTAGTAAATATTTTTATCACATTAGTTTTATTGCAACATCGAAGCGAATAAATTCTAAAGCAACATTAATATATGTACTATTTTTTAATTTTTCTTTTCTTTTTTAAGCCTTATGACACTTTGTGCCCCCAAACCAGCGTCACACTTATTCAGTGATTTAAGCACCACGGGTCTTATGTCATATAAATCACTATTCCGAAACTCATTGATAAAGATAAAAAATCGTTATCAAAGATGAAATACGACGGGAGCAAACGAGAAACGTTCGCGAACTTGAATTATTTGCTCAAGTTATCGGGCCCCGTTTATCAAGACTGTCGCATTTAATAATAATTAATGATAATTGCCTTGTAGCTTACAAAGGCGATCGGCCGATTCACTTGAGTTTAACTTGGAATTTGAGAACTGTATCTTGTGTAGTTCGTATGTTTGTTTTAAGTGCATGGAGTCGCCGCGGTAGGTTTAATTGAAAATTTTGTAAATTACTTTTTGTGGTGATGGCTTGAGGATAAAACGAATGCTATATACATATTTTGTTTCTGAAATATAAAATACTTTGTTCCTAAAGAATAAAATACTTCATAAAAAATATTTATTTAGCATGACAGCATTGATAGAACTCAAAAACCTCTAATAAAATAGTAATATTGTGATATTATGATAGTGAAGCAAGCATGGAACTCAAATGAAAATTCGTGAACAAAATTCTAGCAATAAAAGTTATCTAATAGATTCCTAAGTAATATGAATATATTGAGTAATAACGAAAATAAACATCTCGTTTAATAACCACTGCACCGTCCTCACAAGAGCAAAAACTAACAGCTACCTATACCTAAGAAGACAGCATGCATCGCCTTCGTGATACATTTATGTATACATTTATTATTATTTACATATTAATTTAAAAATACTGCAAACCGCTCCACGCCACTCCTGTGCACACCAGTATTCATAATCACTTAGCACTGGCCAGGCCCGGCTCGACAAGGTAAACAATAAGACAACTTCTAGCATAACTCACGTAAACCATTGTTTAACTTAACAGAGTTAACCATGACATACGGGGGTATTATTGAAAGTGTTCGATATTTCTCCTAAACCTTGATTTGTAGCCTCCTTAGTTAGGTATCCAAAGTAATTAATTAAATTTTCTCGTGGATATAGGAACATACATTGTTGACTCAAGGAGTTGGTACGCTGAATAAATTCACATTTAATTTTGATTAAAAATATAAATATAACTGAATATTTATTTATATTTTAGAATTGAACGAATGTAAAATGAAAGCGAAAATATATTATGTCGTCGAAATTAAGGTCAAAGTACGTAACTGTGTTGTGCCTTATGAGTTACTAGCTGATGCCCGCAACTTCGTTTGCATAGAACTAACGGAAATTGAACCCTATTTTTTTAAACGGAACCCTTAGATATAGTAGGTTATGTTAAACAGCTATCTGCCAGTGAAAATTCCGTGAAAATCGGTCCAGCCGTTTCAGAGATGACTATGTTGCATAAAATAGTTAACTTTTACTTTCCCTATTTAATCCGAAATAACGTGAGTTATTACACAGGTTGTTTATAATAGCAATAGCTCCCCACACTGATTTCAGTGACGGTGGCCGGTTGTAATTGAAAACAGGCCAGCTACGCAGGAGTTATTTTATAGTGCCCAAGTGTGTGCGCAGTACACAAGAGCACTCTCTCTTCCTTTACTCTCGTAACCCAGTGGGACGAATAACCGACACGACTGGTGAGATATCAGGCGCAGGTCCGACTTTTTACATGCCCATCCGACGCATGGATCATCTTTCTTGTCAGACAATCAGGTGATCAGCCTGCATTGTCCTAACCAAACTTGGAAACAAGATTTTTTGTTGTTCCAATGCGGGAATCGAACCCACGACCTCCGAGTCGAGAGCCAAGCTCTAAACCACTAGACCACGGAGGCTGTTATAACAAGAGGCTGGAGGTTGTTTATAACAAGTATCTAAATAAATAATTATATTCTCTTTTAGAAATTAATGCAAAAAATACAGCCCACTTTCTCCTGAAACACCACAAGTAGAACATACTGCTTATTCTAATTTTGTTTTTTTCTGATCAAGTTCTAGATATTAAACCTTAGAATTATACTTCATTCTATTTTTAACGTTACTTTCCTTAGAATTGTTATTTATATTCATTTTTTTAATAATTATGATTCCGCGTACTAATCCTCCAGAATATGCAATAAACAATAAATAATATTTTAAATTAATGCTAATGTTCCCGCGGTAGGCACACGGGGTGGGGGGCGTTACATTATCCGTTATTTATTGTGATTACGGTCAAGAAACCTGGGTATCCGGGTAATTGATATCCGGATAAACCTGATTTATACTAACACTAGGTCGTTAAGTATTATGAGGCCTATGTTTTGGAGACGTCCTGTGGCATGACATGCAAAGTGTCCTTCACACGTAAAGCTCGGACTGCGGGGAAAAGCACGCGCCGTTTATACCCTCGCTCCGAAAAGATGCGTCAGTGCGCAAAGCTGACAGACCGATCTGGTATGTCTTCCCTACGTTCTTTGGCAGCGATGAAAGTGAAATTTCAATGTCGCGGTAATTCAACGTTACGTAACGCGTCACGAGTCACGCCACGATACTGGGATATAACGCCATCTGTCGGAACTTATATTTATTACATGGCGACTTAGTTTTCTCAAGTACGACTCAATACACAGATGGCGCTAGGTGTACACTTTTATTATTGTTATTATTTTTGAAGTGATATGCTTTAGACACGATAAGAGTATATTTGGATTTTAAATGATGAATGAAGCTTCACTTCTCGCGTGTACTCTGTTCCCGTCATGTTTTTTTTTTATTATTGTAAGCTGCGTGTCAAACCTAGGCTTAGAACAAGCATTATTAGGATATTTTAATTAAAATAATCTACTAATTATAACTAACATCGAATTTCAAAACATTCTCCCATCATAATTGCCACAACGCAAAAAGGTTGCACTATCACGATCGAACCCCCTTATTATTTACGAGTGATGTTTTAAAACTACCCCCCTCGCAGTAGGGTAAACCCGAGCACCCCGGCCTGATAGCCGTGAAAAGCCTTGTTTATTGTGAGGACGTCAATATGGCGGCCGCGTATACAATGGAGTATGTTATTTTGTATGTCCAGATGTTTTAGCGGCAGGTCAAAAAAATCTATTCTTCTATCGCGGATATCAGTTTGAAAATCACTTACCAGCTGTTTATCTAACATGCTCGCCTTCTGTCACGACAAAAACCTGAAATAGGTACATAGATAGGTTAAGAAGATATAATTTTAGTGCAGTGTGATAAATTCGTAAATTATTTTGAATAATAATTTATTATAATTTTTATTCTATTTAATGATAATTTTGTGAAGATTCTGAATTATATTTGAAACTGTAGTAGGTATATAAACATGAAACATCGAAAGTGACGTATACGGTGTATCTACTCTTTCTCCATATAAGTATTTTAGCTTGTTTGCCTTATTTAAAATAGGTGAAAAGTTCAGTGTAGGTACACCTTTACAAATATTCGATAAGGCTATCTCTAATATAAAATAGTTCAGTAGTTTAGACTTGGGCGGTGGATCTGGTGGATAGTTCTACTTATTGCCTTTATCTGTTACGTCTCTGATACACCTACGAATAAGATATGATAAGTTTTAATGCTGTTTCCAATTAGATTTTATCAAAAATTTTAAATAGATGCGAGTATAAACAATAATTTCAAAACTAGGGATGGGAAAACTAGGGAAAAATTCTTCATACAAGAAAAAGTTACGCCATCTTGTTTTCAGCAGATTTTGTCAATTATATGCGGACTGATTAATACTGCGGAGAACAATGAATGTCAAAATGTCATACCTCGATAGCCGCAAACAACCCCAAACGTCCGCAGTATAAAAGTAGTAATAAAAGTAGTATAAGTTACTCCTTTTAACATCAGTTATCTGCCAGTGAAAGTCCCTTGAAAATCGGGGTCCAACCCTTTCAGAGGTTAGCCGGAACAGACGGACAAACAAAAATTAAACAAATCATTTTTTTATTGTATTTATACCATATATATGCTCTTCACTTAATGCTTAAGCACTTTCATATATATATATATATATATATATATATATATATATATATATATATATATATATATGATGAAATAACATTATATATATGACCATATTGCGTGATTTAATTTGAATCTATTAATAATTTGTTTTAAATAAAGTTATTATAACTAATAACTTTGTAACCTTAATTAAAATTGTTAAACAATCATGATATTATGTTCGATATCTACTATACCCAATGGCTATCCACTAACCTAAATACGAACACAAAAAACCTTCAAAAGTCCATCAGAACCTCCGCCAGTAATGTTCAATCAAGAGTTACCTGCAGACCAATAAATAGCGCAAGAAAAGCGAAACGTATCGGCAAAGCCCCGTACAAATCTGCCCACTGCTGGGTCTGGGTATCCAGGGTAGTCAGTGCCTGATCGACAAATCCGCCAGATTACGCGCTGATACCGGGCCATGTTTATGAGACAGACCCGCCGGACTCCATTCCGACGTAGGGTTGTACAAATAAAATAAACTAAAGTTAAAAACTACGTCCGTCTACGTAAATTATTTAGCTTACTCGTGCAATTACAAATAATTACAAATTTATTGACACCTAATCCATTTAAAAGATACAGACTGCTAAATTCATTACCTTTCGTTTTGGCCTCGCAGTCGGCGTTGAAATGGGAATTATTGTATTTTTAAAGCGGTGAAGTCTTCACAGTATTAGAATGTATTGGCAATTTTGAAGTAACTATCTTTTATATCATACTTATATGATTTGGTCAAAATAATTAATGTCCAGTTTCTGAGGTGAATTTGTCGGTAGTTTGTCTCTTTACAAGTTCTATTGGTTCGATAACTTGTTTCTGAAAAAAATATAAACATAGTTGAACTAAATTGACCAATGAGGTCCGTTTATCGATTTCATAACTCGTTATTGACACTGCTACTGATAGATGTCGCTGACTCAAGAAGATATTAAAAAACTTGTCATAAAATTAATATTTTTATTAGTCAAAATAGATGTAAGCTCCATTTCACTCCCAAAGTCCATAAATCTAGTTACATTGCTGAAATATCAAAACAAAATACTTTATCCTCTAATTTCACCTAGTGACCACAAGATGGATCTTTTGGGACACTGCGCTAGATAAACTTAGTTTATCTAGAGTTTATGTAAAGAAACCAACCATAAAACAGCAAAATTCCACGTTAGAGTGACGCTTAATTTCGGCTTTGATATACGCTTAAAGTGATACATATAGTGTAATGCTAAAATTAATCATAAAAGTACCTAGAAATTACTTTGCAAGCGGCAAAGTAATTTTTTCAATGCCACCTTTCTAAATAACATTTCTAATTACTGATGCAAACTAAGAATCATATTATGATACACAAATATATTCGTATTATTTTCTAAAACAACATCGCAATTTCACCGAAACACGTTTAATTCTCAACTAACCAGATAAAACGGAATAAACATTCGGAAACTTTAAAAATACCCGAATATCGGATAGCGATAATAAAATAAAAATGCTAATGCGACAACCCTGGCTCCGATCCTAGATAGAGGGTAGTCGAATAATATTTCGGCTTACGGAACGAGTCCAACTTTTAATAGTGTACCATGTTTATGTTGGAGGGCATGATATAGGAGGAGGTGTTAAAAGGTATTCTTTCGAATAGGATAGATAACCTTTGAGTACTTGAACGGTTGATGTTTTGTTTTTTTTTTAATATTAAACGACGAGTTGTAACGAAATTTTGTTTTAAGTTTCAGCATGATACAGCAGCAGTACAACCACGTTATAAATGCCCCTCGCGAATTATAGTTATTCTATGGAAATGACAGAGGATGTATGAATAACGTCGATTCCCGAAAGACATGTCGACAGTCTTGTTACTCAAATGCAGTCTTACTTATGTACTTGTCTATTTCTTCGTATTTATTATAAAGTGGGAAGAGTTGTTTGTTTGCATTGAATGGGCTCCGAAAGTACTGGGGCGATTTTGATGAAATTTGGCACATATATACATAAAAGTAACCTATGTCCTTCCCAATGAGTAGGCCATTGGGAAGGACATAGGTTACTTTTATGTACGGTGCCTGTGGGATTTAGTTTTCTGTGTAGTTGTTTTTGTTGCGGGCAACATCTAGTACGGTAGTACACAAGTTCATCAATGTTTATTAGAAATGCACTTCAGACGCGCCGCGCGTTGTGCTGTATTGTATCTTTTACTAGTCATTGATTCACAATTATCTAGCATAGCACATGATGTTACTCGCGACTTTGTGCGCGCATATGGGAATCACGAGAGAGCCGTACATTTTCCCGCTATAAAAGTGACCTCTGTCAGTGACAAATCTCATGAAATCGGTCCAGTACTTTCGAAACCTAATCAATGCAAACAAACATATCTTTCTTTATATTATTAGTGTAGATAAGTCATCTCAACCTTAAGGTGCAGCCTATTTCCCCTAAGGTTGTGATGGTTCTTAGCCTGTATCTAACTATGTACCGATCAAGCCTTACAAAATGATTTCAAAACTACATAGTAGTAGATAGGTACATAGTAAACTGTCGATTAGATTGTACTACTACGAGCATACGACGTGCCCACAATTCTTCTAGTAAATGTTCTAAAAAATTTGTGGTGTAATGTCTCATCGTGTCAAATAAAATTTATTAAATAAATAATTTATTTATTTATCGCGTACGCGTGGCAATAGTGTCAAAGCTCCGGTTAATATTGTGTCTCCTTTAAGAGTGTCCATGACCTAGTGAATAGACCCCTTGAGTCATGCGTGATCGTGCCGGTTCGATGCCGGGTTGTGGTGTCTACCATTTAGACTTTCTCAATAGCCGTATACTGACGCTAGACTTAGTTTAAATTACCCCCATCTTCTGTGACAACCCTGACAAAATTTGAATGGTTCTATGAAAGGTGTTCCTCTGTACGTAAGCATAGCACAGAGTAATATATGTTTACTCAGTGCTATGACTAAAGATGGGCGATGACTTATATACGTATATTTGACAGATAAATCTTCATGCTAGAAAAAATTACGCCATCTTGATTTCAAATGTTTTTGTCAATTATATGCGGATTGATAATCTGCGGAAAACAAATGTAAAAATGTCAAGATGACAAATGTCAAAGCTCAACTTCCCCAAACAGCACCAAAAGTTGTACAGTACAGTTTGAGTACTTAAGTATCAGTGGCGAAGGCTGGTTCTCCTTCATAGGGAAGCCCTAGCCTGTAAATAGGTAGGGATTTGGATGACGGTCTTTAAAAAGGTAAGTATGTAAGTGAAGCCGATAGGAATGAAGCTATAGGAACCCCACGCCACTGGTAAATATATATATAACTATAACTCTGTGGTTTAAGTGTGGAGTGTGGATACTTTTTGCCTCGACATGCCTCGTCTATAACATATAGGCTTATGGTCTCACCGTTATGTGTTGTAGTAATTGTACAGTCAATATGCACAGTGACAGACGTCCGGTATGGCCGGAATGGCCTAACTGCGGACGTAATTCACGCTGTAAGCCACCTTGTGGATGGCCGCCGTGTCGTCTTGAGAAATGGCTGACAATTCCCACCCGACTCAATTACTGGCAATCAATTAGAAGAACGAACAGACTAAATGGTGAAACGTTTATTGGGTTAAAGTGTATCTGTTTGTCTTCTTCTTTCTTAAATTTTTAGCACGTAAAACCCCGAGTTTTCCCAAAGTTGCAGATCACGTCATGATTAGGTTTAGGCCTAATTTGCTGAGGAACCTGATGATAGGAACCTACACGTTAATAATTTATCGATCCCAGTTTACGGAGAAAAAATCTAATAAGATACGACGATATCTGCAAAGATACTTTGTACGAAAATTTATCTTTTTTCGAGAAACGGAGCTGTTGCATTTATCGATTCCAGTCCAGTCGCTTAGAGTATGGCTCTCGACTCGAAGGTCGTGGAATCGGTTACCGCGTTGAAACAACAAAAAATGTTGGTTCCAAGTTTGATAAGGACAATGCAGGCTGATCACCTGACTGTCTGACAGGAAAGATTATCCATGCATCCGTCCAAGAAAAATGGTCATGTCGGCTACCCGTCCCACTGGGTAACGAGATGAAAGAAAGAGAGAGAATGAAAGAAAAATAACTCCTGCGTAGCTGGCCTGGTTTCAATGAAATCGGCGACCGTCACCGAAATCGGTGTGGGGAGTTATATATTATAATATATATGTATTTTTCCAAATACCTACTTACAAGAAAAAAAACTCAGTCAGATATAAAAGTGCTACTTTGTAAACTGATTCTCAAAGAAGTACTCGTAATACGTATTTCATTCTTATCAATCAAAGTAATGTTTTATGCACACATACATGCTTAAGTTTATTACACCGTGTGAGCATGTGGAGGTGTCACTAGGTACTGCAGATTAGTGCGTTTACTGCAAATTAACCCAACAATTGATGACCAATTGATCGTCTAATGCGCACACGGCCATTATATTAAATCAAACAGGCCGCCTCTCCACCTGCACAAAGACCTATTGATTTAAGGGCTATTGCCGTAGCCTGTTTAGCCAAATGGACTATTGCACGATATCTTCATTAATGCTCAATGTGCCAGCAATATCTAGCTTAAGACTGTTATTGCTATTCTAATGTTAATAAAAATAGTTTAAAGTAGTAACTTTATAAGAATGTTAATGTTCTTACCCGACTGGGTTATGTTTTAACGTGCTTTATTGGGGACTAGCTGTTCCGACACATGTTGTTCTGTCTTAACTATGTTCAATCGTCATTTTTAGTATTTTCCTCGCAAAGTTTCCAGTATTTCTCACCGTATAAACCTTCTCTGAACGTCCACAATTATTTAATGTTCAAAATCGGTCCTATCCAGCCATTCTCGAGTTTTATCGAGACACAGATTTCGCAATTCATTTTTTTTAATAAGATTACCACTTGAAACTTAAAGATTAATTTTTAGAAAACAGAAGAATAAATAATATGAAAAAATTGTGTGAGCAATCTTCCAATCAAAAATGAATATGGAAGTATTTAAAATATACCATTTATCTGATTGAATACGCTCAAGACAACTGAATAAGCCAATGTTGCATCCTCGCCAAAATGAGGATAAAACAGTGGAAACAATACGATAATGCTCTCTAAACACGGATCTCACCTGACTAACTGCCTCAGACCGGTTTTAACTGCCTCAAACCGGTGCTATGCGGTCCCAACCAGTTCTAACCGCCGGAGACTGGCGGTATCCGCTGTGATCCAGTTCGCAAACTTGTGCGAGCGAGGTTACGTGTTTTCGTCACGTGCCTAATCTGTTAACTAAAGGCTCATTTCACACAGGGTTATGGTATATTAATTTTGATTTTTAATGGATAGTTCAGGAGTATAAATATTTATGCTAAATTAAAATATTTTTTTTTATTTCTAAATGAAATATAAAAAGTTTTTCTCAGAATGTAAACAGAAAAAGCTACCACCTTAACGAAATAAACTTGGTTGAGTGCTCGTAATAGAAGAATTTGTGTTTACTCTATTCAGTAGGTACCTAATTGAGTACATTTTGAAATTAGTAAATTAATGTGTTTTTGTATTTCTATACTGCGCGGTAAATAAGGGACATTTAAATTGGTAACATTACAGTGTTCAGTGTACATCTAACTAACTACTTATATTGTCATTTTGTTTACGAAAATATTAAATTTGATCAGAACAGAGTAGGTAGGAGCCAATATATATAAAGATAACTAACTTTTGCCCGCGGCTCCGCCCGGGTAAATACAGTATCCCACGGGAACACTGTACTTTTTTGGGATAAAAAGTAGCCTATGTGATAATCCAGTGCTTCAACTATTAACATACCAAATTTCATCAAAGTCCGTCCAGTAGTTTTTGCGTAAGAGAGTAACAAACATCCACCTATCCATCCATCCATCTATCCTCGCAAACTTTAACATTTATAATAATAGTAGGAAATAGGATGACATGTTTTATTTATATGCCAGTTTTCAATCAGGCTGTGATCCAGACGTGCTAGTCCATTCGTGCCGAAGCATAGCTCGAGCGACACAAACCTGACCACTTTTTAAGTGGCCGTTCACCGCATGCAGTCACTGATCCAAAACTAACACTGCACGCTGCATTAACCCTTCGATCTTTACGGCTCGCATTTGGGACATTTGTACCGCGACATTCCGCTAAAAGGGTATAGAGTGATTGTTGTTTTATTTATGTAAAATCACTGATAAACATGGAAATAAACAAGTATATAGTCTATTCGCATTAGGAAGTCAGTAAATGTCAATTAATCACGGGTACTTAAGTCTAAATGGCTTACTATATTTTTTTATGTGAACACGGCTAATACGTTGGTCAATTTTAATTTATCACGTGTAACCCACACGTACACATTTTTTGGGTTCCGTAACCGTACCCAAAGTGTAAAACGCTATAGCCCTATTACTATATGTCCACTATCGGTCCTTCCGTTTGTCTGTCACCAGGCTGTATATCATGAACCGTGATAGCTAACTGTTGAAATATTCACGGATGATGTTGCATCGAAACTGTATTATTGTAAGATATAATTAGCAGAATCGACGTTCTCAGTGTGAACAGTGTAGACATAACTGTCGCCGGTATAACAACAAATAAATTTAAGTTTATGGGAATACACCAACTGTAAGTTGCCGTTTTGTACGGAATTTTTATGTTTGAACTTAATGAGGGTTCTTTAGTCTCTTAGATAAAAAAAAATATAAATGTTGTGACAGATTGTAAAACGTCAAGGTGTAACAACATTGTATGTCTATCAAACGTACTGTAGTGTGTGTTAATAATCTGAGGCAGTGTGTGTTGTTGTTATTATTATTAATTTTATGTATTTCTAAGCATTATTTTAAAAATATATTAGCTTTCTGCTCACCTTCCTCCACATAAACTTTAATTTACCTGCCAAATATCCGGTGCATATCTCTCGTAAGATTGCACTGAAAGTTTTTGCTATTATCATACTAAGTATCAAGTACTAAGATAATAACAATGTAAGGGTTGGGTATAATAATAAAAATGTCTAAAACAATAATTGTTAGCGTCAAGCACGTGGATAAACACTGCACTTAATTAGAGACCTAAGTCTAAAACTTTATGTTAATTGAGCTTAAGCCGGCTCGAGCGTAAACCGGTTTAAGGCGGTTTGAGCCGCGGAAGTTTGTTTGTCACTTACTCCAGGTTGGCGTTTAGCGAATCTAATTGAAGAGATTTTCATTGAACCCACCTGCAAATACTATTGACATTTCACATGATAGTTTCGGCGAAAACTAACTATCAGTCGCGCGCTACCGCTGCCGCTACACACTTTTCGTGAATTTTGAGGTGCCACGACCGACTATACCGCGCTACCGCTTCCGCTAAGGTTCCGTAGTTTACGTCTCGGAACTCTTATGGATTTGTCATGTCCGTCCGTCCATCTTCGGCTTACCGTCCAAACGGTCAGTGCTATGAACGATGAAACTTTACATGGATATGTGTATTTACCACGTGCTAAAATAAGACCACGAAAAATATTTTTTTGGGGTACGCCGTACACGTAAAGTGTGGATGAATTTTTTTAAGCGTCTACTACATAAAGTGGGGTATCATTCGATAGGCCTAAACAAATAAAGTTGTATAAGCCGTTATTGTTTTCCTTCAAAGCTCATCATACTATAATCGATTAATATTGAGAGGCTTCTAAGACGATTTTTCGAGTTTATTTATCCGTTTGCGAGATATTTAACTTTAAACTGCTTTTGTTTTGTTAAATTACATCCCATCTAAAAGCTAAATGGCTGGATCGAAAAATGTAAAAAAGTCATTATGTTAGTTCATGTAATGAACTTTGAAGGAAAGTAATAATAATATATATTTTTCTCACCACAATTTCATGACAGTAGTACCTATAGCTTAGACTAAGTGACACAACTTGCTGTGGGAGACTGGTGCCTAAGCTAGGCGTTAGCCTGTATTTCAGGCCTCTATCCCAGGTATTTGTATCCATACAGTTTTACAGTTTATTCTAATGCTGATTATATTTCTATTGTACATGGTGATCTCAGGGTTAGTAAGGGATTAGTGTAATTGTAATGTTGTATGTGGGTGTGTGTGTGCGTGAGGTGCGTGTGTGTTGTAGTTGTGTGTGTTATGCATAATGTGTCATGTTATACTTCTAAAGCTGAAATTAGTTTTTCAGTGTCTTCATAGTTTTGTGTCAACAGCCATTTAGTGAGACGGTTTTTGCACGCAGATTTTGTTAGGGGGAATATTTTTGTCATATTGTTCACATTATAACGGCTTATATAACTTTATTGGTTCAGGAGTTATAGGTACTTAACTTGTAAATGCGCTTACTTGGAAAACTTTGTACAACAGTAACTAAATAATAAGTAAACATGTAAAATATTATAATGGTACGGAACCCTACGTGCGCGAGTCCAAGTCGCACTCGGCCAGTTTTTACACTGCACACTACTCGTCGGCTACAGTTTCCGCCGTGCCTTAAACCAAAAAACTTAACTAAATATTTAGAGACGTTATAGTTGCAAATGGTTGATGACATTTTTATTTTACTTATAAAATCTTTATTTAAATAGGTACACTTAGTTATCATTAAAACACATCTTGAAGGTGTACAAAACGTTACTCGTTATTTTCACTCATCCCTTTAAATCTGCATGTTTGTTGTCGCTTATTATATCCCCATAATCCGTGTCAGTCGGGGCCCGACAGGCCGCGACAGGCGCTAACGGGTTGACGAAGGAACGGCTTGACACTTGCGTCTTGGATAAAAAACAATGGGGTAAGATGGACCCTGCGTCTGTTTACGGATTTCAATGGAAGATTAATGGTGAGTGGTGACTCGCTTTGTATTTCATAAGTTAATCCTGAAGAAATAAGAATAGTTGTTTTCAATAAAGGATTAAATGCTATTATATTTATTGGAGGTCAATATAAGAGGGTTAAACCTATGTGACAAAATGCTCAAATAACCTAACCTAACCAAGATCACATGTCTAAGGAGGGTTCCGTAACTATAACCGCGTTAAAGGTTTTTTCAAATTACCTGCTTCAAAAGTTACTGTACAATTTTGTTCGAAACACAGAACACCTTTTTCCTACAGAGTTTTAGCATGATCTATCAGCATGAAAAATTGTAAGTTTCTAAGTCTTATAGTTTAGAAATGCCAGGGGGGACCAACTTATAAATCATCATTTTGGAGGCCGATTACTCGTAAATGGTTGACTTAGTCAAAAATCATGTATGAAAACATATTTTTTATCTCCTAAAATATAAAATTATTAATATTTTATGATCTATACACAATCTATAACCTATACCAAATTGCATCCATTTATATTCATAATTGCAGAAGCTAGAAGCGCGGACAGACAGACAGACTGACAGACAGACGGTTGAACAGAGCGAAACTATAAGGTTTCCTTATAGATTACGGAACCCTAAAAATTAAATGAAAATTATTTTTAAAACTATTTAAGTCGAAAAGTATTTTAGTAGAATTTATTCTAAAGGTACGAAAAATAACGGATGAACTTATGAGCCATCCTCACGGTCGAGCCTGCAAATCCAGCAGCCAATAGTGTCACAAAAATAAATTATAATCAAAAATAATTGACAGCCGAATGATATTTCTGTCTATATATGTCTCAATAGAGAGGCTGCTAGATTTGCAGGCTGGACCTGAGGATAGAATAAATATTAGGTCATTACATATGAAATTGGCGTTTTGTAAAGGAGGAACATAAAGTCGTTTTTTTTAAACATAATATATTTATTTAATCAAAGTATATACCATTGCTATCTATGCACTTTTGCCATCTCATAGGTAGTTCATTGATTCCTTTACTAAAACAAACCATTCGGACAGAAATCAATAAAATATTTGAAGGCGCTTTGGATTGCCCCATCGGAGTTGAATTTTTTCCCTTGAAAGAAGTTATCCAAATTTGGAAAAAAAAAATGGTAATCTGTGGATGTCTTAGACATTTCAATTGAGGCTCCTCTGATTTGGTGGCCGTCTGTTGTGCAGTGTGTGGCCTAGTGTTGTCCTGAAGCACAGCAGTGGCCTAGAGCGAATGACCAACCTCGGTTGTTTAACAGCTAGCTTTTCCATCATTATTTGCAGTTGCTGGCAATAGATATCTGTTGTAATCGTCTGGCCAGATTTAAGAAAGCTGTAGTGGACGACACCGGCACTAGTCCACCAAACGCTCACAAGTAACTTTTTCTGAGTCAATTTTAGCTTGGGGCAGGCTTTGGCTGGTTCGCCAGGGTTCAACCATTGCGATGAGCGTTTGCGATTATGGTACAGGATCCACTTTCATCACAGGTATGTTGCATACTGACAAAAGTAAGTGTCAATGTCATTTTTCACATTGACAGATGTCATGAAGTAAAGCCTATCTAGTTTATTTTAGTTGGCCAAAAGGCTATAAATAGTATAGACGTATATTTTGTGTTAGGCATATCTCATATGTAATACGTATCTGTGTTAAGCACCAATAAAGGAGAATATAAGAATTGTTGCTGTATTATTATCATCACCACTCAAGCACAAGAAGGACATACAAATCAAGAGGTCGTAGCCCGCTACAAGGTAATGGTTCGATTTAAAATCCCTTCATTATTGTGCCGGTTGAGTAATGTAACGCAGCAGTCGACGCACGTTTGTCGGTTTGCTGCACTCAAATCATGAGGTACTCACCTTTCAAGCTTTTTCACCTTCTCAATTTGCTTCGAGTGGATTAAAACAGTTTTATCACAAAAACCGCAAATTCGAGTCGTTTCTGCAGCACTGGTGCCACGGTGGAATTCGTACTCGAAAATAATACGATATTTCAAGTTTTCCATTTTGTAAACAGAGTGACGCAAAGAAAAAACCAAGAGAGGAAAAAACAAATGAATTACGGTTTTCGAAACACAAATGGATGAGTAAATAGCGGTATAAAATTGAAATTGGAATTCCTAACCAAAGAAGATATATTTGAGATCAAAGTGGACAGTACGACAATACGCCAATTTCATATGTAAGGACCTTATACAACTAAAATACTTTTCTAGGTAATTTCTTAAAATAAAAATAGCATTTAAATAAGTAGTTAGGAGGCTTTAGTCACCTGTGTAACTTGTAAGCCCCGCATTACACAGGAAATATCAAATAATATATTTTTTACTCTGTGCTAGCAACATGACTTTAAGATGTCAATCTGAATCTAAACATACACCACATACCATGCACGCAGTTGGTAATGAAATCGCAGTCAAATTAGATCAGATCATCAATTCAGAGGCCACTTAAATCTGAGTGTGGGCATTAATCATTACATTGTTGGGCGAGCAGGCGGACGGGCGGTGACAGGGATCAGGGCGCGGACTTATTCTGGATAAGGGACTGTCGCTGAGTTGTGATCTGTACGCGTTGAATTTATTTATCGAACCTACTGAACTGATTTTGAAGAAATTTAGCACATATATAGAATGGACCACGGGGAAGGACATAGGCTACTTTTCATCGCGGGAATATGTACGGTTTCCCCGAATTTAATTGGCGCGTACGGGGTACGTAGTCGAGGGAACCATAAATGCTATAAATAAATTAATATATTCTTTTGGTCACTTGAATAATTATTTAAAATAAATAGGAAAGTAATAACAATGTCGAGCACTCACCACCAATATCTCTCAGATATGCGACAATTTTTACAGTTTTAAATTGTCGTCAAATATCATTACCTATTCGTTGCCTATATTTTTTTCTACCTTTTGATATATGTGTAGGTACTCTGCAGCAACAGTTATCTAAAATCCGTTAGCTGAGAAAAAATGCTCGAAAACTGCTGTGATGAATTAAAAGAAAGCGTAATGATTTTGGCAGTCTGCGTATGTATGTTTGTTCCACCATAGCACCTAAACTACTGGTCTGATTTTAATAAATGAGGTGTCAATAAATTCGTAATAATAGCCCGGGTAACATAGCTTATATAATTTACGTAGTCGGGTTAAAGTATTTTATAAAAATTATAGTTATTTAGTATGCCCATTGGAATGAAACTACGCGTTACTGAAATGCTTCTGATGCTAAACTTATCTACCTTCTTCTAGGTTCTACAAACTTCTAAATACTGTGTGCACTGTATCTACAGTAACACTATGATCAATTAAATAAACCAACAAATCATAGTTGTCCCAGAATAAGTCCGGACCGGCCCGGTGTACTGTGGTGAACAATCACAAATGGCCGGGACAAAAGGCGGCCTCCTTTGTGCTAATGAAGAATGGTCATCCAGTGTGTTAGCGATACACTCCTACACCTCCTTCATCTCCTGCACGGGAATTACCACGAACATTACATAAATAAACAATTCGGCTTCTGGAAGAAGGTATTGTGATGTCATATAGTACAAATCAAATAAATGAAATAGGACAAATCTTGTATTATAAAAATAGTCGGTTACTGCAACTTCGTTTTTTGTGGAATGGAAACGGAACCCTATTTTTTTTTTCGGAACCCTAAGATGAAAGTAGCCTGAGTTATTCCTGATAACATCAGCTGTCTGCCACACACAGACAGACAAAAATTAATGGTGTAAGTCCGTAAAATATACCTGAAAAATTTAATATACCTAATAAAATCTAGAAATATGGTTGCTGCAATGATAACAGATGATAATACTAATGTTATCCTAAGTCAATCTTGGTTTGTAGTTATGTAGAATCCCATAAAACTAAGGATGTAGTTCAGGCTAAAATTTTTGCATCTAAGTCTGGTACTTAGGCCAATAATTATGCCAATTTAGTATTAAGTATACCTACTTAAAAGCTTTGAAAAAATACCTATGCAGGTTTTTTTCCAGGAAAATCAAAAACAATATTTTTAACATCAATATTGCCATTAGAGTGCTAATTTCTTTGGAATATGAGAAAAAAATATGCTGAAATTACGGTGGAAAGTTATGAATGTTTGGGGGTTGCAATTTTGTTTGAAGTTTTTGTATAATTCTTAGTTATATTATTACATTTCATAGTTAATGTTCTGAGTTTTAAGAAAAAAAACCAGTGGTCAGTAATTTAGTTTCTTAATTATCAGGTCCACATAATCTAAGAATATCTACATAATCTAATAAATAAAATCATTATTTTTCAAAAGATTGTAAAATATCTTAAGTTATTTGAAGCTGTAATATAAACTTTTAAATTATAAATAAGTATAGTATACAATAACCTAGGATAAAGGTAGTTTTCCTTAAGCGGTCTCCAGGACCGCACGTAGATGGTTACGTGACAAAAATAGGTGGTAGCTGGTTAAGGGGTAAGATTCTTATTATATAATACACATATTTAATACACATCCATGACCCAGGAACACACAAAAACTCCGCGACCCCCAGCTTGAGCACTAAGGCACTCAACCAGTGAGCCACAGAGGTTGTCAATATGTTTATGTAGAACTAGCGTTAGCCCGCGGCATTACTCGTGTAAATAAAGTTTCCCACGGGAACACTTTACTTTTTCACGACAAAATGTAGCCTATGTTTTAATCCAGAGTCTAAACTACTACCATACCATATTTCATCAAAATCTGTTCAGTAGTTATTGCGTGAAAGGGTAACAAATATCCATCCAACGATCCATCCTCACAAAGTTTCACATTTATAATAGTAGGAAGATTCTGCTATAAGAGGTCTCACTACAGTTAATTGTTACTTCCAGCAGGTATCACACGCTGGATATCCACTGCTGTAGGGACCACGCACCTGAGACGATAGCCCTGACATATTTATGTGGCAATTACGTCCTGCTAATTAGCACTACACACGATAGTGTCCAGCCTCCAGGTGATAATGTACACCTGTGAAGAATGTTATAATATAAACATAGGACTTATCACACAAACAGCAGAATAGGTATGTTGCCTAGTTTCGAATATCACACTTTTGACATATTAAATTTAAAAACAAAGATACAAAAATGTAGAAGAAATAATTTGAACTTTATAATGGTTCTTTGCCTCCTAAATAGAAAACATAAGAAAATGTGAATGTTGTGACATATTGACAAACGTGGAACAAAATTGTATCGGCGTTATTATTCTAAGACTGTATCTATCAAACGCACGGTAGGGCTAATAATAATCTGAGGAAGTATGTGTTGTTGTTATTTTTATTAAGTGTATATGTATGTTTCTAAGCATTATTAAAAAATATATTATCTTTCTGCACACCTTCCTAAACATAAACTGTAACTGTGCCAAATATCATACTCCTCCGCACGCACAATTCTCATAAAACTATACTGAAAGTTTTTGCCTATTAATATTTATGATATATATGATGATTATGATATGAAATTATATTATGTTACGTCAAGAATTGTTATCGCCATTAAACTCAAACATTAAATGAAAGTTTTTTTTAATACAGCTTGGAGAATAATGGATTGTAAAATCGTACCTAATCTTGTGCAGATAATTTGATCTGAGTCCCAATTCACGTATATAACTAGACTTTCAAATTACTTTAAATTAATTATTAATGAATCGACTTGATATCATAACCTGATTTTAGAATTTGGATCAATCAAAAGGCGTTTGACGTTGGTTTGACGTTTATGAGAATACCATTTTGCTGTTTTACCGGACTACGACGAAGCCAAAAGGAACGGTTTTTTTGGCAGTCTATGTATGTATATATGTATGTATGTTTGTTTCATCGTAGTGGCTAAACTACTGATCCGATTTTGATAAAAGAGGTGTCAATATATTCGTAATATTCCCGGATAATATAGATAGTGCATAGTCAGTACAAAGTTTTTACACTTTTGATTATAACAATATATCGAAACTGTACAAGATTTAATTAGCAGAATGGACCTACAGGTACAGCTATTCGTCTCTCCACAAGTTCGTCCCCCATATTAATTATGGGACTGACTTACAACCGGCAATCGGGAACTCGGGGGGGATGACTCGGGGTTTGTAGTCATCACTCAGTTGCAAACCTCCTTGTAGGCGACATAGACGCTGAAGTAGCTTTTGATTAGCTGATTCAAACAGTTCAGTCAAACCTACTTGAAGCGGGGAATGAGCTAAAGAATTAATTGTTAATAATAAACTTAAACTCTTTTACCATGAAAATAAAGCAAATAATTTGAACAAGAATGATATATATTACTATATTTCTTATATAAATTATTATTTAGTAATTGCAGATCATAGTAGATCAAAATTGATCAATCAAAATGAGTTGTTTTTATGACTTTTGCATGTAAGTCGTTGTTTTATTTGCGGTGTAATGTCTCATTGTGTCAAATAAATGTTTTTCTTTTTTAATTTTAAAATCGGTTTATCCATTTTGGAGTTACGGTGCCCGATGCACCGACAGACAGACAGACTGACAGGTGTCAATCGTTGATTAGTTCATATCATACCTTATCTCTCTTGTTCTTCGCATTAATGAAAGTGAACGCGTGTTATTTAGACAAAATCTTTAAAAACATAAATTGTCAAGTTAAAACGACGTAGAATCAATTGAGCATACCAAAACGTTGAAACTATGCACTCCAAATGTGTGTTGTTTCTAAGAAATATTAATTAAACCGCTAAACTCTAGACGTACAACGGTCGCCATTTTGCTAATATCAATATATCAAGCGTTATCAATTTACGACGCCGCAGTATCGAAACTTGTGCATGTGCATCACAACTTGTGCCGTAAATACCGACGTGGAGTCCACCAGGCACCCGCACCACACTACTGCTTTGTTATATTTGAATCCGATTGTATGCTATTAGTAGGCGCAGTATTCGGTTTCGTAGTAACAAGGAAGCCTTATCCGTCCACACTTTTGGGGTTGTTTAAGGCCATTTTGACCTTTGAGGTATGATGAAATCAAGATGGAGTAACTTTTTCTTGTGTGAAGTTTTTTCTGTAAAATGTTCTTTAGTTTTGAAATATTTGTTTATAATACCAAAAATAAAGTCTGCAATCTATAACTATACTTGTCTATTTATATTCATAATTACGGAAGATACCAAGGGAGGACAGACGGACGGACTGACAATTTTTGTCTCAACAGGCCTCGTTTATAGTTTTGAAATCATTGATTATAAAATAATTATAATTTTTCTATTTTAGGTGTGGCTCGCCATATTATGAAATGGAGATATTATTATACATATAACGAACAAATAATAACAACGGTTAACCTGCTTATGAATTACATTCCCTAATAGTACAAAACTGTAATACGAATAATTACGATATGGGAAATTTGTACTAGAACATTCAACATGGTCCATACTCCATATTTTATGACGGTCATGGAGCTATCAAAAATTGTAATTGATTTTTTCACGCTCGCTGCTGAAACGCGCACGCAAATGGCTGACGTCGGCCATATTGAATTAGTGCGTGGACAGCACAGGTACTACCTATACAGCACAGGAGGCATAGAGTTGCTTGACTTTATATTTTTTACCCGACTACGGCGAAGTCACAAGGAAAGGTAATGATTTTGGCAGTTTATATATGTATATATTATTATGTTTGTTCCACCGTAGCGCCTAAGCTACTGGTTAGATTTTAATAAATGAGGTATCAATAGATTCGTAATAATAGCCCGGGTAACATATATAATTTGCGTAGTCGGGCTATATTATTTTATAAAATTGTAGTTATGGAGGACATTTTCGTTCAATTATAAACCATTTTACAACTCGATACAATGGTTAAATGAAGATAATTAATGTTTGTAATAAAAAAATATTTCAATAGTATAAAAAACTTTTATTTTGTACTTTCTTTTCCTACTGACGGCCGGCGTACGGCAACTGACGATCAAAAGCTTAATATTAGTCATTTAGTATTATTTAATATTTTAGAATATCAGACGCAAAGACTTGGATTAAGATTGGAATTTGACTGACGCATTAAAATCAATTAAAACAAATTAATAATATTAATTTAATGTTAAGTATTTTTGCGCACTCAGCTCCATTTGTTTTTGTTCTGTGTCGTTCACTCATAAAATTAATTAAAAAACACTTCACCCCGGTGATTTCCAAATTGACGGAGAGCCCCCTCTGTACTAATGGACACTGTATAAGAAAACTTGCTTTTAAAACGAAACGCCATAAAAGCATTAACAACATAATTCGATTAATCGCTAAGATGACATTTTAGGCATAAAATTCTTTTAGAATTTTTTATAATTATTAATTAAATAATATTATATTATCTCTATACCTAGCCAGCTAGTACACACTTCTTAGGTTTCAGTTTAATTTGTCAGTTTACTAGCCCTTTAGCCTTTGATAAATCTAGCAGCTACTAGGTGACTTAGTAATACTAATTCAAATTCAATAACTTCTATTTACATATAGGTTAATAATATCACTGACGGAATTGTCCCTACGTGATGCCCACCACCGGTTCGGGAGCCACCGGCGAGAAGAACAGGCGTAAGAAACTCGCACGGGGCCATCTTTTAACAAGCATATAGAAAACTTTTCTTTTAACAACATTGACTACCTATTGCTTTATTACAAAACTAACTTTTACATGCGTAAATACAGTATCCCACGAGATCACTGTACTTTTTTGGAATAAAAAGCCTATGTGTTATTTCAGAGGGTCAATTCTGTTAAATAAATCCTGAAATAATCTAATTACAATCAAGTCCCGATACGCTAAAATTTTGCAACTCGGTATTCTCGTAAACGCTAAACTAGCGTCAAACGCGTTTTGATTGCTACAAACTTCGCAAAATCAGTTTATGATAGAAAGTCGCTTCACTTATAATACAAGCAAAGTAAAATGAAAGTCTACTTTAAATACGAGAATTGAGGTCCAGAGCCTGAACAACTACCATACAATTTTTCATCAAAATGCGTTCAGAAATTTTTGAGTGAAAAACAGCCGTCCGTCTATTAATCTACCCATACTTATAATTAAAGAAATTTGGATACTGATTGGAAACTAATCGTTTAAAGCGATGCCTCTCAGACAGACAGATTGTCTCCCGTCCCAGTTGACTAAACCGACCCCCAATGTCTCAGACCTAGGTAATAAAAGTACTAGGTGCTCATATCGGCCAACTCGATTAACCAAAACCTTCCGCCATTGTGCCGGCCATAAATTGACAAACTGTCCAACTCTCATGAACAACACAACTTTCTGCTTACGGTCAGCGCGCGGGGACACACGAGAGAGGATTTTGTGCGGAGACGCAGCGGTTATAGACAAAGCTGTCGTCAAATAATGAGCTTCGTGCAGTCTGCGACAAATTTGTATAAACGCACTGCCAAAAAGTTCACCATTTAAATACACCGGCCTGCAAAAGAAAGTACTATACTTTTAAAATTTATAACTTTTTTAAACTATAGAAGTTAGAACTAATATAGAAGTCGTGACTTACGTAGTTTCAAAAAGAATGAAATTTTAAAATTGTAGTTACTGATTATGTGCACTTCTATAAAGTTACTTGCATTAAATAAAAGTAACATACCAATAACACTTAACATGATGCTAAAATTCACTATATGTTGCCCGCGGCTCCATCCGCTCAAATACAGTATCCCACAAAAACACTGTACTTTTTCGGGATAAAAAGTAGCCTATGTTTTTAATCCAGAGATTAAACTATTACACGCTAAGCAACTAGGATATGTCACACACGTCATAACGTACGAATCCTCACCCGTGTGTTACCAGAGGTCCGCAGGCAAGGTCCGTGATTTAGCGTGGAACTTGGACTGGACGAGCTCCTAGGACCCCTGCACCCTGGACCCCTGGACCCCCTCCCTGGATCCCAGCTTGTTTTGCTAATGAACCATGAATTTCTATTTGTTAGCTTCAGGTAATTAACTAATAGCTGTTTATCTTGTTTATGCTGTTTAGAACTATTGATATTTCGCAGAACTCGGGAATTCAAATGTATTGTATGATTTGTATTTAGTTTAATCCCTAAAGCCTCCGTGGTCTATTGGTTCGAACTTGGCTCTCGGCTCTGAGGTCGTGGGTTCGATTCCCACATTGGAACAATAGAAAATGTTGTTTCCAATTTTGGTTAGGACAATGCAGGATGATCACCTGATTGACCAGTCGTGTCGTTTATACGGATAACTGGGCTATAAACCCACTGGGTTACGAGAGAAAGGGAGAGTGTGTGCTCTTGTTTACTGCGCACACATTTGGGCACTACAAAATTACTCCTGCGTAACGGGCCTGGTTTCAATGAAACCGGCCACCGTCACCGAAATCGGTGTGGGAGCTATTATTAATACCTAAAGCGATGTGTGATAGATATTAATATATTATATTTCTGCAGAAAAACTAAGAACAAGATGAATTCTTTAAATAACCCTAAAGGTACTGGCACCTAAAGACTGCACATGAATATGGTGCATTCCGATTAAATGTGATCTTAATGTAAACAAAGCACAATATGGGCGGCTAGAATGCTTCCAATTTAAATGTCACATATTCACCGCGCCATAAAGAATAATACAATGACACACTAATTTGGTCAAATTTAATTTTTAGGATTCCGTTGTAACTAAAAGTTATATATATTTTATATAACCTTATAGTTTCACTCTGTACGTCCTTCCATCCATCCGTCCGTCCGTCCTCCCTCGATAACTTCCGTTATTATGAAAATAACAAATATAACAACAAAATATATAACAATATACAACATTTTGTATAGTAATAGATTGCATATAGAATTTGTTTTTGGCATCATACAATTTTAATAATTATAATTTAGTATTTTAGGGCCAGCTTCCCATACATGTGAAGGGGGGATGAATTTTTGTTTTCATTCCATAATCATGGGGTATCGTCGAATAGGGCTTTTTAAATAAAGGCAAGGTTTCATACATTACTTTTATATATTCTTATTGTAAAACATTTTCGAGTTATCGACCATCGGTTTACAAGTTGCCTACCCCCTTCCCGGTATTTTTAAACTATGAGACTTAGAAATTCGCAAATTTCCATGCTGATGGGTCTAAATGCTAAATACTCTTAAAATCGGATAGTAACTTATGGAGAAATTTAAATAAAATCTATTACGTGTTGATAGTTATGGAACTCTCCTTAGACATAATATGTTCAGTTGGTCTTGTTTAGGTATTTTGTTTAAATTTAGATTACATTGAATCGAAATCGGAAACGGAGTAAACTGTAAAATTTAGTAACAGTAGCACCACTTGCGTTTATGTTCAACATAGACATTTAGTAATATAAAAAATATATTCATCAGGAAAATAAGTACGGTGGTATTTTAATAAAATTTACTATTCGCATGGTTTAAAATGAAGATATTATGGAAAATACCAAGTGTTTTTTAGTTCAATTTGTTAACCCATGTAATGAGGTCTGCATAAACAAAATTAAATTAGAGAACTGTGATAGAAGAAAAACGAGTTCAAGTAATATCGTTAAATAATTTATTCATTTGTCACATGCAATTTTTAAAACAAAGTTTAGAGTTACAATAAAGTTAACTTTAAAATGTATGTATATGTATGTATAGTAACGTCAAGAATACTTTAAAACCTATTGTTTTTTATAATAAATAAAACCTACCTACAATATTCTAAATCATTATGTATCAATGGTTTTTTTATTCCAGAAATCTATCAAATCTTTGAACTTATCACAGCACTGTCGTTTCTTTTTTGGACTCCAGTTGTACGTCACTACTGGACTTGTCAATACACTACTAAACTTCTGGACCAAAGTAGTCACAGAGGCCAGGGTAGACTGGTCAATCTTCTCAATACTTGATATAGTAGAACCGAACTGATCCAACGCCTCTTCTATATGTCTGTCTATCTCGCTATTGTACACAGAACTCTTCCTAGTGTCGTCAAAAGATAAATCGTCTATTGATATACTGCATTGGACTATTTCTGGAAACTTCTGGCCTTTTCTAAGAGTACTCGTAGCTGAGGATAGTTTTTCAATTGATTTGAAAACATCGTCGATTTCTTTGCATATCTTCTCGACAGACGCTGCTGTTATAATCTCACTGTTCACAACGTAGAAGTTATTCGATGACTCCATATTACAATTCCTCTTTAAATCGTCAAGAAATTCCGTATAATCTAGCAGAGAAGATGTAGATTTCTTCGACACTTTTCTACCAACCTTCTTTCTGATCTTCTTCAATAGTACCGAGGAGTCAAAAGTGGATCCTATTAGGTCCAGGGAACTGAAGACTGGTCGTAGCTTGAAGTCGTCTTCTGTGTCCACTTCTAGGTCCACTGGTATACCCCATTCTTCGTCTAATCTCGACCAATGTTCGTTCTCCATGAGAATACTCTCCGCGTCTAAGATAGAACTCATGTTGTCGTGTCGTCAAATCGAATGATACTGAAGTGCGTGCGGATTGAAACTTGCTTAAATACATAATTTAAAAATGGCGGTAGGCATAACAATGAAATCTGCTAACGCGTTTGCAAATATTTTGCCAATAATATTATAAGGTAAGTAGTTGATTAGACTGGACGTAAAGTTATTAGTGACAAGGAAAACATGTTTGTGTATGAGTACAACAATACGTGTTTGTTCGTTGCAAATCAATAAAACTATTAGCTGGAATGAGCTTATAAAAAATCAATTACCATTATTTGCTATTTAAATGCTGCAAATATTTATTTGTTATGAATGTATAAATATGTGTGCAAATATATTGTCTGCAAAAGAAATGAGTCAAAATATTAAAGTAGGTACGTACCTATTTGTTTAGGTACAACATGTTAAAACCTAGCTGATTCCCGCAACTTCGTTTGCGTGGAACTATGTATTAATGGAAGCGGAACCCGATTTTTTAAGGGTCAGTTCATACCGCGACGATACGCGGCGCTGCATTTTTAAGATAGCAATTCAAAATTGAACTTTAAACACTACACAAAAAGATACGCGTTTCATATGACATCAGTGATACTGTACATACGGTGCAAATTGAAATTCGAACTCTTACAATGGAACGTGTATCTTACTGTGAAATTAATAAAGTAACATTTTGAATAGCTATCTTAAAAATGTAGCTCCAAATCGCATATCGTTTCGTTTCAGTGTGAATTGACCCCAAGATAAAAGTAGTATGATACTCCTTATAACATCGGCTATCTACCAGTGAAAATCCGGTCAATATCGGTCCGGACGACAGACGGGCAGACAGGAAGACGGACAGACAGACAATATTTTTTTAAATTTATATACTATCATTTGAATTTAGTTAGCAAAGCTGTTAATTTGAAATTACAAACAGACACTTCAATTTTATTTATTTGTATAGATGTGTAAGTTCCTTCAACATGTAAAATAATGGCATAACGGTACGGAACCCTACGTGCGCGAGTCCGGCTTGCACTTGGCCGTTTTTTTGTCAGAACATAGATAAACAACTTAGAATAATAATATAAATAATAACTTACGCCGTAATATACTTACCTACCTGCTTCGCAAGCGAATGTTTAAACTTTGTTTGTCTACATCAACCAATTCATCAATATAAACTTCCATAAAGACTAATATTAACGTACTTACGTTAATATTAGTCTTCTTTTACAATAGACATAAATATGCTACTTAACTAACGCGATCAAAGTCGTGGTGCCGCTGGTTAATATGTGCACATAAATATCGATACATCGGTATTATAATATTAATATTACTAATGCCGGGCTTTGGGTATAGATAGAATATTCGTAGCTTGTGATTTCCGAATATAATATCGCATAATATAATGACGTAACATATATATTATATGTAACATACAACTTACTTAGGTCTGCTATTTTTCATACCAGTTTAAGATATATAATTAAATATATGAATAGATATGTTATACACTTTTTCCACCGCATAGATAGCAAACAAATTGTCGTAATGCAAAACATTTAGCACGCAGAAAATAATGGAGCGGCTCATATTTTTAAGATGTATGGTCTCATATTCAAATTCACCTTAATCTTATCATATTTATGTGAGCTTCTCGAGTGTTCTAGATGGTTCTACGGCAATTAAACGCATCCAGTGCCGGCCGTGCGTCATCCGGGGACAGCACGATAATAACAAAAAACAATAAAAATAACGAATTGCCCCGCGAACTGAGCCCGTATTGGGACGAACGTAGGAATACTAGAGGAGTGGAGTCGATTCTATTTGTATTACATCAATAGATTCTAGAGCATATTATAAAGATATCATGTTTATATGTTCAATACTTGAGTGAAGTATCTTTCTATTATTTTAAGATATATCTTAACTTTTAAATTCTACTAGATATTTACCGCGACATCGTACGCGTAAGTGAGAAACTAGCTAGAACCGTACATTTTCCATAAAAATATCCTTTATCATATCCCGTGGTCTTCTGTATATTTGTACCAAATTTTATTAAAATTGGCCCCGTAATTACGGAGCCTATTCAATTCAAAGAAACAAACAATCTTTCCTCTTCATAATATTATATAGTGTAGATTAAAGAGCTGGTAAAAATTTTAGCACTATTTTTTTACTATTGACATTAGTAATTAAAATGAGTGTTTGAATCTTGTGAAAAATTGTGTACGGTGTCTAAGGTGAACTTTATATGAAATAAAAAATAATAATTAGAATTCGACTCCACATATCGCGACCTTGTTCATTCTGTTTACTGTTAATATGGGGCAAAACTGTTGTTCCTCCAACAGTTTTGTTGTATATTTTATGTTGTGTGACGACATAACTCAATAGCGACTGAGCCTGATACTTATTTATATGAGGGTAGTTACTTTTATTTATTCGCCTGTTTTATTGGTTAATCTTGTTCTGCGCTGTTGGCTCTGGAGTCGCCGGAAAGTATCCATTAGTATGAGCTATTACTTGTAACTTATAAGACGCAGTGACCTCGATATAGATCGTGTGTCTTTATTTATTACTGCAGATAACAATTACACATATACGAAAATATTTCAAAAATCTAGACTCCAAGTCTAAAGGCCTCCACAGAGAGGCCGATCGTTTCAGTTAGAACTGCGTGAACGAATTCGTGCACATAAATGGCGAAAATCGCATCCGACCGAACTGACGACAGTTCGGCCCTTAGATTAATAACGCCTAGATAGTCTTCAAACAAACGCATCGTACAAAGTGAAGCAAGCAACAGATAGATGTAGGCGTAAGCATTACATGCCGACACGCACACAAACAAAACTGTTAGGTTGTGGAGTGTGTACTCTTAAAATTGGAATTATTGTATTTGTTTTTCTTAATATCGTGAGAAGTAAAAATATAACTTATATTTCATTTTAAACCCAATTTGTGAACTTCATTATATTAAACTGGTATTTAGGAATATATTAATGATTATCTTAATACTGGCAATACTAAATTTAAATTGATAGTTTAAAAATCAGAAAATATTATAAAACTTTGTCTTAGTTGCAACTACTTGTTAGCTACATGTTACATGAAAATTTTGAAATAAATTTGTTATTACTAGTAACACTTTCACAATTCACAATAGGGCAGCAAGATGGATAAATGAAGCTTTTTTAATTCTTTTCCGATGCATTGTGACACCCAATAAAGACACAAACCGTCATAATGTTTTTAATAGTCGGAGATAGAACTGACGGGTCATTCGAACAAACTGAGCCGATATGGCTCAGTATAATTTACTTCACTTTTCATGCGCGTACCCGGTTTCTAGGCGTTTTAATCTAAGGTTCGGCCTGAACGGATTCGAGCACATACACGGAAAATTGCCGCGAGCTTCGGTCGTGTTTTTAGGGTTCCGTAATACTTAAGGAACCCTTATAATTTCACTCTACCCATCCGTCTGTCTGTCTGTTCGCCGCTCTCCTAGCTTCTGTCATAAAGTTATGTAATAACTTTATGAGAGAACTTTTGTAGTAATTCAAAGAAAACCTATTGCGCGTTGATCGTTACGGAACCCTCCTTAGACATGTCGTGACATGCTCTTGGTTAGTTTAGGCTATTATTTTATTTATTGATTGTATTTTGCTGCAACTGTAATCACGCTATCGACGAAACCGAATTATTGTGTATTCTATAACATTTTATTGATTTCTATAACATTTTACCAGTAATATGTTATAGAAATCATTTCTCTTTGTTTTATACTAATAGTCTTCAGATTTTATCAACCATAGTGACTCTAAATTTAAATACTTCAATGAACTCTAATATATATATTTCTTTAGACCACGTGCCATTTTTAGGGTTCCATACCCAAAGGGTAAAAACGGGACCCTATTACTGAGACTTTGCTGTCCGTCCGTCTGTCACCAGGCTGTATCTCAATCTTCTTATACCGTGATAGCTCGACAGTTAAAATTTTCACAAATGTATGGTGTAGGTATTTCTATTTCCGTTATAACAACATATACTAAAAACAGAATAAAATAAAAATTTGAGGCTCACATACGACAAACGTGATTTTTTCCGTTTTGTACAGGACCCCTCTTGCCGGCTCGCACTTGACCGGTTTTATTTTACACTCGAATTTTATTACAGTTCAGTCCAATTTTATTGCCGTTCAGTCCATCCGTACCGGTCAGAATTAATGTTGCCAACTAAGTTGTTTTACAAAGTTTTACTACTAAACTTTGTATTTTATTCCCAGGAATTTAGTTGTTAGTAGTGGTTTTGTAGAAAATAGCTAGACAGTAATCATAATATGCAAAATGACTATGTGCTATTATAACCTTATAATAATAGCACTTAGTAGCACGCATCCGTAAGTCGCTTAAAACTACCGATTTTATTTCTATATACGTAATATTTCCTACTATATTTTTTTAATTTAATAAATATTAAAACTGAAAAATAATAAATAAATATTAAAACTAATTTTTTAATATAATATATCTATGAACACACTAGTAACTATAAATGTTGCATGGTTGTATTCACATAAGGCTTGTACGTACGTCATCATCATCACTGGCCGTTTCACATATTGTACGATGTGTTTTGACGAAATCACGGGAAACTTCGTAAAATGTTACAAATGTTTGTAAACACAAAATCCCTAAAAAAACTTTTAGGGATTCCTAAGTTTAGTAGCTTTTTTATAGATATCGGTACTCTTTTAGTAGTTTTTAGTAGAAAACGACGCGAATTTAGTAATTTCGCAAAAACAGAATTGGCAACACTGGAACGAATCGCTTCAGTCCATACGGCCGACTGATGCGATCTCGAAATTGCACACAGACGATACGCTTTTGCATACTTTCAGGCCGAACTGAAGGAAAACTGGACTGTGTATGGGACCCTTTATACAGATAAAAATTTGGTAGGTACTTGATCTCTAAGAGAAAAAGGTTGTAATTGACGTAATAATAGTATCCCTCCAACTTCTGTCAAATGTATAAGCTTTACTTAATTCGTTGCTAATTTTATATCTTATATTTAAGATTGTTCAAAATTATGTATTATTTTTCAGCCTAAATGTGACACTTTACGTAAGCAATAGAATCATATGCCCAAAATTTGTTGATTTTTAACAACCTTACACATAATATATAAAATTCTTGTATGTGGTGTTTGTAACAGATCTCCTCTGAAACGGTTCGAACGATTTTTATGAAATTTTGCAGGAGTATTTGTTAAGAGAATAGGTTTTAAAGTATTTTTATACCCCTAAGTGATAGGGGTGACTCACCGCAATTTTTTAAATTACATTATGTTGTTATTGGTCATTAAAAATGCATAATGATATCCGTTCATTTTCACCCTTATAATACCAACCCCCATTGTTTGTTAGCGATATTAGTACTGCAACATTCTTCAACCCTAAGTTGTCAATAAATCTTTCACCCATCACCTGTGGGTGGTAGGTGAAGGTTGATGTAGGTGTGGATAGTAGGTGTATGAGTATATCGTAGGTGTATTAGTATATAATAGGTCTATGAGTAGGTGTAGGTTGTAGATGTATTTGTTGGTAGTTTATAATAGATAACTAGAGGTCATCCTGGGGTTGCAATTCGACCATAACTCATGTTTTAATTGTAAAGTTTCAACTTTTTTAGGTTTCTTTTGCTTCTTAGATACGCAATAAAAATATGTAAATGTCGTTTATGGATTGTGAAAGAAATATAGACAATTGTGTCAAACCTACTGTAATATAAACAAACATGCGTTGTGAGTGTGAGTGAGGTAGTGTGTGTGTTGTTGTTATTTTTATAAATTATTAGCTTTTGGCCGGCCTTCCTTCTATTAAACTTTAATGTGCCAAATTCACACTGCTTCGTGTGCACAATTCTCGTAAAACCGTACTTGAAATTTTTGCTTCACGTATTAATATAATGATTTAAAAATTATCGTGATTTATTACTATTTATTATGTATATTATGCATTTAATAAGATACATAATAGACGAAAAACATTATTTAAATTTTAAAATTATTTTTATTAAAAATATCAAAACTACCAGAGCTCGACACCATTTTTCTCTAGTTCAAATAGCTGCAGACTACCTTTCGTCTTAGTATCAACCCCGAGGAAATCACAATATACATAATACATATACCAAATTGTCACCAGCTCCCTAGCTATTCATCCTAAATCTCTATTACCTTTATCACTTGCGTTTTTTTCACATGTAAATTTTTTTATGTCGTTTGTACCACACGATCGGTAAACGTATCTCAGTACCACAAATTAAAGAGGAACATATAAACAGCTACATATTTAGCTATTTATTTGTTTGCACTACAAACATACGGTGTGCACCACAAATTTGCGGAGAAATCGTGGGCCGTTGAAGGGGACGTCAAATTTATTAAATTTGGATCGTTCTATGAAATCTATTCCTCTGTACGTAAGTATATATTATATATTAGGCCTTTACCTATGAAATTGCCGTTTTGTATGAAAAAATTTAAACTAATTTTTTTCGTGTATTTTTTATTTATATTAATCGAAGTAATCACCCATGCAATCAATGCATCTTTGCCATCGCAGTGGCAGTTTATTGATGCCCTTCTTAAAGAAATCAGCTGGACGGGAGGCAACAAATTTTTCAAAGGCATTTTGTACTGCCTCTCGGGTATTGAATTTTTTTCTCGCCAAGAAGTAATCTAAATTCTGGAAAAAGTAGTAGTCTGTAGGCGCAAGGTCTGGTGAGTAGGGCGGATGATGGAGAGCTTCCAACTCCAGTTCTTGCAACTTGGAGACCGTCTGCTGTGCAGTATGAGGTCGCGCGTTGTCGTGCAGGAGCAGCGGAGACGAGTGATTGACCAATGCTGGTTGGATATGTTCCAGCTTCTCCTTCATTGTGTTCAGTTCTTCATAGTACACATCTGCAGTAATGCTCACCCCGTTTGGTAAGAAGCTGTGACTAATCACACCGGCGCTAGACCACCAAACAGTGACCATCACTTTTCTAGGGGTGAGTTTTCGTTTAGGGCATTGTTTAGGTGCTGAATCAGGATCCAACCAACTTGCTGAGCGCTTGCGGTTATCAAACAGAATCCATTTTTCATCGCAGGTAACTATGCGGTTCAAAATTCATTCATTTGTGTGTCTGTTGAGCAGTGCAAGGCACGTCTCGACGCGTACTTCGCGCTGTCGATCATTGAGTTCGTGGGGCACCCATTTGTCAAGCTTTTTTACCTTGCCAATTTGACGCAAATGGACCAATATTGTTTTGACGCTAACGTCAAAAGCTGCTGCTAATTAAGCCGTAGATTGTGTATCATCAGCTTCCACAATCGCCTTTAATTCGTCATTGTCGACCAAAGTCTTCGGACGACCGCGAGGTTCATTTTTCAGGTCGAAATTTCCATAACGGAAGCGAGCAAACCAATCACAGGTGGTGCGTTGGTTTGTAGTGTTAGGCTCCGTAAACGTCGTTGATGTTGCGTGCCGCTTGTGCCGCGTTGCTGCCACGACGGTACTCATATTCCATAATTACTCGAATTTTTAACGTATCCATGATGACGAAAAAGATTGAAATGCGATGAAAATGTAACACTAATCAATAAACAAATGACTACTTTTGGAAAAAGAATTCCATGTTTTTTAAATAAAATTAACTTGAAATTAGAATTCTTAGCCAAACAAAAATTATTTTGATTTGAAATGGCCAGTACTGCAGAACGGCAATTTCATAGGTAAAGACCTATTATTTTCCACTCTGTGTCATTACTCATTACTCATTAGTCGCATTACCATTGCCTTGAACTGTAGTTATATCAACCGACCGTTAAAGTACCTATCATTTTTCCGCCTGCAGAGAATGCTCTGGCCATCATTTCCCCATTCTCTGCAGTAATAAAGTATAGTAAAATGCATACTAAATCACACCCTTCATCGCATTATCGCGGTATAATCAGCCGTTGTGGAGATTTATACCTCTGCGCTGATGAGCCTCTGGTAACGATAATACTTGATGTTATCGAGGCTAATTTAGCTTAAAATACTAGTCAGATCATAGCGGTTAATAGGCTAAAATATAACAGCACTAAAAAGCGCGAATGCAAAGCCTAACCACCGTTATTATAATAGGTACAGATCTTCTACAGGTTTAAAAAATATCACCATTTAACAAGTATTTTTAATTGTTATTCCGCACTTTAGTCTACTCACGGTAAGAAGACAGTGAAATGTAAAAAAAAAACAATATTGAACAATGACGCATATAAGCTGTGAAATGAAATTACAGTAAGCCATTTTGACATATAACGTACGTGTGGTTTATTGAAATGTACTGTTTTATTAACGCGGATATACTATAGTAATTCGTTTAACTTATAATATTCCACCAGTTAAAGATTTTAAAATGAGCGGAATTTGAAGTATTCCTGAAGCAGGAAGTATTCCTGCTTACAGACGCTCGAAAAATTAAATTTATTCATTGAAGTTAAGCTTGAGACTGGGACTATATTGTTCGGAATCCGTAAGGCCGGAGAAAATTCAGGACACTGAAAATGTAACACTGGACTAACACAATAACATTGAAAATCGAACATATGAGTGTCGGGATGTCAGATTTGACATCGACATGTGACTTGACAATCGTGTGTTCGCAGAGTTCTATTTTCAGTGCTCTGAATTTTCCCCGGCCTTAACGGATTCCGGGCAATATAGTACCAGCCTAAGTCAAATATAGAAGATGGTAGCAGAACGAGAACAAGAAGATCAATTCACCAGTGTCCTAAAATTCAGCAAATCATTGAAGTATGGAAATACTTCAATGATTTGCTAATAAACGACCAAATAACGGTCATGATCCATTTATTATATACCAAAACTCACCGCACATAACAGCTAATGCCTGCTTTATAACCTAATACCTAAATCATATTTAGTGCACCATTATCGGGCAACGTCATCGACTGGCCGATAATAAATAATGATATTCTACTAAAATTCAAATTTAAACCATATTATAACGACCAACGCCATGATCTATGCCAATAAACAATTTCTAATTTCTATTCCGCGCAATGCAGTGTTCGGCTAATTAATTGCTTGGATAATTCTTCCACTAACGATCAATAAATCAGTAAATATTTGTCTGTCAAGTGACTTTTCCAGCGTATCAGTGAAATTGAATGAATATAATATCTAACTAATATCCCGCGAAAATTTGCTAGATATATTATTAATGAAATTGTATGCTATGGATATCCGTAAAGTAACGCCGGATTCTATTAACTATGTATCAGCGAAAGACAGCTACATTGAATAGCTAATCAGTTTTGTAAATATTTTATTAGTAATTATTGTCGTGATAACAAGGACTTAGCCCTTATGTGCTTTCCTAGGGTCTAAGTAAAATATAAAG
Source organism: Phengaris alcon alcon (assembly GCA_037179445.1). NCBI lineage: Eukaryota > Metazoa > Arthropoda > Insecta > Lepidoptera > Lycaenidae > Phengaris > Phengaris alcon. Next base: position 1,297,757 of record JAYRCH010000471.1, on the reverse strand, counting down.
TAGGGTTAGATGAGGACATTTATAATATAAAAAAGTATAAGAATTATATAGTACAAGTACAAGCCAAAAAATAAATAGATTTAGTAGTAATAAAATGATAACATTAATATTGATGACTCTGTGACCTCTGTTCTGTTCTGTGACCTTCCCGCCGAAGGAACAAAAAGTTTTTCCGTGTTTCTGGGTCACGGATAACACAAGTTCTTCGAGAACTTACCACGGGGCCATATAAACGTGGTGTGAAGTGTCCATAGATATTATTATTATGTTTTCAAATTTTAAAAGTATTTAATGCACAAATGTTCATAATAAAATTGTAACCTACTACTTTCAGTATTCATTCATAAAATATTTGTAATTATAATATAATAACGTATTATTATGATTTGGAACGATCATAAGGCTAAATATATTTATTAAACTAAAAGAATTATAATTTTGTCGTCTTGGATTTCTCATTTGTAATATACATATCTTTGCGCAGTTATAATAATTAATTATAGTTCATATATAATTAGCAAATGTGTACCTCAAAATCTAAATTCGGTTTCAACAAATTCCCTTGAGGCATCATAAAGAGCATGGGGGCCCTAAATCCAGGCCAGCGCGTGGCGAGTAACGGCGCGCCAGATATTGGCAATACTGAACAGATTTAAGATGGCCGACCTGGACTTGCCTTGTTTTAATTGCTCGGACTGTCCGGATGTGTATAGAGTTGATTTTAATTAAGTACGAAAATTAATGTTCCATTTAACTTTTTGTGTTATGCTGGTCACACGCAACGGTCCTCCAGAGAGGTCTACCAGCGTAGGCACACCCGCAACGTGTGTGGGAATAGACCTGTGTAGTGCGCAGTTTTTTTAACCTGCGCAAGATCAGGTGGTAGACATCACGTAGGGACAATTCCATAATTGTTATTATTAACCTATATGGAAATATAACTTTTTCAATTTTGAATTTTTTGAATCAAAAAATAATTCTTTCAAATGACACCGTAGTTGTACACGTACACGCACACAAGCACCGTACCTGTGCTTGTGTGCGTGTACTCCGGTCGCTTGCGCTGGTTGCGTCAGTTGTTGGGCCTTTATAAGCCTAAAGTTATCGTGTTCAATCGATGCCATCGCATAAAAACTGAAAACCACACCGGTATACCGGCACGTTCCCATACACGCTACCGACGTTCGGCCGACATTGTGCAAGCAAACCTGTACACGCAACCTCTCCGCAGACCGCAGCGTGTATGGCTTACTTAAGTGCGTATGATTTTTATTTTGTGATCTATCTACGTGCAGCATCTGGGACAAACGATTTCTGAATTTGGGAAACAAAAAAATTATACACCACAGTTATTAATTATTGATTTTAAGAATAAAATTATTAAAATCTATTTAATTAATTTTTATTAAATTTGGATAACTTAATCAATATGCTAGATGACTGATTTTTTATTGCATAAATATATAGTACTCTGAAATATGAGTAGATTCTCAGAAGAAACAACAAATTTAGAATTCATATTTTTAATGATACAGCGATTTGTATACAAAATTTTGCAAGTCTCTAAAAACGCTTGATGGTGTATCAACTGTGCCCGCCGGTCGTATCTATAGGACGTCACTTTTTACTATGGGTTGCTGGTAAATAATATTACTAATAATATTATCTCCGAAACTGGTGCGTTTAAGTTCATACTTAATACAATAATAATGTTTTTGTATACTATGTAAATAAACTAATGATGTACGCTTTTAATTATTTCAAATTTTTAGATGCATAAAATTTTATAATAATTTTTCTTACATTAATCAACAAACACTTAAATTTTGTTGAAAAAATAAATTAATCTCAATATTTTACATGTTGTCATCTACCCTACCTATCTACCTATGTTTTAAAACTATATTTTTATGATTAAGTAGTTGTGATTTAAGATCCACAAGAAGTTTTTTGTTACAACATACAATGCTATATCTTTACAGTCTAAAGCAAATTTTTGGGCATTGTTGTTGTAATTAAAAAGCTGAACAATTCTCATGCTTGGCTTATTTTTAAGAAACTACAAAATTAAGACAGTCCATTGTTTGATATACCTACAGGGTTTTTACGGATAGCGTAACTATGAGATATTTAAAAAAAACACAATTCACAATACATCTCGTGGAAAACCGGCGAAAAATACCGCATTGGACTGTGACTCCTCGTAGATGTAGACATCATCTACGAGTGGCTTATTTGTAGGCCCTATCTCAAAAACAACTCGTATATCAGCTCCATACAGTTCCCGGGCTTGACCACAGGGGCAAGTTACGGCGCAGGGGCGTATTGCCACTTTATAGCGCCCATACGCTTGACTACGGGCCTGTGTTTACCATGTTCCCCGTTGCAATGGAGGATGTGTTTTTACGCTGAATTGCGAACATGTTTACTGATACTGGAATAGGAGAAACTAGATTTTAATATTGTGATTATCATATTAACTTAATAGGGGGGTCAAGTTGTTGACATATGTAGTTTAATCCTCCAATGTAGTATTATAAATGTAAAAATTTGTGAAGCCTCACAAAATTTTACATTTATCCAAACATCCGTCCATCCATCCAGCTGGATGGATGGGCGGGTGTTTGTGACAGTTTTACGCAAAAACTACAGAACAGATTTAGATTAAATTTGGTATGGCTTGCTTGCTTGCTTATGCTCTGGATTTTCACATAGGCATTAAGTATCCCAAAAAAGTAGTGTTCTCTTTTTGATACTGTATTTAGGTGTCATATATGTGTGTATGTCTGCATTAGGGGTCTCCTAATTTTAAGTGGCGTCTACTATTTTAAGTTCGGTCCATAAACCTATCAGTCATTGCAAATAAAACAAAGCACCGACCACGGCCGTTCATCCTAATTACTGATAATTATCGTTACGCCGAGGATTGGATGCAGTTTTAATTCGGCCAATGCCGCCATTTTGCCAATTCGGCCATTCGGGTTCAACGACCGGCACTGATGGGTTTTTGATAACACCATTATTATGGGGCAAGCCGATTGTTATTGTGATGCGATGAAGATTGTATTGGTATATTTCTTTGATAACCGGACATTTCATTGTGTTTTAGGATTCTACCAAAGTAACAAAACGGAAAAGTGAAGTTTTACACATTAATAACTTAACCAGGCGCATGTCTGAGGAGGGTTCCGTAACTAAAAACGCGCAATAGGTTTTTTTAAAATTACTTCAAAAGGTATGGTCCGATTCCGCCCGAAATATTCTTCGTAAAGAGTATTGAGCATGATCTATTAGCAAAGAAAGTTACAACTCTTATAGATTAAAAATGCCAGGGTTGGTCCCCTACTTGTATCTACTACTAACCACTTTGGAGGTAGATTACTGGAAAACGGTTTACATTATATAAAAGTCAGGTATGACACATCGTCTTTATTTAATAATACCTATTCGACGGTACCCCACGATCGGGTAGAATCCACACGATGGGGAAGAATAAAAAAAATTCATCCCCACTTCACATGTATGAGCCACCCCTAACATACGAAATTATTGTTATTTTTTGATACCAAAAATAAAGCGCACTGCGTAAATATATAAAGTGCACTGCGTAAATATATAAAATGCACTGCGTAAATATATAAAATTCCATCTTTTTTCATTCAAAATTACCGAAATTAACAAGGGAGAATGGACGGACAAACTATAGGCGTTTCTCGTAGTTACTATGGGAACATTAAAATAAGCATATATACCTATTTATATACTTAAGGCAATTCTTGACGTTATACTTAAGTTTACAGAAACAGGAAATCACTCGAAATCCGGCCACTAAAAGTTTGATAGTTAAACCTTATAACATCAACTATTTTTTAAAAGTTTTTGCCTGTATCATACCTACGTCATTTAAAAATCTGCTGATAATTAAATATTTATGAAAAACAATAGTGCCTATTGTAACTTAAACAATCTCAAGTGGTCTAATCGAAGAATCTCAATCCACGTAACCCATGACCGAAAACGTGAAACAATCAAAACGCCAAAAAAACAACGTTTTTAACGTTAATCTACCAAACGTCCCCGCCGGACAGATGCCGAAAAAACGGCTGACTGACAACCGACTGTCCAGATAGTGACGGTGAAACCGGCTAACTACCACCCACATTATGGACCTTAATACAAGAGAATTAGGTTGAATATATCAGGATCATCCGCAAAGGAAAATAGCGCGAACTTTGACGAACAAACTTTTTCGGTACGTTCATAACAAGTCTTATTGCATCGCAATAGGACAAACATTTGCTTAGCTATGTAAATATAGGTTTTGGTTATTCATGAGTACACAAAACCGTCACTGCGGATGGGGTAGCTCTTATGCCGATGTGGTAAGGTTAATATTTAAGTAAATGCTACAGAATTGAAGTTTTGGAGTAGGTCTGATAGTGTGACATGTTTTGCTTGGCGGGACACGGTGTCAGTGGCGTACAGTGAGTTATGTTATAAGATAGAATCGACTGAGTTCACCGTTTTGACGTTGCACTAAAAACGGTGAAAAATTATGCGGCCCATAAATGCACAACGCCAAATTTCATTTGCATAGATTCGGCGCAGTTTTTAAAGCCTTAAAGGTGTCTTTTGATTGTCGGGTTAAGATTTACAGATAGGTATAATAGATTTATATTTTTCTAAAAAAAAAAAAAACCTAATACCTATGCATATTTACGTCGTAAGTTTAAAATTTTTAAAAAATACTTTAAAACGTCACAAAGTACTTGACTAGATTTGGACTTGAATCGATGGCACCATGGGTTTCTTGGCAAGCGCATTTTCCTATGGTATATATATTGTACTGTGTGTATAACAGTGTATCAGAACTCGTTACCAATTGAATTTTCTCTGCTGGGTTTGGACGTAGACGTCACAAAACGGAAAATAAAACGCTACAAGTATTTACACAAAATGTTTTAAAGGGAATCTTATGCAGAGCCAATAGCAAATCGCATTAACACAACTTTACTGCGCCGCCGAATCGCCGCCATATTGTATTGTCCGCCATTTTATCGCCACGATATACAACGGAATTAAAAATACATAAACATGTGACGTTTTACGATAATTGCAACGTGCAACTGTAACTGGTAGGTTTATAATGCTTTTACATAAATACCGATTCGGCTATTTAATTTCGGCGTAATGTGTTTTTAATACGATGTATAACTTTTGATATGACGATTACAATTAAGTTTGTATTGGTTGGAATTGCATAAAATATATCAAATTGTGCTTCAACACTTGTTTATCACCTGTGGTTATAGTTTTAATTTTACACGTATTTATAAGTAGGTACACTAGTTCGACCACTAGGTCGAATTTTGACTAGCATTCATTTTTAAGTTCGAATTTAATAAGGATTCTTATGCCTCTTAGCTGATATGAAATTAAAATGTTTAATGAATGGGAAAGGCAGACTGACAAACGTCAACGTGTGACAAACAATGCTGTGTGTACTTCGGGCACGGAACCATACAAATCATCCCCACATTTATAAAAATATTTAACGATTAGTTGACTATTAGCTAATTTTTCAGTGTCCTCGTTACTTTCTGTCCAATGAAGTTTCAAAATAGACGGCCTCTGTGGCTCAGTGGTAGGAGCGTCGGAGACGAAGGAACAAAAAGTTTTCAATATTCTTGAATCATGGATGTGTATTATATATGTCTACTAGCTGTTGCTCGCGGCTCCGCCCGATTAAGTATAGTATCCCTAGCGAACACTACTTTTTCGGGATAAAAAGTAGCCTATGTTTTAATCCAGAGTCTAAACTACTACCATACCGAATTTCATCGAAATCCGTTCAGTAGTTTTTGCGTGAAAGCGTAACAAACATGCACGCTTTCACATTTATAATATTAGTAAGGATAATATAATAACAATCTTAAATATATGTATAGTCGGTATAAAAGTATTAAATATACTTTTTGTTGTCTGGTCCCCGTAACAAAAGTTCTTCGGATACTTACCACGTGGCCAGACTGACTTGGTATGAAGCGTCCTATATTATTATTATTATTAAGTAAGCTTATCTAATAAAGGCGTTGAGAAGCTAGTCAGTCATTTAAAAATTTTTACGAATACGGTACCCCCGTATAACGTACGCCACAGGAGGGACATGAATAAACATTGTTATCCGATTTGTCCATAATTTCGTTCGTAATTAGCCTAACTTTACGCCGCTCTAATGCACGTAATATTATATACGCTGTTTAGGAGATAAAACCTAATTGACATATAAACATTAGTTAAAATAATCACCTGCGCGAATTAGTTGGTAACAGTTATGTTTATTATTTTTGGCATGTTCAGGGGTCTAAGTTTAATGTTAATGTCTTGTTAACTACGTCAATACCTAAATACTTGTTTGTATTTGATAGTGGATGTTGCCCGCTACTTAAACATTAAGATATTGTAAAATAGTTTACCATACTTTTTACCTGCCTGCTGTAAAGAGCGTTAAGAATTAGTTCTTAACTGTTATTCTGTTCTGTTCTTAACTGTTACAATACGGTATTTTCCAAGTTATTGAAAAATATGTCAAGCTGTTTATAATAACATAATAAATTTGCAATCTGGACCATTATATGTGAATTTCTTTCCTTTCCGTGCAAATCAGCATAAGAGTGTAAATATTTTTTATTTATTTAGTTTAAATGTATTGTCATGACGTCACCTTCCTGTAAACACCTTTTGTACCTGTCAAGTATCAAATCCCACTAAAGGTGGGACCGCCGTAGGCGTAACTGTCGCGTCGTTCTGCTGCCGCGTACGCCAAATATTCTTTGTATGAAATTGTATGAGATGTAACGCACTACGCGACGCGACACTCCGTTGAGGTATTACTAGTAGCATCGCGTCGCTCCACCATCGCCTAGTGCGGTCAGTTAATATTTTCTTTTAATATTGTAATGTGAACCTTTTATGTTATTGCTAAAATAAATTAGTTTTTGTTATTTTATATATTATAAAATAGATACATATTTTATAGTAAAGAGTTCGTTGTATTGGTTTTAAATAATGTTTAGTGATAAACTATCAACAGTTTCATGTATATTTTCATCATATGATAATTGCCTACTGACATGTAGGATCGTATTCGTGACATTATCGAATGTCAATTGTATAGGCTTTGTCATAATTTTCATACAATTCTCTTTCGATAACGTTACGAATACGTACTTGTCATTTGTTCGTGCTAGCATCAAAGTCTACACGAATCAAAGGTAGGTACGAAGGCCATGCCATCGTTAATTACAATGACGATTTTGAAATTGAGGATTTAAGGGATTGACAATGTTTATACGTTCGCTAATTATCATAGCGCGCAATCCGTCAATACCAATATACATTTTTGATTTCTAACTTCGTCATTGTAATTAACGATGGCATCAGATTTGTAAAAAATAATATAATAATATTTAGATTTGTAACAAAATTGAACATCAATTTGGGTTGTATTTTGTATAACACTATATCCATTTGAAGGCTTGATGTCATGACATGAAGGGCCTGACGTCATAAAGAGAGATTGCATCTGAAATCGCATTTATAAACTTATGTAATAACATAAAGGATGACAGAATTTGGATACAAAATTGGAAAACTGGCGACGCAACGTACATTCAACCTTTAGTGATCCTAATAGAGTCTGAATTCCCGTGCGTGTGTGCATAATGGTTGATACAAATGTCCGTTTCGTGACGTTCAATCAGGTCGATATGGCATATCGGGTCTATATGCCGTATGAGTGACAGGCATATCGGCCCGCCGCAGTCCAGTGCCGATTGATGTTTTCGGCAATGGCGTCAAATGACCGCGGATTTGGATTTGATCGCATGAAATACGATACGGTTACTTTATTGATATGAGGTTAATTTGAATTTTATTACGTTCGATTACGTTAGTTTATCGCGTACAGGGTGGAAAAAGAATAACGAAATCCCACTACTAGCTATTATTATAAATGTGAAAGTTTGTGAGGATGGATGGATGTTTGTCACTCTTCACGCAAAAACTACTAAACTAATTTGAAAGAAGCTTAATGCTTATACTGCGGATTACCATATAGGCTACTTTTTTTGCCGAAAAAAAAAACTGATCCCGTGAGATACTGTACTTACGCAAAAGCTAGTCATCTGTACAAGTGGTCAACTAATAAAATCATTTTTAGAGTTCCGTACCCAAAGCGTAAAAACGGGACCTTATCACTGAGACATTGCCGTCTGTTTGTACGTTGGTCTGGCACCAGACTGTATTTCCTTAATCGTGATGGCTGGACAATTGAAATATTCATAGATGATGTATTTCTGTTGCCGCTATAACAACAAATACTAAAAACAGAATAAAATAAATATTGAAGGGCGGCTCCCATACAACAAACGTAATTTTTGCCGTTTTGTACGGAATCGGTCGTGCGCGAGTCCGACTTGCACTTCGCCGGGTTTTCTTTATGTATCTATTAGTTATGTAAACTAAAATTTTGTTTACGTAAATAAAATATAGGTACTTATATGCATAAATTTGTTATGCAAACACGTTCTCTTGAATCGTATGTAAAGCTGAATCTCAATTCTCGTATTTAAAGTAGACTTTCATTATACTGTGATTGTATTGTAAGTGAAGCGACTTGTTGTCATTAACTGATGTGACGTTTGGTCCAATCAGGAGGCGTTAGACGCTGCTTTAATGTATACGAGAATACCGGTTTGGCAGTTTTAGCGTATCGGGACTTGATTTTATTATTGCAGGTTTTATTTAGTAGAATTGGCCTCTCCGGTTTTACGCTCAAAAATGATGATCTTTCCACCTTACTAATAAGTGATAAGTCTTACTTATTAATAGCTACTAAGTCTGTCGAGTGGCTTTTCCAACGCATCAGACAAAAACAGCAACGTTGTTGAAGTTATCCGTTGTGTAAATCTTTTAATTGGTAAGGTGGAAAGAATATAAACAACTTACGTACTATAGGATAATCACTTCAAGTTAAAAACAATTATACAGACAAACTTATGCAAGATATGAATGTGCCATAACATTACTCGCAACATAATCATGAAGTTTAATGTAAACAAACGCGCTAAGTTATGGTAAGAGTTAAGTTGGTTATTAGGAGTTAAAGAAGGCGCGGCAAGCGATTTATTCTTTCGATTACGGCGGTGGCGCGGAGGGTGGAGTGGGATATGCCGGCCTCGTACTGTTGAAGTACATGGAATTTTATGGTAATGAAATGGGAAATGAAATTAATAAATCAATTAACGTAATTCTAAAAATTCTTTTAGAATCCCACTTCCCACTTCTTATGCCCGGGTTCTGGGATTTTCGTCGCGTTTGCGTAATCTAATCAAGAGCGCTGTTGAATAGATAAACCACTGAAAAAATATCAGAAACACGCATTTTACATCAATGCTTTGTTAAGTTTGATTCAAAACATTCGTAACAAACAGCCAAACTAACTTTAAATAACTGAGTTTATTTTTATTGAATCAAAATGAAAAGTAATTAAAATTATAAATGTGAAAATTTGCGAGGATGGATGGATGTTTGTGACTCTTTCACGCAAACACTACTGAACGGATTTTTATGAAATTTGGTATTGAAGTAGTTTAGGCTCTAGATTAAAACATAGACTACATTTTATCCCGAAAAAGTACAGTGTGCTCGTCGGCATACTGTATGTACGCGGACGAAACCGCGGGCGAAAGCTAGTATTTTAGAAATAGATATTTAATATCATAATATTTAAAAAATATATTAAAAGCTTATCCACACCTTACCAACAGAAGCATCTTCACGAACCATTCGCTGTAATAATCGCGCTATATTTGAATGTACTATCAAACTCCGTTACTAATTTGTCGTATACTCGTACTCGTACAATAAACCAAATTATTATTATTTGTATTACTCCAATCGTAGCTACGAACTTCTACGAATAAAGTATAATTTCGTAGCGGCTACGAATTTCGTAGCTGCTACAGATTACGTAGCGCCCGCGCCGTAGCTAATATTTAATAATTTAAGGGTTGTCAGCGTTAAGTTTTTTAAGTAATTTAATATCGTCGTGTTTATTTAAATAGAATGAAGGTATTGTTAATTTTTTTTTTCGTTTGTTACATTAGGAAATGTAAATATCATATTATACTGAATTTATTGCATTTAAATTTCAAGGCTAAAAGTTATTTGTATACAGTTGAAATGACGAGCAAAGTTGAAAGGAAGAAATAAACTATTTTTCTATTAAAGTTACTTAAAAAATCACAATGGAAACTCATAAAAATTCACCGCGCTGTTTCTTAATTAAAATTCCGTCAATATTGTAAAATCACGGCTCCGAAAGTTCGTAACTAAAATAATCGCAGTCATCGAGACCCGCGCCAAGGAAATCCTCTTAAGCTGAAGAAAGTTAAAAAATAATTAATGCTTTCGTAAATATTCATACCTCGGCCGGTTCACTGTTAACAGTTGGAACACACGGGAGGGAATGGTGAGCGGTGCCGCTGCGTTTCTTAAAAAGTTACTTAGATGTCTGTCTGATCTGACTAAATATAAATATATTACAATTTATGAAGCCATATTAATGAAATAAATCAGATTAGTATTTCTATTAAAATGTAGCAAGTAAGGTGTACAAATACTTCTAGATATTAAAGTCTACTCTATGGCTTTAAGTATTGATTACAACAAATATTATTAAATTCGACATTTCGCTTGAGACACCTCGAAAAAAAAAAAAATAACCGTTTACCTACAAATCTATTTCAATGTTCACTATTAGACGGTTTGTCAGATTTTTCATCTTTTTAAAAATATTTTGTCATTTGTATTAACGCAGCGTTTTCTCACCGAGTTGACTCCTGTATGTCCCCTTGCAAGGGTTGGGTTTCGGCGGTAATTTAGTCGGGCGTTATCGGGCGCCGCCATTGTTGTTCTTCACAATTTCACGGCTCATTTGACGCGTTTTTATTCCTTTGAATTTAATTAGTCGGCGTATTGTTCGGTTCCCATTAAGTATTGCCTGAATATAATATACTGGATGTTTCCCGCGACTTAAATTAGTAAAGTTTAATGAAAATCACGCAGGAACCATACATTTTCCCGTGATAAAAAGTAGCATATGCCCTCCCTAGACTATTCTATTCCAGTGCCAAATTTCATCAAAATCGATCACGTAGTTACGGCTACTCAATGCAAACAAACAAATCTTTCCTCTTTATAATATTAGTATAGATAGCTCCGCGGAAACTGGCTACCGACCGGTCGCCACCGCTACACAATCCTCATTTTAGCGAATCCCTGCTACTGAACGATTGCTGTTGCGCTGTGTAGCCGATCCCAGCGTCTCAAAATGTAAGAAGATCCTGTAGAACGTGACAGCTACAGTTGCCCGTTTGCCCTTTACTGCCCGCGACTTCGATCGCGCGAAACGAAAATCTATCCCATGGGCACCGTTTGTTAAACTAGAATATAGTTCAAGCTATAAACTATCTGAACTTCAAACGTCAATGCAATCGGTTTCGAGTTATAAATAGTGCACCTAACTATGTCTTTAGTAAATGTTTTATTATAATACTAGCTGTCCCGACGCACGTTGTTCTGTCTTAAGTATGAACTGGAATAACCAAACACCTTCAACTACACCTAGCACGTACATCTACAACTACAGCCTACATCTTCATCTACACCTACCTAATGGGGCCGGCTGATTTTTAGAAAATAAACTAAACAGGTAAACTGACCACACCTATAAATATTTGACAGTCAACTTTTTAAATTTAAAGTGACAAATTAAAAACAGTAGGTAAGATAGATTAAGATCTCAACGTACACTAATATCGCACATGTGCTTCGTACACAAACAGAAAACCATCATCAACCATATATCCAAACAATTGGTTATATTAAAAAATATAATACATCAGTATCTCGGTAAACCTGGAAAATGGAGCCTTAGATGTATGGATGTGTTTGGATGTATGTGTGAGAATGCGGGGATGTTTGGGCGCGATAAAAACGTATCCATCCCGATATGCTGCACTAAATCACCACTTAATAGTCGAGGAGCCCGTAAATATGTCAACATACGCCAATATCTTAGGATATACCGCTTTTTCCTTCAAGCTGCGCTCTGTCAGGCTTATTCTTTCTTGTGTTTTAAATTATGTTCCAATGTCGTAAGTGCTCTTGATAATGTTAAGTTTAAATTAACCAATAAATATGGCTTGTAATCGCTTTCAAAATCTTTAGATAAGTGTCGGATAGCTTGTTCTTTTTACTGTGTGTCAAATGACAGAGACAAAAGTTTTAAAAGCTATCATAGGTTAGACGACTGATTTTCTATTGCATAATAGTACTCTTAAATATGAGTAACTTCTCAGAAGAAGCAGTATTAGTTCACATAATTTTGCAAGTCTCGTGACTTGCAAAATCGTCAAGTGTATGAAGTATACTGTATACGGCCGCAGGAACATATTTGTAAATATCTCCGATATTTGTGCGTTTAAGTTCATACTTACCATAATTAATGTTTTTGTATATGATGTAAGTAAACTAATGATGTAGTTTTTTTACTTATTCAGAAAAAAAAACTGAAACTTTTTTGTATTTTTTAGATGTATCTAATTACTAAACTACACAAAAAATATTATATTTTTTTAACGTTTATCAACTAGTACTACCTCAATATTTCTGAGAATATCAATTACACTAAATATTTTACATGAAGTCGTATAATAGGTGAAATACGTAATGTAGCTGTATTCCTTTACCTTACCTGTTTTGCTCCTTACCTACCATAATTTGGTATTAAGACCAATAAATACCTACCCATACCTATGTAAATTTTATATTCAAAATATTATAACACTGTGCAATAACACATGCGATTGTAAGTTTCACTAACGCCTGTTGAAGTTATTCGTTGATTAAAAATCATGTTCACTCTCTCGTTCTTGCAATAAGAAGAGAAGGCATGATATTTACACAAACGATTAACACAAACAGGCTTTGGTGAAATGGGACTTGGTCTAATATCAACAACTGATGTTGAGCAGATGTTAAGTCGCTCTCAAATGGGGCAGAAACGGCGATAATAGCGGCTTAATATTTTGACGGTTGTCTTAATATCTGAGATCATTGAGCCAACTATTTACTGGATGAGAAACAACAAAGTAATAGAAAGTTAAGAAAAACACACAAAATATTGTTTAAACAAAATATAACAGCATTAGCAAGCTCTTTACGCGATGACTGGGAATAATTTGTTAAAGTAAAGGTCAGCTCACACCGAGACCTTTTAATCCCCGTAAAAAGGGGTTTCTGTCTGTGTGTCTATCCGTGGCATCGTATCTCCTAAACGTAAAGTCCGATTTAGATGCGGGTTTTAATTCTTTAAAAGCTGATATAATTGAGAGTGTTTTAGCTATAATTCATCATCGTCAGCTCCCTGACTGCTTGACAATTCGAGAATACTTAAAATTTTTAAGATAGCGATTCAAAATTGAATTCTATTCACTACGTTCACAAAAAGATACACGTGACATTGCAAAAGCGGCGCGGCGCGGTTTAGCTCAGAATTCGAACTCAAACAACGATAAGCGTATCTTATGTGTAATAAGTAGGGTTTAATTTTAAAGTGTCTCTGTGTGAACTTAGATGACCAAGCCTATAAAATTTAACATATAAGCAAGCAGGTTAGAATAAAATAATGTTTTATTATTTGCGAGTAACTAGTAATATTGTAATAAAATAAAATTTTAAAGCTGAAAGAAATATTATTCTAATGATGGTGAATGACTTTCCGAAAGTAACTTCTTAAGTTTAACTTCGAAATAAAACAAATTCATTTTATTTCAAAGATGTCGATTCTAGAAGTTATTTTCAAGGCTACTGAGGCTGGTCGAAGGAAGCCGCGCCACTCACTTCTAATACTATAAGCTCCGAAGATGGGGGAAGATAATATCTCGGATGTGTCACAGAACTTGTGTAAAACTTACTGATCTAAGTTCAACTAACTTACTTGATCATGTATTAAGATAAATTCTCCACTCAAAAACCTAGTACACCTGTACTTAAAATTCATTAATTGAAAATTTAAGTTAAACGTCATCATATTCGTAAAAGACCTTAACAATCCTGAGGTCAAATATTAAATGTCACTAACATTTTAACGATATCTCAGAGTAACTTCCAATTGCGAAATGTGTCATACTTACGAATATTATATTTGGGGGCTACTCAAAAATTTGAGCAACGTTAATATCATAGATTTTTTCTCTCTACGCTTATCCCTTTATTATATAAGTACCTACATACTTAAACCACGGATACGCTAATCAATGTTTTAGTCTGTGTCTGTCAAGTGGCTTTCCTAACGTATCAGAGAGATACAGCGACTTATATTAGCGTGTAAATATTTTTTTTAAAAGGGGGTAAAGGACCAACCATTTTTAAATAAGTTTTTTCATAGCAAGATACTGATGATGATGGCAGTGCTACGAAATACTTTAATGCGCGAACGATAAAGGCAGATCCGCAATGGCTGTCACCTTGAAGGTGTCTCCCCCGCCATAACTCTTGCGGCGACGACGAGGAATTATTATTATGCGAATAAATACCGAATGTCACGTCTAAATGTCCCTCGCCCCTCTCAGGACTGGGAGGTACGGGCCCTCCTGCCCAGTAAGGGTCAGTTCACACTAGCGCAGAGTCGAAACGTAGCGAAGCGAAATTCTGTAAACGATTACAGCAAATTAACTCTTATGTCCACAACGGGAGGCACATACATATTCCTTCTGCGATGAAAACGAAGCGTCGCGTCGGACTCGTACAGTCGCGTATTTCTATCTCAGTAGAAATATGTGCATTATGTTGTAGACATAAGGGCGAATTTGCTATATTTAATTTCACTTCTCTGCGCTCCGATCCTGCGCTAGTATGAATTGACCCTAATCCAGAGGACGGGGCGAGACAAATGCCTCTCGATCCGCCGAAATGTTCGCACAATAGTTTTAAAGTGGTAGCCATTTTGTTTGGGTTTTTTGACAGATTTTATATACAGAGAGTTATTTTATAGTGCCCAACTGTGTGCGCAGTACACAAGAGTAATCTCTTCCTTATACTCTCGAAACCTAGTGGGACGGATAACCGACACGACTGGCGAAAGATCAGGCGCAGGACCGACTTTTTACATGCCCATCCGACGCACGGATCATCTTTCTTGTCAGATAGTCAGGTGATTAGCCTACATTGTTCTAACCAAACTTGGAAACAACATTTTTTATTGTTCCATCACGGAAATCAAACTTACGACCTCCGAGTCGAGAGCCAAGCTCTAAACCACTGGACCACGAAGGCTGTTATAAAATTCATACACTGTAAATACATCTGTATCTACTCGTATGGCCAGGTCAATTACATATTCATTCGTATTACGTATCATGTAACTGGACAGAGTACAGCATACCGTCAGTCAGTCCCTTAACCCATAAATGTATATTTATAAGGGCAAATAAGGGTAAATGCATTACCGAAACAAATGTAGCTCCGAGGTAATACCAGGGACGTCTTTAAGTCCTTTTATTTAGGGTTCCTTGGATCGAACTTGTTTGTGTTTTGACCACTGTTTGGTCAATTGTGATCGAATGTTGAACGTGAAAGTTTTTACATAGTTTCACGAGTATTTTTCATTTGATTTTAAGACTTACAAGAAGAAAATCTTTCGTTTACCAAGGTGAAAAACTTGATTCTTTTGAAACAAATATCCGTATATCTGTCCGCATCTGTTCTCTGTAGCAAATCACAGAAATACTATACGTGAAGGTTTTTATATTTTTTTACTATTGAGGCAAAGACAGAAGCGTGTGAAAAGGGCGATTTTGCAAAACTCTTACTTTTTAATATAAAAAGAAAGTTATGTGTTCAAAGCTTGAAAAGAAGAAATATCTTAAAAAGATTAAGAACATCAACAAAATTTATATATCCTTATTTCCTTTTCCATCTGACGACGGGAGACGAGGGGGGTTAACGTCTTGCTTAAATCAAGCGGGAATGACGGCCATAACAGTTAACCCGCGAGTTATGGGGCCCGCCAGACCACGCGGTCCGCGAGACCCCAAGTAATCGTTAACTCTGCGGTCTATAATTGTTTTTGTTTCGTCATCGCTGCAGGATGTTTGATATGCTAATTGTAGTTTTATCGAACGGGAGTCTCAAAAATGTATTTAAATATTTATTGTAACTTCGATTATTACAATAATTGATTTTACAATCAAACGTAATCGATCCGATTGATTCAGATCGAGCATTAAGCTTAAGACTATACCGACTTGGACCTTGGATGTTACATCCGAAGTGCTCTGAGTGAACAGAGGGCCAAGATACTATAATATTTAATGTTAAGATAAAATATCGCTGGCTATACAATTTGTATGAACTATCACAGACGGATAAGATATTTTATTATACTTTTATCATGTACTTTAAATAAAATATTATAGTATCTTCGCCGTTTGTGACACCCTTAAATTCACGGTCTCTCGGAGCTGGGACCACCACGATGATGCGGCGTCAGCATTTCCATTATTTGATGATCGCAATTTCTGTAGAAACTGCACGACTTGTATGTCATTATATTATTGTCAATTACGAGTATTATGTGTTGTATGTATTTTAATTGAATTCTAGTCCAAGGGCATGTTTAGCTGCAAGTGACTGACGATGATGAGTCTAATATTATGTAACAAGATTATAGATTAGTAAATTGTGTATCTAATATTTTATACCTAGTTATGTACTAATCATAAACATTGAAATTATAAATAAAAAAATAATACAAAATAATTTGAACAGTCAAAAAACAGGTTAATAAGTACTATTTAATATTATGTAACCAAAGATATGAAAATTAATCGACTGCAATAATTAAAGATGGATAAGAATTGTCAGGATTTTTGTGTGCTGAGTGCGAGTTTTTGTCACTGCTCGCCGTGAAGAAGTTAACTACAATTTGTATGGCATCGAAACAGCGCCCCTAGCGGTAAACAATGGTAACTAATTCGATGCCATACAAATTGTAGAATTAACTGTTTCACGGCCAAGTGTGTAGTGACTGGCAAAAACTCGCGCTCAGCACACAGATCATAAACTTATTATATTTCTTTGTTAATTTTTACTGTATTAATTTATTATCTATGGACGCTTCCACACAACGTTACTCTGATCCCATGGTAAGTTCTCGAAGAACTTGTGTAACGGGTACCAGACAACGGAAATATATTTTATATTTTTATACTATACATATAATAAAGATTTTTATTTTTTAATATACACATTAAACACACATCAATGACCCAGCAACACAGAAACCTTTTTCTAGCTCTGGCGGGATTCGGATCCGAGACCTCCAGCTTCAGCTACAAGGCGCTTACCACTGAGCCACAGATGTCGTAAATATTATTACCTATTAATTACAATTTTTATTTTCAGCTTGCTAGTAAAACCAGGATTATTATTCTTTATATCAACTTTCACAGGCCTTCCACCATCATTGAATATCGTAAATAATTTGTTTTATCCATCGTCCACCGTCACTCCTACTACTCAATAACACCATTATTTTATATCCATTATATCGCAACCTCCCAATGTAACTCGCATAATGGCGGTATCGCTATTAACGTCATTACAGTTCTAAATTGGTGGATTTATTTGTTCAGAGCTTTTATAATACGTCCGCGGTATATCATCCGCTGTCGTACGCGCGATAATGCTAAATTTGCGTTTGCACAGCGGTGGAGTCGCCAGGACAATATTATTTCTTTTTGTAACTGTTTTTGTAATTGTAAACCATTTTAAATCTCTGAACGTTTCAGGAAACAGAACAAAATGTTATCTTACCTAATATCCTAGCGATTCACTGTAGCTCAATTAGATAGCTGTATTCGATGCAGTCTCGATATATCAAAACAGCAAAATGTATTCTCGTAAATATCTAACCAACGTGTAATGCGTTTTATTTGGACCAAACTCTAAAGGCCTTTAGCCAAGTTGCCATTGCTAATTACGACGACTAAGTTCGAAAATAAAAATATATGGGATTTGACATAAGCGTCGCTAAGTGACATAAGCATCGCTATGTTTATGATATCAAGACTATTCATTTATAATTCATGGAAAGTAAATTGAAAGTCTAAGTTAAATACGAGACTTGGGGTTCTCATGTTAATAGTACACATAACTAAAGAATAGGAAAAAGTCCTTTCCTTTGTTGGGATTCAAATTCGCCATCAGAGAAACCTACTGAATCGAATATGCGGTTTTAAACGCCATTTTAGAGTTGCTGGGCCACCTTTCCAGTAGAGTCGGACATATTCTTATGGGCCAGCCCATAAGGATAAGGATATCCATGAGGATTTTCCCGACCTCCCCGTGAAAAATAACCATTTTAGACTAGATTTTCAATAATTATACCACTCTACGCATCTCCCTGTGCTGCATCAAAGTGCCAGCAGTCACAATAACTGTCGCGGGTTTGACTCCCGGATGAGGTTATCACGGTAATGAATACCACCATTGTCAACCAGTGCGGGATTCGCGATTGTCAGTGCGGGATACGCGATTGTCAGAGCGGGATAATGGATAGTTTTTACAATGATTTGCATCTGATCTGCGTGTCATAATTTCATGTAGGTAATGTTATGGAATTAACATTTCTAATGGAATATAATACCGCCAAATGAACAGCGATTTTCGTATTGAACACCCGTAATCTCAGAGACACATAAAATCTGCTGCTAGTTTTTAAAGCCCGTCCTTTCTTCACCGATACTATAACATACATAGCCTTGTTTTGATACTAAAAGGACATTGGAAATTTTACTCAGGAACAATAATTAGGTACCCACAGCGATCAAAGATAAAATTAAGTGAGGCATATGTAAACATGCATCTGGATTACAACGGCATATCTGCAGGTGGTGGGGTGAATAATTTGATATTTTAACGAAAACTCATATTAAATACTATTAACCATTTATTGATCTCTACTTCTCCATTGATATGAATTAAAATCATTACGGAAAATGAAATGCGAATGAAAATTGTAAAATTTATTAGTATTGTGGTTTGTGGTCGACCTTTTTTGTAACCACTAATGTCTTTACTTCTTACCTAAACTGAAGGCCAATTCTCGTTCTTGAAAATGTTTAAATCGCAGTCTCAAGTAAAGCGGTCGCATTCGCATACACATCAAATCGTACGCGTGCGAGAGGGATAAAATATACTGAGACTGGGACCATACTGCGAATTGAACATTTCTAATTACAAGAATTATCTTTATATCCTTCTGATAACATGAACGCTATAAATAACGTCCGAACACTTACTTATTCGAGCCGATGATGAATAAAACATCTTAATTACATTCCGCACGATCAAAACTTGCAAAGGACCCGCACTCAACCGTCCCGCTGACACAATATAAATGAACCCAACATAAATCGTCGCACATGCTAAACTAAGATAGACACATTCGGACGAGCGACTCAGCAGCCCTTATCGTGTTATTTACGGCCTGGCCTGAATTATGGCCAATTTACAGCCAGTCATTAAGCCTTAATGGCCTAAGGTGTCGGAAAAGTTGGGTAACTTAGCCAGTCGCATGATGTATGTAAGACGACGTTGATAGTAGTGTATTGCTGGGAGTCTTGGCAGTGTGTATGGCTTAGTGCTTTTAAAATATATCTAGAACATAGATCTATATTATTATAGACGAGGCATGTCGAGGCCAAAAGTGTCCGCTTTTGGGGTTGTTTGGTGCAGTCGAGGTTTGACATTTGTCATCTACACATTTTGACATTTGGCTTCCGCAGCTTAATCAGTCCGCACTTACTTGAGAAACTCTTCTGTAATCAAGATGTACCTTTTTCTTGTATGAAGATTTCTTCCGTCAAATGTTATATGCCATAGCCCATCTTTAGTTTTGAAGTCATTGATCTATAATTCATTATTTATTTAATATGATTTATAAAATGAAAAATAAAACTAAAATTTTTAAGTAAACCCTGTCAAGCAGGGGGCGAGCTGATGATGATGTATTATAGCTAAGAACACTCTTGATCATGTTAGCTTTTAGACATAAAAAAACTAGCCAAGATCGGTTCATCCGTTTGGGAGCTACGGACACGGACACGGACAGACACACAAACACGTCGAACTTATGACACACCTCTGCTTTCGTCGGGGGTTATCAGTATCCATGCAGGGATATTATTTTCAAAATGGATAAAATAAAATGGTCATATTACAAAAATTACTGATTAGGCATTATTTTCTTCATACATACATAAGATATCTTATTTATCGATAACGCTTTTTTACAAAAAGAGTTACGTGCATTTTGTTTGAATACAATTTTTTTACGTATAAGTACCAATTATAATCGGAAACATAAATTTTTGGGTCTAGTTTTTTATACTGATAGATCATTGTATGTCACCCCGTATAAATATAAATATGGGCTGAAAAATACGAGCTAATGTCAATATTAAGTGGTATATTTAGATTCAGCGAGTGAAACAATATAATTTTAGCCCAGTTTCGTATAAAAGGCAGTTATGATTTAGATTGTTGCAACAGATGTCAACAAAATGAAAATAAAAAATATTTTATTTCTAAATAGGTTACAAACAAACTCTTGATTTCATTAATTAGACTGACATACCGCCAGTTCGGGACTTAAACCGGCGAGAAGAACCGGCGTAAGAAGCTTGCTATTATCAAAAAGATGAAAAAATGTTCTTTAAAAAAATATACTATAAAATACCTTTTTTAATTTGCTACGATAAATATAATAGATAGTATAATATCTATGGACGCTTTCACACCACGTCAATCTTCTTCTCTCTTCTCGAAGAACGTTTTTATTATAATTATTCACATATTTAGGGAATACCTACACATCCAAGACCCAGGAACACATATTCTTTTTGTTCCTTTGGCAGGATTCGAACCCGCAACCTCTGGCTTGAACATCGACGCGTTCAACCACTGAGCCACAGAGGTCCTCCCATAAAAAGTAGTCTATATCCTTTCCCTACTCTATATCTAAGCTAAATTTCATAAAATAGGTCGAGCAGTTTCGGAGCCTATTCAATGTTATTATCAGACAGTTTTTTTATAACAACAACTTTATAAGATATTTAGTGTAGACTATCGATACTTTTGATTGTTGTCGATATATATTCCCGGGACATCACTACAATCGGTTTTATCTAGTTTTTGCGGCGTGACAGCGGCAGGCGCGCCGTTTTGACATTGCGGCACGCAAATAAATATAAACTCATTTTTGTTGATAATGGATCCCGTTTAATGCGCATCTGCACTTGACTGCGGTTCTGTTTGTCTGTCCCGTAATTATTTTAATTATAATAAGGACAGTGTTCTGTTTTTGATATACCATAATTGTCATTATAATTTAATTCCAATGTAATTACAATTAATTGGTGGCTTTTCGGTTTGGATTTCAGTATATTTGGGTAGTGACGGGCTTAGTATCGATAAAGTATCTAAATTGATTATTTTCCAACTGTTGCCATTATGTTTTAAATAAATTCTTTATTAATTAGGTACCATCTAACAAGTTGCCGCTGGACCAGGCATACGATACAAATTGCTCAACAGCGCCGTTGAATCGTGTGCACGCTCACATACTCACGTGTAAATATATAGTTCAACCACGTCTGCAGTCGTTGCGGTCACTTCGTTTGTGTTTAAATATGTTGAGGCGTCGTAGTGCAAAGGAAAATGTTTAAGAACTGGTCGATCAGGAACTTTGTTCATGGTACATTCATAATTATGACAGATACTAAAATATTATAATCTTTTCACTGAAGAGATGTTGAATTTTTGAGTGTCGTTAAATCGACATATTTAAGCCTTGCTACCCCTGTTAGCTACTACAATGGAAAGTTGTTGCAAGAGAAAAATTTGTGCTTCTCATCAAAATGCACTGATGAAAAATTTACTTGAAAGTAATAAATTGGAAAAACGTTCCCCCGAACCTGGGCTATTTTCACTCAGAGATTCAGAGGAAAACATCTTATAAATAGAACGTATAGCTCGCATCTGGATGCGTTATATTGTAACACAAACACAAACAAAAAATTGTTAAACGGCGTTTCCCCGTAAAAGGATGTTGTAGCCGTGCCGGGGCTTTGCTTACATTTAGCCTGGGACTATATTGTCCGGAATCCGGCGGGCATTGAAAAATTTAGAGCACTGAAAATAGAACTCTGCGCTAATACAATAAAGTTGAAAATCGAAGTGTTAAGTGTCGAGCTGTCATATATAATTGACATTTGACTCGACACTCGTGTGTTCGATTTTCAGCTCTATTGTATATAATAATAATAATAACATTGAATCGGAACTAAGTACAGTGCCATTGAAGCTTGATAATGTAGTAGAAACCTGGACTTGTGAGTCAGGTCGTCTGTCCGTCGTCGGCGTGCGCGGGCGCCGATGGACACTGCTCACGAGATTGAACTGGGGATCATTGCCTGTGGTTGTGTCATAGAGTGTGTGACGGACAGAGGTGGTTAGTATTTAATAAAAACATTTAGGTAATTTTAATTAAATATTCCATCTCGATATCTTCAATATAAAAAAGTATTACCTAACCTAATCTACACCTCTACCTACCCCTCTACCTACACGCACATAATAAACATAGAATTGTGCGTATGACATTTGGCACATTTAAAGTTTATGAGGAGGAAGGTGTACAGAAAGCTAATGTTTTTCAAAATAATACTTAGAAATAAATAAAATTAGTAAAAATAACAACAACACACACTACCTTAGATTATTAACACACACTACCGTGCGTTTGATAGATACAATTTTGTTACACATTGACGTTTGTCAAGCTATTTATTGTTAATATATATTGTTAAATTATATGAATTATTATGAGCTAATTTTGGCCACAGGGCGACCTCTAGTTATTTATTATTATCTCGAATAACTATGACGTGGTTATGTCTAAGCCATTTCTAACTCTGTATCCTCGCAGGAGTAAGTGGCGAGGGATTCATTCTCGTCATGACGAATTGTCGACCGATCTCACGCCGAGTGTAAACACCTCGCTGGGGTGACCATATTCTTCGATATGCACGAACATTTGTACGGAAATAATGAGGCTTCGAGCTGGCCTGTAACTCCAATAAAAATAAAAATCCAATAATCGCCCATTAAATTCCATTTTTGTTACTCGTATGGGCCGAACATTGTTAAGTACGGAAAAAAAATTATGACCCCTGATATCATAGGAGCAATTAGCATGGACTTAAGACACTTAGGGAAACACACAATTGGCGCGTGAGAGCGGCCCGCCTTCGCACGGGCTGACAAAGTGATTGACCCAAAAATCATAAGTGTATTATACCGCTCATGTCATCGGCGATAATGTAGAATTCTAATGGTAAAATAAATTTTTAAATGGGACGTGTAGTTTCCGTGTTTAGTAGACAAAAATATAAAACTTTAATGTTTTCGGACTATATTATGATCCGGAATCCGGCGGTCCCGAGAAAATTCAGAGCACTAAAAATAGAACTCTGCGTTAATACAAGAGAGTTGAAAATCGAAATGTCAAGTGTCGGGCTGTCATATAATATGACATTGACATTTGACTCGACACTTGTGTGTTGGGTTTTCAGCTCTATTGTTTTAGCACAGAGTTCTATTTTCAATGCTCTGAATTTTCTCGGGGCCGCCGGATTCCGGATTATAATATAATCCGGCGGCAGTCCCAGCCTTAGATAAAGTATTACGTTTCGGTAGCTGTAAGTTATAAGTAATAAGCTAACAGTCATTAGAATTCTATTGACAATACAAACATGCCCATAATTCTTTTCGACTTTCCATCGCAAAGCTATGTAATACTTGTAGATTCTGATAATATTGAGTCAAAAAATGAGAAAGAAATCTTCAAGTATTTATTATGTATTAAAATAAAGTTATTGACAAAATATAATTATTAAGTCAGAAGCAATACTGTAGCGTGGATAACTTTAGAACTTTTCATCAGAGCGATAGTTAGGTAGTTGTTTAAATCAAACTTTCCGTTTAATCTATTTGTAAACAAAATTAGAACTATCCTGAAAAACCCTCGCATCATACACACCTCATGCGCGGGCGCACGATCTGATTTAACGCCCGGCCCATACAATATGTGGCGGGGGGCGGGCGGCGGGCGGCGACGGATTTATATTGCGCCTGATTCACGCTTGGCTCTTACACTTTACAGCGTAAACATTTGTACTAATGTTGTGCGGGAATATTGCTTTATGGGTCATATTTATAAGTTACTTGTAGAGTAACCATGCGTGAGGATAATTGATGTTAAGTGCTTATTTTGATAGCTGATATTATTCTGAAAGTGCGACTTATTATGTTTGACATGATCATGAGTATTCTTAGCTATAATTCATTATCATCAGCTCCCTCACTGCTTGACAATTCGGGGGTTACTTATAAAAACATTTTTGTTTTTTAAATTTTCATATCATTTACACTTTTAACTGTTTAAATTTTTATGAATTATGATTATTTATTTGACTGCGCCAGAAGGAGAATTATGTTCTTTGACTGTGTATATGCATGTATGTATGTATATTTCTTTAGCATGCTCTGTAGCCTAAACGGGTTGTTGTATTTGAACTGGAGAGGTATCATTAGATTCGTCTTAGTCGTGAGAGTGACACTTGTATGTATCAAAACTTAATAGTTTTTTCCATCTTTTTGCAACCCATTCGAGCGTTTTTATTAATTGTGGTTATTCCTTAAATATCAGAATTCACGGTGACCCCACCGGACAATTAACAAGACTCAGCTCAGGTCTATAATGATAAATCCGCGTGTTTGTTTTATCGTCGCGCGAATTATGGCGCGCCTGCTAGATGTACAAGTAACTTAACATCATAGTAAACACTCAGCAGGAGTAAAAATTGTAGGTATAGTGTCAAATGTCAAAATGACAGCGACTTTGATGCCTAAGATTTTCAAATTCAAACTCAACTTTTTTATTTTCATGTAGGTTACCAAGTAACTCTTATAGATTTGTCCTACATGATGCCTACCACCGGTTCGGAAAGTAGCCCAGCGAGAAGAATCGGCCTAAGAAACTCGCACGGGGCCACCTTTTTAGCAAAAAGTTGGGAAAATTGTTCTTTAAAAAATATATTTTTACAATGTAGTAACTTAATCTATATACCAAAAGTCAAGATACTTAAGTAGGTGCATAGCAGCAGCCATGTAGGTGGCCATCTTATTCTCAAGGTGTAGAATCGTTAATGAAATCATTGACCTTATAATAAGCTTTAGCACACAAACGTTCTTTAACAACTTTCTTTAAATTTATTAATGGAAAGATTTTGATTGTTTTCTGGGATTTCATTGTAAAGATGTATACATTTTAAAAGATTTACTTACTTTTTTAAGTCTAATCACCGGTATTTCTAACTTATTCTTATTTCTAGTATTCCTACAATGATTGTCGCTTTTCTTCTTGATATTATTTACATTATTTCTGACATACAACACATTGTCCAAAATGTATTGGAAAGCGACGGTCAGAATACCTATTTCTTTAAACTTTTCTCTCAGAGATTCAAACATGTCATCTTATAAATAGAACGTATAGCTCGCTTCTGTGGCACAAATATTGTGTTAATATCCGCAGCGTTTCCCATAGAACGATACCGTATGACATTATACTATGAAAAAAAACTAGTCGCTCTATGTCCTCATCGGAAATATCTCTAATTTTTATGACTGCATATGCTGCAGAACTGAGTCTATCTGCCAGATTAGCACTGCAATAACAATCTAGTGTTATTCCTAGAAATACAGTGGTGTCTATTAAGTTAATTTTCTAATCATTTAATAGTACATTGGTTTGTGCCTGCCTAACATTTGGTAGGCTTAACTTTAAACATTTTGTTTTATTTGAATTTAAAAGTAAATTATTAACATTAAACCAATGTACCTTTTTTGAGAGAATATTATTTACCTCGTCGTAATTTGACTGTTATCGCTTCACATTAAAAATTAGTGAAGTGTCATCAGCAAAAAGTACTATCTCATGCTTATCTTTAACTAGATAAGTAAGGTCATTTAAATAGATAAAAAAAGAAACGGGCCTGAAATGGTACCTTGTGGTATACCTACTTCTATTTTGGTCCCAGTAGACCTTGTAGAATTTACTTCTACTCTCTGCGTTCTATTTTTAAGATAAGAACTTAAAAGTTTAAGTGCCCAGTCCCTTATACCATAATGGTATAATTTTCTTATCAACGTATCATGCTCGACACAGTCGAAAAGCCTTGGATAGATCACAAAAGACTAATTGATATGAAATCATTTTCTCAAAAATTTTACTACAAGTCGGTAGTATAAATATTGGTCTACAATTAGTTGGGTCGGACTTGTCCCCAGTCTTGAAAAGGTCATTAGGTCAGGGAACACACCATTCTTAATACAAGTATTAAAAACCAAGGCTAGGTAGGGGGCAATAACGTCAATTATTGATTTTATAACTTTTATAGACACACCCCAGATATCAGTAGTACTTTTAATATTGAGTAATTTGAAGGTGTTAATAATATATCTGCAGTCAATTTCTTTAAAATTAAAATTGACATTTTCTGTGAGTATTTTTTCAGTAACTACAGGGGAAGAATAAAAATTAAAAAAAGAAGTAAAGTAAATTTAAAAAGAAATTTAAAACAAAAAAATGTCAGCAAAAAACTTTTCGAAGATCGTCGGAACCTCTAGGTCAGAATTAGCCTTTTTATTATTAATGTAAAGTATAAATTTAAAGTTACGACTACCTCTGCCTCTTCCAGTCTCATCTGCAATTACCTTCCAAGTGGTTTTCACTTTATTTTTAGAGTTCATTATTTTTCCTTTTATGTGAAGTACCTTCGCTACTTGACAGACATTTTTTTTTTAAATTTGAATATTTCTTGACATATAGCTTAAAAGATTCACTCCTATTAAATGTCTTTTCGTTGTTTAATTACTTAATTCCTGCAGTGGTCCAGTTTTCAAAATTACTTTTTCTATTATTTAATTTGACCGTTTTAGAAGTAAATATAGAGTTAAAGTGGCTTCTAATTATTTTAAATAGTTCATTAAATGCTTAATCTGAGCTATTTAACCCATTTAATTTTTGAATATTTGAAACTAATTTACCTCTAAATTTCTCAACACGTTTTGTATTCACAGGAATATAAACAAGCTTTTTCTGAGGGTTTTTTTCACAATCAATTTTAAAGAAGCAAACTGTCCTCAGTGATCAGAGCTAAGCGCATTAATTATTTATTTTTTATAAGGAGTAATATTGGTAAAAATATTATCACAACAAGTAGCTGTTGTATCACATACTCTTGTCGGTTCATAAAATAAATTAATGAGGTTATAGGATTTTAACAATGATATGAATCTAACAGACCACTGTTAGATTCATATCATTGTTAAAATCCTCAAACGTTAAAAGACTCAAACTCAGCAGAGTTTGTGTCTAATAAATTAATGTTGAAATCACCACATACAAAAATCTTTTTGTTAGACGCACATATTTTAGTCAACACTTGTTCCATGATTTGTTCAAAGGAATCGTTTGAACCTGATGGAGGCCTGTATAAGCTTACATTAATAGGGTAGCTCAACTCAATACAGGCTACCTCAATATTCGTTCAGTAGAGAGTCGTACAATATCTTTTCGTTCTCTAAATTTAATTTTTTTATTAATTAATATTAAAGAGCCACCTGTAATTGTATGTTCTCAACTGGTCGAACTTGAGACCACAAAAGTTAAATATTAATTCATATTGTCTAAACCAATATTCAGATATACACATATGTTATATTCATTAAGAAACAGCTCAATCTAATTCTTTACCTACCATACCATACCTTGCAAATGTTGGTGCACCAGGTTTACATTAAGATTACAATTTTTGGAAACACGTAACATTGGTAGGTAAGATAGGTATTATATAGGACGGCATATTCCAAGCGTGCATTTATTCTGACAACTGTATAGTTGTCAGAATAAATACACTGCTCAATAGAAGCAGTGGTCGGTTTAGTAATTAGTTTTAGTAAGTTAGTAGGTTTAGGTTTAGTAAGTTAATTCTCTGGCTTGTCTTAAAACTAAAAAATTAAATAGCCATCTAGCTATGCGTCTAGTAGAAAACTGTGATAATAAATAATTATCATATGTTAGACTATTCAATCTAAAACTTAAAATGATGTCAACCACATCTATTTGTGGTTTAGTGTTATTTAAAACTATACAATTTTGATTTGTAGCACTATACAATAGGATGTTTAACATAAACCTAATATAATTTTCTTTACTCTCGTGTAGCAGTTTTTTTAATGTAAGGAAAGGTAAACAAAATAAGATTCTTAACATATTTTAGTTACTCAAATTATTCTATATAATCTGTCATCTGTTTTTTGTTTATCTTTCCTCTTCTCCCGGGTAATATAACTATAGTTGTGCTAGGGTAATTAGTAGCATTAACTGCCCGACTAACTGTTTGTTCATAAGATGCCCCGGTCAAACATGTGCTAGCTACTTGTTGTCCCATACACAAATTATTTAGGTATACACCTATAGCCTATTTCATTACAGTAAATGCTAATCAAGCCGGCCTCTGAGGTAGGTGTAGGAATCTTATAATAATATTTTTTTGAGGATTCAGTATGAGCCCTCAACTCTGAACAAATTTATTTATTTATTTATTTATTTATTTAATAGATTCACCAACAAGGAACAAACATTATTAAAAGCTAAAATTGCACATTCATGATGTTTACACATCTAAATGCTGCCTTAATTATAGGTGTAATACAACTTGCATCTTTTATAAGTACTAAGTATAATTTCAGGGAGATTAAGTTACTATGAATTAATATAATTTACAACTTAAACATAAATAAATCAATCACTTAAGTAATAAACTAAGAATTTAAATGGTTGAAACTAAACAAAGTTATTCGACAATTACTTCAATTTTTATTGCGTTCTTATTATTTTTTTAAATTCAATTAACTTATTTGAGAATATATACTAAACAGGCCTCGGTCGTACATGATATATGATTGTTATATGTCCTGCACATTCTATTAACCGGTGAAGATTGCCCCAAGTTAGTCTTAGCAAAGTTAATGTGGAATGGCTTGTAACAATTTTTTCTGGGTATCCTACTTGGCACATTAATGGATATTTTACGAAGTAGTTGGTTGCAATCAATAACACTTATTACTAGCTTGTGCAGAAAAACCAAATCTAAATATTGCCTACGATCTAAAAGTGGTTCCATCTTGAAGAAGGTTAATCTGTCTTTATAATGTGGTATTTTTTTAGCCAAGCCATGTTTAAAAGAGAGGTGCCATAGGAATCGTTTCTGAATGCGTTCTATGCGATTTGTATAAATAGCGTAAAGAGGGTTCCAGACAGTGCTGCAATATTCAAGTTTGCTGCGTACTAGGGCGTTGTATAAAATTATGGTGGTTAAGGGATTTTTAAAACTTACTGAATTACGCTTGATGAATCCTAGCATGATGATGATGATGATGAATGAACTATCACTATCATGCCCTTAATGACCTATACTTTTGAGACATTGATTGTTAATAATGGAGTTTACTCGTTCCTCATTATAGTGGCCAATTTCTATTATATCATTCATGGCAGATATATGTGCAGTAATTTCTTTTTTGTGCTAATTCATATTTAGTTCTAATCTGTGTTAATAAGCTGTGTTATTCTGAAATTATAGACTGAAGGCTATAAACATCCGCCTCGTAGTCAAACCTAGTGGTCTTTAACTCCTGACAGCAGCTTTACAATTGATTTTTTATTAACCTTTTATTTTTAGACAACTTTTTAAGCTGCTTTACATATTTGTGTTTTTTTTTGGAATAAATTTTGATATTCATCTTCCTAATAGTTTCTAATAGTTCATCATACAAACTTTGTGTTTCCGCAGATTTTTTACTATTTTATTGATATTCTAGATACTGTATATACTCTTGAGCATCTTGCAGCATTTTTTTAAAGTGACAATTTAGTTAGGGGGGCTATGTTTTATGTAGACGTGTGTACTTACGGCCGGTTTAAATTACCTATCTACCAATAACTATTTGTTAAAAACGTCGTTATTCAATCATTAGTCGGTGTTTTGCGATACAAATGTAACACGAAACAAATACTGGAAAACTATGGGGCAAGTCTATGTCTAGTCACTAGTGTCTACTGCAGTGGCGTGGGGTTCCTATAACTCCATTCCTATCGGCTTCACTTCTTACTTACCTTATGAAGACCTTCATTCAAATTGGTAGCTATTATACAGGCTAGGGCTTCCCTGTTTGTGTCATTTATTTTTCTCGTGTAAGTAGTGTAATGCCCAAAAATTCGAATAACATTTTATTTTATTATTTAGGAATCTACTTTAACATTCTAAACAGCATCAAAAAACATTATATTAATATGCTGTAAAAGCGTTGTGCTGTGAAATATTCTAATGTTCCAAACCAAAGCCGGTACACGGTGAATTTAATATCTGTTTAGTTGCGCTAAAACCTCTTATATTCTGTCGCTCGTAAAGAGGACTGCACACTTGTAGTTTTTGTCTCGGACCTCGTGGTCACTGCATAGTTAAGGGGAAGCCGTTATCTTGTGTGTTGAAAGTTTACCTCATTTTAGTTACACTTGTATGTAAATGTTGTTATTTTATTCAGATAATATAAACGTAAGCAATTATATTATTTCTAGATAAATGTGTCATTGTATTTCTTTGTTGTACGGTAAATAAGTGGCATTTAAATCGTTAACGTTATATGTGTATATTTTGAGATGATTTATTGATGTGAAACAGCGTTGAGAGCAAAATTTCAAGGTTGCGTCACGTCACATGTCACGCGGAACGACACGGTTTGAATATAACGCCATGATTTTAGATATAACACCATCTGTCGGAAGCTACTTAGACTTCTTACATGACAACTAAACTTTCTTAAGTACGGCTTTTGGCACAGATGGCGCCAGGTGTACAATTTTTATTTTTTCTATTCTATTTTGAAGTAATTTTGCCTGGAAGTAACTGCTTCAGCAGTATGGCCGCCTTTTAGACTTTTTTATCTGCTTGTACTTCGTGTAATTTTATTATTATTGATGTGCTTTAGGTACGATGAGAGTATTTTTGGATTTCAAATGATGAATGAAATTTCACTTCTACCACAAACACTATCAGCACAGGTTACGGTAACTTTAGCATTTCACCTGCGAAGCTCGATCCAGCTGCTATCAGAACAACCGGAGTAACTAAGCTACACAACTTTTGCATTATAATTTGAGGTAGTCTACCCCTTAACACCGGTAGCAGGTATTTAGGCGGTATTTATGCGGGCGCCGGAGACTCGATCTCGGCTGATATGTGTATGTGAGGCTTACCTAGTGCTTAGTGCAGCGCTGATAACATTTCGTTTAGTCTACGGTGAATAAATTAAAGTTTTTAGTTGATTATTGGCTGAAACACTGTATGGGATTCAAATTCAAATTCAATTCTTTATTAAGCACACACATAATAATATACGATAGAATAAAGATGTAATGTGCATCACGTCAATCTAATCCCATGCTAAGTTATGACTTGTGTTATGGCAATCAGACAACGGATACACATTTCAAAATTCTATACTATAATATATTATTACAAACACACACTACACAAACACACTAAATTAGATAATGAAATTAATACAAGAAATTATTTTTAATGCATATATATTGAATGCTTGCTTAATGAGTCACTTAGTAGAGATTTTTAACCGACTTCCAAACAAAGGAGGCGGTTATGTATTCGTCTGTATATATATAATATATATTTTTGTATGTTCAACAATAATTCCGCCGTCTACTAGTCTAATCATATGCTACCAAAAAATAAGATTTTCCACCAAGGTATAACCTGGATCCAAATGTACTGAACAGAAATCCTGACTCCTTATAGATACATGTTTCGGAGTTGTTTAAAGAACTGCAAGCATATGCCATCATACCACTTACAGTAATCATCATCATCATCACCACCATCTTCACAAGAAACACCAACATTATATTATTATTATGACATTGGTACTCACTACTCATCAGAGTTTTGTGCACCGATATCAATGTGTCCGACTAAAAAGAGAAACTAAAACCGACTTCAAAAGTAAAAATGCACAAAAAAGTATGAAATAATACTTGTTTTCTAAATAATTCCTCTTTTAAATTCGCCAAAAATTTTAACTATTTCTCTACTCAATCTTCCTAAAGAAGTCGGTACCAGCAAATTTGAACGTGAGTTTTAAATAACAGGGAATCATTTAGAAAATAAGTTTTATTTCATACTTCTTTGTGCATTTTTACTTTGGAAGTAGGTTTTAATTTTTTGTATAAAAATAATAATTAAAGAAACTGTTTGGAAATTATGTCAAAGTCTGTAGCACTAAGTAGCTCCATATGTAAGCATTAAAAGTCTGCGTGCGGCCGTAAAACATATATTAATAATCAAAAGTTACAAAATATAACGGTTTATTATAACAAATTAATATATTGACACCTCATTCATTAAAATCGGATTATTAGTTATAAGTTGCTACGATGGAACACACACACATACATACATACATACATACAATGCCAAAATCATTAATTACCCTTTCTTTTGACTTGACCGTAGTCGAGTAACAAATATGATAGTCCATTTTGTAAGCTTATTGATTTACATAAAAAAAATGAGACTAATGTACTATTCTTCAACCATATTATATGACGACTTCGTTTGCATCAGTCCCCATGTATATTTAAACGTGTAATACTAGATATTAATTAAAATGTACGCAAAAATCAAATTGATGATCATGAACTATTTACAAAATGGCCGCCATTTTTATGTGTCAAACACATTCAAAATTCGTTTGACGAACTGGCCACTCACACAAACTCAAAAGGGAGGGAATGCAAATATGAAATATGAAAATGAAGATGGCGTGTAATAAAAGTGATATAGTGGGCTCCGTAGAGCCGTTCCCGTCGTCTCGTCAGTCGCCGTCTATCACCGCTCCTGGGGGGTGCCCGGTACTGCAGATTTATTTGCGCTCTGGTGACGCGGGTTTTAAGTGTATTTGAGTTTGACTTTGCGCTTTTAATGAAATGTTACGTTGTTGCTGTACATATTTCTTTCGTTGGAGATATTATCTATCTACTTTTGCAGATTTTGCAAATTTTTGATTGGCTGACTTTTCATTTTCTCTGACGTACATTTATTTAATAGTAATGATGAGGTTGCTGAAGGCTAAAAGTTACTCAAAAGTAACACGAACATATATTTTTAAATATCTAATACTTGTAATTAACATTTTATAGGTATTAATAAAAAAAGTTTCTGGGAGGCTGAGTTCTTATATAATAGTGAAATATAATGATAGGTATTAAAAAAGTAATTACAAAAATATTAGCCTGACCGGGACTCGAACCCGAGACCCCAATTTACAAACAATGCAAAAAGTACAACGCATACGTAGCTGAGTGAAATATCTCATATCTTATTACTCAA
This sequence comes from Phengaris alcon alcon, assembly GCA_037179445.1. Classification (NCBI taxonomy): domain Eukaryota; kingdom Metazoa; phylum Arthropoda; class Insecta; order Lepidoptera; family Lycaenidae; genus Phengaris; species Phengaris alcon. Next base: position 1,264,032 of record JAYRCH010000471.1, on the reverse strand, counting down.
AAAAATAAAAAAATGATAAACTCAAAAGTTTCCCTAGGATAGTCTTATATTTCGATATCTCGCCCCTAAAATCCCTTTTATATATGTTTCCGAGATTCAGATTATAAATTTAAATACAAGAATTGCTCATTTAATAAAATAAAATATGTTTTTACCTACATTACATCATGTAGTTCTTAGAGCGTTTTCCCACTATCCGATCCGATATCGGTATCGGACGCCGATATCCGATATTAGATAGCCAAGGGCAAGTAAAATGTATGAAACCTATACCTGTCTTTCACATTATTATATACTATCGGATCGGATCTAGCCGAGATCGGATCGGATCGGATACTGTGAAAACGCTCATACTGTCAATGAATACAAAGCTTGTATTTTATTGAAACCTTACAATATGACATAGTCAGAACAATATTCAATACACAATATTTCATACACCCACCACATAATGAATTACCCAAAAAATACACCCAGTACCCACCCATATTTTACGAAACCAATATTTCAGAATCGGGGGTTCCCCGTGACAAACGTCATACGAAGACGCACCTCTACGGCACAATACGGAATTAGTTATCTCACGCCCATCCGCAAAAACAGAAATGCTCCAATGAGTTAGGGGCAATGTTAAAATTAATGCTCACTATGGTATTTTAATGAAAAAAAACTTATAATTTTAAGGTTCTCAATAAATATGATTATAAGCTCTCCACCCCGATTTACGATGACGGTGACCGATTTCATTGAAACCAGACCAGCTACAAAGGAGTATTATAGTGCCCAAGTGTGTTCGCAATACACAAGTGCCTCACTTACTTTACTGTCGTAACCCAGTGGGATGGATGACCGACACGACTGGCGAGAGATCAGGCGCAGGACCGCCTTTTTACATGGCCATCCGACGCATGGATCATCTTTTTTGTCAGACAATCAGGTGATCAGCCTGCATTGTCCTAACCAGACATGACAGCAATATGTTTTGTTGTTCCAATGCGGGGATCGAACCGATCGAACCTTAGAAGTCGAGAGTCAAGCCCTAAGCCGCGAAGAAAAAGAAGTAGGTGGATCAACCGTATGTTCAACTGAAATAGTTCTTTCTTGTTCAAATCCTTTAATTATTAAAACTCCAAACTCAACTTAATAGCCGCTTAAAATAACTTTTATTAGTACCTACTACCTGTAAGGATTATCTGGTAATCGTATATAACCTCTTAATGTTAAACTACACCACTAAACCTCATTTAATATTATTATTTTGATGAATTGTCGAATATTAATAATTTACGATTCTCTTTGAAAAATATATAAAATAAAGGGTAACATTAAAATAATGTAAAGTAATTATATCACTTGGCCTGATACCCTCACACCCCTAGGTGCTACCCCGGTTTGAGGGTAAGGAGTAGGTACGGGGTACGGGGGAGAATTATAAAAGGGTAAATAAAACACAAAGCTTACACAAGTCATAAATTTGATTTATAGAGATTAAAAAAGGCGCTTTAGAAACGGCTCGAACGAAAATTTTCGGTGGGACGAATCGGGAGACGTCGATACTGGTCACAAAATAGATTTTAATTTAAATGTTATACTTTTTTTTATTTAGTAATAAATTAAACTAAAAACTACATGTCCTAAGTATTGCTTAACTTTTATTTTAACGTAACTCACTTATGAGGTATTGTGTAATACAATAGTTAATTATTTATCTGTAAAAGAATAATTTAAAAAAAAACCACTCAATCACAGGGGCGACACTCTCTACAAATGCCAGAACGAGCACTGGCGAATGTCAGCCTTGTTGACGTAAGCCTAAGGTTGACACCGAAATAATTCCAAACGTCGCGTCAGACAAATCTATCATATGTATTAAGAAATTATATTGTCAACTATGTCAAAGCACGAAATAACCAGCAGTCGGCCCCGGGAAAAAACTTACCTCCCGCTCGCCGCTCGCACCGTCTGCATACGTCTAGTACGCGCACATAGCTGCGAGCTGTTATTCATATAGGTCTATTTAAAGACGATTCTTTACATAAGTAATAATTTTACTAATTTTCGTTTTCGTTTTTCGTTCGTTTTCGTTCGTTCGAATAGTTTTTTTTTCAAATTATGTACTTACCTACGTGTCAAGAATAATAATGATTCTTACGTTTCCTCTTCTCCTCCGCCTCTTCCTCCTCATCCTCTTTATCTACTTTCCAGAATGAAAAGATGTGGTTTTTATTATTTCTACTTTCTAACAAAAAGACGCCCGAAATTACTCAACTTTAGAGTTAGGTACTTACATGTTTTATTTTTGACGCATTTACTTCCTGGGTTGTTTGATATTTTTGTTCTTGCCTATACACATATATTTTAATATATAACAAAAACAAAAAATAAACACCTCGCCTGTTCTGCTGTCGCTACCCTTCAGCGCTGTCGATGGGCGTCGGGGGTAAGACAATTTACCGCCACCGACATATTTCAGCGCTAATACACCTAATGTCGCTCTGTTTACCTGCGCCGCCGCTGCTGACCCTACACGCTAATGGGTACTAAGCGCATGCGAATTTTTCGGAAAGCCAGCGTTTGTGGATATCGACGGTATGAAACGATCTTGTTGTAAATCGCACTTTTTACAAAAAAAAACATTACAGATTTAGAATCAGAAAAAAATCTGCGTCGAATGATCCTACTCCCGTGTTCCTACGACCTCAAAAAATTTCTACAGTATTGAAATTTACCCTATTTGTAAATAACAAAAAAAAATAACTTCTCGTAAGTTTCTGTTATTCTACTTGATAAAGAATTAAAAAATAAATATTGTTTCCAAAAATGGCATTGATAGGTGTAATATTTTATAAGTTATTAATTTTCTTTGTTAAATCTAAAAAGGTTTTTGGCTCTGGTAAACATTTAGCATTTTGTGGGTTACAGCGGAATCGCTTTATACCATCGATATGTAAAATTTTATCTGTAATTAGGCTAGATTTCAGACTTACAAAATAATACTAGCAGAACCTATAACTAGTAGGTACTGTCATGAGAAACGGTTTAAACTTCTAGTGAATTTGAGCAAAGTCAACTATAAGGCATCGTCTCTCAACCATTTTTATATCGAGACCCACGAAAAAGCCAAAAAGTTAAGTAAAAAGTCTTGCGACCCTGACGAATATATATAGCACGGTGTTTTTATCAGCTATACGTTATATTAGCCTACACTGGTTCTAATAAGCAATGCCAAATATCGCATTAATTAATTTTCATGATTAATCATTTAATTGAAATAAAGTAAGCTACAAGTTTATTTTTTCGTGTTACTTATTTCGTCATCTAAATATTTAGTTTTATAACACTAGGTACGCTAAAATTCATTCCTTTAATAAACGAATATTTTGTACATATACAGGGCCGGATTTAAAATTAGTGCCGCCCTGGACACTGAAGAAAATGCCGCCCTATCACAGAAATTTTACTTAAAATTATAGTTTTTATGTCTTATTTTTTAAATAGACTAACTAATTGCTTGCTCATTGCATACATTTTATTATATATTATATACTTCAATATATAAAAAAAATATTTGTTTTTGTTCCAAGAATCCATAGACAAATCATTGACCGAGCGCCCAGCGAAGCCAATCATATACCTTTGTAAGAATCATGAATTTTGCACTAACGATGACTTATGATTGTATTACATTTGTTTGTCAGGCAAACACACCTGACTTTGTAAATTGGTCGATTAAATCTTCACAATCTAAACGTTAAAGTAGACGTACACGTACATATTCTATGCGTAGAATAGCCAATTTTTTGAGACTATTTGCAGTCACTGTAAAACGTAAGTAGTTTTTAACTCGTTTCAAACAAGAAATAAAAAATGATTAATTAATACAATTAATTAATTATTATAATGTGCAATTTTGATAATTGTAAAAAAATAATTCTAAAAATTTTTTTTTTAATTTTCAAATTTTGCCGCCCCATTAAATTTGCTGCCCTGAGCACTAGCCCTGACTGTAACAATTTACAGAATTTACGCAATTTTTTTTTTTTACTTTTATTTTATTTTTACAATTTACTGAATGTAACAAAAAAAAACAGTTTAGTGTAAATCCACCACTGTAACTGTAGTTTGCATTTATTATTTTTCAACAGACTGCGACCCTCTTTAAAAACAAACTCGACCCTCCCGCTTGAGAAACGAGCGGTAAGTTTTAAGGTTAGCGGTTTTTTACTTGCCTTATACAAAATTACCTTATTGCAAATAAGGTAAGTAAAAAATAAAAAATGCAAGCACAGAAAGATGCAACATAAATCTTACTGGGGGTTAATTTCCTGAGGCTAAAACATATTCCCACGCCATTAGGCGTATATTCTTTCGGAAAGTGAAAAAAAAAATCCTAACTGAAAACAGTGTGATACCAAAGATTATAAGAGTTGAAAAAACTTAATATAAAAGTTCCCTCTACATTAACTTACACAAGTTACAACTAGATGGCGCTAGCTTTGTATTATTTTGTTCAAGTCTAAAACTTTCAAATTGTATTTATCGTATTACCAAATAGCTATAATTTACATATTATGTGTGATATTCTTATATATGAACTTTTTGACCTAACAGGCTTTTATGGATAATATTTTTTTACCAGCTGCAATAAATAAACTGAGACTTTAGTCAAGTTGCCAACGCTAAGTGACGAAAGCATAGCTGTAGTGTTCCAAGCAGTGTCGTGATTAGCGATGGCAACTTGGCTCAAGGCTTAGTATATTTATTGAGTGTTAAATAACTTTTTATTTTTTGAATTAAATGAAACGATACAGCCCAAGCAATTTTGGATTTCCACAATAAGTTTAAAACCCGTTTCCATGCAAATTCCAGAACTACACAAGACAGTTTAGCTCAGTTTTCGATTTGGCAACCGTCCCCGCTGTCCTCGTATTGTGCTATCATCATATAAACAATACAATAATATTTTTAAGGAATTTATTCAGGACTAAATCACCACGTATTTGGCTTTTCAAAATATTGGGGTTATTTTGCGTTACGATTTAGATCGTCTTTGGGGTTTTGGCAAGTTGCAACCTCGTAGAATTCGGCCAGTAAAATTATACCAACATTAAATCATAACAATCTGATATATCCGTATTAGGAGGTTAAAACATGTGAAATACTACACAACACATGCATCACACATTATACACACACATTCATAAACTCTACGCAATGAACCGTAACTAGATGTCGCGACGTGAAAAAAAGAATTATCAAAATCGGACTACTTTGTAAAAAGTTATGCGTGGTCATAGATAAAAAATAAATATAAACATTTAATTGAGAACCACCTCCGGATTTTTCGTCGGATAAAGAGAAATTTAAATGGAAAATTTTGTAGCCTAAATATCAAACCACCACTACTGATATATTATGATATTGAGCAGACGCATGGTAGTGTAAGTTATTAACCTGAGGTAATGTGTAACGTTGCTTTTGTTAATTTTATGTGTTTCTAAGCATTATTTAAGGAAATATTAGCTTTCTGCACACCTTCCTCCACTCTAACTGTGCCAAATTTCACACTCCTCCATTTGCATGATTTTCGTAAAATCGGGCATAAAGTTTTTGCTTCACGTATTAACATAGCTATTGTAATTCTTATTATTAACTTACAAATTGTATTTCTCGTAAGTAGTTATTGTAATATTTTGAGTAATAAATAATCTATATGCCCAAAACCTAAAAGACGCAATAAATAAGACTCTATTGGCCGGAATTAAAGCGTCAATATAATTATTAATTACTAGATGTTGTCCGCGACTTCCCGCAGAAATCCCACAGGAACTGAACATTTTGCTCATATAGAAATGTGTTAACCTAGAGTCTACCATACCAAAAATGTCATTAAAAATACGTTCGGTAGTTATTAGGTGAAAGAGTAACAAACATCCATACATACAAGCTTTCGTATACTATTATAGATTATAATAGTAAGGATTAATCATCTGCCGCATTATATAATAAATAATATTTTATATAATAAAATTTAATATGACATCATACACTGCACATGCGCTGTGCAGCACGGTGCAACCTAACATTCGAACTTTTACAATGAAACGTGTATCTTCCAGTGGCGTGGGGTTCCTATAACTCCATTCCTATCGGCTTCATTTACCACTCACCTTTTGGAGACCCTCATCCAAATCCCTACCTACACAGGATAGGCTACCTAATACAGGCTAGGGCTTCCCTATGAAGGAGAACCAGTCTTCACCACGGTATCTTCTTGAGTAATGAATAAATTTCAATGTTAAATAGCTATCTGCAAAATGCAGCGCCGTGTAGCGTCGCGTTGTGAATTAACCCTTAGGTTTGAATTGTAATGTTGTTGAGGCTTTCACCATTGTCGTATAACCAACGCCCAACTAAACCCATTCTATTCTTCCGCGATCACCTCCCAACCTAACCTAACTTAACCTTTATAATCATCAAGTGGTAAAGTTCATCACAGTAATGGTTACTTATTAATTCACGCTGTCAACATGATATGGATCATTGTATAATGTTGACAGCGTGAATTAATAAGTGACCTGTCCAAGTCCAAGTTACCAATCCATAGGAGGAGTATGGACTCCTTCTATGGATTGATATCTTAGACTTTTTAGTTTTATGTTTCTTTAAAAGAACGGCAAAGCAGTTATATTCCTTAAGCGCTTGTAATCACTTAACTATCAGACTCTACGACGGCACGTTTGCCGGTCTTATTCCATTAAAAAGATCACCAATGTAATCTATATATATAAAAGGCAAAGCTAATTGACTGATGTATCAACGCACAGGGGCTAGAAATTTAAAATTTTGCACACGTATTTCTCATATGACATAGGCATCCACTATGAAAGGATTTTTCAAAATTCAACCTCCAAAGGGGTAAGGTAGGTGATTAAAGTTTGTATGAAACATTTTATTCCTTGGACATATTTGCATGATATTTTGTATGAATTAAGTACGAAAAAAATAACGAGTTACCTACTTCAGCGTTTCCTAAAATTCAGCCCCTAGGTGTGTAAAATACGGGATGAAAGTTTAAAACCTAATTTCACGCGGGCGAAGCCGCGGTCAAATAATGCTGGTTACTAAAATTCTGCGAACGGCTTAATTAAAATTCATTTGAGTCAGAATTATGGTTTAACCTTACACAATTATTACCGATATGTTTATTAATACAGCCGTTTTCATATATTTTCCATTTTGTCGTTATATAGTTTTGTGATAGGATTTAATTATGTAACGTATATCCGGACACACCCGGACATCGGCACAATCGGCCGATAGAATTTTACGAGCCCCCGGACGCGGTAAGCAGCCGCCGTAAATAGTGCACAAGGATGTATACACGCTGGAAGCACACTTATAATATAATAAAACCAGCAATATGGTACTTGACAGTAATTTTTAGGGTCACGTACCCAAAGGGTAAAAACGGGACCCTATGACTAACTGCCAAAATTAATAACTTATCTAAAATCTTAGATTGACTTCAATCTTAGATTCTCGAACAAAAAATGACGTAAATTGACGTGAAGTTAATCCTAGGATCGTTGAAATGTATTGAAATTTTGATCTCCGATAGCTAAAATGAGATTAAGATTGATTATTAATTTCGGGTGTTAGACTCCGCTATCCGTCCATCTGTCTATATCCAGAAAGTCAATTCTCGTAACTGGGGGCACGGTAGTACTGCTAAGTACTGCTGCTCACCTTTTCTCGAAGCGATTCGTCGATTTTTGAATCGTCATAATTTAACTTAGACTTTCAATTTACTTTCAATTAATTATAAATTGATCGTCTTGATAATATCAACAACCTTACACTGCCTTAGGGGGAGAATAAAAAATCACAGCAATTCATACTAAGTGTCTACAAATCTACATCTGTTTACAACTTTACAAAAATATCTGCTTGGAGAGAGCTGTATGTTGCAACATGTTGCATATGTACCCCCTATGTAATACGGACATAGCCGAATACCATTATATGGGATCATCATTATCAGTCAGTTACAGTCGAACATGCTCTTGGTCTATAAAGAAAATACATGTCGTGCAGTTTCTTCACAAATTACGAAAGAAGTCGTCATATACCGGAAATGCTGTCGCCGCATCATCGCGGTGGTCCCAGCTCCGGGGGACCGTGCGTTTGGAGTTAAGTTAGACACTTCAGATCTGACATCGGCCAAAGTCGGAAGTCCTAATTTAGTTATAATTCTTGAGTTTAGGTCCAACATAGATCTGATTCATTTTAGTTAAGTTTAAATGTGAAATCTTTTGTTATTTTAATTTTAATTTCAATAAAACTTTTAAATAAATACGTTTTTTTGGAACTCCCGATCGAGAACACTATAAGTAACATATAAGCAACATATTGTTTTACAGTAACACGATATAATCAAAATTTAAGTCTTAAGTAACCCCCGAATCGTCAAGCAATGAGCGAGCTGATGATGATGAATTATAGCTAAGAGCACTCTCGATCATGTCAGCTTTCATACAAAAAAAAACTAGATCAAAATCGGTTTATCCGTTTAGGAGCTACGATTCCACAGACAGACACACAGACACACACGACAAACTTTGTTTTATGTGTAAATTTTAACCCTCTCTGTATTCGTCGGGGGTTAAAAGGTACACGTATGTAAATATATATATATATATATATATATATATATATATATATATATATATTAAAAAAATAATATATATATATATATATATATATATATATATATATATATTATTTTTTTATCAACGGTAGGAGGATCCAGTTAATTTTTTCCCGATATCCGTGTTACATTAATGCAGTACGCTATACTATTACATTCTGAGTTGTGGCACTGTTTTGGTCCAACGTTTGGAAATATGAAAATCAGTTTAACTTCCAGATACGAAGCGAAAATACTTGTCCGTGTTTATTTTGTAACTTCCTATTTATTCTGCTGGATCCGTACACAATTTTATTGTGTTTAGTTCGGGATCGGGAGGAAATTTACTAAGAATTGGCTTTATTCCTTCCCGCCTTATGTAGAAACATACAGTACATGTGGATATATCATATATTACACAATTAAATTAATATTATATCCAGCAATAATTCGAGGGATATTGCTCGATTTATATGTAATTGATATTATTATTAATTAAATTGTACGCTATGAATTGCCGAAAAGTAACCTCGGATTCTATTAAATAGCAAGATATTATAGCTATCAGTGTATTCAGTAATTATATACCTAAGATCTAGTCCCAATATAATAATACTGCAAACTGGCATTCTCATAAACGTCAAACCCGTTTTTATTGGTTTTGGATCAATAAAAACTCCAAAAACCATTTTATGGTATCAAGACGATTTATTTATAATTCAATAAAAGTAAAACCAAAGTGTAAGTTAATTACGAGACTTGGGGTTCTGGACACCATCCTAGAGATTTTGTTACTTCAATTTATTTGTTAAGTCCCAAGACTATAATAATATTTTATTATAGATGAGCCAAAAATTTAAAAAGCAATGTATACAAATAAATTTTAATCTGGGGGCACGGGAGTGCCCCCGCCAAGACGAGCCAAGCGAAGCGCAAGGGACCAGGGACACTATCAGACCACCTTTTCTCGAAGTGTTTCGTCGATCTTTTGAACCCTTCATAACTTGGGTTTGGATTATACCAGATAAATGAAATTTTCAGGATATTTTCCCAGTAACGGACTTATTAAACTTGTGAGGATTTGATTGCATAGGCCTTATACTTTAGATTTTATTAACAAAGTTAGAAAACTGAAATTTGGTACGTAAGCCTATATTAGTACACAACTAACATAATAATTGTCAAAATTGGAACTTTTATTTTCCAACCCCTTAAACTAGGGGATGAAAAATTTGTATGACACTTCCGCAAATTTAGACGCTAGAAATCTGAAAATTGTTGTGGGGTTCCGTATCATTAATAATAACAATAAAATGTAATAAAATAACCAGTATTTTTAATCTTTTTCGACATATTTTAATGTGCTTCATCTTAAATAGCAGTATGCGAACGTCCCTTTAATAATTTTAATGTTACTGTAAAATGTATAATTCTCCGTTGAAATTACTAAACAGTCGGGAAACAATAATATTAATATTACGTCAATTAGTTTCCAATACAAGCGGCAAACGATGACATAACTGACAGTTCATAATATACGCGATAGATGGCGCTTTTCTTTAAAAAATATTATGTTTTATCATTAAAGCTATTATTAATTAATTGAAGCAAATAAGCACATCAAAAAACAATATGCTACATATACTTTTTAGTTTTTGTAAATCAAATATTTACAGTATTAATTTAGACAAAACTAAAATCTGGTAAAAAGCGCAATCTAGGAAAACACATAGTGTAACATTCCTATATTGAACTCTCACATCTTAGTTTCTCCAACCTCCGCTAGATGGCGCTGTAAGGACCCTGCAACCTGCTATCGAAGAACCGACATCGATTATATAAGTAACCCTCATAATAGTTGTTCTCTAACAAAGCCACCAGGCTAGTTGTAGTCCGACATAGCTACAGTGGTCTTAAAACGACCGTTAGCGTAGACTATTTCGAAAAAAAATATGTTCTCTTACTTTCACCTAATCAAGTAGGCCACCAGGTTAGTTATAGTCCGACGTAGCTAAAGCGGTCTTAACCCGACCGTCAGCGTAGACCATTTCGAAAAAAAAAATTGTTCTATAACTTATTTTTGCATTCTCATCATTCGCTCATTCAGGAGCGCTGCTTGAAAATTGAACCTTGTACAAAAATATACGCCTCTGTTGTAAAGTCGCTGTTTGACTCCAATCCCCCCAACAATAGCTAATAATTATAATATTATCAATGATACACAATGTATTCAAGCAGTACTTAATTGTACCGACAGATGTCAGCGCTTCGACCCTGCAACACGTTATTCGTTTGTTGTACTTGTAAATATAATACATACAAGATAATAGACTATGTAACAGATTTTTTAACAGAAAGATTCGAATAAAAGTAAGTATATGGGCAACCGAGCTGTGCTTGGAATTATAGAGGTACGAAAAATTATTAATTTAAAAATATATTATATAATAAATTAAAAAAATAATTACATCACAATGGGATTCGAACCACGCGACCAATTACATTTCCACAACGCAAAATCTGATGTCTGACGCTTAGTGGCCATTGACTGACAGTTGACATTGACTGGCGACTTAAAAAAAATACTGTCGTAACAACTTGCAAAAAGAAATGAAATCCCACCAAAAATATATTCATGTTAAAATATTTCCAAGACGATACCATATCACTACTTTACAAATTAACACCTTAGTCAAGATATGTGTCTTGGCCGTTTCGTTCCTACAAGAGTAGTATAACAGAAAAACAGTCAGTGAATTTTTCACCTTACGCCCAAGTCCCTAAATGTAGCGAAATGGCCAGGCCACATATCTTGACTAAGGGGTAGAGTTTGTGAAGTTAGTCTTGTTGAATTAGGGCGTATAGAGTCAGAAACTTGGTTTTACATGAGATCTGATAACTTTTTGACAGTGCGAGTCATATGGTATCGTCTTGGCAATATTTTAACATGAATATGTTTTTGGTGGGATTGAAATCTCTGTTTGTAAATTTAAATTAACAGCTTTTCACTTCGTTAGCGTGGAACAATTAATGAAAACGGAATCCTAGTTTATTTTTTACGGAACCCTAAAATAAAAGTAAACTAAGTTACTCCAAATAACATCAGCTATCTGCCAGTGAATGCCCATTCAAAATCGTTACACACGTTTCAGAGATTAGCCGAAACAAACAGACAGACAGACGGATTTTTAATCTTCCGTTCCGTTTAAAAGAAATTCCGTCCGTCTCGGTAGGTGAAAAACAGTTTATTTGATAGATTAGGACATACACTACAAGATATTACATATATGTAAGCAGACGAAGTTGCGAGCTCCAGCTTGTTTCTAATAAGTTGCGTTAAACATTCATGCTTACTTTATTAATGTTACATAAGTATATAATATTATTAACTCTGTGGTAATACTCTTATTTAGACGACGCGACACAGGAGATCTTCGACCAAGCCGGTACCAGGTTTCCAAAATTTTTACGCTTCAAAATTGTGTAGGTTTCATTTTTCAAAATAGCCTATACCGAGATGAAAATCCTGGATATGAGAATCGATAGCCCACAGTAGACGAACTGAATGCGCCTCATTTCAGAACTCGTATCAAGATGGCAGATTACAGAGATTTTAAGGGCAAGTGCTGAGTTTAAACAATTTAAATAAAAGTTTTAGTATGCCTACTTCTAAAAAGTAGTCAAAGAAATAAGTAAACTATGAATATACTATGGTACTACCTAAAGTAAAAAATATATTTTAAACACACACCAATCGGCATGTGGATAGGTATGCCCATAAGCTGCACCTGAAAACGTAGGTTTAGAAAAGAAAAAGTAATCTAAGTATGTTACAACACCATTTAAGGTTATCCCGATAGTCTAAGACCTCTGCGGCTCAGTGATTACCGAGTTGGCGCCCAAGCCGGAGGGCGCGGGTTCGAACCTCGCTGAGCGAACAAAAAGTGTAGCGAACCAAATGTGTATTAAATATGTGTATCATGGAACGAAAATCTTAAATATCATATGACAATAAATTTAAATATAATCAAAGATCTAGTAGGCAAGGCGGGCAAGATCTAGTAGGTATTAAATACCTACTAGATCTTGCCCGCGACTACGTGCGCGCAAAAGTAAATCCCGCAGAAACCTTATATTTTGCCGACCTAAAAAGTAGTCTATTCAAATAACCTTTTCTGTTACACAGAGTTGGTTAAAATTGAGCACACCCAGATGATTCTATTTTTAGTTTTACGCTACCTCTAATCTCTATAGTATGAAACTATAGTGATGAGATGAAATGATTTGAGCAACCTATAAATCCTTTTTTTTTTCTTCCAATTACTATTAAACATCTTTTAAAGAATTTTATACCGAAGAATGCTTTGTAAACCGTTTCAGCTGAGAGCATTATAAAACTAGAACTCGTGTAATGCTGCCACTTAAATGTAGAAAGACGGAAGGGCGCAGGTGAAGGGGTCAAGCGCCATCGATCGAGATGTCCACTCGCGACATATGGACAGGCGGACTTTTATTGTAAACAGGAGGCGAACGAGCAGACGGATAGCCTGATGGTAAGCGATCACCACCACAGCAGCTAGTACGAGTGCTTTGATTTCACAACGCCTCGTCTTTTGCTCTGAAAGTAGTATTAAAATAATCGAATCTGCAAATATGTATTTATTTAATTGAATATACAGGGGAAACGAGGAGACGGATCGGCTGTTGGAAAGCGATTACCTTCGCTCATGGACACTTGCTACTCTGAAGGAGTGGCAATTGCCAGTCTTAAACTGTTTTAAACATATGAATAGCATTAAAGTTACATTAAAATCAGTAAGTACAATAGCAACAAAGTTCATGCTCGAGCTGTTTCTAAATATTTTCCTTTGTACTAGGACCCCTCAAAATATTTAAACACAAAGGTAGTGACTACAACGACTGCATATTATGCGGTTGAATTACGTATACACGTGACGTAGTGCACACGACTCAACGGCGTTGAAGCGATTTTCATCTTATGCCTGGTCGAGCGACAACTTATTCGATAGTACCTATTTGCAAACATGTGAACAAAATTGTTTTCAAAATCTCATAATTTATCTGTTATGTCCAGATTAGTTCTTTGTTAAAAAAAATCTTTTGGTTATCCAGCGAAGCCGACACGCTTCTAACTACTCGAAAGTTTTGTTAAAAACACACACCAATTTTAACACATCATACTTTTGATTAGCCGTCACATTTTAAAAAAACTTCCAGCAAAAGCTCACTAATTCCAGTCACACTACACTGTAATGAAAGCTTTCTTAAAAGCTAATCTAAGACAAAAGCGTTATTACGACTCGCCCGCGGGTGTGGGACGAATGTTGCCTTTGTTTATTTTAATTTTTTCGCATGGCGGACGCCATCTACAAGATACGTACAGGGTGCTCACTTTTGCTAAGGTGTATGGGGTTATTGAAGTGAAGTATTCAAGAAGTATGTTGAAATGAATAGATCTTTGTTGGGTGGAAAACTGCTACTAAAACTATTGACAAAGTTTTTTTAACATATTTCTATTGTTTTTTTTTAATACCAGAAGTTATTGAAATGTAAATATTATAATAGGTTTGCATGGCTGCAACAAGTGTTTTACACTTAAAGTGTTTTAAGAAGATTATCGTACCTATCAAAGTGAAACTGATAAGACACTACGAAATATATTATTGTGCTTTGCAGAAGTCTTACTCGCTTTTATTTATGTAGAAATACTAGAAAACGAACAGAAGTCTCTTTTATTTTGACTTCCAAAATGAAAAAGCAAGATATTATATTATTTTGATCAATACAATAAATAATGTAACCATAATTTGTCATTAGATTCTATCTACCTTTATCTACGCCAGTTGCTCGTATTTATAACTTCATTATAGTGAATGCACTATAATGAAGTTATAAAGAGAAAGTGTTTAAGTCCACTGACACTTTTTCACTGCGGCTTCTTGACACTACGGCTACTTTCCGCAGCAGCAGTCACAGGAGGACTGAGGTGACAGTTGTCCTATTTGTTAAAGCTGTTCAAACAACCCGAAGGTACTTCAATTATTATTTGTGTTCCGATCCACGACAACATACTAAGTGTGTTGTTAGTTTCTCCGCGACACAATCCGTAAGTCTTTAAGACAACTAATAAAATTCGCGCATAGCTTACGCGATTTTTATTAGTTGTCTTTATTATGATAAATCAATAATCATTATTGTTTTTAACCATAAACGAAAATTATTACAAGATTGTATAAAAAATACAACTATTATAAAACCAAATAATATCCATCCGGGAAATTCGACAAACTCCAAATGAAATGTAGATCATCCTCTACAAGCAATACAGTGATATGACCAAGTCCGATCAGCGACGCGTGACGTCACTGGTCTGGCCAACAATGGCTAATTATATGGTAATTTTTAACTTCTCCAGCACCAAAGGGAAGTAATTAGCGTTTCCAGAGACTGTTGTCCACAACAATACAAGAATAGTTGTAAGGACGTCATTCCCCAAGTAATGAGAGTCTTAGTTTGTGTAGTGATGTGCCTTTCTTTTAACATTGCGAGGATTTTTTATATTTTTAATCTACTGTGTGTGCGAACTAAATGACCAAGAGTTTTTTGGGATATCGTGTTTCCAGTCGTCCCTAATCATAGAATTCTGTTACAAGTGGCAGCAAGTTTTCAAGAAAAAGCTCATTTCTTAATTTGATTCTTTAAACAATGCAATAATAATAATTTATAACATAATAAACACAAAGACCAAATTATTGGCAAGTAGTTCGTATGACGCAGACATTACGTTAGCAGGTGAATTTAGAAAACCGGGTTTTCCAAAATTCTCCTACGCAATGAGGTGACTACATTTTGAATGGAGCAAAATTCTAAGTAAACAATAATAATATTCTATTCTCAAATGACGCTTCTGCAGTGTTCACATTGACCATTTAAACGGCTTACTAGCCGTTTTAACATTTGCACTGATGACTCACTACAAACACGAATATATAATAATATACCAGCTATAAAACGAAACTCGCTTAACAGCGCCGATGAATCGTGCTAACGCACACATACTCACGTGTAAATACGTATAGGCGTAAATTCAACCACGTCTGCAGTCGTTGCGGTCGTTTTCTTTGTGTCTAAATACTTTGAGGCATCCTAGTGCATAGGAAAATATTGAGAAACAGGTCGAGCAGAAAATTTGTCAACAACAAACATTATTATAAAAATTCAATTTTCAATTATTATTTTCAGGGAGCACCCCTCCATCCCTAGCGGGCAGCGTTATGGTTTGACAAAAATGTTCCATGTTTTCAGTACAACGTCGCCGATGGGCTCGTCAGCTGGAACAATGCTCGGGCCAGTCACAGCAGCACCACACGCTACTCGCTACTGCAATTTGTCTTTTGTGTGTTTTCACGTCATTTATAATAACGCAAGTTTTTCATAATGCAGACAATTCCCTCGTGTGAACAAAACATTAGCCATTGTTTTTGTGGATCTAATGCGTCGGACCTGCTGGCGTGCGCGTTGTGACGTGACACACTTGCTCGCAACGATGCAAACGTTTCATAAAATGATTTTGAAGTCTCCGGATTAAGTACATCGTAGGTAAAATCTAGCTCCAAAATAAGTTTAAGTTTTTACTCTTTATTTTTGTAACTAGCTTTTCGCGCGACGTAGATCCTCATTCCACCCCCGTGGGGTGCGTATTTTGTAAAAACATTTTTAACGGATTTCTGCTTTATAATGCATAACAAAATTAAACGTAATCCGACCAGCTTCACTATACAAACTTTGGACCCCCATTTATCCCTTTCATGGGAATGATATTCAAAAAACTAAAATACGTACTAAATAACTTCATGGAAATCGGAATAGATTTAATTTTTTTCATACAAACTTTCAACCCTTATTTTACACCCTCGGACGGTGAATTGTAACAAACCTAGAAACACGTATTTAATTAATTAATAGAATAAAATTAAAAAATACATTATTTAAGATCATGAATCTCAATTTTAATCGAAATCAGTGCAGATTTAAAGATGTTCCATACAAATTTTCAACCCCTATTTCACCCTTTTACGGGTGAAATTTTAAAAAACCCTTCTTAATCTGCATTATAAATGAAACTATAGTCCAAATCTCACGTTTCTACTATTAGCGGCTACGGCTGCGCGAGCGTCTGTACGTCAGTCAGTCAGCGGGGACATCTCCTTTTATATATATATATATATAGATAAAGTTGTTCAAACTGTTTAATATTTCTTCCCTAACACTAATAGTCACTGGCTGTGATCGCCGATAACATCAACCACTCTCATTTACAAATACGTCAAAGGATACATCAATAAATTATCATATGGTTTATCTGCTGAAACCTTGGGGCAAATGGAGCCTTTCGACTCAAAGGCCACTATCAAAACGCAAATATCTCACGTAGGTGTCCCGTAATGCACACATCTGAACTGAAGCTGCTAATATTTCAAGCGCGACCAGCGCTCGGCTTTCGGTTATTTGCCAACATAATTCTGCATCCTTAACCTATAAACCACACCTTATGTCCTACGTGGCAAGGTTTACTTTCGTTACGGGTGGCTCAATAGAGTGGTAAAGCTAAGTTGGGCGGTCAAAGTAAAGATAGCGTTTACGGAGCGAGCTGTGGTCGCGGGTAGTTTGAAATATGCAGAGGTGGTATTGAGTGCGACCTGTACAAAGGAGGCAAGGTAAGACAGTCGGTCCGTGTGGAGACGCTTCGTGCTTGCAGGTACGGCGTGTGCCCGTTGTTGTACGACACGATAGATATTTTAAAACAATAAAACATTTCATCCACCATCACTGCAATTAATTTTAGGAGAGGACAAACTATAGCTGCCTTGAAACCTTCGCTATTAAATCACAAGAAAAACGACTTGCTTACGTTTATTATTACAACTTTTGCATTTGATATCACGCTTTACTGAATAGCTTGCACGCCGAATGCTTTGGCACTAATGGCGAGCCAGTGGAGAAATACCACGGCATCAAAAAAGCTTGTAACGTACATCGCGTGAGTGTATGTACGAAGCCTAAGTGCCGTTAATTTTCTGGTGGTTCCTCTGGTACTTGCTATAATGACAGCTTAAATCGATTACTATCAGGCTATACCTTTGCACGTTTGTTGGTCCTACTCACAAATTCTATGAATATATTACACTATAAGAATGTGAAGTTTTATAATCAAATTGTAATATCAAGATTTTCACTCCGTGTCACAAGTGGTATGTGACAATGGACCCGCGCGCCGTCCTGAGGGGCCGACGTGTGTCCTCACAAAGTGACCGCTATTAAACATGCAGCAGTGCTCCGGAGACGATGATTAAAATACTGTACGTTATATCTCTGTGCATTCCGCATGTAAGTGTGGCGCCGGCGTTATAATTACAGGTATTTACATGTATTTACCTCTGAGCCATTAAGTATGTATCGAACACTCAGGGTCAATTCATACAAGCTCAGAGTCGAAGAGCAGCGAAATTCTGAAATTTGATATAGCAAATTCACCCTTATATCCACAATGTAATGTTCATTCATTCGCGCGTCGGTACGCAAGCGAGCCTGATTGGATTCGCGCGAACGTAAGTGCCGATGACGCGAATCAAACTCGTGATTCGCTTTCAGTGCGCTTCGCTTCGATTCTGCGCTTATATGAACTGACCCTATGAAGACAAGATCCTTTAGCCAAGTTGTCATCGCTAATTACAACGACGAAGTTCGAAAACAAAAATGCATGTGATTTGATCTAAGCACAGCTAAGGTGACTTAGGCATCGCTATGTTACTTCGACACACACGAACTTCGTCGTCGTTATTAGCGATGGCATCTTAGCTAAAGGCTCTGGTTACGTAGCAGTATGTATATACAATATCGGTGAAGTCCCTGTTCGACCAATTCATAAACATTTTCTCGACGGACGCCTCAAACTATTTAAATACAAAGGAAGAGACCGCATTGACATACGTGGTTGAAGTGCACACGTGAATATGTGTGCGTGCGCTCGATTCAGCGACGGAGTAAAGCGATTTTGACCTTATGCCTGGTCGAGCGGCAACTTCTTGTATAGTACCTCAAACCGGTGCCCGATGCCTAGGCATTACAAGATACCATCAAACGAGCATTAGCAAAAAGCGTGGCGTCTACAAGGAATTAATGCAAAACAAAAGTCGCTATCGTGGGCCGGCGTGGTGCCTGGTGGGCGGGCGCAGTAAATTACGGCATGGGCGTCAACCCACCGCCATGTATCAATCAGGAGCGGATTTATGGGACAGGCCGCAATCGTTAGCCTCCGCGACGAAATGTGTTACTGTTATCCGAAGTCTTCCCCCTGTTTGCTACTAATTTACCGATGGATTTTCACAAAAAAAAAAGAAATATTTCTTCTCTTATCTTCGATTAAATCCAGGCGCCTTATGTTATCTTATTTTTGGATGCCACGATGTAGTACTTAAAATGGGCTACGACGCAGCAATCTGAATACACTTTGAATCGGGGTTATCAAGCTTATTTTCTAAGAAGTACATAAATGAAAATTCTTGTGATACTGTCTGGATTTATAGTGTCTACTTAAAATAATTTATTTTATTTTGTAGTCTCTAAGTTTATATATAAAAATTTTCCATTTTTAGAAAATAAGCTTGTTAACGCCGATTCAAATTTTTAGTTTACATTTCTTTGAATAAATTATACATGACAGTGAACAATGAAACCTGTTTTTACTCAAACAATTTAGCTCCCACCGAAACGTGACGGAGCGCGCAATTTTTGAGATAGCGATTCCGAAGTGTTATTTTAATAACCTAACCAAGAGCATGTAAGGACATGTATAAGGAGGGTTCCGTAATTATCACCGCGCAAAAGGTTTTCTTTGAATTATTCCAAAAGTTATTGTCTGATTTCGCTAAAAATAAGTATCCTAAAGAGCTTTTAACATAATCTATAATAATGGAAAGTCACAAGATTATATCTTCTATACTTTAGAAATGCCAGGGGGTACCAAAGTATAAACCACTTTGGAAGCCGATTACTCGAAAATGGTTGACTTTGTAAATAAGTCGTGTATAAAACGATATCCCACACAATGGGGTAGAATGAAAAATGTTTCTCATCCCCACTTCACGTGTATGGAGAGCTAGCCCTAAAATGTAAAATTATTATTATTTTATGATTCCAAAACCGAGATCTACATACAATCTTTAACTATACACAATTTAATCAATTTGTATTTATAATTACAGAAGCCAGAAACGCGGACAGACAGAAAAACAGACAGACGGACGGACAGAGCGAAATTATAAGGGTTCCTTGAGAATTACGGAATCCTAAAAATGGCTTGCCGCGTCGCGATTCGGTGTGAATCAACATGTTAGAAGAAAATACAGTCGATTACATTTCTTTGAAAATATGACACCATATAAGTGATCAACGCTCAAACCTATTATCCTGGCAATGTAATGCAGGATTCAATGGACGCTCGTCAATGGCATTGTTGCATTGTGTTGTCATGACGCTGGAAAAACACCGCACCGCTCATTTCCTCACGTGACGCACTGCCGTGACACGTGACAGTGACTTGACGCAAGACACGTGACACACTGCCGTGACACGTGACGGTGACGTGACGCAAGACACATGACACTGACGTGACGGATCGTTCGCTCAATTAATGGTTTTGCGAGCGGATTTTTGACCGCCACTTTGCTGGCGTTTGAAAATCAGCGAGGGACTGAAAACTTACAAGCTTATGCCCGTGGCTCCGCTCGCGTTAATATAGCATCCCACGGGAACACCGTACTTTTCGGCATAAATAGTAGCCTATGTGTTAATCTAGAACTTACCTAAGCCTAACCCTTAACCATAGGAATTTTCGTCAAAATCCATTCAGTAGTTTTTGCGTGAAAGGGTAACAAACATCCAACCATACATCCATACATCCATCGATTCTCGCAAACTTTCATATTTATAATGGTAGTAGAATTATCTTCGAATAAAGTATTATTTTTAGCTATTATTAATATTATTGCAATAACTATATTTTGTTGATGTGGTGTTAGTAAAAACAACAAGATTTGTATAGTTCAATTAAACTTAAATATAATTAGTTGATAACTATCAATCTATTAGGTACAAAAATAATTACATGTAATAAACATTTTGAAGCACAATCATTTGTATTTAATTTCATCATAAAATTCTAAGTTTCTCAGCTATAAAACAGAATAGACCATCGATCCAACCGTGAGTGTATTGTTCATAAATCTGTCGTAAGTAACTGGCAAGTGAAGTTATGACGTCGAAAGTAATGGCTAAGTTGTGACGTAACTAGTTAGCAATTGCAGTAAATACATCGAGCTAGAGACCTCGAAAACACGAACAAACTAAGGGTCAGTTCACATCGAAACGTTAGCTAGTAGGTATGCGATGTAAATGCTAAACATCGGAACCCCAATTCTCGTAATTAACTCACACTTTCATTTTGCTTTTATATAAACTGAGTTTATCTTCTTGATATCATAAACTGATTTTTATAGTCCTCAAGGAGTTTCGACCGATAAAAACGGGTTTGACGTTGGTTTGACGTTTATGAGACTACCGTTTTGCAGTTTTAACATATGATCGATCGATATGACGGGACTGGATCGTAACTGTATTATTGCCGGAGTTATTTAGCAGATTCGACCGTCGGATTCCGGTGCAGTTTAATGGACTGAGATCTCAGGCCCGCTTGACTACACGTATGCGGAGTAAAGGTTTGCATCCTTACTGATAAAATATCATATATTATGTAGGGTCAATTCACACCGAAACAAAAAGATACGCAACATAGCGCTTCATTTTTAAGATAGCTATTCAAAATTGGACTTATTAATTTCACAGGATACACGTTTCATTGTAAGAGTTCGAATGTCAGGTTGCATAGCGCTGCACAGCGCATGTGCAGTGTATGACTGACGTCTTAAGAAACGTGTATACTACACAAAATGTAGTGAATAAAGTTCCGTTTTAAATAGCTGTCTTAAAAATGCAGCGCCGCGTGTCATCGCGATGTGATGTGACCCGAAGAGTTATTACTTTTTTTTATAACAAATTACTACTTTTGAATTACAAAAAGCTCTCCGGCAATGCATATTCCTTTTTTACGAAATTGAACCAGTATATCATTTCATATGCAGTATAGCATATCGCCTAATGGAGAGCTATGCAGAGAGCAGGCGAGACCTGAGCCCTAGTAGTCGACGTCAGTCTGTGTTGTTATTCACATTTATGAGACATTCGTCTCGGAGACAATTTATGACGACACCAGATTATTCTAGGACATTATCTCAGCAGTGTATCACGGCCTTAATTAAAAGCGACGCGTTACACGCCACTAACTCTCTCGGACCACCGCGAGATTTGTCGCCGCCATCCATCGTAGACGACGGGAGCGCGGCGTAGCGACGTAGCGACGTCGGCGTAGAACGACGTGCCCGTAATGAAATCTTCACTATCTCTACATTTGAATAACAATTATGCGTGTTTATCTCCCGTTTTCATTGAGCTTATAAACTTAACATTATTATTATGTAGCGAAATGAAAAGTAATGTATCTTTCTGTGTTTTTATTACTACTTAGGATTTAATATTATATTATACAAAAACAATTAGAAAATCTACAACTCCGTATAATTTTTAGGGTACCCAAAGGGTAAAAACGGGACCCTTTACTGAGACTGTTTGTCTGTCCGTCCGTCTATCACCAGGCTGTCTCCTTAACCGTGATAGCTAGACAGTTGAAATTTTCACAGATGACTTTTTTTTGTTAAAAAAGTAAAAGCCGATTAAAATAAATATTAAACGGGGATTAACAACAAGCTTGATTATTTTGCCCTTCGTCCGATTCGCACTTGACCTGTTTTTTTCAAGTATATTCAAAAATATCAAAAAATCATGAATGGTCAAAGTGAAATTCAAAAATCTTTAATCAAAGTCGGTATTTTTTCACTTTATACACTTTCTGAACGTCGGTCTACATGATTCCAGCCCCGGTTCGGGAACTAGCCCGGCGAGACTACTACTCATACTACTGTATCCTGCGTATACTGTGGTGAATTTTTTATGTATTAATAATGTATTGTTTTAAAGTTACATAAATATCTTTATGGATGTTTATGTATGTTTTGAAACAATAAAAGATTTATTTATTAATTACTAGCTTTTGCCCGCGGCTTCACCCGCGTGGAATAGTGTTCTTGGAGGGAAAAACTTCTTTCCAACCGGCCGGTACAGCCGCGCCGCAACCGCTATGTCCGTGCATTTTAAATCTATATATTATATATATCTATTGAAAAAATTCGCAACAAAATCCGTTGCGTAGTTTTAAAGATCTAAGCATACATAGTGATAGACAGAAAAAGTGACTTTGTTTTATACTATGTAATGATACCTACCTACCTACATCGGCGATACATAGAGCGCCAACAGTCGCTTTACATGTTTCACATCAAAAAGTTTAATTAATTTTCGTCTTCGTTGACCGAAAGTAGCGTCAGCATTTTAGATGTCCAGCCAGGTCAAGTATTAATTACCGGACCCAACTTGTGTAAGGTCAGCATGTGATACTTACCGGGTAAGCGAGACTTTGGCACTTTTGATATTTAATTAAAAATTATGTCAGTCATAATAAAGATGCTAACTACATTACGTTATACTGTAGTAAATCCTTATTATTAAGGTTCCGTAGTACAAGGAACCCGTACAGTTTCGCCCTGTCCGTTCGTCTGTCCGCCTTGCTAACTTCTGTCATTAAACGAATATAAATTGATGAAATTTAGTACATTTATAGATTGCGTATAGACTTTACATAAGGCATAATACATTAATAAAACCTTACATTTTGCATCCTCAAATACGACTTTTCAAATGGATGTGAGTTTCCATACACGATTTTTTTTCAAAATGAACTGTTTTCGGGTAATCGGCTTCAAAAGTGGTTCAAAAGTTGCCCCCCCCCCCCCCCTCTTAACTACAACTTCTTAACTACAAGAGGTAGAAATTTGTAATTTTCCATGCTGATAGATCATGGTAAACACTCGTTAGGAAAATTATATTGAGCAAAATGTGGTAATGACTTTTGAAGCAATTGAAAAAAAATATCCTGGCATGCTCTTGGAAAGGTTATAGTAATAAAAAGGCGTATAAAGGCTACGTATAAAATATAAATTAATGTCCTCGAGTTATTACAATTGTCATTTATTTCGTATTATGTACTAGATGCAGTTTGATATACTCGATCCAGCAGTTTTGGAGCTATTTCAATGCAAAGAAACAAACATACAAACAAGCAAACAATAAAATTTTTCCTCGTTTATAATATTAGTACACATGTATTTGCGTCAGTTCTAAAAATCGTACAATATCGCACGTCGAATGCACAAAAATCACGGCATATAAACCGTCAGTCTTAATATGGGGCGGTTTGATAGTCAAATTTGTCGCTGGCCAACTACTCGGTTTTCGCATTTATTTATTTGACAAAAAAAAAGAAAAAAAAAACTGCGAGCCAGTATCAATGGCGCAATCAAAGTTTCTTCTTTTTTACACCATTCATATAATTTACGATGGGTTTTCGGTGTATGAATTGTGATATGTGTTGAATATGAGTTGCACGGATATGTATTTTTGAAGTGAATGTTTTTTGGGAGATTTGAATTTGATGAAACGCAAATCCGACAGTGAATTTCATAAGTCATTATAATAACCCTCAATTTCCTACTTGATGTCGCCCGCGGCTCCTACCGCGTAAATACAGTATCCCATATTTTTTCAGGATAAAAAGTAGCCTATGTTCTTTCCCTTATCTACTCTGTATACATATATGCCAAATTTCATCAAATTCGGTAAAGTAGTTTCGGAGCCTATTCAATGCAACATTCAAACAAACAAATCTTTCCTCTTAATTTAATATTTAGTATCGGGTATCTCACGGGAATACTGTACAAAGTTGGGAAAATTTTTTCGGGATAAAAAGTTGCCTATGTTAAAAGAATCCATCCTCAAAAACTTTCACATTTTTAATAGATAGTGCGGCATCGATTGACACTAGTAGGGGTAACTGGTAACTTTGTTTCTTCAAAATCTATAACTTTCATTGTTTTATAAGCGGATTAAAAAAATTGGTAAAAAATTTAAGGTTTCACTTCGGTTGCGTGCGAACTGTAGGCTACTTTTTAGTTTCAAAAATATTATGTTTTACTTGAAATGTTAATCTAAGTCTTTGAATGTTTCGTACATTTAATTAAGAAGTGCTGTTGGCTATGTTTGTAAAAGTTAAAACCGTCCAAATGATTTATAAAAATAACAAATCATTATGTTTTTCATCTTCGAGTATTCTGAAAGACTAATTAAACAAATCTTGCTGTAGAAAATAGAAATAGCCACGAATCAAGTTGAAACACTATATTTTGTAACGTACAAAACTATTAGTTAACTGAAACTTTTCAGTGGGCCTAGCAGAAACATTTGATAGCGGCGTAAACGTAACGTTATCGAATGAGAATTGTACGAAAATCTGTCAAAATCATGACAGCGCACATACATGTTTCATTCGATAAAGTTACGTTTACGCCGCTGTCAAATGTTCCTGCTAGGCACCCTGGTCTAGCATCTTTAGCACAGCAGTAACGTTCTCGTGTGCCGGTCTTTTACCATCTTGAAGATATTCTTGTTGGCGCCGTGGTCCACACACGGCTTAGAGCTTGGCTCTCGACTCCGGAGTTCGTGGATTCGATATCCACGTTCGCGTTGGAAGTTTCAAGTTAGATTAGAAAAATGCAGGCTGATCACCTGATTGTCTGACAAGAAAGATGATCCATGCGTCGGTCGTGTCGTCATCCGTCCCACTGGGTAACGAGAGTAAAGGAAGAGACTCGATATGTATTGGGCACCCACTTGGGCCCTATAGAATAACTCCTGCGTAGCTGGACTGGTTTCAATGAAACCGACCACAGTCTCCGAAATCGGTGTGGGGAGGTATTATATCCTTGATGGCTAGATATATAAATAGATAGATAGAAAACTTTATTTACACATTAAAAACAAATTATAATAATTATATTTAAATTACTTCATACGAGACAGTAGACAATATATCTTTCAAAAATGATTCGGTGTGATAAGCGACTGCATAAATCGTATTCAATTAATGCAAAAAAACTGGTGTGGAGCTCTAGAGGTTAAAAAACCTCCCATCAGTTACATTTGGGCCTGTCAGCTCTATTGACAGAGGGCTGATTGTTATTTTCGGCCGGTTATAGTTTGCAGTTGTTTTCCCGTCTATCTATCCTTTATTAATATATTAATACGTGAAGCAAAAACTTTCAGTACACTTTTACGGGAATTTTGCAACCGGAGAAGTATGAAACTTGGGCGGTAATATTAGATAATGTGAATTGTGAAGAAAGGTGTGCAGAAAACTAATATGTTTATAATAATGCTATTTATATTTATATATATTATTTAATAAAAAAGAAATACAAGCAACGTGAATTTTTAGCTGTCTTATAAGTTGTACGGAACCTTCGTGCGTGAGTCCGATTCTTTCTAGTACATTATTATGGAGTGGATAACTGCCACATTAGTTGTTTCACATCAAAACACACAATACAAAAACTTGTATGTAAAATATCCGATTGCCGAGACAAGCTGCGTCCGACACATAAAGAATGGAGCTCAAAGTAAATAATTAGTGCCCAGCGGCGCCGCCAGAGGGCGCTATAATTTTTATTCAATTTTTCTAAAATTCGATATAATGTGTATTTAGTATTAGCTACAGTAATAATTTTTACTATTCCTATTAGGTATAATCATTTGCCGTGGAATTTGCCTATAAGTTCGTAGCTTAGCCGACATTTGAGGGTAAATTTTGGAAAACTTTAAGAGACTCCTACTTTTACTATATGAGCCCGGTTTACATATTATGATGTATGATTTAGGTAGTTGGGTTATATTTTCTTATAAAAATTGGAGTTATTAATTTTTCTAAAGGTGCTGTCTATATGAACAAATTAATTAATAGAAAGGCGGCTAAACACCAAAAACCTGAAGTGCAGGGTAAAGCGCAAATGATTGTACTGACATCTCATTAGCTTAGCGGGAACAACGCGCCTCGGGCCGTGCTGTGTGGGGCAGGTCACTGGCGGAGGCGGGTGGCATACGTTAGCTGAGACATATATAGATATATAAATTACATAAGCTGAGACGAAATAAAAATTTGTCCGGAATGAATATGTGGCAAGACATGCATGCGGTTTGACAGCATATTGACCTCATTACAATTCGATTATTAACCTAACTTTACCTCTAGATATCTGAAGATAATGTAATTAATAAAACTATCTACTACATTTTAGTCAAATACATTAATTAATTAATCTCATAAATACTAATTGTTTTTGTTTCAAATCATTGCTGGTGTAATTTTTTTAAACATCGAAAAGTAACTTGACTAAAGAAAGAACGACGACAGTAGACAAATAGGCCATTAAAATATATAAGAGCCACGGAATAAAATAAATAATATATCTACCGCATAAAAGGTTGTAATTAGGTAGATACTAGTGAAATGATTCAATTGATTTATGCTAAAATGCAGATAAAAAAGTCGACACGGTAATCGCTTCCGCTGGCGCCTATACCCTGTACCATTGAACAAGGTAGGTTCAGCATACATCTGTATTTTTGCCCGATCAAAGGAAACTTGTGTGTGACGGCCTTTGAACCGATAATCAAATTAGCAGGGCTTCCTTTTGAGGGAAAAATATGTCTATCAGTAGACCGCGCGGTTTGATCTCTCATTACCTAATCTATTGCGGGGGTTAAGTTTGTATTTCTTTTATTTTCTGTTTTTTTTTTATTTTTATTTTTATTTTACTAAAAATATCGCGACGAGGGAAAGACGTTTATTAATAAATCTTTCCGTAAAGAAAATATGTGTGTTTTATTAATTTAGTTTTTTTGTAATTTATCAATTACTAGATTTTGCCCGCGACTTCGTGTGGAAAACCCGCAGGAACTCCTCAAAATGACATACTACTTTGCCTCAATGCAAAGTAGTCCTACTTATGTCCTTTCCCGTGGTCTACTCTATATCTGTGCCTGGTGCCAAATTTAATCAAAAAGTAAGTCCAGTAGTTTTTCAGCCTATTTAATGCATCCAAACAAGTAAATCTGTACACGTAAATACGATACAATATTAGTATATTATATTAGTATTGATTGTGTAGCTTTTGAAATCTTTATGAATTAAATTGTCTTTCAATTTAACCAATATTACAATAAAACTTACATCGTTAATATTTTAAACGGTATTAATTTATAAAACAATAAGATAATCTGCCATCTAAATTCTCAGCACAGATTCAAAGCAGCACACTGTCGTAACCTATGAACAATAACAGCTACTCAGCTATCGGCGAGAACTTCACCCCAATTTAATTTGTTTTGCTGATTTAGTGACTTCACATGACGCCCTATCGAATGTCAACTCATAATAGCAGTGCGAGCCCTAAGGCCCTAACTCATGTCTCAACTAAAAATGCACCTCATCATCTGGGTACTAAGGTTGATCTTCAGGTGAGTTTGTGATACTTCAGGGTTGTCAATATCCAGCATAATACATATTTGAGTCACGATTCCATTTTATGAGTAATTCCATAACTTTGTATGTGAATTCGGGATCAGGTAGACAGTTACAGGGACATATCTCTGCGAAATCTGAAGCGGGGATTGGAAATCTTATAGATATTAAGGTTTTAAAATTATCCAAAATTTGTTCAAATCTTTTGTAAACGTTTCCGGACGGTTTTAGGAATCCGTAATACTCATCGAACCCTTATAGTTTCGCCCTGTCCGTCCGTCTGTCCGTCTGTCTATCTGTCCGCTCTTGTAGCTTCTGTAATTATAAATATAAATGGATGAAATATATCGCGCAGGAACCATACGTTTTGGCGCTATAAAAAGTAGCCTATGTCCTTCATCGTGGTCTAACCTACATCTGTGTCAAATTTCATCAAAATCAGTTCAGTACTTTCGGAGCCTATTCAATGTAAACAAACAAACAAAAAATTTTTTACTCATTTTAATATTAGCATAGATTTATTTTAATGAATGCAGAAATTAATTACCTAAAATATTTATTATTTATTACACAATTTGACATTTAAAATATGTTTGTGTTACAAAACACCGATAAATGTATTTAATAAAATGTAATTTATTTTTATCTTATTTAAAATAGATGTTTTAAAATAAGAATAGTTTTATATTTTAGGAGTGGCTCTCCATACCTGTGAAGTGGGGATGAAAAATTTTTTTTCATCCTACCCCATCGTGTGGGGTATCGTTAAATAGGTCATACATAAGCTCCTTACAAATTCAACTATTTACGAGTAATCGGCCTCCAAAGTGGTTTATAAGTTGGTGCCCCCCTGGCATTTCTAAATTATAAGACTTAAAAACTTGCGAATTTCCATGCTGATAGATCATGCTAAATACTCTTTAGGAAAATTATTTTGAACGAAATCGGACAGTAACTAATTTCGAACCAGGTAATTAAAAAAAAAAACCTTTTACGCAGTTATAGTTCGCTCGTCTACGAAAATCGTATAATACGGTAGTAGGTATTTTGGCAGTTATAGTTCGCTCGTCTAAGCGGGGGGCATTGCCATGCCCCCAGATGTGATTGAAAATCGTATAATACAGTAGTAGGTATTTTGGTTTGTGGTCGCTTTTTTTAAACACGGATAAAAATGACCAATGTCTTTTTCAAATAAATAGGAACCATCCATCCATCCATCCTCACAAATGTTCACATTTATAATAGTAGTAAGACAAAGCAATACCTTTAACAATTTCTTAAAATATATTGCCAGTTAGATATTTCATAAGTTACTATTAAGTATTGAGTATTGACCAATGATGAATTTATAATTGTGATAAACATAGTATTGATCTGTAATGATGATAATATCTTATAACGACTATACAATAGGATATAATATTACGTATTCAATATATAATATATCACCTCATTCGTTAAAATCGGATCAGTAGTTTAGGCGTGACGGTGACGCAAGATTGTAATATTACGAATAAATTGAAATTAAATTGTACGTCTGAACTGAACATCTAAAGTTATCAAATCTGATAAACTCTCGTTGAGAACACGTGTGTCTCTGTAATGGTACTGTATAATTGAAACCCTAATTCTCTTATATTTTACATAATTTCATATTATATTCTAATAGATATACTATTGGTATGATAAAAATAAATTATAGGATATAATATCTTTTTAGGGATCCATGTCCGTCCGTCTGTGTGTCCGCCCTTATATCTTCTGTAATAATGAATTCACCTAAACGGATGAAATTTGGTACAGTTACAGATTGTGTATAGATTTAGGGTTTGGTACCATAAAATAATAATAATTGTATACTTTGGGGTAAATAGTTTAGGGAGGGTCCATATATGTGTCACGCTAAAAATTCTGGGAAAATTATTTTGAACGAAATAGGCCAATAATTTTGGAAGTCATTTAAAGAAAAACTATTCCGCGTTGATAGTTACGGAACCCTCCTGAGACCCTGACCGACGACCGACTTCAAAAAAGGAGGAGGTTCTCAATTCGACTGTAGTGCACGGTACTGTAGTAGTCAGAACTTTCGACTGGGTGAAGAGATTTTGAAGTCATGGAGTTTTTTTTAAAGCTGGTGCTTCCCGTGTGGTCGCATTTCAATTTGGTCCAGTTCTGACATTGGTATCTATGAGAAAACCATATAATCATTAAATTTTTACTTTGGAAGTCGGTTTTCAATTATCGGTGTCACATTTTTCCTCTCGCTTTCTGGGGGTCTAAAAAGGCCACTTGAGGTGTTTCATATTATGTTACATATATTTTTTTTCATACAAAAATCGTGAAATGGTAAAATGGCTACATGATTTATCTGATGTCATCATATTAGAAAACATCGATTTTGACTGTTTTCAATAGAAATGGGTCAAATGGCTCACAAAATATGAGTTGAAAAAAAAATATGCAACATATGTGGTCATGTTGCTAGTATTATGTTGGTTAAAGGTGAGAAGTTACACATCGACTTATATGTGACTATTTCAATTAGAACACAGCTAAATATACAAACTCCTATGATAGGTTTGGCTAGAATACTGAAGCTCAAATTCTCGTAATTAACTTACACTTTCATTTAACTTTCATTGAATTATAAATGAATCGTCTTTATATCATAAACTGATTTTGGAGTGTGGACCAATCTAACGGGTTTGACGTTTGTTTGACGTTTATTAGAATACCATATACTAGTATACCACAGGAACACTGTACTTTTTCAGAACAAAAAGTAGCATATAATATGTTAATTCAGATCTGAAACTACTATCATAAGAATCCGTTCAGTAAATTTTGCGTGAAAGAGTAACCAATCATCCATCCCTCCATCCTCACAAATGTTCACATTTATAATAGTAGTAGGACAAAGCTATTTCTTTAACAATTTCTTAAAATATATTGCTAGCTAGATATTTCATAAGTAACTATTAAGTATTGAGTCTTGATCAATGATGAAATAATTGTGATAAACATCTTATTGATCTGTAATGATGATAATATCTTATATCTACTGAACAATAGGATATAACAGTCACGAGTTATCTTGTAATAATTAAAAGTTAAAAACTAAAACCCGACCTATGTTACCCGGGGCCATTATTACGTATATATTGACACCTCATTCGTTAAAATTGGATCAGTAGCTTAGGCGTAACGGTGGAACATACATAAATAGGGGAGAGCGGGGCTGGTTTCAACGGAGGTAAGAATTTACAAGCTGATTTCCGCTAAGCGTAAAGTGTTAAAAATATGATACTCGGTTTTGTGACACTTTATACAACGCCGAACGAGTCCTGACTCCTGACTTGTTAGTTGCCAACCGGCCGTCGCTTGTAACAGTTGTGCGCAGCGACCTCAGATTGACAGGTAAGCGATTTATTTTCTGAAGTAAAAGATGTGACCTCGGGGCTAAATTGAGTAGGGTAAGCATTAACGTGTTAATGCCTACCCCGTGTGAATTCGGTATTAACCGAGTGTTTTTTTTACAATACATATGTTTTTTTACAGAATGAGAAACTACAAAAGGAAGACTACAAGGAGGTCCACATCTCAGGAAGTCACGTTTTCGAGCTGGCAGCTAAGGAAGTTCTGGAAAAAACACAAAATATACAGATGTTGCTGCTGAATACGACATTTGTGACACATGTGACACTGTTTGTATACGTAAAACAAAAACTAAAAAATACCCAAAGACTGTCTCAGACTGAAAAAACATACGTTTAGACATAAGGTTTAAAGGCTGTGTTTTGTCATTTGTGGGCTCAAAAACTTTAAAACTCAGTGATAAATCAAGTACTAACTATAAAAGATAATATTATTGTACCTCGTTGAGACTCTTTATAACTGTTAACACTTAAAAAGTTTATGTAACTTTTAAATATTAAGTAAAAATTTTTGGACAATTTTTGTAGACTAACAAACTTTAATATTCAATAACTGTTAATTAATGTGGATTTAAAAGTATCTACATACTATATTCTTCCAGTTCCTATCATAAAAAGTACTGATTTGTTCATTTCAATTGAAAATCTTTAACATGAATGACTTTTATTTAATACTGTTAATAATTGCCCCCTACGTTAATACTTACCCCAGCTCCGTTCATATTTACCCCAGATACGGGGTATGTTTTAACAAATGATTTTATTGGATTTTATGACTCTGTTTCTGAAAGTACTTACCTAACTGATTGTTTTTGTTACCTGTTCCCAGTTCCTAACTTATATCAAAATGAATAAAAAAACAAACAAGAAAACTTAATTATCATTGAAAATATGAACCATATTACAAAATGTGTTAGCAAAATTTTGAGTATAAGTAATTATTATGTGTAACACAACTGTATATTTTATGTATACGCAAATTATCATAAAATCTTGAGTGCAATAGCTTCAAATTGTGCAATGAATTCTAAAGGTCTATCTTAGTACGTGGACCGCGAATATCTAGATTTTTTAAAGATCTAGATAACCAGTGTAACAGTTACACAATACCTATTCCAGTTAATTCTGCATGCGTGACGCGTGTGTCATACGACCTGACCATTCTTAGGCCGCTGCCTCGTATTTTGCGGTGAGCGGCGTGACAGCAGCGGCGACCACGCCGTAGTCACCGCCTGACAGAAGTACATTTCTGACGAGCGGTGATTATGTCGTATGTATGTTATGGAGCCCTTTAACCGTAACCGAAACTATCGGATATCCGAAATAAATAACTATACATAACTTCGGATAGTTTCCGAGCATAAAAATAAGACTTTATTGTGATATTATGTTTATTTTTCAGGCCAAGCTTTTTAGGCCAAATAATTACTTAAACTTGTTCGTCATATACCGTAACCGAATTTATCCGAAACAAACGGTCATGTCTGCAATGGCGCCCGCCTGCGCGCGTCGCCGCGCCGGGTATTCACAAGATATACGTTGTAATAAGAAAATCACTGACTATGTTGATCAACTCGTAAGTTATGAGCCTAATTTGGCCTTTAATAAAAATGTTGAAAATAACTTCGTCTCTCGTAGGTGCTATTGTTCTTATCAAGAAGAAAGAAACCAATAGACCAACGTTCAACAGTCTTCAAAGGGTACAATCGTTAGTGCAAGCGCGCACTGGCAACAAAATTGCCATTGTCGCCCACCATTTGCATTCATCATTCGTCTGCTATTCGTGGCTAAGGGCTCAGGGGGCTCAGTCAAGGTGACGTCTTTAATTACAATCACGAAGTTCGAAATCAAAATGTGTGGTGTTGAGTATTAACTTATCGCACGCTGTGTACCTTACTGAAAATTATATCAATCCCATATATTTTTCATTTCGAAGATCTTCATTGCAATTAACGACGGCATGTTGGCTGAGGAGTCAGTTCTTTTAGTACTGAAATAGTGTTCACTAGGTCGTTATTGCGAAGCTCTCCTATGTGGAATAATCACAGCAGTTGTTACGATACTATATTACTTTAATGGCGTATTTTATTACTGGTCATGTCAAGGTTGACTTTTGCCATACAGAGTATTAATATTCCCCACATGGCGTCCACCTTACACGAGTACGCACTAAGCGACGCGACCCGACGCGACTGGGGAGAGAAAATACTTTAAATGAGACTCCTCTGGTGTAGCGAGTGTCCATGGACGACGGTAATCGCTTACCATCAGACGATTTGTTTGCTCGTTTGCCCCTTATTGATTAAAAAAGACCAGACTAACGTGGTGTGAAACCTTTAAGAGATGTGGGTACAAGATGTTACTGGCATTGTTAGCGTAGAAGGAAAAAAAATAAATTTACCTGTCTCTACCACATGAAGCGTAATTTTTTTTGGATTAAGAAGCCTTGTAGCTTAGCTATTCAGACGTTTAGTTTCTGCGTAGGTACTTTATATCGAGCAACAGAGACGAAACATGCAAATAAAATATGCAATAAGTAAATAGTGAAACGGGGCCTAAGCAAATCTAAAATGTCTGCTACAATATGTTTCAGCGCATTTTCCGTGAAATAAATCAATAAAATAAATACACAACATAATGTTATATCCTCACAAACTTTCTCATTTATAATAATCTAATTAATAAAGTAAGATTCAAAAAACAAAATCGTGTGATATAGATCTCACTATATATCTATTATACTTCAATACCAATATTATAAAGAGGAAATGTTTGTTTGTTTGTTTGCATCGAATAAGCACCGAATAGACTTTGATAAAATTTGTTACAGACCTAGAGAAAACCATGGGGAATACACAGGCTACTTTATAGAATAGAGCAGACACATAGGTTACTTTTGTGGCGACAAAATGTGCGGATCCCGCGGAATGTTTTACTACTTCACTTACTATAGCTAACTTGTCAAGTTTCAGTCGCAGCGTGTGTACACACCCTTACACATAACAGTAGATAATCCACGCAGGAGATCCGACGTGGTGTGCACAGATACATGACATTAACATACATACAAACATTCTAGTGTTATTTAAGAGCTAATCTTTATTGCTTCACACCCATTACACCCATTGCAAGTAGCAAAAAGTATGTAATGCCCGGTCACTGAGATTTTATGTCGGTAGCTTATCTATTAAATAGGGCTATTCCACAGACCGGTTCTGCTCCGTAAATGAGACATTCGCCCAGCCTAGCCAGCTCATCCGCGGTTTCATTGCCGGGGATGTTGCTGTGGCCCGGAACCCATACCAGACGGATACTGTTGTCACGTCTCTACACAGTCCAGAACTAATTTAGATTAAATTTCTGCTGTAGTCAGTGCTTTCAGCGCAGCCTGACTCTCAGAGAAGATTAGGATGTTTTATGGACTAGGGCCATCTCTAGACTATCTAGTGAACAAGCAATATTAGCGGAGATCTCAGCCTGAAACATTGTTTTCCGAATTCCAGAATTCCCGAATACCGAATTCTCCCAAACAAAGAACTAGCACATGTATCCAGGAACTAATTACAATAATTAATGATATCACTAGCTTTTACCGTCGGCTCCTCTCGCGAAAATAATGTATCCAACGGGTACTGTACTTTTTTGGGATAAAAAATAGCCTATGTATTAATACAGAGCCTAAACTACTACCATACCAAATTTCATCAAAATCTATTCAGTGGTTTTTGCGTAAAAGAGTAACAAACATACAGGATCTAGTACAACACGAAACCAAGTTCTCCTTATTATGATAATAATACAATTACCATATATTTAGCATTACATAAGTCTTTGTATTTGCCTAGTGATAGGCAAATCACACCCTAAAGCTGATACATAAAACACGAAATGGTTGCATTATGGTTGTCCACGTAGTACAGGTCAGTTGAAACCAGGTTACGCAACCAGAGCTCCCTTTCTATATGAATCACCTGGTTGAGTAAGTGAGAATAACGTTTAGTTTTGGGAGTGGCAAATCTTCTCACGGTTAGTAAGCTAGATTTAATTTCCTGTGTTATACCATCATCTACCAATGTCCCCCACTAGGGGCGTCTACTCAAGGTGAAGTGAATTGGGCTATGTAAAACTATCAAACATAAAGGCGCGTTTACAAATTTGACATAAATTAGCTGTTTTTCGTTCCATTAGGTATTTTTGTGAAATTTGGTGAAAAAAAATAATTCTACATAAATAACAATTGTGACAAATAGAAGTACTTCTAAATCTAAAATAAGTGTGTTACACATTATTAATAAATATGATTTCTAGTGTAGCGAAAACAATTTTCCAGAACCTCTTCACCCCAAAATTTACAAAAAGAGGTCGTGTTTAGAATTATACATACAAAATTAGCTACATAAAAGCTTATTTTGTTGTTTAATGTACCCAAAGATACCGGATATCGCCTTACAATTTGCTTTAAAATAATCCAATAATATTATAATTTGATTTGGGAAAAGCACAAAGTCTCCTCAAAATGTTCACGCGTTTTGCTAATATGTATGAATCCTAATGCGTGGCAATAAGGCTTAATATGTTATTTGGTCACTGTCTGATTTTAATTAACAAAATATTTCTGAAGAAATGTCAGTCCGTACTAAGCCGCTGTCATTCAACACATTTTGTAAACGCGCCCTTATAGGCGAGCGGGAGGTTGACGAAAAATCGCTTAAAAAACAGGAAATACCGATGACGGTGAGATGATTGCCTAAAGTACGTGATACCTTACGTATGTTTGATCGCTGAATCTGAATATTTTATTTATTTTGCTCTATAGTAGCAGCATCATCGATAAATATGCAGTTTTTGTGAAAATCGCGAAAAAATGATTTTTTAATTTTTCCGTCTTCAACTCGATGTTACTTCTACAGTTATTGCTCTTTTGTAATGAATTTTTTACAGTGTATTTCTGCACTGTTGTGTCACACACACAAAAAAAACAAGAGGTCAGTTGTGTAAAAAAATAATCAGAACCGGAGGAGAGATGAGCTTTTAAACAATAATAATACGAATTACCGGATAATTGACTTTAAATTGAAATGTTAAGCGATGAAATTTTAAAATTTGAATTTTAAACTATACAGCCCTAAAATATAAGCTACAAGAGAGTTTTTGGATAAATTTCATGGTTAAATATTAGCTGCGAGTACTGTGAAATTAGGATTACACCGACGAATCAAATAAAATAAGCTGAATTGTTGTACAAACCTTTATTTTTGCATTACGAATGTTGTCTCAAAAGCCACACATGGTAACGTGTAAGATACCTAAGATAATCGAAGCATTTTTATTATCTATGGGGCAAACGGGCAAACAAATAGCCTGATAGAAAGCAACACAAAAGGTTTTTATATTTTACCAGATGTGAAATGTGACACACCTAGTTAGATTTCTCCATTTTTAACCGGCTTCTTTAAGTTTATTTTTGCATTTCAATATTAATAAATTGCAATCTAATGACTTACTTAATAAGATGTAATGTCATAATTAGTAATCCTCAATAAATAAATCAAGAATATTGCGATGAATTCATAATTATTGCCACCTCACAATATTAAATATTTGTATATAATGTAATTATGATAATTTATTTAAATTTTACAAGCGGCCAAGTGCGAGCATTTTTTGTTAATAATCATCTAAATTCTAATTCATCCGTAACTCTCAACTAGTATATTTATTGTACATACACCGTGGGATTTCCATGCTTTAACACAAATGAACCATACCGGAGAGATACAACGGCCTCTCAGAAAACCGGATTGGAATAACGCTTGTGTTGTGATTCCCGTGACTAAGGGTACCGAAGGCAGAAGAAGAAGCCCATTTTCTCTCGAGCCCCCGGTGTAGCTGGTGTCCACAGGCGACGGCAATAACCATCTGGGGCGATCCATCTGCCAGTTTGGTGGTTTCGTTCCATAGAAAAATGCTTGGGGAGCTAAGCAGTTAGATATTAACTTAGTTGTCTCATTTTGTCAAAAAATGTTTATTATTATTAAATGTTTATTATTAATACTAAGGGCACAGGTGGCCTAGCAGGAATATTGGGCAGCGGCGTAAAATTTGTACGGGCCCTGTCATGATTTTGATACAATTCTGATTCGGTAACATTACGTTTACGCCGCTGTCAAATGTACCCGTACTACGCTCGGTCACCGGGTGGGGAAGGGGTTTAGGTTTTTGTCACGTACTCAGCATCTTCTAGGAAAATCTAGGGTGATGGCCATTAGTATTACGTGTAAAGGAGGAGGGGGGCCTCGGCATATACTACGGATAGTCACCGTATGGGGGGTAATAATGGTTAAAAAGTGGTCACGTAGTACGTAGTACGTAGTCGTACTAATATTATAAAAGTGAAAGTTTGTAAGGATGGATGGATAGATTTATGGATGGATGGATGGATTTTTGTTACTCCTTCACGCAAATACTACTGAACGGATTTTGATGAAATTTGGTATGATAGTTAGTTTGAGCACTGGATTAACAAAAATGGACTGCTTTTTATCCCGAAAAAGTACAGTGTTGCTGTAGGATACTGTATTTACGCAAGCGAAGCCGCGGGCAAAAGCTAGTTAAGAAATGTACAATTATTTTTTGAGACAGAAATCTAAAATTACTTAATTAATCAAATGACTGTCTAGATTCTAGAATGTCTAGTCTAAAGTAAATGAATAATTAATTAATGATGAGTGCTACTATAATTCATTTAAGACCCAGTGTTTTAGAAACATTTCTGAAGATTTATTTTTAACCCGCGTTTTAAAAAGAGTCGTAATCTAAAACCAAAACACTTTTAGATAGTACCTAATTATTTTAATTCAGATCAATGGACATTTGAAAGATAACCTATTACGCGTTGATAGCTACGGAACCCTTCGTAGAGATAGGGCATGCTCTTGGGTAGGTTATTATTGAACGAAATATCGTATGAAACTCGCATCTCGTACCTGTACTTTCTCGAGAGAATGTACGGTGGCCGTGGGTTTGCTCGGTGGTCACTCCGATTGTAACACGTCATGACGTCATGAGAGGTTACATACGTGTCCATTGTCATACGATATGTTGGATAATGTACAGCAATAAAGAAATATGTCGTAGGATATTTGGAAAACAGTATCTTTGCGAAAATCCTAGGATTATTGCAAAGAGCCGGATTATTTGATTCTGAGATAAAATTTCGCCATGTTCCTAACAATTTTCAGGTTTCCAAATACCTTGCTGATATTTGACCAATCTGAATAAAAGTGCTCTAAATGCACTCTTTGCAACATCCAATCCGTACTCAAGTTTCCTATAGTGCAGTCGGGTTTTTTGCGAAGGTCCTGAAAATTGTTATGAAGATGGCGAAGTTTTGTCTCCGAATCAAATATTCCGGCTCTTTGTAATAATTCTAGGACTTTTGCCAAATTCCAAATTTTTTCAATTACCCTACGACATATAGGTATACTTTTATAAGTAGGTATACTTTTGCACAGCACCCAGTTTCCTATGCATCATTCTTTTCATAAAAATCCAAAAGGTTGTCTGGAAGAAATTGCTTTATAGTAATAAGTAATCATCCTAAATAGTGAGTAACATCTTAATATTGTAATTTATTTGAGCAAATAAATATTATCTATCTATCAAAGGCCTTTGTGTGCGTCTGGTTTTATGTTTTGTATTAATTTTTTTGTGCACAAAAAAGTATATTTAAATTTGAATTAATTGTATACAAAATCATCTGTTAGCTTTTAAAAACTTACAATAATGAGGGTTTTTAAATTCGTGACATCTGACAGCTTTTTGACACCACAAGAACCGTCGGGCTTCCAAGCGCCGCCTGGTGACAGAAATAGAATCGAAAATTCTTATTGACCATTTTGATACCACTTACGCCACCAGATGAGGCTTTGTGTGCGTTGGGCCTTGCTCCCTAGCGGCAGAAAAAATATCAAACACCCTCACTGGCAGGCGATGGATGCCTCAATTTAATATGTATCTAATAATGAGTTTTTGTAGTCAAGTAATAAAGAAATAATATTATTTAAAAAAACCCAGGTATTTTTGCCGTTAAATAAGTAAACGGTTGACTTCTA
Source organism: Phengaris alcon alcon (assembly GCA_037179445.1). NCBI lineage: Eukaryota > Metazoa > Arthropoda > Insecta > Lepidoptera > Lycaenidae > Phengaris > Phengaris alcon. Next base: position 1,224,132 of record JAYRCH010000471.1, on the reverse strand, counting down.
TGGGTGTTAGTTGTAGTAAAAACACTTAAAATTAACCACAAAATATAAGCTGAAAATATTCTGATGTTTCTTTTATAACAAACTAGCTTTTTTCCCGCGGCTTTATAGCCTATTCATAGACCGTGTCAAATACTCTTAAGCCTTCCTAAGGAACTTTAATTTATAATAATTAAAGAAGAGAAACTCTATTGTTACACTGTGAATACTTCGTCCATTACTCCGTGTAAACGATCTCAACGCGCCGCGCGACCCTTGGCATGCGCTGCCGCGCGGCTCCGCTCGTTATGTAAACTGTAACCCACAAACACACTTATATTGCGCATATAAACTGCTAAATTAATTAAAATAAAGTATAATTGTTTGAGATTGTCTCAACACTTACTTTTACCATTACAATTATAAGTGTCTTGGTAAATTGTAAGTTGTGGTCTTTTTTGATGATATCTGTGGCTCAGTAATTAGCATGTCGGCGCGTCAAGGAGGAGGTCGCGGCTTCGAATCTCGCTGAGGGAACAAAAAAGTTTTCAATGTTTCTGGGTCATGGATGTGTATTAAATATGTTTATAATGTAATAAAAACCTTAAATATATTTATAGTATAAAAGTATTAAATGAAGTATATTTCGTTGTCTGATCCCCGTAACACAAGTTCTTCGGGTACTTATCACGGGGCCAGACTGACGTGGTGTGATATTATTATTATTATATTGATCTACTGTAATTATTATCAGCTCCACTATTTTATTTGCATTTTGAAACCATTTTTCATTTTATTCCCCTTACTAGGTTCTACTCTCTCTCCCTCTCTCCCTCCCTCTCTCTCTCTATCTCCCTCTCATCCTCTCTCTCTCTCTCTCTCACACACACACACGCATCTATATAAACGCCCCTATACACTACTCTCCTAATATTTGTATCTCCTTATGTATAAAATTTCACTACAGACATGTCATTTATTTTTTCATTTTTGAGCAATCATCAGATTTTGTTATCATTATTGAAACTCGGGTATGAACTTTCGCCTGTGATATTTTAGGACCATTACGACCTCCAAACCTTCCAAACCGACAAAGCACTTCCGACTCCTCTCATTCATACAAATAAAAAATTAACTATACATTTATCTACCGGATAAAGTTACATAAAAAACTTTACCAAAAGATATTCGTAAGCATAATACTTCATATTCATTAATTACATCAGTGTTACATTTTGGGCACCCTCAAAACATATTATCTTAAATTTACCGCAATAGATTGTACAATTAATATTATACAACAAAAAATATCAAGTGTTATGATATAATTGGAATACATTAACTTTTTGCTCAATGCAATTTATCTTAATGATTCAGAAAGATGATTGAAATTTCGGTTACAAACGAGGTAAATAAATGGAGTCACCTAGATTCTCCCCGTCGATCTGTTGACGACCTCTGTGGCTCAGTGGTTAGCGCATCGGCGCCGAAGCCGAAGGTCGCGAGTTCGAATCCCGCCGAAGGAACAAAAAAGTATTATGTGTTCCAGTGTTATGTGGAATTAAATTCTTAAATATATGCAATTAGTTTATAAGTATTAATTATATTGCTGTTGTCTGGTACCAGTAACACAAGTTCTTCCAGAACTTAGCACAGGACCAGATTGACATGGTGTGAAAGAATACACCCCTAAAATAATGATGCCAAAACCGATATCACTATAAGTACCAAATTTAAATTAATATTCATAATTTCAGAAGCTGAAAGGGCGGACAGATAGACGGCCGGACAGAGCGAAACTATAAGAGTTCCTTCGATACTACGGAACCTTCAAAAATACGCACATCAGTAAGAGCGACGTACTATAGAACAAGTTTCCGCTTGATCAAAATATATAATAGGCATAAGATCAAAATCGCTTAACAGAGCCGATGAATTGTGCACACGCACACATACTTGTACATACGGACTTCAAGAAAAATGCAGTCGATGCGGTCACTTCCTTTGTGCATAGGAAAATTTTTAGAAACTGGTCGAGTCGGAACTTTGCCGATATTGTACCTATGATGCTGGCAATCACATTAACATTAACGGCATTTCCTCGTAGTGTGACCCTAATGTAAAGGTAAAGTTCAGATGTCACGACTCCCGATGACGAGTGATGTCATATTGTGACATTGATCATGACCGCGCGTGTCGTCGCACAGAGTAACGTAACGTAGACACAGAGACATTAATTATCATAATATTCAAATCATGTATAATTAATACTCGAAGCCAAAACTTTCAGTAGAGTTTTACGAGAATCGTGCGGACGCAGGGGTATGATATTTGGCGCGATAAAATATTTTTTTAAATAATGTTTAGATTTTTTTTCTATCTAATAAACAAAAGTAAAAAACTAAACTTATTAAGTTAAAATTAAAAAAAAAAAACAATTATCATGGGCGCGACCACGTGACGACCAGTACATAATATATAAACCTTCCTCTTGAATCACTCTAATAAAAAAACACAAATATATTATATTAGTAAAAACTGCATTAAAATCCGTTGCGTAGTTTAAAAGATCTAAGCGAATCTAAGTTTTTGCTTCACGTATTAATTTATAATACATTGCACCCGTGCGAAGCAGCGGCGGCTCGCTTGTTCGTTATAAACGATTGACGAAGGATCAGGAATACATTTACAGTTTAACCATCCCTAGCTACTAAAGCAACTAATACGAAGTAACCATTTAGTAATCTGCGTTACTGTTTTAGTAATCACTAAGTAATATGATTAATGTAGTGTGTGTTACTATTACCTCCCTCGTATTTTTGAAAAAAAAAAATTGGATACACACAGTACACTGTATCTGCAGTGTTCTGCGTCAGTTAGTACGAGGCATTGTGACAGTGTTTCCGTGGGATACTGTACGTGGGATTAACGAGGAGCGAAGGCGCTGGCAAAAACTAGTCATAACATATTTGATTCCTTACATGACTATTATTGTCAAAACTAAATTACCTAATTCGTTTATAGGGAAAAAACGCCTAGCTTGTATAGGTAATGAAACGTTACAAAATTGAATATAGTCAGTATGCAAAACTTATTACGAGTTTTTAAAATATAAATCTTTACAAAGCCACAAACTAAAGCAGTCTCTGGGTAGGGGAGAAAGGGGCTGAATGTAATACTTTTTCCTTTTTTTCTATTGGGTGACTAAACTATTGAGTATTTTACTTCAAAAGGGCTTTTGAAATAACAATCATCAATTTCAAAATATATTCGTAAAATATTTATTTCCTAAATCTAGCTTTATACCACATTTTTTGGAGTCGCTTGTTACATCTTATTCCGTATCTGGGGCAAGTTGTTCCCTAGTGTGGAGCAAGTAACCAGTGTGGGGCAAGTAGTAACGTCATATTAAAACAACAGGTTTCATTATTTAAGTTCTAGTTACCTACCCCTGTTACAAAAAGCCCCTCTACCTTACCTTAATATAAAAATATGAATAACAAATAATAGCATAGCTCAGATATATTTTGTGTAATGTCCTATAACACTCGTACTTTTTGATTTTATCTAATTTACTTTTCTCCAAACTAAAATTATTCTCTTCTTAACGAAACCTACGAAACAAGCACCACATTACCTAAATATGAGCATCATTTTATTATCATTTGTTATTCAAGAATATTAGATAATGTACTGTATACAATGACGTGAGAAAAACAGGAGCCGTTACAGTTATGTATACACTATACAGAGACCATTTGATTTGAATACAATGTATTAGTAACACACAATTTGTTTGTGGGTCGAGGGAACTTACGAAATGGATTTGAGCCTCTTCATTGTGAACATAAAAATTGGTGTAAACGATTTGACATTGTGAGCTGGGAAAAACATAGTTAACTGTACACCTATACCTAGTCAGTTGGGGCAAGATAGTCTATGAGTAAATATTGGACAGTACCATACAACAATATGTTACTCTCAACCGTCAAAGAAAAATTAAATAAGTCCCTCTTGGCCCAAATAATATTAATGGACTGAGATCCCACCCCCGCCAGATTCCCCTCATGTTCTTACTGATAAAATGTATGTCATGTTGTAGTATTAGTTGTGTACAATGAACGTTTGTATACCCGCCAGATTTTTGGTCATTTCTCAGGTACGGGACGCCAAAGGCACAAAAAAATTGTACTAACTTTTAACTTATAGCCTTTGAAATGATTCTAACGTATATTATAGTAGAATTTTTATACATTTGAATATAATAAAGTGAAACTTAAACGGATTTCTTATTTTTATGTTTCATTAAAATATAAAATGGAGAATCATCCACGTAGAAATAAAAATCATTAAACTTCTAACCTTTATACCTCTGTTCATACTAAGTTTACAGGAAAATGACTTTCATAAGTTTTGTTACTCACGTTATTTTGAAACCAAAAAATAAAATTGATACTTTATCAGAATCTAAGTAAAGTGAGTACAATTTTTTCGCAACTTTAGCGCCTTGTACCTTAAAAATTGGCCCACGGCATAATCTAGCGGGTATGCATACGTTAATATTACACACGAATACTATAATATTAAATACATTTTATCAGTAAGGATATAAGAGGAGTTTGGCGAGGCTGGCATCTCAGTCTATAAGAATTTTAAAAGACCTTAAAAGATCTAAGGCGTCATATGTAACTCATAATATTTAAGTGTTTTGTGGTAGAAAAAATATGTTTTTTTAAGTACAGGTATCTCTATCTAATCACAAAAATCTTTTCCATTATATTTTTATATATAAAAAAAAACCTATTTGTCGTGTCTAAAAACGTGTGTAAAAATAAGGTTAATGTTTTAGGAAGTAACGATTTAGTCATTTAACCATTTATTCAAATTCTCACGCAGATGTAAACAAAAACCGCGAAATTGATTCATTTGAGCGCGCTAACTGTATAAATTATACTTAATTCTTCATTACTATGAAGGCCTAATCTACGCTTAATATGCTGAGCAATTAGGTATTTGGAAGGAGGAAGTCATTTTCGTCAACATATCCTCCACAAAACTGCTATATAAAAGTGTTGTTCAAAATCCATTACTGCTTATGAAAAATAATTTAAAAAATCAAAGAAAATTAAAATAAATAAAATTATTACATTAAGCTCTCTAAGGCGCTGAGGTCATTAACATCATAGAAACAGATGATTTGTAGAGGGAGCAACGACTTTGCCTAAATAACATCAATGCATCAGCTGTGTGAGGTCAATGACCTCAACAGCCCCGTAAATTGTAATTTTATTAAGTATACAATTTTTTTCGAAATTTTTCATCATTTTCCTGCCTAAACGTTTTTATTATAGCTCCCCGATTGCGGTGACGGTGGCCGGCTTCATTGAAACCAGACCTAGCTACGCAAGAGTTATTTTATAGTCCCCAAATGTGTGCGCAGTACACATGACCAGTCTCTCTTCCTTTACTCTCGAAACCCAGTGGGACGGATAGACCGACACGACTAGCAAGAGATCAAGCGCAGGTCCGACTCTTTACATGCCCATCCGACGCATGGATCATCTTTCTTGTCAGACAATCAAGTGATCAGTCTGCATTGTCCTAACCAAACTTGGAAACAACATTTTTTGTTGTTCCAATGCAGGAATCGAACCCACGACCTCCGATTCGAGAGCCAAGCTCTAAACCACTCGACCACGGAGGCTGTGACCAACGTCTTTACATAAGCAAGTAGATCATATTCCCAAAATATCCGTAATTGCTTTTTCTAAACCATATATAGCCCACTAAATGCTTTATCAATTCAATACATAATAACACAAATAACTTGACAAATTATTCCAAGTAGTAGTCGCCATGTGGTGGTCGCCCATAATCATTTATATAATTTTTAAGTTTGAACTTTATATATTGTAACAATATTGTCTATCTATCAAACGGGATAATAATCTCAGGTAGTGTGTGTTGTTGTTATTTTTATTAATTTTATGTATTTGTAGGCATTATATTTTAAAAAATATATTAGCTTTCTGCACACCTTCCTGTACATAAATTTTAATTTACCGGCCAAATTTCATACTCCTCCGGTTTCATAGTTGTCGTAAAACTATACTGAATGTTTTCGCGTCACGTATTAATGTAAAAATACTCAAAAAGTTACATCTATATGAATAAAAATAAATTGACGAAATGTTTGCACGCACATAACTTCCAAAGAACTGCACCAAATTGGATAAATATTATATATTTTATGTGTTCGTTATTGTCAGGAGAAGGTTTGTATGAAAAAAAAAAAGATGTGTAATATATAAAATTCTCGTGTCGTAGTGCTCGGGGACACACTCCTCCGAAACGGCTTGACCGATTCTTATGATTTTTTTTTGCATCTTCGGTAGGTCTGAGAATCGGTCTTAATTTATTTTTCAACCCCTAAATGATAAGAGTGACCCACCCGTAAATATTTTTTTTAACATACGACAAACTTTTTATTTCTATTTTCATATGATGTGGCATTAAAAAATTCATACAACCCAAATTTTTCACCCTTCCACTAAAAATTATCTTATAGCAAAACAGCATTTGCCGGGTCAGCTAGTTAGTATCAAATTCACGATCCTTAAGATAATGGTAATGTCCGAAAACTATATTGCTTAACACCACTTAATCTGATATATTATTATCTTTCGGTAATGATATCTTAGATGCGCCGACACAATAACATTATACTTCTTTTCCTTTCGAATTGATCGAAATTTTTGAAGAGGACGAAACGTTTTGAGCATGTTGCATGCCTGATCATTTAGAAAAGTAGGTTTCTAGCTTAAGTAATGTAATTTAGGCACTTAATTAAGCTAATAATTCTAAACAAAACACCAGATTTAGTGCAAAGATATCCCCAGTCAAAATAGGGGTGTCACAGGGCACATATCTAGACTCTCTGCTTTTTACTATTTTTGCAAATGACATTTGCCCTAAAGCACTATGAGATTGACTCGTGATTATTTCATCCAATCAAAAGTAATTGACCTCTAATTCAATGGAAGGTATTAAGATATTTCTAATCAAACCTCTTCTAAGTAAAGCGAATGGACGTGTTAAATTATTGGTCTATAATTATCTCATAGTGCATCTATTAAATCTATTTTAGCAATTATGTAGGTTTACAGATGTATTAAGCAACCGTAAAATCCAATTCTTAACGTCGATTGTGTGCCAAGGCAATCCGAAAGTCACAAAGTAACTACATTTTTGACTCGGAATTACAAAATACGCGAAAAAAATACGATAATATTATTTTATTAAAAAGTAAAAATATTTTTTTGCAACACCTGTTGGTTGTTGAGTCAACCGGGCACGCCATGGTTGAACCAGATGAAGGTCAGATTATTAACGCAGGTCAGCTTTTGTAGGTAGTCTTTGTACACCCATTTTGGTATCAATTTTAGTGATTGAAACTTATAATAGCAAAGGAATTATTAAAAGGAAAGGTAGTTTTTTTTACAAGGATAATACTGTATGTCAACGAAGTAACTTCTTACCCGACTGCGCCAGAAGGAGGGTTATGTTTTTCGAGCCTAAACGGCTTGTAGCATTTGAGCTTAAAAAGTATCCGAAGATAGTTATATCATATCATATCTTCATTGTGAGAGTGACACTGTGTACATCAAAATGATTTGACGCAGTCGAGTTTTTTTTAAATAATTATGTTTATTAGTGATCTGCCACTATCTTTATATTAGATTTTTTTTTCATCACTAAGATTAAACATTTCAGAGAGAAATCTCGCGTACTAATGGTATGCAATTAATTAAAAAATATTATTGACCCTGCTATACCCCGTCAGTCGCAGTAGACATATACACTTCACATAATACATGTACAGATATTAGTGAACAAATTTGAAAGGTATATTACATAAGTTACTCTAGATGCTCTCTGCATATTGACGTCCTTTCTCCAAATATTTTACCGAGGCTAATAAGAGATAGTTAAATTCTTCCTCATTTAAAAAAAGCGAAAGGTAAAGATAAAAATGTTAAGCTAAAAAATATTAAGTCGTTAATACCTAATGACATTTTAAACTATGAATTGATTGTATACTCTGGTTTTTAATTACAGTCATAAAATATAGATCTGTCTCAACTCACTTGTAAAGGAAGAAAAGTGATGTGAATAAAATAGACATTTTACTGACTACTATTAAAAATCAGAGTATAGTTTAATTTCATTATAAAAAATAAAAGTTATGATGCGTATATATATGGCAATCCATCATAAGTAAATAAATCAAGCTCGGAAGTAATAACCAATAAAAATATAACGATATAATTACAACCTCCACGCATCCAAAAAAAATGATCATTGCTTCTCTGACATTGTCATTGGTAACATATGATTATGCAGTTGATGCGGCATTACTATCAGATGATACGGCTGCTAATTTGTCGGTTTTATAATACATAAATACTGTATTATAAAAGTTCCTGATTATCATGCGCTAAAAATTGGAAGAAATCAAAGAATTAATTACAATACGTCCCATAAAATCCTTTATAATTCCATGATTGTGAATTGCTAAAAACCCTCATAGTCCAGACTATGAAGGTTTTTAACTAACTATCTAACTAACCTAACCTAACCCAACAGGTCATTTACAAAATTAAGTACTGTAAAGTGACAGTCATTGGACAGATAAGATTTTTGCACGATAGACCCAGTATTGAGCTAATGATGTTTCTTTCAAAATACTAAAAGTGTAAAATCAAAATGCAGTTGGCGTTATAAAGCACGTGCTAAAAGCTGATGAAGTTACTTTAAGTTCTATGCAAGTTGAAGGTTTACCAAGTTCACGAGTACAAGGAGCGGGCGTCAAAGGTCACGCGTGGCTCATCAAGAGTCACGACTCGACCCACCTTCAGGAAAGTGCATGATTCATAATTGAAGATACCCTTTACCTAGTCTGAATTTGGACCCATGTCTGAAGTATTTTATCAAAAAGTAAACGATACTAGAAAAATTCCAAATATGGATAAAAAATTAAAATAAGTTTTTTATTACCTAGTCTAGGTACTAAATAGCCTAATTACCTAGTCTAGGTACTAAATAGCCTAATTACCTAGTCTAGGTACTAAATAGCCTAATTAACTTTTTTTTTGTTGATTTTTTTTGAGTTGGTTACAATAATTTTGAGAGGGAATTCAGATGCAAATATGACAAACCTACCTAAAATTGCGAATCTCATAGCATGAAATTAAGATTTAAATTTTAGTTAAAAAGTGAAGAAAAATTGCGGATACGGAACGGATCAAGATAATGTCCTTTATGGATTAACATAATATCCAGCATAGGATACCATAATGTAGATTATATTATGGGATAATATAAATAACGAAATTCAATAAAGTGAAGAGTAATTTAACGTAATATTTAGATAATAAATAATTTAATGTTCAGATCTCGTCCTCGGAGAAGTAAAAGTGGTCGGCAGATCGTCCGGTATATAAGCGGTGCGCGCGCAGCCAACATCACACAAGCGCCATGTCCCGCCTGACCATTGTAAGTGGATGCAGTGTTGTGATGTGATAGTGACCGAAGTGAAATAAAGTTTAATATAGTTTAAAAATTTGGAGCAAAAACTTAGATACAGTTTCGATATTTCAAGTCAAAACTGGATATTTAAAAAAATTTAGTTCATAATTTTTTGATACTTTGGAAGCTCCAATTTTTAAAAGAATATTTTAAAGTGTAAATTTCAGTATTGGTTCTTTTATTGTTTTAGGAGCGTTCTCAAAACGTCTTTTTTTAGTTTAGGCTCAACTTCGGATCATATGCAGTAAGTGTACCAATTTTCGGTAGTAACTTTAGTTCTTCTTGCAGGTTGCCCTTGCCCTCATCGGGTGCGCAGTAGCGGAGCCCCCTGTTGGCTACAGCTACTCAGCCCCAATCCTCTCCGGCCACAGCTCAGGGTCGGAGCTAAGCATCGGGGGCCATTACAGCCAGGTGCCTGTCGGGTACCAGACCTCCGAAGGCTACCACATCGACCCCCATCTACTGGAGAAGATCCGCCACATCATCCTGAAGGACGAGATCCAAAACGAAGCCTACAGGTCGTCCCACTCGTCCCACGGGATCTCATCCCACGGAATCTCGTCCCACTACGGCGCTCCCGCCCCGGTGTACGGTGTGCCCCACGATAGGATTGTGGGAGTAGAGCTTGAGTCTCTACAGCAGGGTATCCAGGTGGCTCAATACCACCAGGCTCTTGGTGGACACGGCGGCGGCTACGCCGGCGGCTACTCCAGCGGCTACTCCGGTGGCTATTCCGGCGGCTACTCGGGCGGCCACGGCTCCTCGATATCCTACAGCGCCCCAGTTGCGTCCTACACCACCATCAACGTCCCCTCGGGATCCTACGGCCTCCCCCCGTCCTCGTCCTACGGCGCCCCCCATCATTAACCGCATAGTCATGAATGTGATCACTAGCCGTAGTCGTATTATATTTGTTGTAATTTTAAGCTTCTGTAAATAAAAACAAACTATTTTTGTAAGAAGTGTCATTTTATTGAGATCACTGCGCAGAGAAAGTCAAATGTGTTATATTATGTAGTAAGCCCTGTACTGTGTAAATGGAGCAGATATAATTATGTATTGTACAGGTTTACACCGACAGGTATCTTAGCGTTAGTTCACACCGAGACGCGACGAGAAAATTGCAGCGCCGCTCGGTGTGAGATGACCCTTGTATTCGTACAGATGTCAAGTATTCGTACTGACATAACCTATAAGGAACGCGTAATTTCTTTTTTATTGGCTTGCAACACGATTGCGTAAAATTAAAATATTGGACTGCGTAAAAACTCGGGTCGCCATAAAAGGCGCGACATTAAAACTGAAAGCAATCCTCGATTTCAAAATTGGAATTCTCGATTCACTTTTAACCGACTTCCAGAAAGAAGGAGATTTTATATTGTTTAACACACCTTCTACGGGTGAGTTCCCACGGAATAGCGATACAAAATCGAAATTGCTCTGCGTATTATTACGGCATTTTCAAGGATCGTCACGACTGTGTGAACTGACCCTGATAAAAACCACTTCTCACTAATTAGCAACATTAAACTAGGATGCGTAATGACGTAATTTGACACTAGTGTTACGGTCACGTTACGTAAGGCGGCCGTTTTAGAGTATTAGCGAGATGCAGCTGCACTTTCTCCTGCAGGTAAAGTTGCGTAACCCGCAGTTACGAATTATGCCGATATTAAATCGAATCACAATCGAATATGATATACATGGGAATACTTTCACATCGTTACATTTCAATTACTATTCTCATGATTATTATGTCTAAATTCTTACAACGTAATGATATGCAAACATAGATAGTTATATCATTTTGTAATTTGATACTCGTCTGAGAAGACAAGGGTCTGTTTCACTACCTTCTAATTTAAATTACTTTATATAGAGCGGCAGAGACCAAACATGCACATAACCTATCTGACACTTATCCGTAGCTTGTGAACCAGGCCTTAAGGGTATTGTCTGTGTCTCTCAATATAAAGTAGGCAAGCAGCGACAAAACATCTGGATAAGTTATTCGACACTTATTAGGCGATTGTGAAACGGGTCCTAACAATCTTACAAGACGTGTGAAATCTGCCAACCCGCCGTAGGCTAGCGTAGTGGACCTAATTATATAAATAAGTAGATACATTAATTATTATATTATAAATTACATTTTGTATTTCTCGTTTATATAATACGACATGTGCTCTACATTTTCGTTCCAAATTTTGTTACGGCATTACTCTGTACACACCGTAAGGTCGTAAGTAAAAAAATAATTAAAATGATTACATGCCGTTGCGTAACCGCCAGGGCAACATAACTGGTTACCTTCTACACACATGATCCTAATATATGAACTGACAGACACCGAGCAGACAGCGAAACAGAGAGAAACTATAACAGACCCCTTGAAAGGTCTGCTCTTATTACAAGTAAACTTGTTTGACTCTACCGGCCCGTCTCACAATCTACTGATAAGTGGCAAATAGCTTATTTGCATGTTTTGTCTCTGTCGCTCCATATAAAGTAAACAGCGACAAAACAGAAGCGGCAGAAGATTGTAAAACAGGCGCTAAGCCTATAAAAGTTGAGCACTACTTACATTAATTGTGAGAGAGCCACGCTTCGGCACAAATGGGTCGGCTCAGCCGGATAAATACTATGGCCTCACAGAAAACCGGCGTGAAATAAAGCTTGCATTGTGTTTCGATGAGTGAGTGAGGTTACCGGAGGCCCAGGGGGGGTTCGGGATTTTAAGGACTGGGAACACAAGTCGCAACACTTGTGATTCCTCTGGGCCTGTAGTCAAGATGCATTCGATAATTTCGACGACGAAGTTTTCGAATGCATCTTGACTAAGGTCCTGGTATTGCGAGTGTCCATGGGCTGCGGTAATCTCTTACCATCAGGCGATCCGTCTGCTCGTTTCCTGGTTCGTTTCATAAAAAAAATAATTAAGGGCATGTTTTGTTGCGAATTGTGGAATATGCCCTTAGTGCAGTAGAATTACAAGTACGTTACAGATGAGCACGTCAACCTGTTACGGGAGAGACACGGGAGATAAATATTTAACATAAGCAATGTATCTTATTCGTCAGCTGTCACATCTGCATAATGTCACATCAATTTTAACCTTGAAAATTAAAACAACGAAGCTTCTTCGGCTCATAAATTTTTAGACTTTATGGGTTACATCTGTTTGATGTAGACGCAATATTTGCTAACACGCGGTCACATAAGGAATGGGTTTGAGACATACGAAGTCTCAAATAGAAAATGAGTAGTAAAAATTACAGAAGTAATCGGTCAAATCAGCCTATAATCTTAATAATTTACCGCTCTTCATAAAGCAAAATATAAATTTTCTTTAATATTAAACAACTCAAAGAGATCAAACATTTTTTATTGCAATCTCTCAAAGGATGACCTCTGTGGCTCAGTGGTTGAGCGTGTTGGTGCTCGAGCCGGGGTTCAAATTCCGCCGAAGGAACAAAAAGTTTATGTGTTCCTCGGTCATGGATGTGTATTAAATATGTGTATAATATAAAAGTATTAAATATATTTCCGTTGTCTGATACCCGTAACATAAGTTCTTCAAGAACTTGCCACGGGACCAGAATGACGTAGTGTGAAGCGTCCATAGATATTACTATTATATTATAGTATTATTATTTATCGCAAAAGATCAACAAGTTCGAACATAAAATATTGGCTTCAAAGATCAAACTTTACTCAAGTTTTGTGAATTTTAATATTTAACCCTTACGCTGCCACGCATAAAAAATACTATGGCGTGTCAGGCACATGTGACTGACACGCCATAGTATTTACCATACGCCATACGTTCTGTGTTAATTTGTGACTAAAATGTCCGTGCTTTTTAGGGTTCCGTCGCACTCAAGGAACCCTTATAGTTTCGCTCTGTCCGTCCGTCCGTCTGTCTGTCTGTCAGTCTGTCCGCTCTTCTAGCTTCTGCAATTATGAATATAAATTTATGAAATATGGTATATTTATAGGTTTTGTATAGATCTCGGTTTTGACATCGTAAAATAATAATAATTTTACATTTTAGGGGGGGCTCCCCCCATACATGTGAAGTGGGGATGAAAAATATTCTTATCTTCTAACCCATCTTGTAGGATATAGTTGAATAGGTCTTTTAAAATAAAGGCAAGATTTCATACATGCCTTTTTTACAAAGTCATCAATTTTGAGTAATCGGCGTCCAAAGTGAGTTATAACTATAACCATGAGTTGGTATTTCTAAACTATGATACTTAGAAACTTGCAATTTTCCATGACGATAGATCATGCTACATTTAGGAAAATTATTTTGAACGAAATCGGACAGAAACTTTTGAAGTAATCTGAAAAAAAAAACCTATTGCGCGTAACCCCCATTGTCCCAGTCCTGTCATACTCTTGGTTAGGTTGTTTTGAACTGTCCGGCTTTTTGCCAGGACTTTCTACACTGCCAAATGGTAGCCCTGCATCAAATGCTTCTAATTCTGACTGACGTGGCTCAGGTCGCGGTAGATAGCCATCGATCAATCACCAACTTCCTTTCTTTAGATTGTTGTCCGACTGGTTTTGGGTACAAGACTATAACCGATACTGTTGCTAATTTTATGGTCATTGGTTATTGTATGGGATCGCATCATCACTATCATCATTCCACGTCAAGTTTGTTCCACTAAAGTCTAAAGGTAGCCTTCTGATGTGGGCGGTCAATTACTAATTAAATGTTTTATCTTAAACAATAACTTTATTGTACATGTTAATAGTAATCAAAGTTGTAAAGCCGACAATAGTAATAGTAATCACTCACTATGCTGTTATACAAATGATATTATAACAAAATGTGATAAAAATTATGTTATTGCTTACGAAATATGAAAAATTATTCGCTCAGGCCGAGATCTTTAGGCTTTCACTTCACCGGTCAATGTAAATTAACAATTTTTTGCATGGATCAAAATTGATGGGATTTTTATTATCTACGGACATATCTTGAAAGTTTGGCGTGGAGTTACAGATGGGAAAACAAAATATGGTTAAGTTTTATTGATGGTGTAAAGAAGGTAATGCCGTGAGAGAGCCAAGCTTCGGCACGAATGGGCTTCGACGAGAGAGATACCACGGGCTCACAGGAAACGACATAAAACTTATTTTGTGGCATGCTCTTATTTAAAAAAAATCTCTTACCAAATCCCAATGTAAATATTGCTATTATTGATTGCAAATAAAAATTGCAGCTGTAAGTAGTAGGTACGGTCTCCGACTGATCCGGTGTACCACTTTTCCCCTTTATTACTTGGCAATAAGGCTCAAAAGTGGTACGCCGGATTTGTCGACGACTGTACCTACAATCTCGACAAAGTTCCTGCTCGACCAGTTTCTAAACATTTTCCGTTGCACTAGGACGCCTAAAAATATTTAAACACATAAGAAGTGACCGCAACGACTGCATACGTGGTTGAACTACGCGTTTACACGTGAGTGTGACGTGTGCGTGCGCTCGATACAACGGCGCTGTTAAACGATTTTTCTTCTTATGTCTGGTCAAGCGGGAACGGGGGAAGCGGTTCGATAGACATTTGAATACATAATACTTAAGAGTTTTGCATTTGATCTATTGCATTCGAAATATTGAATTCAGATCCAGATCCAGATTAGAACGCTACGCAATTACTGAATTACGAGAGAAATTACGGCTAGAATTGAATCATAACCTTTAGTCTGAGTCATACGTAACTGATGTAATGCAAATTAGTTCCAGCACAAATTTGTAAACACATCGCGGGCCTGTTCCACAATCTTCTAAAAAGTGTCGGATAGCTTATTCGAAAGTTTTGTCGCTGCTTGCTTTATATCGAGCGATGGAGACAAAGCAAATTGGTGTTGCAACTTGCAAATAAGCTATATGACATTATGATACATAGCCTTTGAAACAGGCTCTAAGTATTAAATTTATTTTTTCTTTTCTAGCCGAAACAAAAGTAAAGTTCTTTTAACTTTACCTACCTACCTACCTACCTACCTACCTACCTACCTATATTCCCAAATAACCAATCTTTGGCGTTGCTTGAATACAAATATTATATCATTCAATAAAAATTAAGTTATGGGGAAATAAAAAACATTAACTAATCCTATAATTGGTCACTTTTTTTGATTTGTTTTAGTGGTCTACTCTATATCTGAGCCAAATTTCATCAAAATCGGTCCAGTAGTTTCGGAGCTTATTCAATGCAAACATACAAACACACAAGGGCTTAGGCCGGCTACGCATTTGCAACTCCTATGAAGTTGTGTCCATGGGCGACGGTAATCGCTTTCCATCGGGTGGCCCATTTGTTCGTTTGTCCCCTGATTTTATAAAAAAAAAACACAAATCTTTCCTCTTTATAATATTATAGTGTGGATAGCCATGTATCCAAAGTTAAAAAATAACTTATTTCAGCTTAACCAGCGCATTCAAGAATTATTTGTTGATCGAAGGCGCCCGCTACGCACTTGACGTCTTGGAATGCTGGCTAGGTACACATCAGCGAGTCTAGGATTCTAGATACAAGCTGTATGAAGAAGCGTGTCACCGGTCGCAGTCGCGGTCGCGGAAGCTAGTGGCGCGTACACGCCGAGTCAATGGTCATAGCACACATGTAACTGGGTACACTGGTCAGATATCATGATCTCGTTACGTGCGATCAGTAAGTGGCTCATGTAACACGAGTATGTCTGTACAGCAAGCGTGACGTATGGATTAGTTATGTGTACTCAACTAACAGATATTAGCTTTAAACTGTCTAGGCTTTTTGGCTCACTTATTTTCGAAAAATTCATTAGTGTGTTTGTGGTTGTTATACTCTCATAACTACATATTACAAATTACAGAAAAAACCGACGAAAGCGCGAGTCGGACTCGCGCACAAAAGGTTCCGTATAACACATCAAAAAATCACTTTTATTGTATAGGATATGCCTCACATAAATATTTATTTTATTCTGTTCTTAGTACATTTTGTTATTACAGCGGAAACTGAAATGTATCATGTGAAAATTCACGGTTAAGGAGATATCGCGGTCAGCCCGGTGGCAGACGGACGGACGGACACCGAGTTTCAGTAAAAGGGCCCTGTTATTACCCTTTGGAAACGAAACCCTACACAGCGAAAATCTAAAATTAAAATAAAAGTCGCCACCGTGGCGATGGCAACTTTCTGCACGTGTGTTATCAAACCTAAAGTGTTTTTTTTTTCTAAGTTATCAATCAAATATTATACACATTACACACAGATCTTCTTCAGAAATCTTCGGCAATGAGATGGTCTCGTATACTACGCCGTGCGTATAGTGAAGATGAATGGCCGCGTGAGTCAGCTGATTGTGTGTCCTTGAGAGTAACAGGTGAAAGCGTTAGTGGTGACGCCATCGCTGTACACGAGAGATGAGATTATATACTATTGTTGTACCTGCATCACTAAAAACTACTGAATAGAATAACAGACCTGTGTAGCTTTCACAGATTATTGGTCCATTCAAATTAATGTATCAACAAACAAATTGTGCTTAAATGCAGCATGTTTTAAAATGTATTCATTTTCTTTTTAAATAAAAGCTATTTTTTTTAAGTCTCAACATTTAAGCCCCTGTGATATGATGATTATCATCCAACAAAAAAAATTGTAATTTTTTGTCTTGGATAATAAAAACAACTCTTGATCTACCTACTTATAACGCCTGGCTCTTTCACTCCACGAATATAAATATAGCCCAAGCAGAGCCGCAGGTAGAAGCTAGTAATAACAACTGTTTTAATGGCTTGTTTTATGGACCATAATTTGAGAAAGTTCAATCACTTCAAGCTCAGCCATTGATGGGAATACAAGAGGTGAAAGGTAACTAGGAAAGTGAAGATGAGCGTGCGTGCTGCCTGACATGATCGACATGGCCGGTACCGCAGTCGAAAGCTCTGACGCTTGTGTATTGACATGTCGGCCAATTATGAAGGCAAAAAGTTTTAATAATATAAAAAAAGGTGTCGAGCTGTAGACCGATGATGACGATGATCTGATGGTAGTCGAAAAAATTCTAACGAACAAAAGATAAGCGCAGTTATAAACCCACTTAGGGCTTATGGTATCCTCATTCACTTGGGTAAACGCAACGCAAGCGTTGTTTCACAACGGTTTCCTGTAAGGCCGTAGCATTTTTCCGACCGATGCAGCATCGCTCTACGCGGTGTTAAAACATTCACACACTTTAACCCTTATTTTGATGTTGATTGATCTGCGCGGAACCCACGCAAAATACACGCAGAATTTATGCGAGTCAATAGTTACATGAGTCGCAACTGTTACAGTAAAGGTATTTCTGTGGTGAATACCACCGTGGTGTGACCTTCAGCGAGTCGGTCATCGGCGGTGAAAGTAAAGACTTATTACAGAAAATATGTCCCATAGTCTGTCAAGTCAAGTTACTTTGGGGAGTCTGTATTTCATATCATTCATTCATCTATAAAAATATTCACTACCAAATAATATGCTTAAGTATAAAATTATGTAGCCCGGGATTTCTAAGCAGAGAAAGAAATTCTATCAATACAGATTCAAAAATTATAATTTACTAGATATTGCCCGCAACTTCGTGAGCGCAAAAGGAAATCGGAATAAAAGTAGCCGATGTCCTGCCCCGCGATGTACCCTATATCTGTTCCAAATTTCATCAAACATACAAACAAACAAACAATCCAATCTTTTCTCTTAGAGAAAAGTACTCTAGTATAGACTAGTACTCTAGTACGAGTATAGACTAAATAATACGCTTAACTACAATATGTTGGACAAGATTTCTTCGCAGAGAAAGAAATACTGTCTATCCAAACATACGTGATCTTCACATAATCGATAAGTGATCTACAGAAACACGCGGACGAAGCTGCGTGCATGAGTTAGTTCAACACATAATATAATGCCAAAGTGAGTTATTATCAGATTACGTTATGTCTGTCGAATCCGAGTAACCGTGGAAAATTACTGTGTAAGCAACGCCCGGCGCAGACACTAGTCCAACTTTTGTTAAATATTGTTTTAGGCAATCTGTACAAATGAAACCTAACCAAGAGCATGTCACGACATGTCTAAATAATTTTCCTAAAGAGTTTTCAGCATGATCTATCAGCATAGAAATTTACAAGTTTCAATCTCTTATAGCTTAGAAATGCCAGGGGGGGGGGAGCAACTTATAAACCACTTTGGTGGCCGATTACTCGAAAATTGTTAACTTTGTAAAAAAGTCATGTATGAAATCTTGCCTTCATTTTAATGACCTATTCAACGATACACTACACAGTGGGGTAGAATGAAAAAATATTTTTCATCCTCACTTCATATGTATTATTTTATGATGTCAAAATTGAGATCTATACCCAATCTATACTGATTTACTGATTTATTAGTAGACAACTAAAAAAATATTTAAACTATGTAGGTCTGTTAGTACGCTGTCTAGATAAAAAAAACATCAAACGTATACGTACACTAAATAATTTAGCACAAAGTAAATCTAAATACTTTATATACTTTTTGTCTAAAGTGTGCGATACTACCACGCGCTAAAAACACAATCAACTCACAAATGTGTTGATAATAATTTTATAAAATGACGTGAAAATCTTTAGTAATGACGACCATTCAAATAATAACTTAATACACACTGGAACCACAAGTTAAATAGGAACAGATAAACAGCTACATAGTAAGCTCTCGATTAGTGTGGACACTTTTTGCCTCGACATGCCTTGTCTTATAATATAATAGCATATTATAGGTAAATGCTCTATGGTCTTGCTTTATTATAAGAGCGTCCATGACCCAGTGAATAGACCCATTGAGTCACACACGTGATGGTGCAGGTTCGATGCCAGGTTGTGGTGTGTACCAATTAGACTTTCTCAATAACCGTTTACTGACGCTAAACTTAAATAGATTAGTTTCTCTTCCATCTTCTGTGTTAACTCTATAAAATTTAGGATCGTTCTATGAAAGCTGTTCCTCTATATCCGCGCCGTGCTACGACGCGCTTTAACCACTCATCCACAGAGATATATCATCTGAAGTACGACATTTGAAAAGAAGCCATAACCAGAACATTTTCCTTTCTCTCCTTGGCCAACTCCTTAAAGCTGTATAATTTATTATTATCATTAAAATAACTTACTTTACATTTAATTAACAAACGCCTTAAGCGCATTAACCGCCTTAAGCCAAACGCCTTAAAATATTGTTTTCTTCCTTTTGGTTTTTTTTTCTTTCAATTGTGTATTTAGTTTTTTTTTTGACATTAAAATATGTAATTTTTAAATGAATTAATAATTATCATACATTTTATTATTGACATTTGCATACTATTAAATTAGTCGAGTGACATGATCCTGAAATGTATATCATTATCTAAGACCAAATTGTACATTCACTCTGGCAAATAAACGATTATTATTATTATTAAAAAAAAAACGCCATAAGCATGGGAAAATGCTTAAGCGTGCACTCACACTTTTGATTGCAGGTTGTGGGTATTTTTTCGCGGGATATTGCTGATATAATATTGATGTGTGCGGATTTCCGCAAAGTAACGCCTGATTTTATTAAAAAAACCTACTTTCGTATCTTCCACAACACAAACATTAATAATAATAAATAATTAGAAGTGTACCACTTAAAATTGATTATCATTAGGCACAAGAAGACTAGGCTTCAATGTGACGCATCCAATACCAGTTGCATTAATGATTGTAAATTATAATGAAAAATGATAGTGAACCTATTATTTCTACTTACTCAACACTAACAGCATCTAATCACCAATTTCTCACACTGATGTATCACCATCATGACACCATAATGATAGTTGACCCGACCCAACTTCCTTCTACTGTGATGTATCATGCAGAACTAATTGTTATAGATTGATTTAGATCTATGAAAAAGGGCATTGGAAATTTTACTATGGAACAATTAAACACGGCTAGATGAATAGAATTAGCTAAGATGGAAACGTGCATCTGGACTACAACATCATAGGTCGCATATCATAATATTCATAATATCAAAAAAAAACAATTTATAGATTAAGTTAGTATCTTTACAACTCCATGGAACGGAATTAATATACCTAAAAACGGGAAATTAAATGTGAATAAAATTGTACAATCTAATTGGGTTTTTGGCCATTTTTACACGAGCAAATGTTCAAAGAAATGTAAAAAAATGTAATAAATACGCATTCTATATATAAAATTCTATTTTTTATGTAATGAGACCGGCAAATGAAGAAAAGCCAGTTACTCCCGCTCTTGGACAGCTGCGACGCCTTTCTTGGCCTTAAATATAGGCGGATTATTTTACGCCGGTTTTATGCGAGAGTATGAATAGAACTTACCATGCTTAGGCAAACGTAATGTAGTCCTGCGGCACGATGGACCGACGATTTGAGGAAGGTGGCTGGCAGCGGATGGATGAGGGCTGCCCAAGATCGGGGTAGTTGGCGCTCATTGGGGGAGCCTACATTCTACAGTGGAGAGCTATAGGCTGATGATGATGATGATGATGAATAGAATAGTAATGAAGGCTAGATTGACTTTCTAAAATACAAAATTCCTTGGAAAATATTGTTAACTTGCATATTTTTTTCCTCGAGTGAGAATAATGTAAATATAAATGGATTTAAAATATTAAGTATGTATCAAAACCAACCAGGCGAATCTATATGTAAAAAGACTTCATTTCACATTAATAAAATAAGTCATTGCGATATATA
The DNA here is from genome assembly GCA_037179445.1 of Phengaris alcon alcon. Taxonomy (NCBI): domain Eukaryota; kingdom Metazoa; phylum Arthropoda; class Insecta; order Lepidoptera; family Lycaenidae; genus Phengaris; species Phengaris alcon. The sequence continues at coordinate 1,202,769 of JAYRCH010000471.1, read as the reverse complement.
GAATAAAATTGTTCATTAATCTATGTAATATCATTACAACCTCACACCTGGCCATCATCGTAATTAGATATAATAGCATTCACAGATTCATCCGAACTAACACCCTATCAAGAACACATAGAGTGTATTTTTCTTTGGAGGCTCGGTGGTTACACAACCTGCCTCAATAAGGAAGAGGCCGGTTGCGGGAACCCTGGAAGGCCAAGCGATGACCGAATTGCCAACGCGAAAACACTTTAAATGGTTGCTGATATTACTAGAAACTTGCGCAGGATTCCAAGTATAACAGGGTTGTCAATGATTAGCAAGTTGTTCATAGTATCTGGTCTCCATGTTTTTTTTTAATTTAAATTAATTTTGACTTTTAAATGACTTCCGTGGCTCAGTGGTTAACGCATTTTTGCTTAAGCTGGAGGATGCATTCGTTCGAATCCCGCCGAAAGGACTAAAAGTTTTTCCGTGTTCCTAGGTCCAAGACCAAGAAGAAAAATGTCACGGAAAACAATAAATAATAACACGGAATATATATTACATATATATTCAATATATGTATAACAAAATTTTTAAAGATGTGTATCTTTTAAAGTATTAAATATATTTATGTTGTCTCGTACCTGTGATACAAGTTCTTCGGATTCTTAGTACAGGACCAGATTGACGTGGTGTGGAAGCGTCAATTTGTAAATTACTGATGATGAGCTACTTCTTAATCAATGTAGTGTAATAAAAATTATTATAATCTAGTTATATCGGCCTCGTGGTCGAAATTTGCTCATAATAATTCATATAATTTTTAAGTTTGAACTTTATAAGGGGTACTAGTCTCATAAATAGAAAATATATTTCTTCTTCTTTTTCTTCTTCTTTTATGTATGGTGGCCTCAGTGAGTTGCAAATGTCCGAGTTTTATTTATTTTATATTTGAGTTATATTTATTGTAGGTCTAGTGAGGAAACAAGGGTACAGTGATCTACATAACTGATGCTATGTTGTTGAATAATCTAAAACAATTACAAACAAATAAGTGTTAGTAAAACTTCACAATTTAATATTGTTAGAACGAATATATGCACATAGAATTTCAGTAAAAGAAGTATTTACATAACATAGAGATGATTTGAAATTGATAGGGCGGGGAATATTGGAAGGGAGAAGGTCAAAGAGGGAGGATTGGTTTCTAGAGCAACAAAAAAATATGTGGCCTAGGGTACCCTCGTCAAGGCCACATTCACATAGAGAGCTATACCTAACCCTAATTTTAGCTAAAAATACTGGTGAGCAGCAATGTTCGAGTCTAACTCGACAGACTGTAGAGCACGCCATTTTGCTACTCTGTGTGTATTTAAAAAACCATGGCCTAACTGGAACGCCACCTTGAATATCAAAGTAGTGTTTGCCTTTAATGTTACTTGATCTAGCCCATTCACGATTCCACCTGATGTTTAAGTGATTTTTAGCTATGGGAACTAAATCCTGGCAATATAATTTGTAATGACTAAGTCCACCTGATATTATAGCTTCTTTGGCAAAGGCATCTACACTCTCATTGCCAGTAATTCCGTTATGGCTTGGTATCCATGCTAAAATAACATGAATATATTGTAATTCGCATTTAAGGAGTAGTTGCCTAATTTTAAGATCAAAGGAAATCTATTCTTAGCTCGAAACTGATTGGCCATGACACCCTCCAAAGCGCTCCTGGAGTCTGAGAAGATAATGGATTTGTCTAGCCCATGAGACTCGATAAACGAAATAGCCTCATAGATGGCAAGTACTTCGCCTGTAAAAACAGACGAGGTAGGAGGCAGTTTAAAATTCAAAATCACATTAACACTCGGAATCCAGACGGCAGCTCCAACACAACCATCATCAGAGAGCCTAGAAGCATCTGTAAAAACATGCAACCAGTCCCCAAAATGCTGATCAATAATTTGTTTGAATTGTGTATTAGCCAAGGAGGAACCTTTATTTATAGGAAGGTTGAGGATTACTTTGGAGAAAATGTTAGGGCATCAAATGGTATAGAAAAGAGAGGATTGAGGATGCACTGGAAGACTGGACAAGGAAGACGGGTTATCTTAAGGTAACTGACTAAAAGGCAGGGAGGTTCTTTGTGAAGCCAATAATTCGAAGATGGAATTAATTGAGATAGTGTGTGTAGCTTACCAATAAGTGGATGAGATGAAGATTGAAAAACTTTAAAAAGAAATCTATCTGCTAGATATTGCCGCCTGATGTGAAGTGGAGGGTCTACGAATTCCACCTGAAGGGCATTAGTTTAGTGGGAGATGGCTTAATTGCGCCTAGGATAATTCTTAAAGATTTACTCTGAATTTTATCCAGTTCTTTCAAAGGAGCTTTGCTACAAGGTATAAATGAACCATAATCCATATGGCTGCGGATAAGTGAATTTTACAATAGTTTTTGGGTGTAAGGAAGAGAACCCCACCATACACCACTGAGTGAACGCAAGATATTTATATTCTTCTCACACTTTTGTGTGATATGACGAATTTGTTGCACGCCAGACATTTTACAATCCAAGATGACACCTAAAAATTTTACCCTATCCTTAACAGGGAAAACTTCTTGTTTATATTGAATGTTAATGTTAGGAATAATTTTGGAACGAGAGAAAACTACTACCGAACTTTTGGGGACAGAGATGGACAGTCCATGCCTATCCAACCAATCGTATCTAATGGCTAAGTTTAGGCGAGCAGAGCATTCATTAATATCCTTTGAGAAAACGTACAAAGATAAATCATC